>JAJHZJ010000134.1:16021190-16738122 GCA_023548195.1 Bettongia penicillata ogilbyi | reverse complement strand
TTTAGGAAAATATATATTTGATATTCAAACAAGGTGACCAGCCCATCAGAGTTGTGCTTTCTGCAGTAGAGTTTGAATACTTGGCAGTTCAGCTTGAAAGAGGAACTCAGTGTCCAGTACCTTATCCTGCCAGGTGATCTTCAGTATCTTTCTAAGACAATTCACATGGAACTGATTCAATTTCCTGGCATGGCACTGGTAGACTGTCCAGGTGTCACAGACATACAACAATATCAGTATAAGTTCTGTAGACCTTCAGTCTGGTAGTCAGTCTAATAGCTCTTCTCTCCCACACTTTCCTTTGGAGCTTCCCAAACCCTGAGCTAGGTCTGGCAGTGTGTTCATCAGTCTCATCAGCTACATGGACAGCCCTGGAAAGCATACTGACAAGGTAAGTGAACTTATCCACAGCATTCAAAATTCCTCTATTTCCTGTAATCAGAGATTCCACATCTGGATGGTGCCATACTGGTTGATGGAGAACCACTATTTTCTTGGTGTTGATTGTCAGGCCAAAATGAGCCCAAGGGGCAGAGAACTGATCCATACTTTGCTACGTGTCAGCCTCAGAGGCTGCACTGAGCACACAATCATCTGAGAGCAAGAAAATCACGTACCAACTCTCCCTCCACTTTAGTCTTGGCTTATAGCCTTTTTCAATTTAGTTTCCCACCAGTAACTGATATTAATGCTGTTTTCATACTCATTAAAGGCATCTGACAACATCAAGAAAACATCATACTAAAAAGCATGGGAGCAAGCACCCAACCCTGCTTCACTCCATTGGTGACTGGGAAAGAATGCATCATCCAAAACCTGTGCAAGCATGCCATCATGAAACTGGCATATAATCCTGATAAACTTCTTTGGACAACCAAATTTTACCATGAAGTTTCTCCATCCCTCACAATTGAGAGTATCAAAGCCCCTGGTCAGATGGACAAATGTGTATAGACCATTGTTATGTTCCTGGCATTTCTCCTGGAGTTGTCAGGCAGCAAACATTGGTGTCAGTCATTCCTTAGCACTGGCTCTAGTGTAGATAACCATCTTTCAGGATGACTCTTCAAGAATCTTGCCTGAAATGACTAAAAGAAAGATCCCCCTGTGGCTGTCACAGGACTACCTCTTTCCTTTATAGAGATGGACAATGGAGGCATCCTTGATATCCTAGGGGATAACATCCCCTTGCCATATAGTCTGGAAGATTTCAGTCAGCTTCTGTATGAGCACTAGACTCTCTGTCTTGTAGATCTCAGCTGGGATGGAGTTAGCACCAGACACTGCCACACAAGAGGAGACTAACGACATTCAATACCTCTTCTTAAACTGGAAGAGGTCTAGAGAGGTATTAACTTCAATCGGAGGTGTACAGTCAGTGACTTCAGCATTGGTTGATGATGGTCTACTGAGAACACTGCCGAAGTGTTCAGTCTATCTCCCCAGGATCATGTCCTTTTCACTGATCAGTGTGGATTCATCTGCAATGAATAGTTGAGATGCAGAACATCTTTAGGGCATTTGAGAAGCATTTTGGGTTGTTGCTATCAGCATAAAACTAAATTTCATCTGCCTTCTTAGTAAGTCAAAGATCCTGAATGCCTCTAAACTTAATTTGCACTTTATTTTTTTTAATAGAGTTAAATGCGGCCTTCTTAGAGACAGATGAACCATCCTACTGGTAAATCCTGTGGAGTTCTCATTTTTCTTCTAGCAGTCTGAATTTTCCCATCATTTTTGTCAAACCAGTCTTAATGTTTGTAAGGATTCTGGCCTGGATGAGCAAATTGGTACTGTACACCAAGCCTCTAAAAGCTGTCCACTCCTTTTCTGCTCCACTGTTTCTAACTCGGTGCTGACTTAGCTTTCCCTCCGTGCCAGCTTGGAGAAGCACTCTAATCGGTTGACTTTAAGTCTTCTGGTAGTGGCCTTGCCTTGGGGCCACTGCTTTTGTTGAATGAGAATTTTAGCTGGGAGAGAATAAGTCTATGGTCCAGCACACTTGCCCATATCATCTTCTTCATTCTCACATCCTGCCTGTCTCTTCCTTACAATGGCTTAGACTTCCAAAGGTCGATGTCTGCTATGAAGATGTGTTCGTGTCATTTTGCTGTGTTTAAGTAAATGAAAGACTGTGTTGGTGACGAGAAGTCTATGAAATGCATGAGTCTTCAGTAATAAGTGACTACTGCTGTTTCTGACTCTATTACTGCCATGTCTGATAGTCTGTGCCTACCCTGGCATTAAAGTCACCTAGAATCATAAGCTTGTCCTCTTTCAGCATACTAAAGATAAGAGTCTCCAGGTCTTCATAAAATTTTTCTTTGGCCTCATCAGGGTTCATCATGGTGGAAGCATATGCAATGAAGATGGTGGCATGATGTTTTCCTTCAAGTGGCAACCAAATTGTCATGAGCCTGTCGTCCACTCCTTTGGGGAGGCGATAGAAGCTTGTTGACTAGATTAATTTTGGCAAGAAAACCTATGCCAGCTTCATGGTGCTCTCCTTTGCTGCAGTCACTCCAGAAAAACATCTATCCAACTCTGCCTTCAGTAAGCTGGCCTTCATTTGCCAGCCTAGTTTCCCTCAGAGCTGTTATTTGGATGTAGTTCCTGCTGAGTTCTCTTATAATAAGAGCTATTCATCTTTCAGGTCTACTGGACTTCATATTGTCCATGAGCTTGTGCTCATCCTATGTACCAATGGTGAATAGAATCATCTTTGCAAAAAATTTTGTACATTTTTTTGGTGATTCAGTTTCAGGGTGGGATCCCTGCCTGCCATGATAAGCAGGCCAGGGTTGGATAAAGCAGACACTTTTTAGGGCACCTTTTCTAACTCCTTCCTCATGACAGGAGGTGAACAGTGCTCCTCTTTAAAAAGCTGCTCAGATACCCAGGGAGGTCCAAATTGCACTGCTACTTCTGTCCAGTGAGAAGACAACCCTATGCCCTGGACCACCTGTATGCAGGTTTATGACTACAGCTCCCAGTGTATTCACATCTGCTGCTTCATCACTTGCCTGTGGCCACAGGACTTTGAGAGAGGTAAAAATGGCAAAAGAATATGGATGATGTCGAGCATAAATTGGATTTAATGAGACAAAGTGAGAAGTCCAGTGACAAGATAAAAGTCAAGATGACTGGTGATGAGTTGGGATGCAAGGGATGACCTTGGCATCTTTGATGTTTGACCAAGCTCCAAGTGCTCCACAGCACTTGCTTCTGCTGCCTTAATGTCTAGTAGGACAAACTGCTCTCATCCACACATTCCTTTGGGAGAAGTCCACATGCCTGGGGTAGACACCCCCCTAACTCACATACAGGTTTGAGCTCTGTCACTTACTCTCCACCTGGTTTAGCCTGTCTACTGGGGTGTGACCACTGTGCATGTTGCAGCTTCTTAGAACCACAGGCAACAGGTAGGTTACAGTTGGACACCAAGAGGAATCAGCCATGAAAAAAGCCCTCACACCAGAGGAGTTAGTCCTTGCTAAACACCCCCAATAGCCCTTCGGTCTTCCCTTGAGAATATGAGCCAACCAGAATATCTTGGGGTTAGACTTAGTCATAGAAATATTCAATCAAGGAATCTTTGTTCTCTTAAGAAGGCATCAACTAGCATGTCTACACTCTGTGGGGAAATAATCACCAATGTGGTTATTTTATGTTAGGCAGAGGATATAATTAGTGCAAAGTTAAAGCATTTAACAAAACAGCATACTACGAAAAGTTGTAATGGAACACTTTTCCAATAAACCTAGGGCATACTGTCCTGCCATATACACATCACCAGTGGGAAAATTGGATACTCCAAGGAGGAGGGTTGTACATATACGAAGCATGTATGACAAGACCACATAAGGAGGTTGAACTAGATGACATCTGAGTCTCCTTTAGCTCTAAATCTATGGTCCTGAAGGGAGTGGGGGTGTGCAGAGTAGGGGGAGGGAATGCCAAACTGGCAAGGAGGCAGCATCATGTCATGTATATAGCTCTACTTAGACAGCAGGGTAAATAATAGGGAAGGATAGAGGTGGGAAGCTGTTCCTCCCCCATTGATCCAGTATCCAATATCAATCAACAGTTATTCCCTTATTAAGCATCACTTATGGTCCAGTGCACATAGAAGACATGAGGGGGCAGCATCTCCTTGTGCTGTCCTCATACTGCTCTCTCTGGGGCTTTTCTCATTGGTCTCATGATTTCGGGTCTTTCAGGTTGTTAGATTTCTTTCTATTTTCAGCTTGTGGATTCATCAGGAGTCTTCAGCTTTCAGGCTATCTTTTCTTCATAAGAAGAAAAGTGGAGTCAGCCACCACTCTTTTATCTTCAAGGCCAGAGCCTTAAGCTGGAGCTCTTGCAGGGAGGCAGGAACTTTCTACACCACATTTTAGCCATGTAAATCCCTCGACTTGTTTCCCCATAATGAGAGTCTGTTGGTTCCCAGGCCTCTGACTGTGGTTTGCTTTTGCCTCAGGGAATCAAAGCTCTTTCCAAACACAAAATGTCCAGCCTGATAAGGAGCACATTACAGGCATTAAAGTGGACACTGAACCCCCTCCTTTCTGTTCACGAGGGACATGGTTTCTGTCCCAACTTTCAGTCTGACTTAGGGTTAGAACATCTCTATGGCTCCATATTCATCGGGGAGAGTTGTGGGGCTTTCAGGCGACCCACTGTCTTTCAGCTTGAGATAGAGGCCACAGAAGAAGTGGGAAAGGCAAGGAACCAAACCCTCCTCAGTGAAGCTGTATCAAGCCTGCTTTTCACCTCCATCTTTTCATCTGAATTCTTGCCTTTGTCACAAAAACACTGTCCCATGGCGAGTGCGAGGCTTTGAGTCCCCACACCAGAATAACAAGTGGGAGGACACTTTTTTAACCTTTTCTCCTTTTGGGGCAGGGATCATTTCAACTCTGCCTGGGTCATTTTTGTTAGAAGGATAGGTGTTAACTGAGGGTACAACCATGACCCCATCCCCCTTCTCCTGCTCCTTTTGGTTTCTATCTTTTCATATCTCCATGACCCTGTTGTCACATTGGGAATTCTAGGGAATGAAGAGGCAGAACCAATTAATCTTGGAAACATCTACTCTATTCCTAAGGGGGAAAGGGAGAAAGCATTCTATCACCATGGCAACCATGTTAGCCCCATCTTCTCTCCACGGATACCTTGAACAGAGTCAGTTTTCACAACCAGAGGTATGTTGGATCCCAATGCCCTTCCAGATGTCTGTGCAGAAGATGAGTGCTTGTCAGTCTAGGTACACAGAGTCCTTGCAAGGAGAGGTCTGAGGATATATGGATCTGACTGCATAACCTCTGTGGTCCTATTGGTTTGCTGTCCAGAGTAGTGTAATATCTGTCTCTGACCCCCTGTTGAAGTGAACAGTAGAGAGATTCGGAGGCCTTTGAGTTGGAACTTTTGGGAAAAGTACCAGAATTTGAAACTATTTTCATCACCTCCTAGCACTGTGGGGCGCTTAGCCAGAGCATCTTCTGGGACAGGACTTTAACTTCTATGGATCTCAGTTTCCTCATCTGTAAGATGACTGGTTGAACTCAATGGCCTCTAAGGTCCTTTCCTGTTTTAAATCTATGATCCTATGGAAGTACCTGTCTTTGTCCCAAGGTCCTTATTTTTAAATCATACTGATGCCTTGTTTTTACATCACAATGATTTCTGGGACTGCCCTCCTTTTGTCCTACTACCCTCCAGATTGAACCATCCATTGTAACAAAGAAAAATAGTTAAGCAGAGATGCCTGATACAGTGACCACATCTAACAGTGTATTCAGCATTCTGCCCAGTAGTTCCCTATCTCACTGTGATGAGGAAGGAGATACATTCATTTGCTTCTGTTCTGTATCTGTTCTCCTGGGCTATTATTAGTCACTCAGAATTTTACTTCCTTTGAGTGACCTTTTCAGTTAAATTTTTTATAATCCTTATGTGTAATATTCTTTGCATTCTGCTCATTTTGCTTTATATCAACTTATCCATATTTTTCCATGTTCTCCTGAATTCTTCAGAGTTTTCATTACTCCCAGCACAATAATCTTCCACTCCATCATTCATGTGAAAGGCCATGTAGGGACATTGGACAGTGAGCCAGCTGTGGAACCAGAAAGATTTGGGTTCAAGTCCCACCTCTGACACTTACTGACTATGGTGCATCCTTAAGCTCTTAGGACCCCCACACAGCTCTGTCAGACTAAGCTGCAGAGGGATGACCTGCATTGGTACAGGGACTCTTCTCTTCTGAGAGATGTTAAATCCCAGGTTCCCACATCCCTACATTCATGTGGCCACATTTCATTTCCTTATTCCCTAATCAATGGGTACCCACTTGGCTTTGCTTCCACAAAGAGAGATGCTATAAACATATGGATTCCTCCTAGACATTTGTCTCTGATTTTGACATCCTTGGGATATAGGTCCCTATGGAAAGCAATGTCCTTGAGAGAAGGGACTATTTCATTTTCGTCTTTCTATCTCTAGCATGGAGCATAGAATCTGGCACACAACACTTACTTAATAAAGGCTTATTGAATGTTTAACTGGTAGCAGGATCACATGATGAGGAGGTATGGGTAATTTAATCACCTCCCTATCCCCATCACTTTTCACCTCCACCTTTCATTCACATTCACCTTGTCCTGCAAATAGAACATGATGTTACCCCCTTGTCAAACTCTGGGTTATTGGAAACCACTTTTCTCAAGCCTACCTTACTATCATCCTTGTGTCCCAGTGGGTCACTTGGAAGCACTCCTAGCTCAAATAATGGGCAATGCTCTTCTCTACTTTGGCATCTCTTGTCCAACCTGCCCTGGAGTCAAAGGCTGATACCATGCCTGTAATTTGCTGGGTTCTGTCCCATTGATATTCCACTGACTTCTTCCTCTGATGTCCCATAATATTGTGAAGGTGATTTTGGATTCCTACAGCTCACTCTGGTGGAGTCAAAGTTCATCAGCTCTTACCAAGCTGGAAAGACATTATGGGCCTGGGAATGAATGAATAAGTAAAAAAAGAAATTATTAAACACTTACTATATGCCCAACATTGTGTAAGTGCTGGGGATCCGATTGCAAGTGAGACCGTACATGGCTTTAGGAAAGCTGGAGTTTCAGGGAGAAGATATCACCTGAGACCATGTGTCAAGTCAGAGAAGGAATGCAGGCTCTATTAATGGAGAGACACTAATGAATTCATGACTCTTGAAACTCTGAAATTTTTGAACTACCTCGAGAGACTTCAATTCCCTAAGCAGGTGGTATATGATCAGAAGTTTGTTGTGTATCCTCTCCCAAAGCTACCAGGGATTAAGAGAAAGCGCCCTGTGGGAGGGAGGGGGTGGCTCTGCTTTGGTGGCTGCAGTGGATTGGAATGGAAAAGATGCCTTCCCAGCCAATGAAGGAAAAATCCATTGCCACTGGTTTGTGCTTTGTTCAGAGTGCTGCCCTCTGGCGCCCATCTGTAGGCACTGCACATCTTATTTCCTTCAAACTCTCCCTGATTTGTGCATCATTCAGTGTCTCAAAATTTGTGCAACTCCCAGAGCTCTTCTCTTCTTGATGCAAACTCATGTCACGACAGATGATCTCCTTCCTCCTAGAGTTTTCTCATTTGTTTCTGGGAGCTTGAGGGAGAGACAACAATTTCACCACAGATTTAGAGGTGGGAAGGATGTCAGAGGTTATTTTAGAAATGAGGAAACCGAGGACAAGACAACTGGAGTGACATACCTGTGGTCATAAGGTGGTAAGAGGCAACTCCTGTCCTCTAACAACAAATGGATCCATTGTACCTTGTGTGAATGAACAAAAAAGCATTTGTTGAGCATCTACCTGCACCTGACGCTGAGGATACAAGTACAAAATTGAGATAGTCTCTGCCCACAAGGGGCTTAAATTCAGAAAGGCAGAGACAATGCATATGGGTAGCAGTGTCGGGGCAAGGGTTTGAGGTCTCGAGCAGCAGAGCTAGTGAGTGGAAGTCAATTGTCCTGGCTTTTCCAGAAGCAATGGTCAATAATGGTTTAAATGGGAAGCTAGTAGGGTGGGTGGGGAGATGGAGGGGCTTGTGCAGTGACAGGAGCATGGCAATATGACGGAGAACAACCTCCCATTGGCACTAATTATTCCCCTCTCCTTTCTCACCTCAACCTCATAGAATGCATCTCTTGTTTCAAAAGTCAGTTAAAGCACCACCTTCTACAGCAAGGGCTCTTAGATTTCTGGGAATTCAGGAATGGATATGAGGAAAAACCCAACATCTTTATTTTTCTTAACCTCTAACTGAAATATAACATTTCCTTCAGTTTTTTAGAAATGTCATTCTCGGAAAAGGGCCCTCCGCTTCACCAGGTCTCCAAAGGGGTTCATGGCACAAAGCAGGTAACAAAACTCCGTCCTACCTGCGATCTTCACTAATATGGTATTAGTAGTGGCCTTCCTCTCAAACATTTAAATTTTTATTTATTCGCATTTATTCTTGATACATTTATTATGTTTCTACTTATGTAACCAGGCTTCCAAGAGAGCTTGAGGCATTTTGTGTACTGCTGTACGTGTGGAATGAGGCATGATTAGATTGGCAGATAGAATGCTGAGTAGGATGAGGTGCTTTGTACTGTGTAAGGGTCAGAGAGACACATGTGGCATAGTTCCAGAGGCTCTGAGACAGACACTTGGAGAGGTATGCTGAAGAGATAGGGAGGGGGAAAGGGAAGTGCTGGAGCCAGCTCAAACTGACTTGGGAGAGCTGATTGTTAAAATTTCAGTGCATTTAACCTCTAGAATTTGATTATTATTTTGCTGATTGCCTAGACTTAAGAAAGTTTAAACTTTAAAATGTGTCCTGTATGCATCCTTCCCCTCCCTTCTCCAACTGGTTGTTAAACATTTAGCAGCACATCCTTGTATGTAGGGGAAATCAGCTCCTCAATATGTCTCTGACTTCTCTAGCCTCTCTAGCGACCATTAGAACAAACCTCCCTTGGTGAGATCAGGTCCTTTCTTTCCTGCTTTAAGCTGAGATATTATTTTGCTCTCAAATGAAGAGTTCATTCATTCCTGTGTATTTTCTGGTATATTCTCATTTTTAGAACTTCTCTAATTTCTATTTGATGCTTTGCTTAGATAAAGGGGTTTTCTAGCTATTCACTAGAAATAATGGTCTTTTTGTGTCATCAGTGTTTGATGGGAAGGTGCTAAGCTTGTGAAAGTACAGACTAGCTCCTTAAGAGAGATCAGGAAAGTGTCCTTCCTTCTGAAACCCTAAACATTATACCCTTAGACCAGAAATATCTGATGGGACAGGTAAATAAAATTCCAACTCAATATGCATCTTGGTTCCTGGAGAAAAGAGTGTCTAGCCTTGTGATATTCCCAAGTTCTACTCATCCTTCACCATCCCTTCCCCCAACCCCCAAGCAGTCTTGCCATCAAGTATGGGCACTGTCCTTGACTATTGTCCTCTCTGCAGAGGGAGATCAAACCTCAGAAAATATCTACACATATGAACACATCTTACACTCAATTTTCTTATACTTAAATATGTACTTGTCTCTTCCATTAGGATGTGAATTAATTGTGAATAGCGATTGTTTCATTCACTGTATTTTTTATTCCCAGATCTTACACATAGTAGGTTCTTAATAAGTGCTTATTGATTGTTTGAGGTGAAGCATGGTCTAGACCTGCCTGGTTAAGTGAATTTTCATTCACTCATCAATCAGGACAGCTCACTCCTTGGATTAAGTTCCAGAGTGGAATGGATTAACTCCCCTATGGCCTCCATAGGTCTCATTCAAAAGGTGCTCCTACAGTTGGGTAGAGGGTGTCTCCTTTGCCATGATAGTGACCAAAGAAAGTCTGTCTCTCATTTTATTCTGCGTTCTCATTTCTTTGAAGCCATGGACACTGTTTAAGACCATTTCACTGTCCATTCTCTGTCATTTCAATAAATACCTTTGCTTTGAGCAAATAGTATCACCTGGCTTACTGTTGAAGAAAAATATCCATTGGTAGGGGCTAATGACCAGTGGTTTTAGTGATTATCCAAAGACTAACTTGAACTTGAGGTAGCCAGCTCCTAAGGACAGCCAACTGAGGTAGTAGGCCATAGACAGTAGTAACAAAATATTCCTCCCACAAACCTGTGGCACAATATCACACAAATGTACACAATAACAGTGAGAAGAGTAGACCAACAGTTGAGAGTCACATACTTGGGGAACGCAAACAACCAAGACAACTCATAAACCATGGTGCAAGGTCCTGAGGCCCCTTCTCAGAGTATCCTCACACTTCCTTCTCTTCCCTGACTGTAGTGTCTTTGAGAGATAAGTCACTAAATTAGACTGTCTGGGACTCCTCCTCTTAACAAAACTAAGTGATATTGTGCATAGAATGATGGCCCTGGGGTCCAGAAGACCAGAGTTCAAATTGAGTCTCAGACACTATTTGTCCCCAAGCAAGTCACTTAACCTCTCTCTGCCTCAGTTTCCTCAACTATAAAATGGGGATAATAACTGCATCTACCCATTAGGGTTGTTGTGAGAATCAAATAAGATATCTGTAAAGTACTTAGCACAATGTCTGGCACATAGTAGGCACTATTTAACAGCTTATTCTATGTCCCTTCCCTTCTTCTCCATGCCTAAACTCCCAATATCCAGGGCTAACTCTCTTGACTCTACAGCTATACTGTCTCTAGAGACTGTTCTTGATCTCACCAAGCAAATTATTCTACTAGAAGATGCCATGGTTGGATGGGGCTGGGGCTGGGGTGGGGAGAAGGAGAGGGAAATCCCTTTACCCCCTTCTCCACTGCTCAAACTCACATTGCTGAGAGCTGTCTCCTTCTTAGAGAGAGTCTTGCTTTTTAAAAGCTCCCAAAGATGTGACTGATCCTTTAGCCAGGTAATGGCTAGACGCTCTGTAATACCCTTAGGAAGCTTATTGAAGAACATCTTCATTCCTACTAAAGGAGAAACACAGTGTTAAGGCTTCCTTACAACTCCTTTAAGACCTTGGCGCCTGTCTCTGTTACCTATCTCTGTTACAACCTGTAATTTCATCAAGTGAGCTGAGCTCAGCTGAACAGAGGTCTCTTGATCAGTGCCTCCACCACCACCACCACACACATTGCAATTATTGTTATTATCTCCTTCTTCTATTTTTGATAGCGTTCAGATTGAAACAAATGGCCCTGGGACAAATTGCCATCGTGCTGACTCTTGCCCAGGAGGATAAAGTGACTGTTTTTTATAATTGAATAAAAGTATGGGGTTGTAAGTTCATCCTCAGTAGGTCCATTGAAAGCATCTCTGGAAGCACTCCAGGAGCTGACAGAATGACAGGGATGATGATACTTCATCCTGTTTCCTCTCTAGGATTATGTTGTGAATGCTTTTTATTCCATGTTAAAGAGAAGGTCCAGGCCAGCCATATCTTCCTTCCTCTCTCAGCTGCTCATCAGACTACTGGACATTCTCTCCCATGCTATAGAAATCTCCTCAGCCTGGAAGTTTCTTCCATCCCAGGATTACTTCTCATATTAGAAATACCTTTTCCCTCTGTCTAGTTCCTCCAAGAGCCACTATTTGAAGGAGGATATCCAGCCCAATAATGACTTCCTTCTTCAATAGGCTACAAACCTGACTCTCCAAACTTCCTCTTCCAAGACTCCTACGTAGCTCCCTTTCAGCGTCTGTTCAACGTGTTGTCCTTTACCACAAGAATATAAGCTCTCTGAGGGCAGGCATCTGTCTTCCTGCTTGTATTTGTATTTCCAGAGTTGGGAAGGACTGCCCAAGCTCTCATGGCTCTGAGCTGTCTCCCCAATAAAACTGAGTTCTTAGAGATCTTGCATTTAAAGGCTCCCAGAGAATGTGGCTTAGCGCATTGCTTGTCACACAGTAAGCACTTAATAAATACTTGTTGACTTCATGTAGTTTTAAGATTATGAGTTTTGGGTATGGTGACATCTATTAAAACATTATCCTTGAATTTTTATGGCTCAATGTTATATCCAGTCAAATGCAGGAAACAGTTCTACCCTTGAGAAGGTTTTGGTTCTCCCACAATTTATTCGCTGAATTCTCAAAGATGCTTTAGGGTCTGTTTTTTGGTAGTAAGGAGATTTGTTATGTGGTCCGTTATGGAAGACCGTGAGCTTTTCTGGCTCATAATTCTGGATTGTCTTGTTGGGCATTCAGGGAGTGCTACATTTCAGCAACCTATGGTGATGGGTGGGGTTTCTCTCGTTCCCTTTAATCTGCATCCGCCAACGAATCCTGGCAAAGGGGCAATCCTTAAGTCCCGCCTCCCCAAGGTGATGACTGGATTTCAAATTGCTCTCATAAAACTCTCCCTTTGAGTAAACAAACCCCTAACACAAGAAGTTTGTTCACTTCTTTGTCAGCGTATTTTTGGTGGAGTTCACATGGAAGGTAGTTAATATTACTAAATAAAGACATTATCATTATGATCGCTCCTGCTCCTATACGGCTTTAAAGATTACAAAGCATTTAACATATCGTACCGATGAGAAAGCAAAGACTTGGACAAAGTACAAAGTGACACAGCTATTTAGTATCTGAGGTAAGACCAAAGGAGGGGTGGGGAACCTGCAGCCCCGAGGCGACATGTAGCCTTCTAGGTCCTGGGGTGTGGCCTTTTGACCAAGTCCAAGTTTTACAGAACAACCTCTATTAAGGGGATTTGTTTTATGAAGTTTGGATTCAGTCAGAGAACCGTACTTGAGGACCTAGAGGGCCACATGTGGGCTTGAGGCTTCAGGTTCCCCATCCCTGGACTAAACCTTTTTGTAATTCCAAGTCTAGCACACAAAAATATGGGATACTCAAATAAGCAGAACATGAAGTAGCAATCATAAGCAATCCAACATAGAAAATACAATTTAAAAAGCCAGAAGAGAGCTAGTTGTCTTTTCCTAGTGAACAACATGACTATTTTTTTAAAAACCACATGATCAGTACAAGAGACACAGAAGAGCAGAGAGGACAGAGAACTGTGCATAGTCGCTAAGTTCTGGGCTCCCAACTTGCCTCCCATTCTTACTGGCTGAGTGATCCTGGCCAAGTCATCTAATCACCAAGTGCTCCAAGCCACTTTCAAAGACACTTAAGTAGCTGAAGACATGCCCCTATTTTCATTAGTGAAGGATTTCTTCACTGAGAATTGCCCGTACCAATGCAGGTTTAAAAAAAGGGAGGGGTGTTGAAAAAGGAACAAAAGCCCTGATCCAGATGATCAGTTCTGTGAGATGTTCTAAAATGAATTAATATTATACTACACAAATTGTTCTTGAACGTTTAGAGAGAAAACACTTAGCAAACTCCTTTTCTGAGACAAATGTTGTAATGCCTAAACTAGGGAAGGATAAAGCAAAAAAAGAGAATCATAGAAAAATGTCACTAATGAATTTCAGTGCACAATTTAAAAATTAATCCTAACAAAAAAACTACAGAAATATATATACTTTTAAATTACTAAATTGGATTTAGCCAGGGAGGCACAAGGATTTTTCAAGCTAGGAAAATAATTAACATCACTAATGATATTAAAACCAAAATATTCCAAATCACATGATTAAATCAACAGATTCAGAAAAAGCCTACTACATTCATTTAAGCAAAAAGCTCTAAAAAGCATAATTATAGTATGAGACAAGCCTGGGATGATAGGATTGAGTTTGACTGAGTAGGGCATTGAATGCCAGGTTGAGAATGTTGACTCTTAAGTGATAGGAAGCCACGGAAGTTATGAATAAGCTGGGCAGATTTGTGCATTAGATTCATCTGGCAGAGGAGGATTGGGGAAGGGTGAGACTGGAGGCAAAGATCTGATGGGAGGCTAGTTTCAGGGAAAGGAAATGAATGTCTGAAATAGAATGTTGGTATTGGGAATGTAAACAAGAGAAAAGACAGATGCAAGTCATCTGGCACAGATAGAATCGATGGGACTTGGTAATTTATCGCTGCAATCACAGAAGAAATGTGGAGAACATCGTTCACTATGAGAGTTTTTGGCCTGAGACAATAGTAGTACTGTTGATAGAAAGAAGGAAATTGGGAAGAGGAGTAGGCTTGAAGGAAGGAAAAGACAGGTTACAGGTGGAGTTTGAGATGGGGGTGGAGGGACTGATCGAAGTAAAGATATCCAGCAGGGAGGTGGAGATATGGCTCTGGTTTTGAATGAGAGGTCTGGGCTGGTGCTTTATTAGCCCAAGTACTTGTGTGGGGGTCAATGTCCTTTGACCCCAACATGGGCTACATTCTGATTTTCCTCAGGTAACTTTAGTTAGGGTACAAGTTTGAGAAAGGGACTTATGAAAAGCCTGTAAGATTGAATTTGATTGGTATGTATTCAGAAATGGGCATTATCTGGAGATAGTGTGTGTGTGTGTGTGTGTGTGTGTGTGTGTGGTTTGAATCTCAACTCTGTTACTCACTGGCTGTGTGACCATGAACAAGTCATCTCCTGTCCCTATGGCTCAGTGTCTTCATCTGTACAATGAAGGGTGTGAGGAAGGTTCCTTCCAGCTCTCACATTTTAGAAATTAGTCACTCTCCAAATGCTCTCTCAGCAAAAGGGTGGGGGGGGCAGGCTGGGAGGAGACACATGTCTTTCCCATCTTCCTCCAGCTCCACACACCAGGGGAAGCCTGCTAAACTGATTAGCCAAGCCATCAGCCCAGAGCAGGTTGACGGCATTGAGCCCTAGGGCCTGGAGGGGATTGCTGAAACTGAATTTTGGGCAAATGAGAAAAGAAATTAAACTGGGCTCAGGTAGGGGGCTTTAAGTCCATGCTTCCCTGGCTGAGGGAGTAGGGGGTGGGGGAGGGGTAGCTTCTAAAAGAGAAAGAGCCAAGAATAGTCATTGAGATCACTAGGCTGCTGTCTCTTCACTTGTCCAGTCCTGCCCAGTGAGTTTATGAGGTTACTCAGGCAAAATTATGGAATATTTCCTGCTTCTCCACCAACAAGTGTCCTGGCAGACTAGATGGGGCAGTAGAAAGATTGGGGATCTGGTTTGGGGGTCAGAAGACCTGGGGTCATATCCTTATTAGTTCTACTTAGTAAGACTGTGACTTTAGGCAAGTCCCTTGGGTCTCAGTTCTGTCATCTGTGCAAGCTGTCAGATGCTATAGAACTGTGAGTTAGTATGTAGGTGCCCTGCGGAGGGTCTGTGTCTGATCCAGATCATGATCCCTTTTCCCAAGAGGTTCTTCCTAGAGGAGAATGTTTGGGTTGCTGCTGCTTGGAGATTCTCCTCATTCCTTTTATCCAGAGAGGTCCTGCTAAGTCCTAGTTGGACCCCTTCCTCCCTCTCATACTCACTTCCATAGGAGTTTCACTGCAAACTTCTCTGGCACCAAGAGCCAGTCTGGATGGTTCTGTCCTGCAAAACCAGTGTGATTCCAGCTCCAGTCCAGTCTGTTTTCTTTTTCACTCGCCTTCCCATGAGTAGGTTCTTCGCTTCATGAAAAATCTTTTCCAGGAAAGACTTAACTAGTCTTACACTTTTCACATCACCCAGCTCCTGATTTAACTGAGGGTGACTATTCATGGTGGGTACCCATAGTCTGGTCTTTGTAAGTTTCACTAATCTTCCCTTTACTTCCAACCAGCATATGTGAAGCACCTGATATATGTCAGGCACCGGTGATACAAAGAGAAAAAAAATCACATAAAGCTTGGTCCCAGGCAGTCTACGTTCAATGGAGATGAAGCAACATGTATACAGATATGTAAATACAAAAATAAGTAAATAGAAAGTGAAGTGGCATTCCTCCAGGCTTACTTCCCTAACCTTCATTCACACTAGCAGACACCAGGAAGGGAAAAAAAATGGAAGATAGGTAGGTTATTGCTTTTGTATGCAAAATCAGTGCGAGCTCAAAGCCCCCTGAGAGGAGTCCTGGCTCCTCTACCAATGAGGAAGCTTTTCATCATCACTTAGTATGAATCCTTCAGGCATGCATGGCTGGGAAAAAAATGTTCCCTCTATTTTCCAGGGGGTCACTTGGACTGGAACCAAGCAGAGAAATATCTACATGTGCTGTAGAGGCTGGGACTTTACTGGTCAATTACCCCCATTACTAAACAAATGTCTGGGCCAGGGAGCAGAAGGGAAGGCATCAGAAACTGGGGAGATCAGGAACCTTCTTGTAGGAAGTGACATCTAAACTGAATTGGATATAAGCAAGGAATCTAGCAGAAGATTTCCAGGATCCTACCCTTCCTTTTGCTCTTATAGCTTGTAGCCCTAGCTTAGACCTCACTTATGTATCGCCTAGACTACTGGTGGTCTCTCATTCCTTGACAATCTGGTGACTAGGTGGCTCAGCAGATAGAAAACTGGGCCTGGAGTCTGAAAGACCTGAATTCAAATCCAGTCTCAGGAATTTACTAGTTGTTTGACTCTGGACAAGTCATTTAACCTCTATTTCCTCAATTATAAAATAGGAATCATAATAGCACCTATCTCCCAGTGTTATTGTGAGGATCCAATGAGATAATAATTAAATAATGATGAAATAATTAAATAAAGTTCTTAGCATTGTACAAGGAGCAGCTAGGGTTACAATGGAGTCAGGATGATCTGAGTTCAAATCCAGCTTCAGATACTCCCTAGCTATGAGACCTGGGCAAGTCACTTAACCCTCTATTTGCTTCAGTTCCTCATCTGTAAATGAGTTGGAAAAGGAAATGGCAAACTACTCCAGTTGCTTTTCTAAGAAAACTCCAAATGGGGTCATGGAGAATCATGCACAACTGAAAAATGATTCAATGACATAGCACAGTACATGGCACGTAGTAGGCACTATACAGATACTTATTTCCTCCCTCTCTCCCTAATCTTATGGAAAAAGAAATCATGTCTCTCCAGTGCATATTCAAGCAAAGTCATAACCCTGTCCCACTCCACATCTCCCATTCCTTCTCAGAGTCCTGCAGGGGCTCTTGAGTGAGTTGCACTTTTTTTAACAGAAAATTCTGGGGGGACAGAGTTTCCCCCACTGCCCACAAAATATCTGTAAAAATGACTTTCAACCAATTCTAGAGCAGCAGAAGCCACAGAGAAACAGAGTGAAAGAGATTTCCAGCCAAAGGCAATCTGGAAAGTCAACAGGAAAGGTCTATCCCATGGGATGCTGAGTGGAGCAGACCCCAGTCCTGGCTACATGGCATGGCACAGGGAAGAACAGGACTGGAATAGGCCTCTGGGGCAGAATCCTCAGCAGGGAGAGTCCCAGATCATTCAACCCACAAGCAACAAAGAAAGCTTCAGAGGTCAGTGTGGGAGGGCTGTCCTAGTTCAGCAAGAGGGGAGTGGAGTCCCCCCAGCACCATACCCAGGTGGTGTCAAAGGTGGCAGCAGCAGCAGAGGGCAGCAGGTGGCTACAGTGGCCACATAAGCAGCCTGGGTCCATTGTCCAAGGGGCTCAGCTTAAAGCCTTTGGGGGAATTGAGTAGGGGATCTGAACCTCAGCCCTGAGCATGGTCCTGAGAGGAGGAGGAGCACTAGGATTCTCCTCTTGACAAAGGATTCAGAAGTCAAGTAATTGGCTGGAAAAATGCCCAAAAAAGGGGAAAAAAATAAGACCATAGAAGGTTACTTTCTTGGTGAACAGGTATCTCCTTCCATCCTTTCAGATGAGGAAGAACAATGTGTACTGCCAAAGGACCTCCAAAATTCATATGCAATGGGCTCAGGCCATAGAAGAGCTTGAAAAGGAAGTCAACAGTTTGCTAAAAGAGAACCAAAAAAAAAATGCTGAGGAAAATAACATCTTTAAAAATAGGCTAACTCAATTGGAAAAAAAAGAGGTCCAAAAAATCAATGAGGAGAAGAAGGCTTTAAAAATCAGAATTACCCAAATGGAAAAGGAGTTCAAAAGCTCACTGAACAAAATAGTTCTTTAAAAATGAGAATGGAGTTCAGGGAAGCTAATGACTATACAATAAACCAAAGAGTTACAAAACAAAACCAAAAGATTGAAAAAATAGAAGATGGTGTGAGGCATCTCACTGAAGGGGCAGCTGGCCTGGAGAATAGATCCAGGAGAGAAAATTTAAGAATTGTGGAACTATCTGAAAGCCGTGATCAAGAGAAGAGCCTGGACATTAACTTTCATGAAATTGTCAAGGAGGGCTGCTGTTCTAGAGCCAGAGGGCAAAATGTTGAAGGAATACACTGATCACCTCCTGGGGGAGACCCAATGGGAGAAACTCCTAGGAATGTTGTGGCCAGGCTTCAGAGTTCCCAGGTCAGGGAAGAAATGTTGCAGGTAGCTGGAAAGAAGCAATTCTAGTGTTGTGGAAATGCAGTCAGGATGGCACGGGATCTGGCAGTTTCTGCATAGAGGGATAGAAGGACTTGGAATGGCATGTTCCAGAGGTCAGGGGAACTGGGATTGAAACCAAGAATCACCTACCCAACAAAACTGAGTATAATGCCTCAAGGGAAAAATTGGTCATTCAATGATATAGATAACTTTCAAGCATTCATGATGAAAAGACCGGAACTGAACAGAAAATTTAACTTTCAAACACAAGAATCAAAAGAAGCATGAAAAGGTAAATAGGAAAGAAATCATAAATGACTTTCTAAAGCTGAACTGTTTACATTCCTACATGGGAAAATAATATTTATAACTCTTGAGATTTTTCTCAGTAGTTGGGTAGGTGGAGGGATTACACAGACACACACACACACACACACACACACACACACACACATATATAGACAGAGAATACAGGTTGAGATGAATCAGAAGAGATGATATCCATAAAAAATAAAATTAAGGGGTGAGAGAGGAAAATATTGGGAGGAGAAAGGGAGAAATGGAATGGGGCAAACTATCACTTATAAAAGAGATAAGAAAAATCTTTTTCAATGGGGGAGAAAAGGGAAGAGGTGAGATGGGAAAAGTGAAGATTACTCTCCTCACATATGGCTTAAGGAGGGAATAACCTGCTCACTAAATTTGGTATGAAAATCTATCTTACACTACAGGAAAGTAGGGGAGAAGGGGACAAGTGGGGTGGGGGGGATGATAGAAGGGAGGGCAAATGGGAGGAGGGATTAATTAAAAGTAGACACTTTGGGGAAGGGACAAAGTGAAATAAGAGAATAGAAAAATGGGGAGGACAGGGTAGGATGGAGGGCAACATAGTTATTCTTACAGAGCATGACTATTATGGAAGTCTTTTGCAAAATGACAAATATGTAGCCTGTATTCAATTGCTTGCCTTCTCAGTGAGGATGGATGGGGAGGGAGAGAAGTTGGAATTCAAAGTATTAGAAACAAATGTTGAGAATTGTTATTGCATATAACTGGAAAATAAGGAATACAGGTAATGGGGTATAGAAATTTATCTTGCCCTACAAGAAAAGAGAGAAGAAGGGGTTAAGGGAAGGAAGGGGTGTGATAGAAGGGAAGGAACATTGATAGAAGGGGTAATCAGAATGCAAGGTGTTATGGGGTGGGGGGAGGGGAGAGATGGGAAGAAAAATTGGAACTCAAAATTTTGTGGAAATGAATGTCGAAATCTAAAAATAAATAAATCTATTTTTAAAAAAAAGAAAATTCTGGTCATGGACATTAAGGTTTCCAATTAACCCTTGCCCTGTCACCTCACAAAAATCATAGAATCTCATGAAGATGAATCTAGAGCCTGTCTAGATCAACCCATATCTGAACAAGGATTCTCACGCTCTACTCCATTCCACCCCATACCCTGACTGACAATTAGCCATTTAACCTCTTCTTGGGGTTTAGGGTGAACTTTTTTTAAGCAGAATTTTCCATTTTATTACATTGACTGAGCCTACCCACGAACAATGACTTTTTCCTCCAATTGTTAAGATTTGTCTTTATTTGTGTGAATAGTGTTTTATTTTAAATTTTTGTTTCTTTTTTAGTATTCAACATTCAGTTTTATAATATTTAAAGTTCTTATTTTTCCCCCTACCTCCACTCCATCCCCAAGATGGCATGTAATCCGATATAGGTTACACATGTACAATCATATTAAACATATTTCCACATTAATTATGTTGTGAAGGAAGAATCAGGAAAAAAAGGGGAAAACCACAAGAAGGAAAAAACAAACAAAAAAAGAGAAAATAATATTTTTTGATCTGCATTCAGTTCTTTCTCTGGATTTGTATAGCATTTTCCATCATGAATCTTTTTGAATTGTCTTAGATCATTATATTGCTGAGAAGAGCTAAATCTATCAAAGTTGGTAACGGAACAATGTTGCTATCATTGTGTACAATGTTCTCCTGGTTCTGCTCACTTCACTCAGCATCAGTTCATGCAAGTCTTTCCAGGTTTTTCTGGAATCTATCTGCTCATCATTTCTTATGGAAGAGTAGTATTTCATTATTTTCATATAACACAACTTGTTCAGCTATTTCTCAATTGATGGGCATCCTCTCAATTTTTGTCACCTGAAAAAGAGCTGTTATAAATATTTTTGTACATGTGGGTGTTTTCCTTTTTCTATGATCTTTTTTTGGGATACAGATCTAGGAGAGGTATTGCTGGATCAAAGGGTATGGAAAGTTTTATGGCCCTTTGGGCATAGTTCCAAATTGCTCTCCAGAATGGTTGAATTAGTTCACAATTCCACCAACAATGCATTAGTGTTCCAATTTTTCCACATCTTCTCCATTGATCATTTCCCCATTTTATGATATTAGTCAATATGATAGGTGTGAGGTGGTACATCACAGTTGTTTTAATTTGCATTTCTCTAATCAATGGTGATTAGGAGTATTTTCTCATATGACTGTAGCTAGCTTTAATTTCTTCATCTGAAAACTACCTGTTCATATCCTTTGTCCATTTATCAGTTGGGGAATAACTTGTATTCTTATAAATTTGACTCAGTTTTCTATACTTTAGAGATGAAGACTTTATCAGAGACACTGGCAAGAAAAAGTGTTTCTCAGGTTTCTGCTTCCCTTCCCTTATTTGCACTGGCTTTGCTTATGCAAAAACTTTTTAATATAATTTAATCAAAATTAACTATTTTGCATTTCATAATACTCTCTACCTTTTGTTTGATCAGAAATTCTTCCATTCTCCATAGATCTGACAGGTAAACTGTTTCTTGCTCTCCTGATTTGCTTATGGTATCTCCCTTTATGTCCAAATAGTGTACCCAATATGACCCTATCTTGGTACATGGTATAAGATGTTGGACTATGCCTAGTTTCTGCCATACTTTTTTCCAATTTTCCCCAGAAGTTTTTATCAAAGAGTGAGTTCTTATTCCAGAAGCTGGAGTCTTTGGGTTTATCAAACAGTAGATTACTATAATCATTGATCACTATGTCTTGTATATCTAACCTATTTCATTGGTTTACCACTATTTCTTAGCCAGTTTTAGATATGGTAAGGTTAGGCCACTTTCCCTTGGATTTTTTTTTTTTTTATTAATTTCCTTGATATTCTTGACCTTTTAGCACTGTAAAATTATTTTTGGTAGTCTGACTGGTAGTTTCATTGGTATGAATAAGCAAATTAATTTAAATAGAATTGTCATTTATATTAGCTCAGTCTATAAATGAGAAACTGATATCTTTCCAGCTATTTAGATCTGACTTTATTTGTGTGAAAAGTGTTTCATAATTGTGTTCTTATAGTGCTGGGTTTGTCTTGGCAGGGAGACTCCTAAATATTTTATATTGTCTACAGTTACTTTAAATGGAGCCTTTCTATCTCTTGCTGCTGGGCTTTCTTGGTAGAATATAAAAATGCTGATGATTTATGTGGGTTTATTATATATCCTTCAACTTTGCTAAAATTGTTCATTATTTTGAGTAGTTTCTAAGTTGGTTCTCTAGGATTCTCTGAGTATACTACCATATCATCTGCAAAGAGTAATAGCTTTATTTTTTTGTTGCCTATTAGAATTCCTTCAATTTCTTTTCCCTCTCTTATTGCTAAAGCTAACACTTCTTGTACGTTATTGAGTAACAGTGGTGATATTGGAAACCCTTGTTTCACTCTAACCTTACTGGAAATGCTTCGAGCTTGTCTCCATTATATATAATGCTTACTGATGGATTTAGACAGATGCTACTTATCATCTGAAAAAGACTCCATTGATTCCTATGTTCTCTAGTGTTTTTATTAGGAATGGGTGCTGTATTTTGTCAAAAGATTTTTCTACTTCTATTGAGAAAATCACATGACTTCTGGTTTTTTTTGTTATTGACATGATCAATTATGCTGATAGTTTTCCTAACATTGAAACAGCCTGCATTCTTGGTATAAATGTCACTTGGTTATAGTGTATTATCCTCATGATAAGTTGATATAATACATTTGCTAACATTTTATTTAAAATTTTTGTATCTATATTCATTAGGTAAGTTGGTCAATAATTTTCTTTGTCTGTTTTGGTTTTTCTTGACTTAGGTGTCATCACCAAATTTGCATTATAAAAGAATTTGATAGGATTCTGTCTTTGCCTATTTTCCCAAATACTTTATATAGTATTAGAATTGATTGTTCATTAAATGTTTGGTAGAATCCACTTGTCAATCCATCTGGCCCTAGAGATTTTTCTTAGCGAGTTCATTGATTTCTTTTTCTGAAATAAGATTACTTAAGTATTCCATTTCTTCTTCTGTTAACCTAGGCAATTTATATTTTTGTAAATATTCATCCATTTCACATAGATTGTCAGATTTATTGGCATACCATTGGACAAAATAGCTCAAAATGATTGTTTTGATTTCTTCTTCACTGGAGATTAACTCACCCTTTTAATTTTTGATACTGGTAATTTGGCTTCTTTCTTTTTTTTATTAAAAAAATTAACCAAAGTTTTATCTAGAACCAGTTTTTGGTTTTATTTATTAATTCAGCCATTTTATTAATTTCATTTTTATTAATCTCTCCTTTGATTTTCAGAATTTCTATTTTGGTATTTAATTGAAGATTTTAAATTTGTTCTTTTTCTAGCTTTTCTTAGTTGTATGCCCAATTTGCTGATCTTTTCTTCTCTATTTTATTTATGTAACCATTTAGAAATATAACATTTCCCCTAAGAACTGCTTTGGCCACATCCTATATGTTTTGGTACATTGTCTGGTTACTGTCATTCTCTTGGATGAAGTTATTGATTGTTTCTTTGATTTGTTGTTGAGAAGAAACTAATAATTTCCTGAGGCAACTCATTCTACTCTTGGACTGTTCTGATGATGAAGAAGTTTTACTTTTCATCAAGCCTAAATTCCTTTCTGGAGCACCCATCCCCCTCCCCATGGTTCCTAGTTCATCTCTGCAGCCAAGCAGAACAAGACTAATCCTTCCTCCATACTACAGTCATCCAAGTACTTGAAGGCAGCTCTCCTGTCCCCCATCATAGATGTTCACAGATAAGTAAATACAGGGCATATACATGACAAATACAAAGTGATGATGTGTGGGTGTCACTAACAAATGGGGGAGTCAGAAGAGGTTACATGGGGGCTGAACCTTGAAGAAGCAGTCAAGAGGTGGGAAGGTACAAAGAGCACACCCCAAGCAGTGATGAGAAATGGAATGTCTTACACAGGACACATCGATTAGTCCTGTTGGCTTGAAATGCAGAGTGTATGAAGGAGAGTTATGTGCAATAAACCTCAGTAGACTGGAACCAAATGGTTTAAATGGGAAATAGAGCAGTTCATATATTTTCTCAGAGGCAATTGGGAGCCATAAGGGTTTCTTGAGGCTAGGAGTGACATGGTCAGAGACATAGTTTAGAAATACTGATGTGGCAGCTACGTGGAAGAGGAAAGAGAAGAGATGTCAAGCAAGGAGAACAATTAGGGTCATGTTGCTACAGCCCAAGGTGAGAGGGGCTGAAAGTCTGAACTAGACTGGTGGATATGCAGGCAGAGAGACAGGGACAAATAGAGATCAAAATGAGAAGACCAGGCAACTGATGGAATGTGGAAATGAGTGAGGATGTGGAGGAGAGAATGATTTCCAGAAGGCAGTCTTGGGTGAGTGGACATGGAGAGATGGGATCTGTAGCAGAGGAGAAGGGAATGACAAGGATGAAATCATGTATCCTTGGAGTTTGGAAACAAATGTATTCTGGACACAGAACAGAGTAGTGGAGACTATGAAGGAGAAGCAGAGGAGTTTATGAGTTAATGGAAGCTGAAAGGAAAATAACTGCATGGATGATACCCACTAGGAACAACAGCTTCAACATGAAACTAAGAATAATAGCAATAATAATATAGATCTTTAAGGTTTGTAAAATATTATTTAATATCATTTCATCCTTACAATAATCCTGAGAGGTAAGGTGCCATTATTACCCCCTTTTTGCAGATGAGGAAACTGAGGCAAAGGGAGGTCAAGTGACTTGCCTCAGGGTCAGACAGGTCATCAGTGTCTTAGAAATTCAGGTCTTTCTGACTCCAAGTCCAGGCTTCTGACCCACTACACCCCCAGCTGCTTCTACAAGCAACAATATCCAAACATCCTGAAGTGTGAGCTGAGAGGGGGAGTGGGCAGAGAATCAGGATCACTTCATTGACTGGAGTCATATGTAGCAAAAATCTAGGAATGCTTCTGCATTAGTAGGGAAGCAGTAAAACAAGGGTGTGGTTTCTGTAAAGGATAGAGTTCCACGTAGAACGTCATGTACAAATTCAAGTCTAATGATTTAAAAGGGAAAGAGGGCAAAGTTTGTAGAGACAAATAGGTTATCTGGCCAGGACCAAAGAGTGAAGAGCAGAAATGAACCCTGAAAGTTGTGTAGATGAGATCTTTTTAACTCTGGGCATGGGAGCCCATAAGCAGTCTGGTGAAGCCAATGGATTCATTTTCAGAGTCACTTTTTATGTCCCAGCAATCTTTATTTTACAGTTAAAACTCTCTAAAACAATCAGAGAAAAAGACACTCAAATATGAACTAAAGGTATTTATCTTCATAAGGTCTCAAGTACTCAGAGCCATTTCAAAGATCTTTTAAGTCTTGGTCTCTGGTCTGTAGTAGTGGCTACAGCAAAAGACTTTAAGCTAAGTGATATAAGGGATGCACGTCAGTGCGACTCCTGACTTGGACCTCTACTAGTTGATTGACCCTAGGCAAGTCACTTAACCACTCTGTACCTCAACTTCCTCTTTTGTAAATGAAGAGATCCAAGCCTCTAAATCTATGAACCATCAAGAGCTGTTTCCTCTGCTCTCATCTAAGAACTTAGAAATTCACAGTACCCCCTGAGAGTCAGAAGCTTACTGTCAAGAGCTCTTCTTGTATCATTGCCCTGTGATATTTCTCCAATTTCCTTCCCTCAATAAGCTTTCCTCTTCTCAAACAGGCATTCTCAAATCCATGCAACCTAGGGCTCTTCCTTCTTGCTCTCATCTATCTAGGCATCAGAACCATGTTTTTAAATGCAGAAGATTAAAAAGGAAATCCATTATACTGAAACATGATTATGAAAAAATTTTTCCATAAGTTCACAGATCACTCAAGTTAAGAATTCCTGGTCTAGTTCAACCCAGAAAGGGAAACTGAGGCTGAGAGGGGGGAAGCAATGGCAGTAAAGCAGGGTACAGTGAGTTATTTAGGCTTTGCTCATACAGCATGGGAGAGGAGTGGTCAAAGAGTAGTTTGCCTGAAAGAAATCTGGCCTTTGAATCCAGTAGGTGACAATGAGTCAAGAAGGTGATAATATCACAGGCAAGAAAATTAATGGACTCTTGAGAACACCTGGTAAAAGTTAGCTTCCACCTGGTGCTGGGATTATGTAGGTAGGAATCAGACAGTCCCTGCCTTCAAGAAGTTGCCCCTTTTTTTGGGTGGGGGATAATATACAAAGAAAAGCAAATGCAAAGTAAATGTAGAGTGGCTAGGTGGCTCAGTAGACAGTGAAGTGGCCCAGGGAATAGAGCACTGGACCTGGAATCAGAAAGATCTCAGTTCAAATTCAGACTCAGACACTTTTTGGCTTGTGATCCTGGGCAAGTCACTTAACCCTGTTTGCCTCACTTTCCCCATCTCTAAAATGAGCTAGAGAAGGAAATGGCAAACCACTCCTGTATCTGCCAAGAAAACCCCAGATAGAATCACAAAGAGTCTAACAACAGAAAATGACTGAGCAACACCAAATACAGAATTGCAAGAACAGTAATGTGGGCTAGCATTGATAGAGAGCTTTAAAGTTTACAAAGCTCTCCACATATCTTATTCCATTTGATCCTCATAACAAGCAGGTGAGGTAGATGCTCTCATAATCCTCTTTTATAATTGGGGAAACTGAGGCAGACAGAGGTTAAGTGACTTGCCTAGGGTCCCATAGCTGGATAATGACTGAATCAGGACTTGAACTGAGGTCCATGAGACTCCAAGTCCCACACTCTGTCCACTGCAACATTGAGCTGCCTCCCTGAGGCCAAAATAAATTAAGTGGTGATTATTCTATTGGTGGTATTTTTGCCTTTATACAATGGAATTTTAGGGGAAGGGCCACATTTAGGACATAGCATTTGAATTGAGTTTTGGAGGGAGAGGGAGTTGATTAGAAAGTGACTTGTAAGCATAAAGGATGGGGAATGGAAAAAAATCACCAGGCCAATTTGTCTAGAGTAGGGGATAAAGAAGGGGGAGAAGCATGAGGTGGGTTAAAAAGTAATTAGAGGAGAAATAAAGGCAGAAAGTAGAAAGAAGAGGAAGAGATTGTAAAGGAGAGGAAGAAGACCCCAAATAGTAGAACCCAAACGGGCTGCCTGATGGGGGTTCCAGGTGCTCAAGCCACTAGGACTTCAGAGGTGTTTCTTAAGAGTGGCCCCCAAAGGAACAATAGTTCTAGAAAGGAAAACTGTAAATATGAAAATATGAAATATGAAAAATATCAACTATGTGAAAGAGTGCTCCAAATTCTAATAATACAAGAAACTCAAACCAAAGCAACTCTGAGCTTTTATCTCATACTCAGGAAATTAGCAAAGACTCCAAAGGAAGGAAAGAGTCAGTGTTAGGAGGGTTATGGAAAGAAAGGCAAACTAATGTATTATTTTTGATCCTGAAAACTGGTCCAACTATTCTAAAAATCACCTTGAAATGATGTTAAGTGATTAATATCTGTGTTTGACCCAGTGAACTCTCTGCTAGGCAGAGACCTAAAGAGGTCAGTGTTAAAAAGAAAACCCATTCACACTAAAATATTTCTAGTAACATTTGTTTTAATAGTAAAGAGCTGGAAACAAAGCAAATTCTCTATTTAAAATGGCTAAACACATTTTACACACGAATAAGATGGGACATTACCACAACACGAAGAAATGAGAAATTCATTGAGTGCAGAAAATCATGGGAAGATGTATGCGAACTGATGCAAAGTGAAGGGAGTAGAACCAGCAGGAGAATATAGGAATGATTTCAACAGTGTAAATATAAAGAATGACAAAAAGTAAACAGAGTTGAAAGTGAATGCTATGAAAGTGACCCCAAAGAAGAGGTGTGGGAAGGCACCTCCTTTCCTTTCTTGCAGAGGACTATGAGAAAGGGACACTACAGATGATGTCAGACATTTTTGGGGTGTTGGTTACCCTCTGTTGTATCCTTTGCTCAAGTATCATGGCTACCTGGAGGGGGGAGGAGGAGGAGCTACATTAGATAATGTAGATGGTGTGAAAACAAAGGCAATAAACATGCCCTTACAAAACAAAATGTTCTGACCAGAGCTTTTGGAGAAGTGAGTTGGCATCCTAGGGACATTGTGTTTCCATATCTCGAATCCTTTCTGTGTATCACCCCGGCTCCCTGTTGTAGGGGCCAGCCGGAGGGGTTATTGGAGGTAGACATGGAGATGCCCTGTGCCCTCTTTCATTAGTAAGCACTCCAGCACACCTAGGATGTCCTGTTAGCACAGATTCTTTGGTCTGCTTTATAAAGGAAAGATAGCTTCAAAGGGGTTAAAAATCCTTCTTTAATTAAACATATATGTCATTCACTAGAACAGGGGAAAAGTCAGCACCCTAAACATGGAGAAAATACAAATAGCGAAAACACAAGCAGAGAAATTGGCACAAAGTTCAACTTGCAGGGCTCCAACTGTCTGACAAAATAATGCTACACTGAATGGGCAAGCGCCAATAACATCTGAGTGGTTGGGGAGCTCTTAACAAACAGTTACTCAGAGTTCCATCCAGGGAAT
Source organism: Bettongia penicillata ogilbyi (assembly GCA_023548195.1). NCBI lineage: Eukaryota > Metazoa > Chordata > Mammalia > Diprotodontia > Potoroidae > Bettongia > Bettongia penicillata. The sequence continues at coordinate 16,709,890 of JAJHZJ010000134.1, read as the reverse complement.
CAAAATGTCTTTCTCATAAGTGAACCTCCAAAGTAAAATACCAACCTCCCAGAGTATATTGTTTTCAACAAATAAGCTCAAAGTCAGAAGGCATTACAACCCATGTAACTCAGCACGACTGTGAACGGCCAGTGTTCAAAGGAGATCGAGCCTTCTGATATTCACAATTTAACCTCAGTCTGGGAAACTGAACTCCAAAAACAAAATAAAAAAGCCCCACTTTACCACTTACCACTCTCTAGTCCATATGGTGAGAGGTCTCAAAGTAGGAAGCTAGCAGAAGATAACAAGAGATCCCACCCCAAATTGCCATCAAACATCAGGGGGAAAGAAGAAGGCTCTCAATACTGAGGAAAGGTGTGGGGAGCACACCTCAGTGAGAACACTTGGCTCAGGGCTTTGTTACCAAATTTATTTGTTGGCAGTTGTCATGTCCCTGATGGGGAAATGTCAGAAGCCCAGGGTATCCCTCCCAGAGTTGCAGTAGCTAGCAACCCCAGGGAAACCCCTGGAAGGTGGCGGGATAGTGATTGGGAGTTGGCTGGTCCCAGATCAGTGTTGAACTGCTAAAAGCAGGAAAGGCCAGGCAAGGATCAGCAACAGGAAGGATGCTGATGCCTGGGGGCTGCCATTTGGGGCTGGAAGCCCACAGTCCTTATAGGGCTCCAGGCAGGCAGCAAACGCCATCACATGAGCCACATAGGTCTGTTCCTGAACACCATGGAAGAGGTGGGCTTGAGGACCTCTTGCAAAGATGGCCACATCTTCCCCACCATGAGTCTCTGAGTCCAAGGGCACAGCTGCCTGTTGTCTATAGGACACTTCCTCTGAAGAACCATGGGAGAGAGAGGAATGTGAGGGGAGCATGATTGGGTCTGCAAGAAGTATCTAGCCCCCAAACCCTCCCCAGGGATCACAACTCTAGAGTTGAAAGTGACCTCAAAGACCATCTGGTCCACGCCCTTCATTTTCCAGAGGAGGAAATTGAGGCCTAGGAACCAGTAACTTGTCCAAGGTCACAGAGATAGAAAGCATCCCCAGGGCTCTGATCACTCATCCACACTTCCTTGAACTCAAAGCTCAGTCTCAGGATTCTCTTGAATGTGAAGATTTTCCTGATCTCCCCATTGGCAGCACTCTCCTCACCTCCAACTACCTTTACTTTGTAAATACTGTGCACTTTTTGTCCTCCCTCCCCACCCATTAGAAAGGAATCTCTGTCTTTGGAGTCCCAGAGCCTGACACCTGGCAGACACCATATAAACTGTTGAGTGGGTAGGTATCTGAGTGGATATGAGCTCTCTCCCCACTCTCCCTTTCAGTAGAACCGAAGCACCAGAAGGTGGGGGCTGCTGGGGTTGGTTTTTGTACCCCAGTACCTAGGACAGTTCCTGGCTCACAGTAGCTGTTTAATGAATGCTTGTGGAATTAAAGTGTTCCCCAGAACTCTCTTCGCCTCTATGTGGATGAGAGATCTAGAGCCAAACCCAGTCCACCCAGATAAGCTTGGGTTCCCACTGCCTCCCAGCTTCCTGTATTCTTGTCTCCCACTCTCACCACTGATAGTGTCACTGACATCTGGCCTGCTACCATTGACCAGGTTATAGCCAGGTCCATTGCCATATAAGATGGAAGTATATGCTTTTCCATCTTGTGCCTTGCTGGGAGCCAGTCCTGAGGAAAGAAACCCAAGAAGAGATGACAGAAGAGAAACAAGATGCTTGCTCCAGAGGGTTCCCCCTGCTAGGCATGTGGGACAAAATTGATTTTAGGGTACTGGACAATGATAGATGGAAATGGGACACCTGTAAGCTGAGGATGGAAGCCTTCTCATGTCACCCTCCCAGCTCCCTACCAAAGATGGAGCTGCCTCTGTAGGTGTAGCCACCAAAGGAGAAAACGTGAGAGTGGTCTGCAGTGATGACAATCAAAGTGTCCGTTTCATCAGTCAGCTGAGTGGCCTTATCAATAGACATGTCAAACATAACAGCATCAGTCAAGGCCAGGTGTGCAGTGCCATCATGGTGGCCGTGGTCAATTCGGCCTCCTAAATAAATACATATAGTGGGGTCAGGTTCTGTTCCAGAAAGCAATCCTCAGACTGATCCACTTACAGTCTTCCACCTTTTTGTACTCATGGTACTTGGTCTATTTTGCTTATTTCCCAGGTGTCTTTGATCAAGTCACTAAACTTCCCAGGTGTTTAGTTTCCACATCTATAAAATGAGAGGTTGGATGAGATAGATTCAGAAGTCCTCTCCAGCCTTTGACCTATGACTGCTTCCCATCTTCTTCCTTCACAGCAGCCTCACAGAATCATCCCAGGAGTCTCTTGGACCTGACTTGATCCAACTTACCTTCCACAAAGAGGTAGTAGCCTTTGGGATTTTGGCTGAGCTTTTGGATGGCAACTTCGGTCATTTCCATCAAGGAGGGGTCTTCTTTAGTGTTTCGTTGTATGTCATATTTAGTGTCTGCAGGTTCAAAGAGACCTTGGAGAAACATATCATTTTAACCATCAGATGCTAAGACCACTGTGCAAGAGCAAGAGCTCAAAGAGTTCTGTATTTTCCCAACTTGGACAATGCTGGATCAGATATATCTTGTCAATTATCTCTAAGCAAGGAGGGCCCAATTAAGTGCTTTATACTGACTATAAGATGCTGGGAAGATCAAAAGCCAGTCAGAGTCTACCTGCAGGAGGTGGTTGAGGAAGGGAAGGCAATTGTGTGTGTTACCCATGATACGAGTCACTGTGGGGTCTTCTGCTGCACTCAGGAGCTGTTCACGGTTCCATACATATTTGCCACCCTGAGAAATACAGTCACCATCAGCCTTGCCTGTCCCCTCCTCTAGCTCTGGGAACCTTGACAAGTGGGGTGCTGTCTCTTAGAATTCCTCTCCACCCACCCTCCAGCACTGAAACAACCTCATCACCTACCGGTGCACGATCCAGCCATTTCTGTACGAGGTTCTGCCCATCCTTCCTAGTTCCATTCTCACTACCATAGTTTTCATACTCAGGATCAAGGGTACCTTCTGGAAACATGTACTTGCGGCCCCCACCCAGGATTACCTGAGAGGAAATGGGGAGAGTGCCATGGACCACTGTGAGCTCTAAGGTCTCTGGGACCAGTCCTTTTCTGTTGCTCAAGTCCCAAAATCTGAGTCACTTTCCCAGACCCCTGCAAGGCCATTTATTCTCAGCATTCTCTGTCCCATCACTCCTTGCATTTCCCCACCTCAGCCTCACTTTTTCCATTGATTCCTCTCTATCCCTTCAAGTTGACCTACATGGACACTCTTTCCTTATTAGAGAACCTTATTAGGTATTCCTGGCTTTTCATCACAAAGGGGAAACTGAGGCAGAAAGACACAAGGACATTCCCCATGCGAGTGTCATTCTCATGTTGATCCTCATCTCCTCCAAGAGTCTCAGCATCTCAGAGCTAGAAGGGGGCCCAGAGGAATCGAATCCAATTTATGCCTGAATAAGAATTCCTTCCCTGACTGCCCTCAAGAGGTGATCATGCAACCACAGAAGCCATTCCAGGCCTCTTGGGCAGGAACCTGTCATCTAAAGCTGCCCTTGTAAGAAGATTTTTCCATAAGTCAAACTATGTCTGTCCCTTTGCAACTTCAGTCCCTTCTCTCCAGCCCCCTTGTCTATGGCCCCCCAGGAATGCCCCAATTTCCATGCTGGTGAACTCACATCAATGTCCACATTGGAAACCAGCTGGGAAGCAATGTCCTTGCAGCCACTCTGCAGGGCCTCAGCAGGCATATTAGCATCCGAGTACCAGTTCCGGTTTACCACATGAGCATAGGTTCCAGAGGGTGAGGCATGCTGCACCCGGGTGGTGGTCACCACCCCCACTGACTTCCCTGAAGGAATCAGACCCCACACTCAGACTTCGGGGCCACCTCTTTTCCACAGACAAAATGGAAAATATTCCCTATCCTCCAAGACCTACATTTTATTGAGGGGTGGTGTGCATTGGAAGAGAACAGGAAGACATCTAGACATGGTTAAGACAATCCCTAATTGGGGAATAAGGAGAACCTTCCTGGAAATGTCACCTGAGCTGCACCTGAAGGAAGTTTGGAACTCCAAGAGTTGGAAAGGAGGCAGGGTTGACAGCCAAAGGCATGGAGGTGGCAGATGAAGGGCAGAATTTAGACAACAGTAACTAGGAGAGTTTGGCTCTATAAAGTCTATGAAGGGGAGATGTTTTAAAAAAAACTAGAAAGGTAACCTAGCACCCAACTGTGAAGGGCTTCTCATGCCAAGAAGACTTCATATTTATTCAGCAGGGGAGCAACAGGTGAGACATGCTTTAGGCCCCTAGGTCCAACAGTGCATAGAACATGGACCTGGAGTTAGGAAGACCCAAATTCAAATCCAGTCTTAGATATTCACTAGCTGTGTGATCCTGGGAAATCACTGACCTTCTATCTGCCTCCATTTCCTCATGTGTAAAATATTATCAATGCTACTTCCCAGGGTTGATAATATTTGTCAAGTGCTTAGCCAACCTCAAGGTTCCTTATACATCTCCACTATTGATTCTCATTCTCATTGTTTTGGCAGCTGTGTGAGGGAGTCTTTAAACAAAGGAGAGGCTGGAAGCCATAAAATGTATTAGAGATTGTTACAGTAGTCAGGTTAGAGGTGATGGGAGCCCAGACTAGGGTGGCACTGTGGGAGGGGAGAGGACAGGATGTAGGACTCGAAGGCACAAAGTGTGATGATTGCTGGGAGAATGAGGAAGAGTAAGGAGCTGAGTTTGGAATGCTGAGGGGACAGGATGCTGGCAGTGTCCTTGACTGAAGCAGGGACACTGGAGGAGAGATGACTTGGTAGAAGCAGGTGAGGAGCTTTCCCCCAGCTCACCTGCTTCCTTGGCTCTCTTCAGCACCGAGAATACTTCATTGCCCTTGGTGGTGTTACACTCGTTATAGCGGGCAGCAGCACTGAGTCCAATGGTTCCAAAGTTGCCCTTCACACCACAGAGGTAGGCAGTGGCTGTGCCTGCACTATCAGGGACCTGCCTGTCTACATTGTATGTCTGTACAGATGACAGTTGGTTAGTTCCTGGGTAGCCAGCAGAGGAGTGTCCAGGCCCTCACCCTCACCCTCCAGGCCATCACCCTGGCCCTCTAGGCCCACCAGAGCACCTTCCTTCGGCTGATCCCTCATCCTAGATGGAGCCTGGCCACATCTACTCCTACCCTTTTCTAGGGTTCCCAAGTTGTCCCCCCAACCTCTCCTTCCCTCCTTCCTTCCCCATTTCCCAGGAGGGCTCCATCAACCTCCCCACCAAGGCTCTTTTCCTGTAAATAAGCTTGAGGGAATCTACCCATCATCACAAAGGTTACAGGAATTTGATCCAGTCTTCCCAGGTCTTCCTGACTTCAAAGCTAGTGCTCTATTGATCTAGGGTTTTCCCTCACCCCTTCCCCTATGTTGTACCTTGGACAGAGCCACATAAGGGAACCCATCCATAGCTAGTTGGGTTTCCAGATTTCCATTCAGATTTTCTTTGAGTATCCGGGTGGCTGTTACAGTGGGCACTCCCATTCCTGTGTATAGCCAAGACTCAGCTGAGGACTCAGCTTAGCCCTAGTCTGATACCCAGGGAAAATATTTCCTACATTCACCAGGCTCCTGGAATGGGGAGGGGGCCGGAGAGACCAGGTCTCAGAGTGGTTTGGGTGGGGAAGTGACCTCACTGTTGGGACAGGGAGTGTAGGTGGGCTATGGTGGACATTCTGGGGAAGTTTGGTGCCGGGTGCTTGTTTGGAGTGGGCTGGGGTGGGAAGTGGAGGATTCATGTCAGCTACCATACTCACCATCCCCTAGGAAGAGGATAAGGTTCTTCGCTGAGGTCTGGATGGGATGTAGCTGCTGGGCCGTCTGAAGGGCAATTTTTGCCTGCTGGTTCCAGAAATTGGGGTTCTCTTCAGCTTCTGCAGGCACAGCACCAGGGAACTCAGAGATTGGTGGATACACCCGTATCCCTCACCCTCTGGGCCACTAGTCCCTGGTCCCCAAACCGTTAAAAATTATCTGAGGGGGTGGATTATTAAGCAAGAAGGAGCCTTGGAGACCCTAGGCTGCTGGAACTAGGGCTGAGATCTGAGAGGCCATCTGTCCTGTCCTCCTGCCTCATAGAGGAATTCCTCATAGAGGAATAAATGGTTCAGACTTACTTAAGTTTCTGTAGAGCTACAAATCTCTCAGACTTTAAACTTAGCATACTTCCTACCTTACCATACTAGTCTACCCCTCCCCCATTTTCCTGGGGAAGAAACCGAAGTCCAGAGGAGAGAAGGAATTTGGTGAAGACATACAGATAGTAAGCAGCTTTAGTAGGTGCCCCCTGATTTATCTCAGTCCCACCTCCCAGACCAGTGTCATTGAGTAGGATACTGTCCCTGATCCTTTTCTATTAGGGAAGCCCCTTGGAGGGGGTTACCTGGAATGATGCCATCTGTGATACGGAAATAGAGTCCCACCAGGAACAAAGTCCTGTAGAGTCCCTGCATTATGAGGCCAGAGAGAGAGAGAGAGAGAGAGAGAGAGAGAGAGAGAGAGAGAGAGAAGTGGTGTCTCTCTGGGTCAGAGTTGCTTAATAGTGGCCTGTGGGGACTTTGGCCTCGAAAGGACCTATCTGCTTCCTGGAAGATATATGTTGCTCTGTGGGTACCCCACCCCCTTGATGGTCTTGGCCACACCCCTGAAGGGGCCTCCTGACCTGGACCCTTCTATTGGAGAGCCAAGATAGTGGTGGGTGGCCAGTGTGCATCTGATTGGGGCACAGAAGTGGCCCCAATTCCTGGTCAGGTGCTCCAACTCCACCCAGCTTCTAGAACAGGAATTAACCCACAGAAGTCGAAAATACCATACTGGAAAAAACAGTCTTATACATCCACTAGTCACAGCATCACAGCTCTCGAGGTTACAGGCATCTCTAAGGCCATATAGTCCAAACCCTTCACTTTACAGATGAGGAAACTCAAAGTGATTTCTTGCTCAAGTCATACGTATTCAAGGATTCAAACTCAGGTCCTCTTGATGCAATTTATGGGTGCAGGGAACCCCAAAATATTGAATTACCAGGAGGAGTCACCTTGAAAGAATTCGAGGACTCAACCCATGTTCTAGTCAAGTGGCAAAAGTTTAGCGTGACATGAAGTTCTTTAGGGAACTTGCAACTGAATGGGGGTGACAGCAAAGCTTACATAGAAAAAGTTCAGGAAGTGGCTTGCCAAGGATGCTAACTAGGTAGTGCTGGGGCAGAATCAAGGTGTGGCCAGTTAGTAAAGGAATATACTGTCTCTGTAGGTGGCATTCACTACTGGAAACCCTGGGGATGAGGGGCTTCTGAGAGTGTGTTTTATGGTTTGCTACCTCAGTAAGTCAACTAATTGTCCTGGCCATCCTATTTGTACTAGAGAGCCTCATAAGTGGACATCTATGGGTTGGCCTTGGGATTGTATATGGCAACTGTGAGAATCAGTACAAGATAATTCTGTCTGTACAAGGAGGTTCTACAGGTTCACCTTATTTCTGGAGCAGGGAGAGGTATTTGCCTCTCATGAGTTATTGGCAGAGATAGGGTCTTTGGGCTGTAGAGAGATATGTTCCTAGGACTGGGGTGCAAGCGCCCCACCACTCTGCTTCCCAAACCCTGGCTCTGTCCATGGTACCGCATAACCTGCACTAGTGGCAGGGGTTGGGTTCCATGGTAGGTCTCCTCTTTCCAAATCTAGAGCTTTCTCAGCAACTTTTCCAGCAGTCACCCTCCAGGCCACAGCCAGAACAAGCCTAAGCTGGAGCTGCCACGTGACAAGTCAGGAAGACTGGTCTCATCCACTAACTAGATGTGTGATCCTGGGCAAGTCATTTAACCCATCTGCCTGCCTCTGTTCCTTCATCAAGAAAATGGGGATAATAGGGATAATAATTGCACCAACTTCTCAAGGTTGTTTTGAAGACTGAATGGGATCATGTATGTAAAAGCATTTGCAAACCTAAATGCTGGCTATAATTATTATTATATTCCATTATCAATATAATTTCATTATTATCATCATTATTAGGTTTGGAGGCAAGCCAAATAATGGTCCAAGGTCCAGAGGTGAGTCAGCCTCTTGACTCCACAGATACTCAGATCCAGAAGAGCTGTGAATAATACCTGGGAAGGGGGCAGACAAGTCAGGGTGAGCTCTCCTTGACCCTGAGAGCTTTCCATGACTTGGCTCATTCCTTCCTTTCCAGTCTTCTTCCTTCCTCTTGGCTATGCTTTGAGATGACTCCTTCTCTTGACTCCACACAAAACCGCTTGTAGTTCCCCTGGGTCTGGCGCTTTCTCCCTCCTCATGTCTGCGTCCCCTGGCTTCCTTAGAGCCTGAGTTACTACAAAAAGCCCTTCCCAGTCCTCCCTCATCTCAGTGCCTTCCATCTGGACTGTTCTCCAATTGAACCTCATTTGTTCATGTTTGCATATGGTCTTCTCCATTAGACTGTGAGGTCCTTGAGAAAAGGGACTTTTTTGCCATTTGTTTTGTTGTATCCCCAGCATCTAACACAGTACCTGGCACCTAGTAAGCATACAATGAATGCTAGCTGTCCCCCTGTCCTTTGCTGCTTAAACAAAGAAGCCTTTTTAATGCTGAACTACCTGAAAAGATTGTCTATGAATCTTGCCTCTGCTGCTCTGCTCTCCTCTCTTTCTTTCTCTGTTTCTGTTTCTCTACTCTGTCTTTGTCTCTCTGTGTGTGTCTGTCTCCTCCCTCTATCTCCCTATCTCTTAGTCTCTCCTCTCTCTGTGTCTGTCTTTCTGTCCCTCCCCTGAGTCCTTTATGATCTGGTTTCAGACTTCATCATTGAAACTAAACTTTTCTAATATTCACAAGGACCTTGTAAATGCCAACTCTACTAATCTTTGCTCCAGCCTTGACCTCTGCAACATTTGGCACTGCTGATCACTCTCTCCTGGATCCCTGAGTCTCATCTCTGCATTTTTCTCACACTGCTCACTCTCGGCTCTCCCTCTGTCTCTCCATCTCTTTTGTGGGCTCTTCATCTAGGTCATGCCTGCTAGCTCTCACGGTCCCCCAAGGTTCTGTCCTCAGTGCCCATCTCTTCTCCTTTACTATTTCTCTTGGCAATCTCCTTAGTTTCCATGGTTTAGAGACCATGTCTATACAGTTGATTCCCAGATCCATTAATCCAGGTCTAGTCTTTCTCGTGACCTTTAAGACCAGAGAAGAGGTGGGCTATCTATTGGAAGTTATCATTCCATCATGAAGATTCTGATTGAGGGAAGAATTTCCAGAGGTGGCCACTAGTTTACTGAGCTAAGAAACCAAGGAGTTGTCAACCTGGCCATTAAGGGAATGTGATCAATGAACCCTTGTTCAGTGAGAGAAGTTGGTTGAGTGCACAGTTGGATGGAAAGAGTTTGATAAGCTGGTGCCTAGCCAGTGTCCAGAGACCTGTGTCTAGACTCCTTGATGGCCAGCCCCATGCCCCACCCACTCTGAAGCCACATCAGCTGGCTCTCTGCCTCTGGGACTTGTCCTTTTTCTGGTCCACTTCTTCCCCTCCAGTAGCACAGGTCTGATAAGGGCCTAATTGGTTTAGAAGAGGCAGGAGGGTAGTGGCCATAAAACCAGAGTACTAAGAGTCCTTGAATCACTACCTGGAGCTCCTGGAAAAAAAACAAATACTTCCTAGCAGACATTACTGCAGAAGGCTCCCTAGCAACCCTGGCAGGTTGTGTTATTATCATGATTTTACAAAGGAGGAAACTGAGACTCAGGAAGTTTAAGTGACTTGTCCAGTCACACCTAGTAAGCATCAGTAGATCTGCAGTCTACTGCCTTTTTGCAAGCTGCCTCCAGACACACATATCTCCTCCATTCATGAGAAGCCTTTCCTTGGTCCCATTTCTTGTGCCCATTCTCCCCTTATCCTCTATCTCCTTTTCTCAACCAAACAGCTTGAAAAAGTTTTGTGCACTTATTCCCTGTTCTTCCTGTCCTGCTAAACTTTTCTTCATCCTCCTCCTCCTCCTCTTCCTTCATCTTTGCCTTCTTCTTCACTGGAATGCAGATAATTTATTAGCATGTTAAGAGGAATAGAGAACTAAAAGCTAGGAGAACCAAGAAAGGGTCTTTGTATGGATGTCCCCTGAGCTGAAGGGGAGTAAGGATTGGTTTTTGTTTTGGTTTTGGTTTTGATTGGCTATTTATTTATTTTAACCATTCTTTTCCTTTTTGATTTTGAGTTTTGACTTTTCTACTCCCTCCTACCCTTATCCCACTCACTGAGAAAGCAAACTATATAATATCAATCATTCATATGAAATCAGGCAAGATATTTCCATATTAGCCCCATCACAAAAAGAATATTTTTAAAAAGTGAGAGAATTGTACTCCAATCTACACCCAGAGTTCATCAGCACCCTCTTTGGAAGTGGGTAACATTTTTTTTTGGCATCATGAGTCCTTTGGAATTGTCTTGGACCATGGTATTGATCAGGGTATCCAAATCTTTTACAACATTGCTGTTATTGTGCATATTGATCTGGTTCTCCTCATTTCACTCTCCATCATTTCATATAGATATTGCCAGGTGTTTCTGAAACCTCCCCTCTTATAATTTCTCACAGCACAATAGTAGCCATCACAATCATACAGCACAACCTTTTCAGTCATTCCCCAAATGATGGGAATCCTTTTGATTTCCAATTCTTTGCCATCACAAAAGAGGTCTCCTCTCTCTCTCTCTCTCTCTCTCTCTCTCTCTCTCTCTCTCTCTCTCTCTCTCTCTCTCTCTCTCCATACACACACACACACACACACACACACACACGTATATGTCCTTTTCCTTTTTCTTTGATCTCTTTGGGATCTGGATCTACTAGTACTATTGCTGGGTGAAAGGGTATACAAATTTTTATAAGCCTTTGGACATTCCTGTTCCAGATTGTTGTCCAGAATCGTTAGACCAATTCACTACTCCATCAATAATTCATTAATATATCTATTTTCCCTCATCCCCTTCAGCATTTGTCATTTCTGAGAGGTATGAGGGAGTACCACTGAGTTGTTTTAATTTCCATTTCTCCAATCATTAATGATTTAGAACATCCCTCCAGGCTCACTTCCCCAACCTGCACTCACACTGGGAAGTCAGATCTACAGAGATGTGAATCACTATTTCTCCCCTCAGGGTTCTAGAGGTTAGCTGGGGGACTGAAGTTTCTAGTAGCATGGATCACAAGCCTTCACTGGTGTCCCCCATTATCAATTAGAATCAGCTAAACTCTTATTAGTTTTTCTCAAAGGACATTTACTAAGGCTGGGTCCATTACCAAAGGTCTCTCCATAAACCCCCTGAGAGAACTGAGCCTGGGAGGTGGCCCTGCCCCCACCTGAAAACCAGAACTTAAGCTCACATTGAATAGCAGCCATGCCTGCCACAGAAATCCCTGATGCTGGGGAGCAGCATTTGAATCTCAGACCCCAAGCACTAGCTGGGCAGATCTAGGCAGGGGTGGAGAGGAATCTCATAAGTCAAGTAACTGGCTGGGAAAATGCCCAGAAAAGGGAAGAAAAATAAGACCATAGAAAGCTACTTTCTTGGGGAACAGATGTTACTTCCTCCTTTCATTTCTGATGAGGAAGTACAATGCTTGCCATCAGGGAAAGACGTGGAGGTCGGGGCCTCTCTATCCCAGACATCTGAGATGGATGTCCGGTGGGCTCAGGCCATGGAAGAGGTCAAAAAGGATTTTGAAAATCAAGTTAGACAGGTGAAGGAAAAACTGGGAAGAGAAATGAGAGAGATGCAAGAAAAGTATGAAAAATGGGTCAACACCTTGGTAAAGGAGACCCAAAATTGCTGAAGAAAATAACACCTTGAAAAATAGGCTCCCTCAATTGGCAAAAGAGGTTCAAAAAGCCAATGAGGAGAAGAATGCTTTCAAAAGCAGAATTAGCCAAATGGAAAAAGAGGTTCAAAAGCTCACTGAAGAGAATAGTTCTCTCAAAATTAGAATGGAACAGATGGAGGCTAATGACTTTCTGAGAAACCAAGAAATCACCAAACAAAACCAAAAGAATGAAAAAATGGAAGAGAATGTGAAATATCTCATTGGAAAAACAACTGACCTGGAAAATAGATCTAGGAGAGACAATTTCAAAATTATGGGACTATCTGAAAGCCATGATCAAAAAAAAGAGCCTAGACATCATCTTTCATGAAATTATCAAGGAAAACTGCCCTGAGATTCTAGAACCAGAGGGCAAAATAAGTACTGAAGGAATCCATCGATCACTGACTGATAGAGATCCAAAAAGAGAAACTCCTAGGAACATTGTGGCCAAATTCCAGAATCCCCAGGTCAAGGAGAAAATCTTGCAAGCAGCTAGAAAGAAACAATTCCAGTATTGTGGAAATAAAATTAGGATAACACAAGATCTAGCAGCTTCTATATTAAGGGATTAAAGGGCATGGAATAGGATATTCCAGAAGTCAAAGGAACTAGAAATTAAACCAAGAATCACCTACCCGGCAAAACTGAGCATAATACTTCAGGGGAAAATATGGCTTTTCAATGAAACAGAGGACTTTCAAGCATTCTCGATGAAAAGACCAGAGCTGATAAGATAATTTGACTTTCAAACACAAGAATGAGAAGAAGCATGAAAAAGCAAACAGCAAAGAGAAGTCATAAGGGACTTACCAAAGGTGAACTGTTTACATTCCTACATGGAAAGACAATATTTGTAACTTAAAACTTTTCAGTATCTGGGTATTTGGTGGGATTAAACACACACACACACATGCGTACACATGTGCACACGCACACGTATACACACAAGCATGCACATACAGAGACAGAGAGCACAGAGTGAATTGAATAGCATGGGACCATCTCTTAAAAGAAATTAAGGTAAATGGTGAGAGAGAAATGTAGTGGGAGGAAAGAGGGTGAAATGGAATGGGGTAAATTATATCTCATTCAAGAGTCAAGCAGGAGACTTTTTAGTGGAGGGAAAAAGGAGAGCTGAGGAAAAAAAAAAACCACGAAGTTTACCTTCATCACATTCGACTAAAGGAAGGAATAAAATGCACACTCATTTTGGTATGAAAACCTATCTTACAATACAGGAAAGTGGGGGAGAAGGAGATAAACAAGGGGGGGATGATGGTAGGGAGGGAAGGGAGGAGGGAGCAATTTGAAGTCAACACTCAGGGAGGGACAGGATCAAAAGAGAGAATAGAAACAATGGGGGGCAGAATGGGATGGAGGGAAATACATTTAGTCTTACACAACACGACTATTATCAAAGTCATTTGCAAAACTACACAGATATTGCCTATATTGAATTGCCTGCCTTCCCAAAGGGATTGGGTGGGGAGGGAGGGATGGGGAAAGTTTGGAACTCAAAGTTTTAGGAACAACTGTCGAGTATTATTGTTGTTGCTACTAGGAAACAAGAAATACAGTCAATGGGGAATAGAAAGTCATCCAGCCCTACAGGACAAAAGAGAAGATGGGGACAAGAGAAGGGAAGGATGATAGAAGAGAGGGCAGATTGGTGATAGGGAAAATTAGATTGCTTGGTGTATTGGGGTGGCGGAAGGGGATAAAAGGGGAGAAAATTTGGAATGCAAAATTTTGTGAAAATGAATGTGAAAAGTTAAATAAATAAATTTTAATTCAAAAAATAATAAAATAAAAGAAAATTTTAAAAAAAATAAAAAAAGAAAATGAATGTAAAAAGTTAAATAAATAAATTTATATTAAAAAATATACATAAATTGAAGAAATAAATAAATAAATTAGGGGGAAAAGTTAAGAATTCCTGGTCTCGTTCAACCCCTTTATCTTACAGAAAGGGAAACTGAGGATGAGAGGGGGGAAGAGATGGCAGTAAAGCAGGGTACAGTGAGTTATTTGGGCTTTGCTCATACAGAATGGGAGAGGAATGGTCAGAGAGTAGTTTGCCTGAAAGAAATCTGGCCTTTGAATCCAGTAGGTGACAATGAGTCAAGAAGGTGACAATATCAGAGGCAAGAAAATTAATGGGCTCTTGGGAACACCTGGTAAGGGTTAGCCTCCACCTGGTGCTGGGGTTATACAGGCAAGAATCAAACAGTCCTTGCCTTCAAGAAGTTGCCTTTTTTTGCTGGGGGCTGGATAATATATGAAGAAAAGCAAATGCAAAGTAAATGTAGGGTGGCTAGGTGGCTCAGTGGGCAAAGAGGTGGCCCAGTGCATAGAGCACTGGGCCAGGAATCAGAAAGACCTGAGTTGAAATCCAGCCTCCAACATTTTTCTAGTTGAATGATCCTGGGCAGGTCACTTACCTCTGCTTGCCTCAGTTTCCTCATCTCTAAAACAACTAGAGAAGGAAATGGCAAACCACTCCTGTATCTTTGCCAAGAAAACCCCAGAGAGAGTCACAAAGAGTCTAACAACAGAAAATGAACAACACCAAATACAGAATTGCAAGAACAATAATGTGGGCTAGCATTGACAGAGAGCTTTAAAGTTACAAAGCTCTCTACATATCTTATCCCATCTGAGCCTCATAACAAGCAGGTGAGGTACATGCTCTCATAATCCTCTTTTATGATTGGGGAAACTGAGGCAGACAGAGGTTAAGTGACTTGCCTAGGGTCCCATAGCTGCATAGTGACTGAATTAGGATTTGAACTCAGGTCCATGTGACTCCAAGTCCCACACCCTGAGGCCAAAATAAATCCAATGAGAATTATACTTGTGTTGATGGGATTTTTGCCTCCCTACAATATAGAAGGGAATTTCAGGGAAAGGCAACATTTAGGATGTAGCATTTGAGTTGAGTTTTGAAAGGACAAGGATTCAATTTACTGGAATTGAGTGGAGAGTGACTTGTAAGCATGAAGGATAGGGAAAGGAAACCAACAGGCCCATCTCTCTACAATGGGGGATAAGGAAGAGGGAGAAGAGTGAGAAGGGTCAAAAAGTAAGAAGAGGACAAAGAAAGGGAGAGAGAAGATAGAAGAGAAAGAAGAGATTGGAAAAGGCAGGAAGAAGACCCCAAATGATAGAACCCAAATCCTATCCTTGGATTTGTAAGCATTTGGGGACAGCTGGTTATTTGGGTAACTGGTTCTGGGGTCTCAGGGATGGGCTGCCTGACGGGAGTTCCAGGTGCTTAAGCCACTTGGGCTTCAGAGGTGTTTCTTAAGAGTGGCCTCAAAAGGAACAATAGTTCTTAAAAAGGAAATCTAAATCAATAGCAACTATGTGAAAGAGTGCTCCAAACTCCAATAGCACAAGAAACTCAAACCAAAGCAGCTCTGAACTTTTATCTCATACTCAGGACATCAGCAGACTCCAAAGGAGGGAAAGAGTCAGTTTCAGTTGGGTCAGTTTGGAAAGATGGGCACACTAACGCATTATTACTCAAGCTGAGAACTGGTCCAGCTATTCTAAAATTCACCTTGAGATGATGTTAAGTGATTAACATCTGCATTTCACCCAGTGAACTCTGTGCCAGGCAGAGACCTAAAGAGCTCAATGAGAAAAAGAAAGACCCTATTCACACTGAAATATTTCTAGTAACGTTTGTTTTAACAGTAAAGAGCTGGAAACAAAGTAAATTCTCCTCTATTTAAAATGGCCAAACACGTGTTGCACATGAATAAGATGGGACATCACCACAACTCGAAGAAATGGGAAATTCAACAAGTGCAGAAGATCATGGGAAGATGTATGCGAACTGATGCAAAGTGAAGGGAGTAGAACCAGTAGGAGAATATAGGAATGATTTCAACAGTGTAAATATAAAGAATGACAAAAAGTAAACAGAGTTGAAAGTGAATGCTATGAAAGTGACCCCAAAGAAGAGGTGTGGGAAGGCACCTCCTTTCCTTTCTTGCAGAGGACTATGAGAAAGGGACACTACAGATGATGTCAGACATTTTTGGGGTGTTGGTTGCCCCTCTGTTGTATCCTTTGCTCAGTATGATGGCTACCTGGATGGGGGAGGAGGAGCAGCTACATTAGATAATGTAGATGGTGTGAAAACAAAGGCAATAAACATGCCCTTACAAAACAGAATGTTCTGACCAGAGCTGTTGGAGGGGTGAGTTGGCATCTTAGGGACATTGTGTTTCCATATCTTGAATCCTTTCTGTGTACCACCTTGCCCCCCTGTTGGAGGTAAACATGGAGTTGTCCTATGCCCTCTCTAGCCCATCTGAGGGGGAGGCCTCGAAATAGAAAACTAGCAGAAGATAACAGGAGATTTCACCTCAAATTGCCATGAAAAAGCATGGGAAGAGGAGAAGGTTCCCAATGCTGGGCACCAGCGTGTGGGGCGCACCACAGAGAGAAGACCAGTCGTGGTTCAGAGCTTTGATTCCTAATTTATTTGTTGGCAGTTGCCATGTCCCTGGTGGAGATATGTCAGAATCACAGGGCATCCCTCCCACAGGGGTAGTAGCTAGTAATCCCAGGGAAGCCACTGGAAGGTAGAGGAAGGGACGGTGACTGGGAGTTTGCTTGTCCCAGATCAGTGCTGACCTGCTAAAAGCAGGAAAGGCCAGGCAAGGATCAGCAACAGGAAGGAGGCTGATCCCTAGGGGCTGCCATCTGCACCTGGGAGCCCACAGTCCTGATAGGGCTCCAGGCAGGCAGCAAACGCCATCACATGAGCCACATAGGTCTGTTCCTGCACACCATGGAAGAGGTGAGCTTGAGGACCTCTTGCAAAGATGGCCACATCTTCCCCACCATGACTCTCTGAATTCAAGGGCACAGCTGCCTGTGGCATATAGGACACTTCCTCTGAGAAACCATAAGAGAGGGAGGAATGAGAGGGGAGCATAGTTGAGTCTGCAAGAAGTACCAGACCCCAACCCCTCCCCAGGGATCACAGTTTTAGAGTACAAAGTAACCTCAACGACCATCTGTTCCACACCTCTCGATTCATAGAAGGGGAAACTGAGGTCTAAGAAGAAGCCACTTGTCCAAGGTCACACTTCCTTGAACTGAAAGCTCAGTCTCAGGATTCTCTTCAATGTGAAGAGTTTCCTGATCTCCCCACTGGCAGTTCCCTCTTCACCTTCAATTACCATTGCTTTGTACAAAGCACATGTGCACATCTTGTCCTCCCTCCCCACCCATTAAAATGGAATCTCTGTCTTTGCTGTCCCAGAGCCTGACACCTGGCAGACACCATATAAACTGTTGAGTGGGTAGGTATCTGAGTGGATATGAGCTCTCTCTCCCCTCTCCCCCTTGCAGTAGAAGAGAAGCTCCAGAAGGTAGGGGCTGTTGGGGTTTGTTTTTGTACCCCAGTACCTAGGATAGTTCCAGGCTCACAGTAGCTGTTTAATGAATGCTTGCAGAATGGAATAGAATAGAAGTCCTCCCCAAAACTCTCATTGTCTCTATCAGCACAAGAAGTCTAGAGCCAAATCCCAGTCCACCCAGATGAGCTTGGGTTCCCACTGCCTCCCAGCTTTCCATGTTCTTGGCTCCCAATCTCACCACTGATAGTGTCATTGACATCTGGTCTACTACCATTGACCAGGTTATAGCCAGGTCCATTGCCATATAAGATGGAAGTATATGCTTTTCCATCTTGTGCCTTGCTGGGAGCCAGTCCTGAGGAAAGAAACCCAAGAAGAGATGATAGAAGAGAAACAAGAACAAATCTTGCTCCAGAGGGCTCCCCCTGCTAGGCATGTGGGACAAAATTGACTTTAGGGACCTGGACAATGATAGATGGAAATGGGACACCTGTAAGCTGAGGATGGAAGCCCTCTCATGTCACCCTCCCAGCTCCCTACCAAAGATGGAGCTGCCTCTATAGGTGTAGCCACCAAAGGAGAAAACGTGAGAGTGGTCTGCAGTGACGACAATCAAAGTGTCCTTTTCATTAGTCAGCTGAGTGGCCTTTTCAATAGATAGGTCAAACATGATGGCTTCGGTTAAGGAGAAATGTGGTTGGCCTTGATGGTGACCATGGTCAATGCGGCCTCCTAAATAAATGCATATAGTGAGTTCAGCATCTGTTTCATAAAGTAATCCTTGGATACATCCATTGTTGGCCTCCCATCTCTTACTACCCATGACCTTTGGTCCATTTTGCTTATTTCCCAGGTGACTTTGACCAAGTCACTAAACTTCCCAGGTTTTTAGTTTCCACTTCTATAAAATGAGAGTTTGGATGAGATAATTCAGAGGTCCTCTCCAGCCTTTGACTTATGACTGCTTCCCATCCTCCTTCATTCATAGCATAATCAGCAGCCTCACAGAAACATCCCAGGAGTCCCTTGGACCTGACTTGATCCAACTTACCTTCCACAAAGAGGTAGTAACCTTTGGGATTTCGACTGAGCTTTTGGATGGCAACTTGGGTCATCTCCATCAAGGAAGGGTCTTTTGAAGTATTTCGTTGTATCTCAAATTTAGTGTCTGCAGGCTCAAAGAGACCTTGGAGAAACAGATCTCGTTTCAACCATCAGATACTTAGACTAGTGTACAAACCAATACTCCCCAAGTTCTGCATTTTTCCAACTTGGGTGTTGCTAGCTCAGATGTGATATGCCAATTATCTCAAGGGAAAATGGGCCCAGTCAAGAGATTTATACTGACGCTAAGATGCTGGGAGGACCAAAAGCCAGACAAAGAGTTGATCTGCAGGAGGGGAAGGCAATTGTGTGTGTTACCCATGATACGAGTCACTGTGGGGTCTTCTGCTGCACTCAGGAGCTGTTCACGGTTCCATACATATTTGCCACCCTGAGAAATACAGTCACCATCAGCCTTGCCTGTCCCCTCCTTAGCTCTGGGAACCTTGACAAATGGGGCCCTCTCCCTCTCTTAGAATTCCTCTCCACCCACCCTCCAGCACTGAAACAACCTCATCACCTACCGGTGCATGATCCAGCCATTTCTGCACGAGGTTCTGCCCATCCTTCCTAATTCCATTTGCACTACTAAGATTTGGGTACTCAGGATCGGGGGTACCTTTTGGAAACATGTACTTGCGACCTCCACCCAGGATTACCTGAGAGGAAATGGGGAGAGTGCCATGGACCACTGTGAGCTCTAGGTCTCTGGGAACAGTACTTCTTTTCTGTTGCTCAAGTCCCAAAATCTGACTCACCTTCCCAGATCCCTGGAAGGCTATTTATTCTCAACATTCTCTGTCCCATCACTCCTTGCATTTCCCCACCTCAGCCTCACTTTTCCCATTGATTCCTCTCTATCCCATCAAGTTGACCTACATGGACACTCTTTCCAGAGAACCTCATTCGGTATCCCTGGCTTTTGATCACAAAGGGGAAACTGAGGCAGAAGCCCACAAGGACATTCCCCATGCGAGTGTCATTCTCATGTTGATCCTCATCTCCTCCAAGAGTCTCAGCATCTCAGAGCTAGAAGGGGGCACAGAGGAATCGAATGCAATTTGTTCCTGAATAAGAATTCCCTCCCTGACTGCCCCCCAAGAAGTGGTCAAGCAACCAAGGAAGCCATTCCAGGCCTCTTGGGACAGGGACCTGTCATCTAAAGCTGCCCTTGTAAGCAGATTTTCCCATAGGTCAAACCTATGTCTGCCCTATGCAACTTCAGTCCCTTCTCTCCAGCCCCCTTGCCTGTGGCCCCCCAGGAATGCCCCAATTTCCATGCTGGTGAACTCACATCAATGTCCACATTGGAAACCAACTGGGATGCAATGTCCTTGCAGCCACTCTGCAGGGCCTTAGCAGGCATGTCAGCATCCGAGTACCAGTTCCGGTTTACCACATGAGCATAGGTTCCAGAGGGTGAGGCATGCTGCACCCGGGTGGTGGTCACCACCCCCACTGACTTCCCTGAAGGAATCAGACCCCACACTCAGATTTCAGGGCCACCTCTTTTCCACAGACAAAATGGAAAATATTCCCTATCCTCCAAGACCTACATTTTATTGAGGGGTGGTGTGCATTGGAAGAGAACAGGAAGACATCTAGACATGGTTAAGACAATCCCTAATTGGGGAATAAGGAGAACCTTCCTGGAAATGTCACCTGAGTTGCACCTGAAGGAAGTTTGGAACTCCAAGAGTTGGAAAGGAGGCAGGGTTGACAGCCAAAGGCATGGAGGTGGTAGATAAAGGGCAGAATTTAGACAACAGTAACTAGGAGAGTTTGGCTCTATGAAGTCTATGAAGGGGAGATGTTTTAAAAAAAATTAGAAAGGTAACCTAGCACCCAACTGTGAAGGGCTTCTCATGCCAAGAAGACTTCGTATTTATTCCAGAATGCTAGGAAATAAATAGAGCAGGGGAGTAACAGATGAGAGGTGCTTTAGGCCCCCAGGTTCAACAGTGCATAGAACATGGACCTGGAGTTAGGAAGACCTGAATTCAAATCCAGTGTTAGACATTCACTAGCTGTGTGGCAGTCACTGACCTCCTATCTGCCTCCATTTCCTCATGTGTAAAATGAGGATGATAATAGCGCCTACTTCCCTGGGTTGATAATATTTGTCAAGTGCTTGGCCAACCTCAAGGTTCCTTATACATCTCCACTATTGATTCTCATTCTCATTGTTTTGGCAGCTGTGTGAGGGAGTCCTTGGACAAAGGAGAGGCTGGAAGGCAGAAAATGAATTGGAGAGTGTTACAGTAGTCAGGTTAGAGGTGATGGGAGCCCAGACTAGGGTGGCACTGTGGGAGGGGAGAGGACAGGATGTAGGACTCGAAGGCACAAAGTGTGATGATTGCTGGGAGAATGAGGAAGGGTAAGGAGCTGAGTTTGGAATGCTGAGGGGTCAGGATGCTGGCAGTGCCCTTCACTGAAGCAGGGACACTGGAGGAGAGATGACTTGGTAGAAGCAGGTGAGGAGCTTCCCCCCAGCTCACCTGCATCCTTAGCTCTCTTCAGCACCGAGAATACCTCATTGCCCTGGGTGGTGTTACATTCCTTATAGCGGGCAGCAGCACTAAGTCCAATAGTTTTATAGTTGCCCTTCACGCCACAGAGGTAGGCAGTTGCTGTGGATGCACTGTCAGGGACCTGCCTATCCACACTGTATGTCTGTATAGATGACAGTTGGTTAGCTCCTGGGCAGCTGGCAGAGGAGTGTCCAGGCCCTCACCCTCACCCTCCAGGTTCAGCATAGCAGTAACCACCTTCCCTTAGGTTGGTCCCTCATCCTAGATGGAATCTGGCCACACTCAATTCTACCTATTTTTGGGGTTTAAAGTCACCCCCAAGCCCTCATCCTCTCCTTCTTTCCCTATTTCCCAGGAGGGCTCCATCAATATCCCCACCAAATCCCTTTGCCTGTAAATAAGCCTGAGGTAATCTTGCCATTGTCACAGAGGTTATAATTATTTGAAGGACAACTGGATCCCATATCTTCCTGATTTCAAGGCTAGTCCTCCATTGATCTATGGTTTTCCCTCACCCCTTCCTCTATGATGTACCTTGGACAGAGCCACATAAGGGAACCCATCCATGGCCAATGGGCTTTCCAGATTTCCATTCAGATTTTCTTTGAATATCCGGGTGGCTGTTATGGTGGGCACTCCCATTCCTGTGTATATTCAAGACTCAGCTGAGCCCTAGTCTGAGTCCCAG
Organism: Bettongia penicillata ogilbyi; assembly: GCA_023548195.1. Lineage (NCBI taxonomy): Eukaryota > Metazoa > Chordata > Mammalia > Diprotodontia > Potoroidae > Bettongia > Bettongia penicillata. Next base: position 16,688,238 of record JAJHZJ010000134.1, on the reverse strand, counting down.
GGCAAATATATCCTACATCCACCAGGCTGCTGGGATGGGGAGGGGGCCAGAGAGACCAGGTCTCAGAGTGTTTTGGGTGGGGCACTGACCTCACTGTTGGGTCAGGGGGCCTAGCTGGGCTAGGGTGGGCATTCTGGGGAAGTTTGGTGCTGGGTGCTTGATTGGGGTGGCAGGGGTGGGACTGGAAGTAAAAGATTCATGTCAGTCAGTATACTCACCATCCCCTAGGAAGATGATTAGGTTCTTGGCTGAGGTCTTGATGGGATGTAGCTCCTGGGCTGACTGGAGGGCAATTTTTGCCTGCTGGTTCCAGAAACTGGGGTTCTCTTCAGCTTCTATGGGAATAACACCAGGGAACTCAGATATTATTGGATACACCCATATCCCTCACTCCATTGACCACTAGTCCCTGGTCCCCAAAACATTAAAAATTAGATCAGAGAGTAGATTATTGAGCAAGAAGGAGCCTTGGAGATCCTAGGCTGCTAGAGCTAGGGCTGAGACCTGAGAGACCGTCTGTCCTGTCCTCTTGCCTCACAGATGAATAAACTCAGATCCCTCAGACTCTAAACATAGCACAGTTCCCAATACATCATACTAGTCCACACCCACTCCCCACTTTCTCTGGGAAGAAACTGAGGTCCAAAAGAGGGGAGGAGTTTGATGAAGACATACAGCTAGTAAAAAAAAAAATAGATTCAGCTAGTAAGCAGCTGTCCCCAAACTATTTTCCAAAGAGTCTTTACTCTCCTGTAGATAGGCCAGGCATCTCTGAATCCGCATTTCACCTTCAACTCCCCCATTCCTGGGGGATAATAGGTCCCCACTAACCACGTGTCCTCCTCGTCTTTGGTGGATGGCCCTGACTTATCTCAATCCCACCTCCTAGACCTGTGTCATCGAGTAAGACCCTGTCCCTGGTCCCTCTTCTATTAGGGAAGCACCCTTGAGGTGGTTACCTGGGATGACACCATCTGTGATATGGAAATAGAGTCCCACCAGGAACAAAACACAACTTCCCTTCATCATGAAGCTAGAGAAAGAGAGATGTGGTGTCTCTCTGGATCACTCAGTTTTTAATAGTGGTCTATGGGGACTTTGGCCCCAAAAAGGAGCTATCTGCTTCCTGGAAGAAACTGTTGTTCTGTGGGTACCCCACCCCCTTGATGGTCCTGGCCACACCCCTACATGTCCCTCCTGACCTGAACCCTTCCATTGAAGAGCCAAGATGCTGATGGGTCAGAGAGTTCAATCTGATTGGGGACAGAAGTGTCCCCAATTCCAGGTCAGGTGGCTCCAGTTCCACCCAACTCCTAGAACAGGAATTAATTCACAGAAGCTAAAAATAGCACACTGGAAAAAAACAACCTTATCCATATACTAGTGATACCATCAGGCACCTCCTATCATATCAGCAGGTGCCACCAATGCCATGAAGTCCAATCCCCTCACTTTATAGATGAGGAAAGTGAGGCTGAGGAAGCTGAAAATGATTCTTTACCCAAGTCATGGTGGTGGTGGCTGTTCTTTGCTGTCAAAGAAGACCCAAATGGCATCACTATTGTAGAGTCAAGTTTCAGTGTGTCCTGACTGTGGCTGATCAGACCAACATGAGCTCAGAATGCTCTACCACAGGTTGGGCACAGGTATTCCATACGGATATTTGGGGTGGATACCCCAAACTTGTGCATCCTATGTTTACTTTGTGCTGTCTCAATTCTGCTTTGCTCATAGAGCACAGCTCCTTTTCTAATGTGGGCATGCCGTGATGAGTGGTCCTGTGCCAGTGTCTCCCATCGTGTACAATAAATTCTGAAACTCTTCAGAGAGATCTTGAGAGTGTCCTAGTATGGCTTCCTATGACTACTATGTGAATATTTGCCCTATGTGAGCTCTCCATCACATAGTCTTTTGGGCAAGCGTACATTTTGCAATTGAACAACATGGCCAGCCCCTGGGAGTTGCGCTGTGTGAAGCATAGTTTGAATGCTTGGCAGTTTAGTTGGAGTAAGAACCTCAGTGTCTGGAACCTCATCCTGCCAGGTGATCCTCAGAATCTTCCTAAGACAGTTCAAATGGAAGCAAATTCAGTTTCCTGGCATGGAGCTGGTAGACTGTCCATGTTTCATAGAAAAACAACAATGAGATCAGAGCAAAAACTCTGTAGACCTTCAGTGTGGTAGTCACTCTGATACCTCTGATACCTCTTTTGTCTCATACTTTCCTTTGGAGCGTCCCAAACACTGAGCTAACTCTGGCAATGTGTGGGTCAACCTCATTATCAATGTGTAGATCCTGGAAAGTACATTGCCAAGGTAAGTGAACTTGTCCACAGATTTGAAAACTTCTCCATTTGCTGTAACTGATGTTCAAGTCGTAAGTGTTCCAGGATTCAAACTCCGGTCCTCTGCTTCCCAAACTCTGGCTCTGTCCATGGTACCACATAACCTGCCCTAGTGGCAGAGGCTGCGTTCCATTTCAGGTCTCCTCTTTCCAAATCTAGAGCTTTCTCCACACCTTTTCTAGCATTCACCCTCCAGGCCACAGCCAGAACAAACCTAAGCTGGAGCTGCCAGGTGGCAAGTCAGGAAATAGATGTGTGTTCCTGGGCAAGTCATTTAACCTATCTGCCTACCTCTGTTCCTTCATCAGGAAAATGGGGATAATAGGGATAATAATTGCACCAACTTCTCAAGGTTGTTTGGAAGACTGAATGGGAGATCTTGTATGTAAAGGCATTTGCAAACCTAAATGCTAGCTATAATCATTATTATACTCCATTATCAATATAATTTCATTATTATCATCATTATTAGGTTTGAGGGCAAGCCTAATAATGGTCCAAGGTCCAGAGGTGAGTCAGCCTCTTGACTCCACAGATACTCAGATCCAGAAGAGCTGTGAATAATACCTGGGAAGGGGGTAGACAAGTCAGGGCGAGCTCTCCTTGACCCTGAGAGTTCTCCATGACTTGGCTCATTCCTTCCTTTCCCATCTTCTTCCACCTTCCTCTTGACTATGCCTTGAGATGACTCTTCCTGACTCCATACATAGACCCTGGTCATTTCCCTGGGCCTGGCACTTTCTCCCTCCTCATCTCTGCCTCCTGGGTCCCCTGGCTTCCTTAGAGCCTGGGCTCCTACAAAAAGCCCTTCCCTGTCCTCTCTCATCTCAGTGCCTTCCATCTGGGCTGTTCTCCAACTGAACCTCTTTCTACATCATTTGTCCAGAGTTATTTGCATGTGGTCTCCCCCATTAGACTGCAGTCCTTGAGAAAAGGGACTTTTTTGCCATTTGTTTTGTGGTATCCCCAGCATCTAACACAGTGCCTGGCACCTAGTAAGCACATAATAAATGCTGGCTGTCTCCCTGTCCTTTGTTGCTTAAACAAAGAAGCCCTTTTAATGCTGAACTCCCTGAAAAGATTTCTCTCTCTCTGTCTCTCTGTCTCTCTGTCTCTCTGTCTCTCTGTCTCTGTCTCTGTCTCTCTCTCTCTCTCTCTCTCTCTCTCTCTCTCTCTCTCTTCTGTGTCTCTCCTGTCTCTGTCTCTGTCTTTCTGTCCCTCCCCTGAGTCCTTTATAATCTGGTTTCAGATTTCATCATTGAAACTAAACTTTTCTAATATTCACAAGGACCTTGTAAATGCCAACTCTACTAATCCTTGCTCCAGCCTTGACCTCTGCAACATTTGGCACTGCTGATCACTCTCTCCTGGATCCCTGAGTCTCATCTCTGCATTTTTCTCACACTGCTCACTCTTGGCTCTCCCATTGTCTCTCCATCTCTTTTGTGGGCTCTTCATCTAGGTCATGCCTGCTAGCTCTCAGGGTCCCCCAAGGTTCTGTCCTCAGTGCCCATCTCTTCTCCTTTACTATTTCTCTTGACAATCTCCTTAGTTTCCATGGTTTAGAGACCATGTCTATACAGTTGATTCCCAGATCCATTAATCCAGGTCTAATCTTTCTCCTGACCTTCAGGACCAAAGAAGCGGTGGGCTATCTAAGTAATCATTCCATCATGAAGATTCTCTTTGAGGAAGGAATTTCCAGAGGTGGCCACCAGTTTACTGAGCTAAGAAACCAAGGAGCTGACAAACTGGCCATTAAGGGAATGTGATCAATGAACCCTTGTTCAGTGAGAGAAGTTGGTTGAGTGCACAGTTGGATGGAAAGAGTTTGATAAGCTGGTGCCTAGCCAGTGTCCAGAGACCTGTGTCTAGACTCCTTGATGGCCAGCCCCATGCCCCACCCACTCTGAAGCCACATCAGCTGGCTCTCTGCCTCTGGGACTTGTCCTCTTTCTGGTCCACTTCTTCCCCTCCAGTAGCACAGGTCTGATAAGGGCTTAATTGGTTTAGAAGAGGCAGGAGGGCAGACGTCATAAAACCAGGAATCCTAAGAGTCCTTGAATCACTGCCTGGAGCTCCCGGAACAGAAAAATGAATACTTCTTAACAGACCTTCCTGCAGAAGAGTCCCTACCAACCCTGGCACGTTGCATTATTATCATCATTTTACAAAGGAGGAAACTGAGACTCAGGCAGTTTAAGTGACTTGTCCAGTCACACCTAGTAAGCATCAGTAGATCTGCAGTCTACTGCCTCATTGCAAGTTGCCTCCAGACACACACATCTCCTCAATTCATGAAAAACCTTCCTTCGATCCCATTTCTTGTGCCCCTTTTCCCCTTATTCTCTGTCTCCTCCCGTTCTCAATGAAACAGCTTGAAAAAGTTGTCTGCACTTGTTCCCTGGTTTTTCCGGAATCTTAATCTTTTCTTCTTCTTCTTTTTTTTAAAATTTATTTATTTATTTAACTTTTTACATTCATTTTCACAAAATTTTGGGTTCCAAATTTTCTCCCCTTTTCTCCCCTCCCCCCAACCCAATACACCAAGCAATCTAATTTTCACTATCTCCAATCTGCCCTCTCTTCTGTCATCCCTCCCTTCTCTTGTCTCCATCTTCTCTTTTCTCCTGTAGGGCCAGATGACTTTCTATTCCTCATTAACTGTATGTCTTCTTTCCTAGTAGCAACAACAATACTAAACAGTTGTTCCTAAAACTTTGAGTTCCAAATTCTCCCCATCCGTCCCTCCCCACCCATTCCCTTTGGGAAGGCAGGCAATTCAATATAGGCCATATCTGTGTAATTTTGCAAATGACTTCCCTGATAGTCGTGTTGTGTAAGACTAACTGAATTGCCATCCCTCCTAACCTGCCCCTCATTGTTTCTCTTCTGTCTTATGATCCTGTCCCTCCCCAAGTGTTGACTTCAAATTGCTCCCTCTTCCCTTTGCCCTCCCCCCCATTATCCCCCCTTGCATTATCTCCTTCTCCCCCACTTTCTCATACTGTAAGATAGGTTTTCATACCAAAATGAGTGTGCATTTTATTCCTTCCTTTAGTCAAATGTGATGAGGGTAAACTTCTTGTTTTTTGTTTTTGTTTTTTTTTTTTCTCAGCTCTCCTCTTTTTCCCTCCACTAAAAAGTCTCCTACTTGCCTCTTAAATGACATATAATTACCCCATTCCATTTCACCCTCTTTCCTCCCACTACATTTCTCTCTCACCATTTACCTTAATTTCTTTTAAGATATGGTCCCATCCTATTCAGTTCAATCTGTGCTCTCTGTCTCTGTATGTGTGTGCATGTGTGTATGTGTGTGTGCATGCATGCGTGTACATGTGTGTGTGTGGTCCCACCACCTACCCAGATACTGAAAAGTTTTAAGAGTTACAAATATTGTCTTTCCATGTGGGAATGTAAACAGTTCACTTCTGGTAAGTCCCTTAAGACTTCTCTTTGCTGTTTACTTTTTCATGCTTCTTCTCATTCTTGTGTCTGAAAGTCAAATTTTCTTTTCAGCTCTGGTCTTTTCATCAAGAATGATTGAAAGTCCTCTGTTTCATTGAAAGACCATATTTTCCCCTGAAGTATTATACTCAGTTTAGCTGGGTAGGTGATTCTTGGTTTGAGTCCTAGTTCCTTTGACTTCTGGAATATCCTATTCCATGCCCTTTGATCCCTCAATGTAGAAGCTTGCTAGATCTTGGGTTATCCTGATTGTATTTCCACAGTACTGGAATTGTTTCTTTCTAGCTGCTTGCAAGATTTTTTCCTTGAGCTGTGAGTTCTGGAATTTGGCCACAATGTTCCTAGGAGTTTCTCTTTTTGGATCTCTTTCAGGTGGTGATCGATGGATCCTTTCAATACTTATTTTGCCCTCTGGTTCTAGAATGTCAGGGCAGTTTTCCTTGATAATTTCATGGAAGATGATGTCTAGGCTCTTTTTTTGATCATGACTTTCAGGTAGTCCCATAATTTTGAAATTGTCTCTCCTGGATCTATTTTCCAGGTCAGTTGTTTTTCCCATGAGATATTTCACATTCTCTTCCATTTTTTCTTTCTTTTGGTTTTGTTTGGTGATTTCTTGGTTTCTCGTAAAGTCATTAGACTTCATCTGTTCCATTCTAATTTTGAGAGAACTATTATCTTCAGTGAGCTTTTGAGCCTCTTTTTCCATTTGGCTCATTCTGCTTTTGAAAGCATTCTTCTCCTCATTGGCTTTTTGAACCTCTTTTGCCAATTGAGTGAGCCTATTTTTCAAGGTGTTAATTTCCTCAGCAATTTTTTGGGTCTCCTTTACCAAGGTATTGACCCGTTTTTCATACTTTTCTTGTATCTCTCTCATTTCTCTTCCCAGTTTTTCCTCTACCTGTCTAACTTGCTTTTCAAAATCCTTTTTGAGCTCTTCCAAGGCCTGAGCCCACCCAACATCCCCCTGGGGTGTCTGGGGTACTGAGGCCCCACCCTCCACGTCTTTCCCTGATGGCGAGAATATTTCCTCGTCAGATCCGGAAGTCAGGATCATTTGCATTTGTTTGAAAAAACTCTCTATAGTCTTATTTTTCTTCCCTTTTCTAGGCATTTTCCCAGCCAGTTACTTAACTTCTGAGATTCCTGTCCACCTCCGCCTAGATTCGCCCAGCTAGTGCTTAGGGTCTGAGGTTCAAATGGACTTTCCCCGCCGCTGGCCACTAATCAATGTGAACTTTAGTTCTGGCGCTGGGGTGGGGGCAGGGCGGCCTCCCAGGCTCAGCTCCCTCAGGGGCTTTATGCAGAGACTTTCAGGAATGGAGCGGGTGGGGGGGGCCGCCTCCCAGGCTCAGTTCCCTCAGGGGCTTTATACAGAGGACTTCAATAATAGAGCGGGGTGGGGCAGGGCCGTCTCCCAGGCTCAGCTCCCTCAGGTCGCTTATGCAGAGACTTTCAGTAATGAAGATCATGCCTGCTGCCACTGCTGCCTCAGCTGCCGCCCACACCTCTGCCTCCGCCGCTTCCTGCCCCCGTCTCTGCCTCAGCCACTTCCTCCCGAGGGGGCCCGAGTCACGGAGACACTCCGCTCCCCTCCTCCAGCCCAGCTGTCTCTCTCACTGACCTGTAGCTTCTGTGGGCGGAGGGACTTTCCCAGCTGCCGGAGCTTCCGTCTCTGAAGCCTGCTCGGGTCAGCTTCTCTGGGGCCACGGCCAGGGCAGCGTTGGGGTGGGGTCTGCTTTCCGGAGCGCGACGGACCTTGGGGACGGCTCTCCAGGGTTCTCTGGCACGGAAATCTCTTCCACTCCGTTTCTGTACACTTTTCAGTGGTCCAGAAGTTATGGGGGTCTCTTTTTACATTAATTCTATGGGTTTTGGTTTCGGAGCTCGTAAATGTGTGTCCTTCTACTCCGCCATCTTGGCTCTGCCCCCCTTTTCTTCTTCTTCTCTTTCTTCTTTTTCTTCTCTTTCTTCTTCTTCTTCTTCTTCTTCTTCTTCTTCTTCTTCTTCTTCTTCTTCTTCTTCTTCTTCTCCTTTTGCTTTTGCTTTTGCTTCTCTGCCTCCTCCTTCTTTTTAAAGTTGATCATCATTATAACATTGCTGCCATTGTGCATATTAACCTCCTAGTTCTTCTCATTTTACTTTGCATCAGTTCATACAGATCTTGCCAGGATTTTCTAAAACCATCCCTCATCATTTCCCACAGTACAATCATATTCCATCACAATTATGTGGCACAACTTGTTCAGCCATTTCCCCAAGTGATGGACATGGTTTCCATTCCCATTTATTTCCAAATCTTTGCCACCACAAGAAGAGCCGCAATAAATATTTTTGTTTTTCATGGATCCTTTTCCTTTGATATCTTTGGGATCTGGACCTAGGAATGCTCTTGCTGCGTCAACGGGTATGCAGTTTAGTAGCTTTTGGGCATAGTTACAGATTGTTCTCCAGAATGCTTGGCCCTGTCTACTACTCTGCCACAATTCATTAATGTTTCTATTTCCCCTCATTCCCTCCAGCATTGATACCTCAGAGTTGTTTTAATTTTCATTTTTCCAATCGTTAGTGACTTAGAACACTTTTTCACATAACTATAGATAGCTTTGATTTCTTCTTTGGAAAACTGTCAGTTCATATTCTTTGATCATTTATCAATTGGGAAGTTGCTCTTATTTTTTTTTTTAACAATTTGACTTGGTGAGGTCTTTTATCAGTGGAACTTGCTGTCAATTTTTTTATATTACTTCATTGTATATGTTACCTTTCAGCAAAATGTAGTTTTCTTAATTATCTATTTCAGTCGGGTCTATTTTTTGTTTTACTCTTTCTGAGATCATGATTGTTCCTCTTTCCCCTTCACCTTAGACTCTGTTCCAGCCCTTAATTTCAACTATTCGTGTGTCTTTTTGTCTCAGGTGTGTCTCTTGCACACAAAATATTGTTGGATTCTGGTTTCTTATTCATTCTGCTCTATGCTTCCATTCTATGAGTTAGCTCATCTGATTCACAGTTCATGGTTATAAACACTAACTGCATTCCTATCACCCCATTTTCCTTTGTTTAGCCTTATTTCTCTTTTTTTAACCTGTCGCTTCTCAAAAGTCTGTCTTGTTTCTAATGACTGCTTTGTCTCTTATCATTTCCTCTTTTCCCTTCCTCTCCTATGTCCCTGTTGGATCGGATAGATTTCTACCCCCAAATGAGAGCAGTGTGTGTGTGTGTGTGTGTGTGTGTGTGTGTGTGTGTGTGTGTGTAGTTTTCTCTCCTTGAACCAATTCCAAGGAATGAGGTTCATACCTGCCACCATCCCACATTTTCCTTTCCATTATAGTCTCTTCCTTGCACTCCTTGTTTATGTGAGAAAATTTGTCCCCATTCTACCACTCCTTTCCTTCATCACATCCTCTACATTCTTTTCTTTCTTTTTCTTTCTTTTTTTCTTTTTCTTTCTTTCTTCCTTTCTTTCTTCTCTCTCTCTCTCTCTCTCTCTCTCTCTCTCTCTCTCTCTCTCTCTCTCTCTCTCTCTCTCTCTCTCTCTCTCTCTCTCTCTCTCTCTCTCTCTCTCTCTTCCCTTCTTTTTGGAGATCATCCTGACATAACTAACTCACATCCATGCCCTCTGTCTATTCAGACTCCTCCATACTCCCCTAATAATGATAAAGATCTTAGGACCACATGTATCAGCTTCTCAGATAGAAATGTAAGCAATTTAACTCAGTTAAGTCCCTTATTACTCTTTCATGTTTATTTTTTATATGCTTCTCTTGAATCTTCTGTTTGAATGTCAAATTTTCTATTCAGTTCTGATCTTTTCTTCATGATTGCTTGGAAGTCTTCTATTTCATTAAATATCAATTTTTCCCTGAAAGGTTATACTCAGTTTTGCTGGGAAGGTACTCTTGAGTGTAATCCTAACTTCTTTGCCCTCTGGAATATTGTATTCCAAGCCCTCTGCTCCTTTAATCTAGAAGCTGCTAAATCTCGTGTGTTACTGACTGTGGTTCTATGATATCTGAATTGCTTCTTTCTGACTGCTTGCAATATATTATCTTTGACCTAGGAGCTCTGGAATTTGGTTATAATATTCACAGGAGTTTTCATTTTGGGATCTCCTTCAGGAGGTGATCAGTGGATTCTTTTAATTTCTATTTTATCCTCTGAATCTAAGATATCAGGGAAGTTTTCCTTTATAATTTCTTGAAATATGATGTCTTGGCTCTTTTTTTGACCATGGTTTTCTGGTAGTCCAATAATTCTTAAATGATCTCTTTTCAATCTATTTCCTAGGTCTTTTGTTTTTCAGATGACATACTTTGCATTTCTTCTGTTTTCTCCTATTCTTTTGACTTTGTTTTATTGTTTCTTGAAGTCTCATGGAGTCATTAGCTTCCTTTTGCCCAATTCTAATTTTTAAGGAATTATTTTCTTTAGGAACCTTTGGTATCTCCTTGACCATTTGGTCAAGTCTTCTTTTTAAAGAGTACTTTTCTTCAGTGAATCGTTGTTCTTCTTGTGCCATTAGGCCAACTCTGTTTTTTTAAAGGTGATATTTTCTTCAGTATTTTTGTGTGTATGCACCTCTTTTATCAAGACGTTCATTCTTTTTTTTTATATAATCTTCTGAAATCACTCTCATTTCTTTCCCCAATTTTTCCTCTACCACTGATATCTCTTTCTTTAACTCGTTCAAGAATTCTTGTAGGGCTTGGGTTCAATTAGCATTTTTCTTTGAGGCTTTTTTGGGTAGCTGTTTCCACATTTTTGTCTTCTTTTGAGTTTACGTCATGGCTTTCCCTGCCATCATAATAGCTTTTTTTTATGATCACTTCCTTTTTTTGTTATTTGTGCATTTTCTCCAACCTATTTTTTTTCACTTTGAACTTTATGTTAAAGTTGGACTCTGCTCACCTTGGGGTAGGAAGGCAATGTCCTAAGCTTCAGGCTTTACCTGTTGCTATTTTCAGAGCTAGTTCTGAGGGTCTGCAAATTTTTGGTGCTTCCAAGTTGATGTGATCGTGGGAGAGGGATGGTCACTGCTCTCCAGGACTGGACTCTAGTCTTTACCCAGGAAGGACCCATGTAGTAACCTCCTCTTGGTCCTGAAACTGTGACCAGGGCCCCTGCTTCATTGTGACTGATCACAAGTACTACTCACCATTTTGGAACTATGGCCCAGAATGCTCATGGGCATTAGAGTTGCCATTCAGCTCCAGCTGTACCCAGTGCCAGTAAAGGGTCTGAGGAAATTGAAGAGATTAGGATGGCAAGTGGTTAATTGTGGGCAGTAAGTGAACCATGCTGATTCCATCTTGTGACTCATTTCTGGAGCTAGCATGGTTCCCTTTTTATTCAATTATGGTCCAAATTCTGTCCTGTGAAAAAAAACTTTATTCAATTGTGGGAATTGGGAGAAAACATTATTGTATTTTTTGAACCTAGTCCTGTGTAGTTGGGAAACTGAACCACATCTCCCTGCTGCTTAGATTCTTTTAAATAAGGACCTAGGTTATGCTGATCAGACTCTATCAGCAAATCTATCAGACTCAAACATTGATGCAAAGAATTTTCTTCCAATTTTACATCTCAAGCAAACCATATGCCTTATCTGAAAACTGGCTTGAAACTGGTCAGTTATTGTTTCCATGTTCCTTTGATTGTCTTCAGACACTTTGGGGAGTGGGACACCTCTTTTACCTTATTTCAGGGAATTGCACCTATTTATTTTCCCCCTCCCAACTTGAAAAGTCCCTAATCTTTCATTCAATTAGAAATCAGATTACCTAACATTATATTGTTTCTTTTTAATTAATCCATTTTATTTTATTGTTTTTAATTTATAAAAGTCTGTCTCCCCTTGTATTTGGGGTTCTAAGCTGAGGAGATCTAGTCCCACTTTGTTGGGCAATTGGCATGCACTGCTTAATAAATTAATATGTTTGAAAGATTGAACCTTTGTTTTCCTCTGTTATTTCTTCTTTCACCCATTACAGATCCCCTATAATTTCTTTCTGACCAGTTGTGTGACCACTGTTGTAGTCACCTCCAAGACCTACAGCTGGTACTACTGCCATGCTCTGGGTCTATGCCCACCCTAGTATTATAGACCTCCCCTGTGAACCTCCTAAATTGTCTTAGGCTGGGAAGATGTCTGACCTTTTGTTGGCTCTGTCAGGTCACAATTTGATTTGAGGTATCATTTTAAAATTGTTTGGAGGAGAATGCTGGGAGAGTTCAGCTGGGAGCCAGCTTGTACTCCATCATCTTTGGGACTAGACTCTTTCTTGTATAAACCCTTTACAATATGGTTTCAGATCACATCCCTTTATTGACCTTGCTCTCTCCAAAGTTGTCAATGACCTTTTAACTGACAAATGAAATGGCTTTTCCTCCATTTTTATCTTTGGTCTCATTGTAACATTTAACACTGTTGACCACTGTCTCTGGGATATCTCCTTCCTCTTGGCTTTTGTGATGGGTTTCTCCTGGTTCTCCTACCTTTCTAACCAATGTTCAGTTTTCTTTGCTGGGTCTTCATTTCATATCATTCCTGCTAATCTTGTGTGTCCCCTAACACTCTGAATGAGGACTTCTCTATTCTCTCTACAGTCTCTCACTTGGTGATCTTATCATATCCCATGGGTTCAATGATTTCTTCTGTGCAGATGACTCCCAGATCTAGACATCCTTAATCTCTTCCCTGAGCTCCTGTCCTGCATCATAAACTGACAATTGGGCATTTCCAATTGGATGTTTCCTTGGCATCTTGAACTCAATGGATATAAAATAGAAATAGTTTGTTTTTCTCTCAAACCCACCCCATTTCTGAACTCCTCTTTTTCTAACAAGGATGCTGTCATCCTTCCAGTCACTAAGGTTCCTAACCTAAGTGTCATCGTCAGTTCTTCTGTCTCCCTCATTCTCCGCCCCCCTCATCCAACTCTTCACCATTTCTTGTGATGTTCCCTCCACATCATCTCTTGCCTCTTGTCATTTTCCTGTACTCATCAAAGCAATTTTTCCAGAGTGCTGGTCTGAATGTGTCACTTCCCTTCTCAATAAAGCATGGCGGCTCCTTACTGCCTCCAGGAAAAAATGCAAAGTCTTCTGCCTTTTAAAGGCCTTCCCATTTTGGACCCAACTAACTTTTCCAGTCTCATTATGTATTATTTTCCTTCATATACACACTATGGCCCAACTACACTTACCTTTTGCTTTTCCTTTTACATAACACTTCATCTACCACCACCATGCCTTTACACAAGTTGTCCTCCATCCCTGAAGCACATTCCCTACTCACCTCTGTAATGTAGCATCTTTAATTTCCTTCAGGACTCAGTCCAAACACAAACTCTGCAGCTCAACCCCACATCCCATGGTCTCATCCTGGTTCAATTTTCAGACCCAAACCATGGGAACTCAAACATTTTTTCCTTTTCCCCTCTATCTCTAGAGTTGGATTCTAGAGTTCCTTTTTTTCACTCAATATGTACATTTATTGATCCTATTCTCATGATTTGTTGGATAGAACAAAAAGAATCTGAGATGTGCCATTGGAAGACCTTGGTTCAGATCCCAATGCTACTCTACACCCTTGGGTAAATCATTGAAATTTCCAGAGCTTCAATTCTTTCATCTGTTAAATGAGAGGAATAAATGAACTATATTTACTTAAAATACATTTTGTATTATTTAGTGGTAGAGTGCTGGGCTGGAGAGAGGAAGATGGAGTTCAAATCCAGCCTCAGAAATGAGCTAGCTATCTGATCCTGGGAAAGTCACTTGACTTCTGTTTGCCTCAGCTTCCTCAATTGTAAAATACAGATAACATTAGCACTTGCCTTCCAGTTATTGTGAGAATCAAATGAGATATTTCTAGTTGCTGCTGCTGTTTCTAAGTGCTTGGTGCAGTTTATGTCACATGTTTTTAGTTGTGTCTGATTCTCTGTGACCCCATTTGGGGTTTTTTTTGGCAAAAATATTTGAGTGGTTTGCCATGTCCTTCTTCAACTCATTTTACAGATGAGAACACCATGGCAAATGGGGTCAAGTGACTTGCCCAGGGTCACACAGCTAGTAGGTATCTGAGGTCAGTTTCTGAACTCAGGGAGATGGCACATAGTAGGTGCTTAATAAATGTTTATTATTATTTATTTATTATATTTATTATACATATAAATGTATATATTTATTATATATAAATGTAAAAAAATTTATATTTTCAAGGAAATGTATGATATCACTTTAGGTTGCAAAAAATTTAGCACCCACTGAATACTTAGTGAGATTTACTTTTTTGGTGCCATGGGTTGAGTCGATATTCCATCAAAGAATTTCAGCTTCTGCTATGGCCTCAACATTGAGACACCTCCTGAAGACTGGTGCATGAACCTTTTGCTATCACGGCACTACTTCTTGACTGATCTCCCTCCACATGGTCCATCAGTCACCTATTCTCTGAATTAGTTGTCCGCAGACAAGGTGCCAAGCACGTTGGGTCCCATACACTGTGATGTGGTCTGTTGGGAGGCCCCATGTTTTGCTGTCTCACCTGCTTCAGTTAAAGTCCAGTTCTATAGTTTCTGTCACATGTCAGGACATGAGGCATCTGCATCCACATGAATCTTTCCCAGTGGACAGAGAATACTGAGTTTGCTGTTGGCTAATACTGCCACCTACCTCTGGCAAAGAGCCTCCAAGTTGGCACTGGTCAGAGCATCATTGTCAGTCCATACTTGGAACATTGCTCCACACACATAGAAGGAATTTCTTGGTAACAGCTGACTTCAAAGTCAGAAACTCATCCTGCTTGACCTCTAGGCAACTTTTGGCCCTGTTAGCCACCATCTTCTTGGTATTCTCTTCTTTCCAGGTTTTTGTGACATCACTCCCTGGTTCTCCTTCTACCTGTCTGAACTTCTTGCCTTTCCAGGCTTCCTGTATCTACTCCCCTCCATGTCCTCTTTTATGGAAATACTGCCTCCTGCTGGTGAGCCAGGAAAATAACCGATATAATGACCAAAATATGGAAATGAATGTACCAACAACCCCAAACAATCAAATACGAATGCTGTGAAGTGACAAGGCCCCAGAGAAGACATTTGAGAAGAGCCCTCCCTTTGCTCCTTTACAGAATCTGGGTCCCATTTATAGCAGCTCTTTTTGTGGTGGCAAAGAATTGGAAATCAAGAGGGTACCCATCAATAGGGGAATGGCTGAAGGAGTTGTGGTACATGAATATGATATAATACTATTGTGCTATAAGAAATGATGAGCAAGCAGATTTCAGAAAAACCTGGGAAGACCTGCATGAGTTGATACTGAGTGAAATGAGCGGAACCAGGAGAATATTGTGTACAGTAACAACCACATTGTTTGATGACTGACTTTGATAAAGTTAACTCTTCTCAGCAATGCAAGGATCTAAGACAACTCAAAAGGTGCATGATGGAAAATGCTATCTACATCCAGAGAAAGAACTTTGGAGTCTGAAGGAAGATAGAAGCAGACGATTTGCTCTCCTTTTCTTTTTTGTTTCATTTTGTTTCTTCTTTCTCATAGTTCCTCTCATTAGTTCTAACTCTTCTTTACATCACGACTATTGTGAAAATCTGTTTAATATGCATGTAGAAGTAGAGCCTGTATCAGATTGCACACCATCTTAAGGAGGGGAGAAGAGAAAGAAAATTTGAAGCTCAAAATCTTAGTGAAATGAATGCTGAAAACTAAAAAGAAATTAATCAGTTAAAAAAAAGAAGTCGGGTCCAAGGGTGTGCAAAATTCCATATAACACCTGATTTTTTTCATTGTGTCCACTAGTTTTATTGAATATTTTCTCTTCCTATTTTCCCTTTTTCTGAAAAAATTCTTATAAGGAATGGTTCTCTGGAAGAGAGAGGGGGAGGGAAAAAGGGAGAAATCTGGGTGATATGCTAACAAAAGACAGCAGTAAAAATCTATTAGTAAAATTGCTGATGGTGACATTGCCAGTATTGTGGGACCCAGGCAGCCTCCTTCTCTGACCTCACTTTCTTTTCCCAAAGCAAGTTGATCCTCTTATACTCAGATTCTGCATTAACAAAGCCACATTCTCTTCTCGTGTGAATTTAGCATGTGTGTGGTCTTCTCTACAGCTATAACAAAACTCAAGACTTTCTCTGGAATCTCCAGGGCTTGTGGCCAATTTGGTCAGTTCATTCATTCACTCAATAAACATTTATTCAATAAAATCATCTGAGAGGTGCCAGACTCTGTGCTAGTACTGGAGTTACCAAAAAAAAAAAAAAAAAAAAGGTTGAAGACAGAGTTTGTCCTTAAGGAACTTACAACCTAATTAATAAGCATTAATATTCATAAGTAAGGAGGTATTGAGTAAAATCCACGCTGTAACAGCTAACACAAGGCTAGAATTTGAAAAACAAAGTGCCAAGATTAAAGAAAAGATGAAAAGCAGAAAAAAAGACAACAGTTCCTTTTTCTCCAATGAGTTTCCCATTTGAAGACCAGAGAGCTTAATAAGCTCATGAATTTTCTCTTTAAATTCCTGGGCAATGTGTGCTCCTCCAAAGCTAACACTGTCTCAGAATTTAGCTACACCCCTCTCCCCCTTATCTGAAGACAAAACTCTTAGAGTCATGACAGCCATTCGCTAAGGTTTGCAGAGAGCAGGTGGCCCCAAGGGGAAAGTGATTCTAGCTGGGGGCAGCGGATGAGTGAGGGAAGGGGAGGAAGCAGAGAAGAGATCCATTCCCTAGTTCTCAGCAGGGCAGGCAGGGCAGTCACATAGGCAAATAGCTACATCCACATAGATCACTCCTTAAGTAGGTCAGTGATCCCGAGAAGCCACCATTATGCTCCTTTTGGGGTAGCAACATCCTTCACTCACAACTCTTCTGGTCTTCATCTGTATTCCCAGATGCTTCCTCTCCCCAGATCTCACTTTTCATGATCATTTCATTTCCTCTTCTAGCTGAGAAAAAAAATTCCCACTGACACCGGATTATATGGCATTTTAAAGTTGGCAAAGGGTTTCATATGTGTTACCTCATTTTATCTTCACCACAACCCTGGGAGGTAGTGATATTTTGCATTCTATTTCACAGATGAAGCAACTGAGGCTGACAGATGAAGGGACTTGCTCAGGACCACGGAGCTACTCGATGTGTAAAGCAAGATTCAAACTCAAGTCTTCATGACTCCAAGAGCAGCATAGTTCACTGCCACAGAGTGCAGCTTGGCAGCAGCCTGACACTCAAAACTACTGTCCCCCCACTGCATGGACTTGCCATGAATTCATAAAAAAGAACAAGATACTTAGTAGAGGTCTTCGTCTTGAATGCTGATGAGTATCTCTAAATGACATCAAATGAGAGACTTTCAAAAGAGACAGTGGAAGATACCAAGACCCTGTAGGAGCAGGATGAGGAACGTGTCACCCATTGTCCTGTCTGCTGCCCCGACTATCTACAGAAATGCTTCCATGACATCACAAGGGTGATGATTTGCAAGTGATTTGATTTTAATGAGTTGCAAAATCATCAGCCTCACTAGCTCCTTCAGAGTCATCAAAGTGCAGTGCAAGATAGAAATCAATATGACTGGCTATGGCCCGGCAGGAGTGGATGAGCTTAGCCACTCTAAATTAGGTATTTCCTAGGTCTCAGTTTGTCTGAGGAAATGTCCATTTCCAGTTTTAGGAATGAAAGGAAAGGGGAGGGAAGGGAAGGGAAGAGAAAGGAAGGGAAGAAAAAGGAAGGGAAGGG
The DNA here is from genome assembly GCA_023548195.1 of Bettongia penicillata ogilbyi. Taxonomy (NCBI): domain Eukaryota; kingdom Metazoa; phylum Chordata; class Mammalia; order Diprotodontia; family Potoroidae; genus Bettongia; species Bettongia penicillata. Next base: position 16,670,661 of record JAJHZJ010000134.1, on the reverse strand, counting down.
AAGGGAAGGGAAGGGAAGGGAAGAGAAGCGAAGGGAAGGGAAGGGAAGGGAAGGAAAGGAATAGGCCTGTTTAAGAAGAAGCCAAGGCATGGCCCCTTTAATGAGGTCAACAAAAAGAAAGACATCAGGCTTGGTGGGAACCAGTAACAGGCCTATTCAATGAATGGGAGTTGCCTCACCTTAAGTGAGTGCCCGAAAATACCTTGGCCTAAAGGGTCCAAGGTCTCCCAGTACATCCTGGGTCATCTCCAGTCATCCTGAGGAATATCAGGTCACTAGATTCAGATGGCTCTGGAGGAGAAGTAAGGCTGGTGACCTGCACAGCCCTCCCTCACTCAAAACGAAGTGCAAGTCATGTCATCATTTGTCTGATGGCGTGGTCTTCAGCAACGAGGGATGAACACAAATCCTGTCCATTTAATGACTAAGTGCCAGGTAAGAATTGAGACAAAAGATGGCCAAATTTACCATCGTAAAAATATCAGTCTGGGAGGGGAAGACCCTCAAAGTTTCTGTCAAGAACAGAACACAGTTGCTATTTACAGTCATTCTAAGCCATCCAAAACCTAAACAATGGAGCTACAGAGGGAATTATTATTGGCCATTCAAGAAATCCTGAATAATTTGGGTGTAAAGGCATAGTCAAGTAGCTCCATTTGAAACATGATGGTTTTTATTAAAACCTGTTTTGTTTTGTTTTTTTACTAGAGCTATATTTGAAGAAGTCATAAATGAAAACTGCATGGAACAAAAAGTAAAATCTCAGCTTTTTGGAAATCTAAAAAGAAAATCTAGCCACTAAATCCCAATCTTACAAAATATAAGTAACCAGAACAGTATTTCTATGGACAGAGCACCCACATATAGGGATATGGTATCCCAAATGGACCACATATGGTGAGGGGAAGAAGAAGGAGGAGGAGAAGGAGAAGAAGGAAGGAAGGAAGGAAGGAAGGCAGGAAGGAAGGAAGGAAGGAAGGAAGGAAGGAAGGAAGGAAGGAAGGAAGGAAGGAAGGGAGGGAGGAAGGAAGGGAGGGAGGGAGGGAGGAAGCAAGGAAGGAAGGAAGGAAGGAAGGAAGGAAGGAAGGAAGGAAGGAAGGGAGGGAGGGAGGGAGGAAGGAGAAGAAAGGAGAAGAAGAAGGAGAAGGAAAGAAAAGAAGAAGAAGCTCGCATTGGCAGTTTGGGTTCTCAGAGGGCAGGTACTATGACTCTCAGGTTTCTAGAGATAACTGTCAGAGACTAGGCTTTTCCTACCAAAAATCCTGAGTGCCCAGTGCAGCAGTCCTCATTCACAGTCATCCAATCATCTCAGTTTTTATCAGTTATCTGCTCAGATAACAGTTGCAAGTAAGGAGGATTTTTGTTATTATTTCTTAGAGTTCAGTTTCTCAGGGTCAATAGCCATAACAATCTCTTGTTTCCAGATAGTAGATATGAGTTCTCACAATTATAGTTTAAAGTAGTTCCACCACACTTGTGAAGAGTTATATAATGGTAAATAATATAAACATTTGTGCTTAAATTGTAAACATCCACTATGACTGTGAAGTGAGATATAGGGATGAGGTGATGTAAACTTATGAGGCTATTGCTGGCAATATGCCTTCTTTGTCTGTTGTCCAATAAAGCAGGTGGGCACTGCTCAGTGCATGGGGAACCCTTAGGGTTGAATGCACAGGCTGAAATGCTGTGTGTGCCTTGACTGGCCCCAGTCAAGCCTTGGGGGAAATCTGTGCTTGCCTCAACCAGCCCTCATTGAGGCTTGAGGGAATTTAGAGGAAGCACAAGCAGTGCCTATCTTGATCGACCCCATCAAGACGTAGGGGTAAGCTGCCCCTGCTTCTCATCAGCCCCTGTGAGAAAGGTGATTAGGGAATGCTGTGGGAGCTGTTCTTTCATTATCAGCAATAAAGTAAGATAATTAATTAATTTAATTAATTAATTCAAAGCTCTTAGTGTCTTTCCTATCTGACCAGACCAAGTGTGAACCTGTGCTAGCAGCTCTCCTGTGTGCAGTGTTTATCTGTCTTACAATGGCAAAGACAGGTAATATAAAAGATCTTCTAAAAAACTTGATTTTCTCTTTCCCACAAGTACATACATCTCCCTTAGGAGGAGTAAGCTTAAATTTAGACCCTAATAGTAGGGAGGCCCATATGTAAGAAATATGTGTGACAAGGCTTAACTCACATCACCTGCTCTGGAAATTCCATGCAGATTCTTTGCTATTGTGGTTGTTATGCAGCAATAGCTACAGGAAAGTTTGGAAGGAGGAGTTAATGAGTTTTGCTTTGTATAACATGACCTTTGGATGTCCATGGGACATCCAGTTAAAGATGTCCAAAAGGCAGCTGGTGATGTGGGACTGGCACTTGGGAGAGAGGCTAGGGCTGGATATAGATCCAAGAATCATCTAAATAGAGATGATTATTGAACACACAAGAGAAAAAGATGGGATCACCAAGTGAGAAAAGTGAAAAGGGCCCAGGCCAGAACTTTGGGGGCACCCACAGTTAGTGGGCATGAGGAGCTAGCAGGGAGAGTGAAAAGGAGCAGTGGGGGAACACTCATAGCAAACTCAGTTGAGAGTAGAGTCATGAAAACTCAGGGAGGAGTGAGGATTCAGAAGGAGCAGGTGACTGATGATGCCAGATGCTTAGGGAAGTCAAGAAGAATAAAGATTGGGAAAAGGTGATTAGGTTTTGTAATTAACTTGCCATTAGTAACTTTGGAAAGGGCAATTTCAGTTCAGTGATGAGACTGGAGGCCAGATTGCTGAGGGTTTAGAAGACTAAGAGGAAGGCATTGAGTATGGATGGTTTACAGGCTCACAGTGAGTCCATCAGAGGCCACAATGGATAGGGTATCCTGGACTTGGAATTGGGAAGACCTGCTTTCAAATCCTGCCTTACTCTCTATAGTGCTACTTCATCTCTCTCAGCCTCAGTTTCCTTATTTGTAAAATGGGGTAAAAATGGCATCTACCTCACAGTTTAGGTCTGGGGTTGAAGTATGTTGATTGGTAAACAAATAAAGGCTAAGTATGGGATGTCTTGGGATCTTCCTACAGCTCTGAAATTGAATGATTCTGTGACCTCCCCCATCCCCACGTCAAGAAGGATGAGATAAGATGTGTACAGGTCTTGGCTAGGCAAAGTTGAACTTGAGGCCAAGAGACCAGCCAGAAGCCAGATCACACACTGTAAGGGATGACAACATGGGGCTTTTCCGGAGCAAGTTGGCTGTTGGCTCTACTACCATGAGATGCTTTCCTGATTCCCCAAGGATGGGAAATTGGTTTTGGGAGGTGGCTACCTCTAGCCTGAGTCATATGGGGAGAACTAGGGGGCAGAGGTGCTATAGAGTTTCTCTCTCTCTCTCTCTCTCTCTCTCTCTCTTTCTCTCTCTTCCTTCTTTCCTTCCTTCCTTCCTTCCTTCCTTCCTTCCTTCCTTCCTTCCTTCCTTCCTTCCTCTCTCTCTCTCCCTCTCTCTCTCTCTCTCTCTCTCTCTCTCTCTCTCTCTCCCACTCTCCTAGGAAAGGGAAAGCTGTAGCTTTTGAAAGGAGGCTTTTGGAAAGTTGTGGGTGGATTGATTCAGAAGGCAGGGGGTGAGAAAACTCAACTAGAAAAATCTAAAGTTAAGAAGAGAAAGAGGAATTGGATTATAAGCAGGTAGAACAGAGTTGCACTGAGTGAAATGGACTGAGAGTTACTGCTAGAGGCAGACACTTCACTGAGGGAAGTACGAGGAGGGCCCAAATGACTTGATCAAAGGGGAAGGCAGAAGAAAAAACATTTAAATAGCACCTACTATGTGCCTTAGCAATTAGAACCAGCTAAGCACTTTACCAATATTATCTGATTCTCATAACAACCCTGGGAGGGAGGCGCTATTCATATTCCCAATTTAGATGAGAAAACTGAGGAAGATAGAGGTGAAGTGACTTACTCAGGGTCATACAGCTAGGAAATATCTAAACTAGATTTGGACTCAGATCCAGTGCTCTACCCACCATACCACCAGTCACTTTTAAAGTTGAGCCTGAAACAGTGGGACGTTGACCAAGGGACTGAGGTAGGGGTGGCCAATATAGAGTTTCAACCTGAACCCTGAAGGGACTGAATAAAGAAACCACGGAAGAGATCAATGGGGCTCAGCCCACCCCCGTGGGCAGAATTAGGGGAGTCTTGGCAGAATGCTGGTCTCAAGCAGCAGTAGGAGCACTTGCAGGCCTTTGCAGACTGGACTGAGAAGTAACAATCCCAGTGCCAAGCCAGCAGCCCAACCTGAGACTCAGAATAACGAGATCTGTCTTATTGAGCACTTACTTGTGCCTCTTAATAGCCCCACACTGTGGGATTCTAGACACCGGAACTGTCTTGTGTGTCCTGGACTAGACAAGAAGAAGGGGCCATAGGCTGGGCACTCCCTGGCAGGATCTTGGAGGGAGAAACCTGTGCTACTACTGTTGGTGGTGGTGATACTATGGCTGCCTGGTGGTGTTATTGGGGCTGCTGCTTCTCCTCCTGCTCCTCATGATTTCATTGGTCTAGGGAACTCCCAGTGAGGAAACCCCCTCTAAGATGTATATTTATGCCTGTACTTCCATTTCTGTTTGTCCTTCATTGCTGAAGAAGACTATGCCATCAAAGAAATGATGACATGACTTGTGGGGGGGGGCACTTTGAGCTAAACATTGTGGATTGTACAAGACCAAAGGAGGAGGAATAGGGGACTGCCTATACAAAGGTTTGGAGGTGGGAGTTAGTTGTAGGTGGGAATGGCAAGCAGGCCAATTTGCCAGGAACATGAAGTAGAGTCCTGTAAGTACAATAAAAGGAGGTTGGAATGAGTTTTGTGAAGCACTTCAAAAGACAAAAAGGATACGTATTTTATTCTAGCACCAAGAGGGAGCCATAGGAGCTTCTTGAGTAAAATCTGACTATACTTTAAGTCCAAATCAATTAATCAATCAACAGACATTTATCAAGTGCTTACTATGTGCCAGATGAGAGGTAGCATGGTAGAGTGAAGGAAATCTGATCAGTTCTGTGTTCTGGATCCCCTGGGCAAAGTCTATGGGTCTCTTCCCAGAATCATGTTTTTAAATGCATAAAGTAAAATAAGGAGGAGTACAAAGGAAATCAACTACATTCAAATGTAGTTATCAAAATATTTTTTTGATAACAAGTTCATTGCCTCTAGGTTAGCAGCCTCTGTTAAGATGATAGAGAGAATTTGAAGCTGGGAAGACCTGGGTTTAAGTCTCTCCTCTGACACATGCTAGTTGTGTCACTGGCAAGTCACTGGAACCTCAGTGCTTTGGGCACTGCAGAGGAGGTGCTAACCAGTACTGGTAAAAGGATTTTCCTCATTTGGGAGTTCTTTTTATATCAACTATTGAAATAATATCTCTAATCCTTAGCTCTACATGTCAGTTGTTTTGCTAATCTGGGTCTACCTGGTGAATCTTGCTATCTGCCCTGATGCTGACCCATTCCTGTGCCCAGTGGCTCCACTTACCTCTCTTGTGACTCCCCAGACCAAAGTGGGCTTCTCTGCCCCCCTCTGACATCTGCTTTATTTTCCTGTTCAAACAGAGGCTCCTCAAGGACAGGCACTATCTCATTTCTGTATCTGTATCCCTAGCGCCTAGCATAGTGCCAAGAACATAGTAGGTGTTTGGTAAATGCTTTTTCATTCACTCAATGAGCAAAGAAATAACATGGTCAGACCTGAGCTGATGGCTACATGGATCAAGTGTCTGAGTTTGGATTTTAACCCAGGTCCTTCACCATCAAGAACTCTGTGCATCACCTTCCTGTTATTTATTAAGGCTCTGAAGTGTGCTGCTTGCCTATAATGAACGGAGACTTTAATACAATCTATCTCATCGGTTGACAGTGGAAATGAGCTATGGCCTAACTTAATTTTCTCCCAGTAGCATTGGAATCTGTTTATGGAATCTGATGGTAGCTCAGACTCAGAACAGGGAAGGGGATGACACTTCAGGCTCACCATCAGGAGGGTATCTGCATGGAGCTGTCCACAGCCAAGTTCTGAAACATGGTGTAGCTCATGGAGGGGCTTCCAGTGGGGAGGGCACCAAGCACCTTGGTGGGGAGGCCAGGAGACGTTCACTGGGGTTGCAGGGAGGCCTTAGCAAGCTCTGATATTGTCTGCTGATGGCAATAGGCTCAGTAGTCCAAGGTCACTGAAAACTGCGGTCATGTGGAGGCCAGCATGGTCATTGGTCATGGACAAACTACAGAACAGAGGATGGACCCAGCATTCTTAAGGAGAAGGAGCTGGGACATGTAGAAGGACATGGTGTATCTGTGTCTGGAGGGAATTAAGAGGAAAGATGGGAGAGAGAGGGAGAGGTGGTATGGGACAGAGAGAGGAGAGAAAGAGAGACAGAGAGAGAGACAGAGAGGGAGAGAAGCAGGGGGGAGGGAGGGAGGGAGGAGGAGAGACAGAGAAAGAGGGAGAGATTTCAGTTTTGACTTTTGTCTCCATTTCATAGAGATAAACCCTTTGACAAAAACACATGGGAACTGATTTGAAGCTTTCAGAGGCTTCTGGGAGGGTGGTGAGTCATTTAGATTTGGTAGGGAGCTTACAAGGATTCTTGGAAGGAACCACAAGACATGATAGGGCCTTTGAGGATCATAAGAATCTTTTGAAAAAATGTTATTGATATCTCTTATTTTTACATAACTTTCAGTTGCCAAAACATTTACCACTCCCCTGTCCAGAGAGCCATTCCTTATAACAAATAATAAAACAGAGAAACAACAAGACATTTTAGCACAACCAGCACCTCAGCTGAGTCTGACAGAGTACATGAGCTTCCATAGCCATCATCCCCTACTTCTACAAAGAAGGAACAAAGCTACATCATCTCTTCTTAAGGGAGGGGCAAATGATTATAATTATCCAATGTTCACCTTTTTTGGTTGTTGGCTTCATTGTTGACTTTCATTTATAATTCAACAAGGAGAAATATGAAGGCTTACATGTGGATCCAGAGACCAACTTTCTAAGTACAATGGGGAGCCAATCATTGTTCTGAAGAAGGCCTGGGAGTCTTGGAGGCCCACAAACTCCATGAGTGGCCTTGAGTAATTCTGTTTTACCCTTGGGCTATGTTAGAAGGTGCAGAGCTTCTGGGAACAGGAAGGTCATCATCTCACTTCCCTGTGCCATCATCAGACTTCATCTGGATGGTTTCAAACCTGGGGAGTGCCCAGAGAAGGGCAATGAGGTTACTAAAAACCCCTATAAGATCAGGGTCAGTTGAAGGAACTGAGCATATTTAACATGAAGAAAACTCTGGGGAAACATGAGTTATCGTTGAGTATTTGAAGGACTATCAAGTGAACTTGTTGTATTTGGCCCCGGAGAACAGAATCAAGAGGAATCAGATGAAAAGACCAGTGTAGACTCATGGTCAGGTCAAATTTCCCTACAAATCAAGAGAAATCAGATGAAAAGACCAGTGTAGACTCACGGTCAGGTCAAATTTCCCTACAGTTGGAGCTGTCCGAAGTACAGAGGGCAGCCTCAAGCACTGGGCTCCTCCCATTGGGCTTTTTCAACATGGTGCTGGACAGCTGCTTTTCTGGGATGCTACAGTGTATGCACTGAACAAGACGCTGCTGAGATCACCTTCAACTCTCAAAATCTGTGATTCGTTGTCAATATTGTTTTTCTGCATTGTTATTTCCTCTGCCTCCATTCATAGATGTTTTCTCCATGCGGCTCTGGATTCTTCGTAGCCTTCATTTCAGACCACAACAGTTACATCCCATGACATTCATTTACCACAAAAGAGTTAAGTTCTGCTTGGGTCACAGAGATGAAATGTTGGAAACACAGTTAAGAAGTCTTGATCTTAAACTCTCCCCTCTGATATTTACTCACTGTGTGACCCTGGGCAAGTGCTCCATCTCCCTCATGAAACGAGGGCTTAGACTATATGCTCTGTTATAAGGTTATAGATTAAACACTGGAAAGAGTCTTTTAGGTCATTTAACCCAAGGTCCTCATTCTACAGATGGAAATCAGCCTCCAAAGAGTGCATTGGCTTGGCTAAGATCAGAACTAGAACCCTGAAGTCTTCCGATTTCAGCCCTCTTTACCTTGTACTCTGATGCCTCCCAGGTTGGTGTCCCCAAGGTTCCTTCCAGCTCCAGAGAATACAGATGTGTGTCTAAGAAGCATGAGCTCTCTAAATGAGAGTGTTGGACCAGAGTCAGAGGACCCAAGGTCAAATCCTCTCTCTGGTGCTTCCTATCTACATGGCCTTGGGCAAGTGGCCTAACCTCCCTGGGTCAGTCTCCTCCTCTGTAAAATGAAAGGGATGGATGAAAGACCTGAGATCCTTTCCAGTTCTCAACTTAGGACCCCAAGAGTTGTGGTCATTAAACATTGAATGATGGAGAGTTGGTTCCAACTCATCCAGTCTTTACTGAGTGACCACTATATGTAGAGTACTCACTGTTCAAAGCCTAAGAATGTCCCATGCCCTCTAGGAATTGAAAAGAACAGGCAGACCACCAGGACTGCTATATCCCAGGGAGCACTGTGCCTTGGGGAGTCTGCCCCTGCATCATAACAGAAGGTAGGATTCCCTTGTAGAGGCTGCTTTCAGAACCCACCTCATGTGACTCTGAATCTCCTCAAATCTCCCACCCTTTGAACAAGAGTTTGATTTCGAGACCATGATACGATTAGGCCTGCTGGTTTTAGACCACCAAGACAGTTTCCCCTTAAGGGAGAGTGGGAAGCTTATAGAACATATACTCATGGAAAAATACTGACAATATTTTTCAAAAGTTGGTACAGCTGTGTTCCCCAAAATAATATTTTGTCTACCACCAGACTGTTTTTTCCCTGATATGCAAACCCCAAAAATAATTTTTTGCCTCCTGCCAGCTTGCTTTTCTCCCTCATAACTACTCCCCAAATAATACTTTGCTCTGACCTCTGATGTGTTTGACCAACTCCCAGGAGGTCCTCTAAACCACAGTGTAAGAACTTCCCTCCCAGAAGAGACTAGAGCATCCCTTCCCCTGCCAATGGGAGTGCTCCCTTTCTGCTGAATGGCTCCCCAACAGTGCTGCCCTCATGTGAGTCATGCTCCATGTTAGTGTGCAAAGTTGTATGTCAAATCCCCTTTTCCTCTCTCTCCTTCCCCCTCTTTCCCATTGCTTGCAATTAAGCTTTGCATTAAACCAACTCCCATTCTTTTACCTGCTATTTGCAGCACCTGAACCTGATAAGGGGTTGTTTTTGCTGGCTGGCCCACGGGCTTCTCCTTAAGACAGAAACTGGGTGCCTAGACAAAGACAACCTGAATGTCAGGTGCACTCACTCTAGAGGACTGTAAGCCCCACTGTAAAAAGCAAGAGTCAGTTGGGGGAACCTACCATTCCCCCAGGAGGGACTGTCTCAAAACAGATCCTGCCAAGAGGCATTCCAAGTCAAAGCTGAAGACAGTAGCTGGCCTAGGTTTTAAGGCAAAAATGAAAATCAGTGGTTACAGGACTACGATTGTTTTGGATTTGTAGCCTTCCTCTGAAAGCAAACTCCTAAGTAGGTTTTGTGCAAATGAACAGACGGCCACCTTCCCAGGTCACTCAAGCATTGCCTGTCACCTGTGGTTTCACTGTTTAACAAGAACCTTTAGGATAGTGGCTTCCTCTCTCAGGGCAGATCAGTCACTGCCCTGCTGCTCAGATTAAGGGACATCTGGGGCCCAGGAAGGCTTACTTGCTTAGGGTCTGAGCATGTCAGAGTGAGACTGGAACCCAGGTGTTCCTGACTTGTGAAGTCACCACTCTGAAGCCCTCCCATTCACGGCTCTCATTATATAAAACTAGCCAGATGTCTTCAGATTTCTATCCATAAAATAATTATAAGGGGGCATATGATGAACTTCTGAGCACAGGGGGAAGACCCAGGTGGAGCTAGCAAACTTTGCACCCAGGACAAGCAGCAGGCAGCATGGTACTGTGGAAAGGACACTAGACTCGGGGTCAGGAAGACCTGAGCGCAAATCATGATTCATCACTTTCTCCTCCAGAGCCATCTGGGTCCAGCAGCCAGATATTCATTAGGACAATTGGCAACTCACCCTCTGGGTCTCAGGTGGCTGTAACACAAGGTGGGTAGAGCCAATGGTTTCTAGGGTCCCTTCTAGATTTAAATCTATGATCCTGTAAGATCCTAGGACCTCATCCCAGAAGCAGAAACACTACCCAGAAACAAGGCTTGGCCAAAAAGGCCCTAACTTGTGATTTGGCATTGACCAAAAGCTTGAGAAGGCCTTCTGGTAAGAGCTTTCTGTTGTAAACAACAGGGATCTAGGCATCGCCATAGTGCACTGAGCACTGGACCTGGAGTCAGTAAGACCCATCTCCCTGTGTTTCAATCTAGCCTCAACCACTTCCTAGCTGTGTGACCCTAGGCAAGTAACTTCACCCTGTTTGCCTCAGTCTCCCCATCTGTAAAGTGAGTTGAAGAAAATGGCAAACCACTCCAGTATCTCTGTCAAGAAAACTCCAAATGGGGTCACACAGAGTTGGACACAACTGAACAACACCACCTAACCTGGTCCTAAGCTCAGGTATTCCAAGTACTACAAACATCCTCTAATAAAGTTTTTGGTGGCCTGGAAGCTCTCATTGCCTCTCCTTAGATACAGCTCTGAGTATGGTAAGTGAACAAGTGAGGGAGAGTACTGAGTTCAGAAGGCGGCCAGAATCCATCAGGGAAAGCCTTCTAGAGGAGGTGGGTCTGGAGCAGTGTCTTGCTGAGTGGGCACAATGTTTGAAGGGTATCCCTGAGGAGCTTGGGAGGAGAGTTTGTGTGGAATAGGGTTGGGAGAATATCCTTTCTTTCTGGCTCAGCCCTCTGGGCACCTCTCGGGCCTCATATTTCCAGGCAGAGCCCCCTAGACTTCTGCGATGGCACAGTTGGACTGCTAGATCACCCTGGCTCAACTCGTTCACCTTGGAGAAACATTCCTAGTCCTCTTAGGCACAGTCGCCCTCTCCTCCTGGCTACACTCTCTGTTTTCCAAACACTGACACCCTGGTTCTATTCCCGCCATCCCTGTAATGCCCACCATTCTCACTGCCACCTCCTCCTTTCCCAGGATTCTTCAAGACTTAGCTCAAATTCCACCTTCTTTCTTTCCCTCTAAGAATATCTTCCATTTACCTTGTATGTGTCCTGTTTGCGTAGAATGATTGGCACATTGTCTGCCCCATTAGAATGGAGGTTCCTTGAACGCGGGACCACGGGTTTTCTTTCTTAGTACCACCAGCATCTAGCACAATGCCCAACACCAAGCAAGTGCTTAATAAAGGCTCACTGACCAAGCTCAGTCATGTCCTGGTCCTCCGAGCAAGTATACATATCTCATTTAAAATGATAATAATGCTTCATTACACTTGGGTATTACTTTCAGGTTTTCAAAGTGTTTTAAATGTATCTCATTTGATCCTCACAAAACCCTTAGGAGGTGGGTGTTGTAAAATCCCCATTTTATTGATAAAAGAAACTGAAGCCCACAGAGGTTAGATAACTCAGTCTATTTTATATATGTGGGAATTGTGGATCAGACTGGTTCCAAACCTCCTCACATTTACACAACCAACTCAGCAAAGACTGAGGGGAAAGCATCAAATTTTTGGTAGTCCCCAAAATGGGCCTTTGTAGGCAGCGCTGGCTCTGCTAAGGGAGCACCAGGGATGCGTGAACCCCCATTGAGGAGTTCACTCATTAGTGTCAGTGCTCCAGCAATCTTACGCTTGCAGAGATGAAGGACAGTGTTGTTTCTGGATGCCTGTATTTGGAGTCAAGAAGGACTTGGTTCATACAGCTCCCCTGATACTTGGCAGCTGCGCTCATCATCTCAGTTCTTTGGAACTTCTGCTCATCCACAAAGTGAGAATGATATGAACTAGTACCTTGCCTCACTGGATCAAATGAAATAAATTGCCAAGTTAATAACTTCACAAACTTTACAGCACATTAGAAATGCTGGTTATTCTTTTTCTGCTCTACTCCACTCCACTCCACCCTAATTAACCCCCATGAAATTTAGTTCCTATTACACAACATCTCTCATGTCATCAGTCTGTGGTGGACACCCTGGAAGTCTTCAACTTTCACTTGGTCATGAGTCTGTGGCAAGTCTGAGGAGAAGATTGAGTTGCAAGATCTGAAAGGAGGCTGGCCCATTTTTGGAGTGACATACACTGGGAAAAGGTAAGAAGAACAAGCCTGCCAAAGCTGACAGAATATCAGCATGCTATGACTTTTGCATGGGGTTACTCAGGTGTTCTCACTCACTTGATACTTACTCTGTCACCAAAGAAGAATCCATCTGGAGAGAAGGGAGCGTTCTTTCCTTCCTCCAGATCACTAGATAAAGTGCATTAATGAAATGTAATTTTGAAATATAGGTATATTTCAGACGCTTCCTAGCTGTGTGACCCTGGGCAAGTCACTTCACCCTGTTTGCCTCAGTCTCCCCATCTGTAAAAATGAGTTGAAGAAAATAGCAAACCACTCCAGTATCTCTGTCAAGAAAACCCCAAATGGGGTCACACACACATATGTATGTGTGTGTGTGTGTGTGTGTGTGTGTGTGTGTGTGTGTGTAGTATACCAACTTAGACTGATGATGTAGCTAGGCAGACAGACAGATGACAGGCAGTGTCCCAAATAGGTGAAGGAAAGAACCGCACATTTCAGCTTTTTAACATGACTCTGCTGTACTCACTAGGTAACCCTGGCAAGCCTGTTCTCCTTGCTAGACCTCAGTTTCCTTACATGTAAATTGAGGAGGGTGGCCCAACGGCTCTCCAGCACTCCTTTCAGGGTGAATGGGTAAAAATGGTAGTAAGCTCATCTGGTTATAATTAATTTTACTTTGATAGGGAAGAAACCAAATTTTTATATATTATTTCCTTCTCCCCTTGTCTGTTCTCTGATATGATCGTTGATGTCTACAGTTTCTCCTCCCATTCAACACTTATTAAGCACCAACTGCGGACCAGGAAACACTGCAGAATACAGTGTGTTCAGGATACAAAGACCACGAAATAAAAGGATCTGCCTTCAAGGAACTCTCATGCTAGGATGGGGGAGGTGGGCACAAGCCAGACACAAGAACACACAATGTTCATACAAAGCTGTTTCTGGAAGGAGGGCCAGGAAAGGCTTCCTCTAGGAGACAGTGCCTGCCAGGGAGTGTGGAGGCTGCTTGTAAAGAGGCATGGCAGGCAGCACATGGAGAGCAGCCCTCATCAGCCAGGGGCCAGGAAAGTGAGTCATGGGCTCTGAATGGCAAGATGAGCACAGACTTCTCGGGGGTGTGAGGGCAAAGGGCTTGAATTCAGTTCCCCAGACCTAGACCCTCCCCAGACCTGGACTCAAGGCAGCTCTTCCTCTTTAAGTTGTGTGTGTGTGTGTGTGCGCGCGCACGTGTGTACCTAATGCACATCACATACTTTGCATCACAGATGTCTCTCAAATAGTTGGAGAAATCCCTTTGCAACATTCTCTGTAAAAAGGAAGACTAGTTGGAGCTGATGGTCCAAGCAATGGCTCTGAGGCCTGCTAAGCCATCTCTGTGCCATCCTCTCATGCCATCTGGCCACTTCCTTAGATCTCTGGGGTGTTCTGGTTACCTGAGGGCTGAAGGCAGCTGGAACGTCTGTGGAGTGACCATATGATCCCCTCACTCTCAGGCTGGAAGAGGGTGGATACAAACAATGTGTTCTGGATCTCTGACACTCCTGAGTCTTTTTGGGGAAGGAAAGCAAAGAATGGATTAGGAACAGGGAAGTAGGAAAAGATTCTGTGTGTGTTCAGGTGGGAAAGGGGTCAGGGGAAGGTCTAGAATATTCTAAGGGGTCCATGAACTATGGAACAAACTTCCCTTTTTTTTAAAAAAAATCAATCTTTGCTATTTCCGTATGATTGGTTTCCTTGGTAATCCTATGTGTATAATCTTATGCATTTAAGAACGTGATTCTGCCCATGGGCTTCACCAGCTTGTTGCCCAGCTGTGCTGGGACATGTAAAAGGTTCAGAGGGAGGTGACTTCTTGGGCTGACTTAACTCCCCAGGTCCTAGGAGAGGAAAACCATGACACCTCCAGTGGATTTCTGCCTTCTGCAACACTAGCCCCAAATATTCACTCCCAGATCTCCTCTTCCCTTTTAAGGACTACATCAGGTTGTCTTTACAAGTTTGGGAAGCTTAACTTCATGATAAACAGAGGGTTCCCTTCTCAAAAAACAAAATGAAAAATCAAACCTCCAATGCCACACTTATTTGCTGGTCCCCTAAGTTCCTCCACTCTTCAATTATGGAACAAATGCTTAAAATGTCCATTTCTGGGGAAGGAAGCTACCCAGACTCATTTGCTCTTTCCCCCAGATGGGTCAAGGGCAGAGACAGCAAGGGAGCCCAGGGCACCTGAGAGAGGCATGAGGGAAGGGCTGGAGGCTCTGCTGGCTGGGCCTCTTCCCTCTCCCCCCAGGAAGGTCAACATGTACTCTGAACCCCCAAACCTAAGGCCACAGGTGGCCATGGGCCAAGGGAGAGACCCCAAAAGGCAAAGTGTCAAATGTAGGGAAGTTGACAAGAAGGACGAGGACAGCCCCGGCCAGCCCGGCCCCTTTCCACTCAATGGATCAAGCATTTATTAAGCAGCCACAACATGCAGGGCACGGCGCTGGCAATACAGAGGGCTGAAGGCAGGTCACTGCCTTCAAGGAGCTTACAAAGCGGAGTACATCAAATGATAATTAGATAATTACAGTGTCACAATTCCATGGTGCCTTTTACAACAACCCTGTGGGCATTGTCCCACTTTGCTGTCTAATGGGAGAATGTGACACGCATACACCTAAAGACACAAGACGGGGGTGGGGTGGCAGGAGCAGGGGAAGGGACAATCCAGCTCTAAGAAACTGAGGGAGACTGTTGACTGGGGACTCAGGGATGGCGTTATAGGGAAGGTGGCAACCAAGCTGGGCCCAGAGTTTTCCACACACAGGGACAACTCAAGATGAGGCAGGAGAGGGGAGGGTAAGCAGCTGGAAGCCGGACCCAAGGGCTTGTATCTATACCTAGGCAAAGGGGAGCCACAGAAGATGTCAGAGTGGGCAGGAGGAGGGAAGCCCATCATCAGTTATTGCAATAATACTAAGCCAAGGCGGTGAACGTGCAAGAGAGAAGGGGGAAAGATGGGAAAAAGACAAGGGTGGAATGAACAGGCCTGGAGGAGAGTGCCAGGGCCACTGTCAAGGTTTCTAGTCTGGCAAGATGGCAGAGCCTTAAAACAGAAACAGGGAGGCTGGGGGTGGGGGGAGAGAACGAGCTCAGTTTTGGGTTGCTGAGTTTAAGGAGTCAGTGGGATACATGTAAGGACAAAGGCAACGGAACTAGAAGGTATCCCTAGAGATTACCCCCTTCCTCAGTTTACATAGGGAGAAATAGGGCCCAGAGCACAGGGGGTGGGGGGGTGGGGTATGTCTTGGAAAAGTCTGAAGTCTGTGTCTAGGGATCCAGAGAGAAATTAGAACCGAGGGCAGTTAGGTGGTGCCATAGTGCAGTCAGGAAGATTCATCTTAATGAGTTCAAATCTGGCCACAGACATTCACTAGCTGTATGATCCTGGGTAAGTCATTTCATCTTGTTTGCCTCAGTTTCCTCATCTGTCAAATGACCTGGAGTAGCAAATGGCAAACCACCCCAGTATCTTTGCCAAGAAAACCCCAAATGGGGTCATGCAGAGTCAGACACAACTGACGCGGTACGAGTGACAGAACAGGTGTTAAGAGGACCTAGGTTGAGTCCCAGTTCTATTACTTACTACCTATATGACTAGGTAAGTCACTGGTCATTTCCCGATCTCAATTTCTTCAATTGTTAAGCTGAACATTGCTTATTAAGAACCCACCACATGGAAGGCACTCTGTTAGCAGCTGAGGCTATAGAAACAAAACCCCCAAACCAAACCAAAAATCAAGGTCATTCTCCAAGAGTTAGCATTATTCTGGGAGACAACAGGTAAAACTGGTAAATTTCAGCTAATGTAAAGGGGAGGACTGCATCCGCACACTGGGAGGAGGGATCAAGCAAGGCTCCTTGTATGAGGCAGCGCCTGCTTCATGTCTTGATGGAAGTGAATTCTAAAAGGCACAGCTGGGCGTGGAGTAAATCAAGGCAGAGAGAGATAATAATGAGAAAGCCGAGAAAAGGTGGAGAGGATGAATTCTTACTCTACTCCTCTTTTTGCTACCAAGAAGTCTCATCTTTTGACAGAAAAAGAGCTACCAAGAACAACAATAAGTGAGGGGACAGTGAGTGCTACCCTTGATGACTTCAAGTCACCAAGTCTCGAATCTAAAAAGACAAATTTCAGTAGAAATACGGATGATGTTTCCACTGGTTCAAAAAACCAAACTCCCAAGTCTACGGTGGGTGAAGCAATGGCTGGAGGGCAGCTCGTCTGGAAGAGCGCTCGGGAGCCAACGTGACCTTTGGCTGCCCTGAGATGGACACAGCCTCTAGGACTGGTGCAGCCCAGCTGGACTCTGCTTAGGTCCCAGGGAGCAGAATTAGGACCCTCTGGCTGAGCCGCTACATCAAGACGACTCTCTGACCATAGAAGTCTGATGAGCTGCCTCAGAAGGCAGTGAACTTCCTCACCCTGGAGGTGTTAAAGCAAAGAAAGGCCTCAGGGACACGTGTCATTGTGTTGTAGAGGGATCCTGTTGTTGAGGAAATCTATAGTAAAGGGTCTAGAAATAAGCTGTGGGAGAGAGGATGAGTGAGTTGCATTCCAGGCCTAGGGGAGAGCTTGTTGCAAATTCACGGAGGTAGGAAATGTAACATCTAGATCAAGAATTAGCTAGTAAGTTCACTTTGGCAGAAATGTAGTACTCAGAAAGGGAAGTGACATGGAAAAAGGTTAGGATGGCAGACTTCGGAGGACCTTAAACTGTAGGTCTTTGAATGAAGCCTGAGGGAAGGCAGCTGTACAGAATTGGGGAGGGGGATTGCCAAAGGGCTTTGGGCACAAGCTGAAAACCAAATGGAGGCTTCTAAGTCTGGGGCCCCTGGACTGGTTTTTAATATTAAATATCTCAATAATTCAATATAGCTTTTTTCTCTGTAATCCTATGTCTTTTATTGTATACATTTAAAAACATGATACTGAGAAGGGGTCCATCGGCTTCATCAGGCAAACGACTCCATGACACACAAGGTGAAGCACTTCTGTTCTGAGGGGCTCTGGAGGGTTGAAGGGGAAAGAGCTCATCTTCCAATCCTGAGAGGGTAGAAGGAAGCACAGACCAGTCAATAAGATGAAAGAAAGGACTGCAGGAAGACTGAGTGTTGACTCTGCTGGAGTTCATGAGCAGCTTACCAGAGTCAAACAGCCATGTATACTGCTCAAAAAGAGTTTCCATTTAAATTAGGAACTTACTTAGGAGAATCAAAGGGCCACCAAAAACTCACTCTGAGTTAGGAGGCTCATAGGCCATCAGGGCCAAAAAAGGAAATCAAATCCTGGATTTTTTTTTCATAGATGAGGTCTAAGGAGACCCAAGTCAGGCAGAAATGTGGAAAGAAGCCAGAAACCACATGAAGGAAGAGAATCTGGGAGTAGCCATCCACTTAACTTTGTGCAAAGTTGGGAACCAGAACTCTGAATGCAGGGCTGGGATGCTGTCAGTCCATGTGGACATGTGTGGGACCTCGTACAATACAGGGCCTTCATATCTGCTGGGCTGTTCTATTCAGAGTCTTTGTAGTTAGGACAGTACACAATGCACAGCAGGTATTCATAAACATGTCCCGTGACTGATCGGTTCCCCCTCCTTGGAAGAGCTTGGTGGCAGCAGTCAGTCCTTTGAGCTGGCAGAGCTCAACCTCACTGCAGAGGACAAGCCCTCAGTCTGCCTGTGCTGGGGGTGAAGTTCACCATAATGGAACATGGCTAAGAATATTTTGTAAAACCTTCTTTTGGCTTTTGTCATCTACAGAATGACAAAAAGCAGCTCCCTTCAGAGACCAGACCCATGGTTTGTGATTTAGCATTAATTCTGACCAAAGGATCACAGATTGAGAACAGTAAAACATATCACAGGCTATTTAATCCAACACCTTCATTTTACAGATGAGAACACTGAGGCAGGAGGCTGCTAAGTGACGTGGCCAAGGTCACACCGTGGATGTCAGAGGTGAGATCTGAACCCATGTGTTCTGGCTCAAGAGCCAAGGCTCCTTCCATCGTACCTGTGAGGGCATCCTTTCTCCCCAGCTGGAGATCCTGAGTTAGATCCGATAACCTACTGAGGAGATGCCATCTTCCATGTCTATTTCTGTTACTTTCCCAACACTTAGCTTTTCTGTTTCTAATTTGGACTTTTTAAAAGTAAGGTCTCTGGAGCAAATGAACCTGAGGTAAAACAATCATGATTTTCTCAAAGGTGAAATCTCCAAGGGCTTCTCTGTGAGAAGCGTTACTGCCCTTTCAGGGGTCAGCGTCCCCCACCCCCAGGGCTACTCCCTGACCACTAATGTCCTGGCAGGCACCAGGTGCGATGGCTCATTCTGTTCACATACCATTTGAGTTCAATTCAGGCAGCATTCATTAACTGCCTACTGTGTGCCAGGCCCCATGCCAGGCAGCGGTGATAACAGACACAAACCTAAAACTGCCTCTGCTTACATCCTATTGGAGGAGACAACACCTACATGGATATATGTTATCACAAAAGATAGCAGTAGATGCAGAGACATTCTGTGGTTTAGGAAGTGGCTCCTGGCCTGGGCTTGAAGTACAAATACGAGGTTGGGGGGAGGAGGGAGAGTGTCCCAGGTCTGGGGAGCAGCCAGAACAGAGGCGCAGAGGGTCAGGAAGGAGCCTTGTGGAGGGGGAGACACAAAGAGGTCAGTTTGGTTGGAATGGGTTGACAGGAATGATGTTTCTGTGCAGCTGGAAATAAGGGATCTAGTCAGATTAGGAAGGGCTTTGAATGCCACATGAAGTCTGTATTTTATCCTGAAGGCAAGAGGGAACCTATGGGAGCAATGTGATCTTTCTTATTTTGAAAAATCCCTTTGGCAGCTGTGTGGAAGATGACTGCAGAAAGGGGAGACTGAGGCAGGGAGACCCATTTGGAGGCTAGTGCAATAACTTAGGTAAAAGGTGATCCCAAGGACCTGGATTTGGTGGGTAGTGGAGAGAAGGGGTAGATCTGGGAAAGGCTTGCTGGTCAACTCCTCCCCCATAGATGCCTTCAGGCCCTTCCCCCAGGACAGAAGATCCTCAGTCCCCTTTTGGCTCATTCACTCTCCTGATCAACCAGGAGATTCCAAAGTGCCCAAAGGCCCTTCCCTAAAAGTGGGAAGGCCAAAGACTAAGGAGGTAGAGAACAGGATTTGTGCCATTACTGGCTTCCACATAAAGACCTCAGAAATGTTTATCTTGGCACAATAACTGCCTGGCCTTTTAATAAGGATGGCCATACAGCCAAGACATAACTGAATGAAAACCGTGCATATGTGGCACCAGACTCAAAGCAAATGGAGACATGACCCTTACTGTGACTGCGGAGAGGTCACTTAAAATCTAATGGCATATGCTTCATCCCTTGTGAAAGACCTTTAAGAAGGGACCTCATGAGCCGTGTGAGGATGCAATGGGAAGGAGACCAAACCTGCTGCTGATCTGTGCGCTACTCAAACCTGGCATGACAGATCACTGTCCCCAGTGACTGAGAATCACAGGCCTGAGGGCTGGGAGGGGCTCTGAGGTCAGATGGTCCCACACCTTCAATCAATTCCACTTCAGTGCTTTGTCAGAATGAACAACTTAATGTGCAACTTTCTAAAGGTCTAAGAAATCTGTAAGGAAAATCTCTGATTACAAGTTGAAGGAAGTATGCTGATCTGCATCGGCAGAGGGAATTTCCTATCCCACTGAAATCACAGGCTTTACCCAAAATCCAAAACCAAACCCGTGGCTCACATCAGGTGCTTGGTGAGCCTGTGGGCACGTCACTGACATCGTGCCATGGTTAGTCATAATCACTTGCAGCGGCAAATGCAAGTTGCTTATTTGCTGTTCTGGGGATGTAAGGTGAAGGTTTACAGACTCATTCAACTGAATTAGGAATTGGCCGTTAGTCAACTGTGACCCTGGTAGAAGCATTAGTACTGTAGATCTGACTTCAGACAATTTCTAGTTTAACCACTATCACTATTTATTCTAATGATCTGGTGGAATAATTCAGTTCAATGTGCCAAACACTAGATAACAAAAGTTAGAGACTTTCACGTCTTCTGTGTCAATCACTAGGCTAAGCCAAGAGGCTATAAAGACAGAAGGACAATGTGTCTCTGCCTTTAAGGAGCTGATATTCTACTAGGGCAACGCAGCACATTTCAGTACAAGGAAGGTGAAGGACTCTGCCCTCACAAGGAAGGGGGGGGCAGGTGAAGCCGAGTTCAGAAGCGAGAGAAGCCTCCTTAAAAGGGGAGACCAAGGAGGAAGAAGTGGAGGACAATTGATAACTGTCTTAGGCAGAAGGAAAGCCCCAACTAGAGATGCGAAAGTACAATGGAGAAGGCTTGTAACTGACTGGTGAGGGAGGAGGGAGAGGGAAAAGCCAAGGACACCTCTGAGATGAAGCGGTGCCCACAGCAGAATCAGGCGGTATGGAGGAGGGGCAGGTTCAAG
This sequence comes from Bettongia penicillata ogilbyi, assembly GCA_023548195.1. Classification (NCBI taxonomy): domain Eukaryota; kingdom Metazoa; phylum Chordata; class Mammalia; order Diprotodontia; family Potoroidae; genus Bettongia; species Bettongia penicillata. The sequence goes on along the minus strand of JAJHZJ010000134.1, from coordinate 16,649,876 downwards.
GGGGAAGGGGACGACTTCTACTTTGGACCTGCCTAGGGTGAGATGCCTACTGGTTATCCAAGAGATGTCTAGTGGGCAGTTGGAGATACGAGACTGAAGACAGATTAAGAGCGGATGAATAGTGTTGGGAGTCACTTGCAAGTCTTTTCCAAGACAGAGAAAACAGAAGACAGCCCGGAACAGAACCTTGGGGAACACCTATGCCAAGAGGGCAAGAGATTAATGACAATTTAACAAAGTTTCCTGAAAGGAGGGGTCAGACTGGTGGGAAAACTATGACAATCATCACAAAAACCAAGGGAGAAAAGTGTCTGAGCAAGGGGTGTGGCCTACAGCATTAAAACTGCAAAAACCAAGAAGGACGAGCCTGAGGACACCAGCCTTAGCAGTTAAGAGATCCTTTCAATTCCCCTTGGGGAGGGCAGTTCCAATTGAGTGGTGGGGTCACAAGTCGGACTACAAAGGCCTGAGGAAAAGAGAGAACAATAAGAAAATGGAGGGAAGGAACCTTCTTGGAGTCTGGCAGTGGAATGGCCAGTTTGAGGGGATGCTGGGCTCAGGAAAATTTTAATGAGAGAGGCCACCGTAGCATGCTGGTAGGCAGCAGGGAAAGCTGGTAGAGAGGAAAAAGTGAAAGAGAAGCAAAAATTGATGGGGACAAACTCATGAGCACATAGTGGGGCTGGCAAAGGGAAAAGCCACAGCCCTATCTTAGAGACCCAGGGAGCTAGTTCACAGGAGGCCTCCAGTCTTCTGTAAAGCTTGATCTCTCGTGTTTGCTCATTTCCAAATATCTCCTTCTCCCCTCCTCCCCCACACCCCAAAAAGATGGCTTGTTATTTTTAGTGAAGGAGGAATTAGGGATTTCTACCATACGAGTGGGGCTAGGGGACTGAGGAGGGGAAAACAAAGTGGGATGGAGTTAAAAAAGGAATAGCAGTTCTGCTGTTCCCTAGATGACAATCCTATGAACTGGTTTCTTCTATCCTGTCTGCAGCATAGGAGGATGGGAGAGGTGGAAGGCTTACAGCCAGACAAAATATGACTGTAACAGAACAAGGGATTCTCTGGCCCCAGAGGGGAGTTCTATCTAAAGATGGTGGTGGTGAGAGCTGACCCACAATGTGTGTGCTCAGCTGTAGATCAGGGAGGATTTCTCAGGCCCAAGCAGGTCAGCACTAGGTCTCTGCCTCCTGCCTGTAGACCTCCAGTTTACAGGTTCTTGGTCAAAGGATGTCCACCCCCCACTGCTTTCTCAGGTGGTGCCCTGAGGTAGAAGTTGGGCACCAGTTGGTTGCTGCACTAGAGCAGTTTCTCCTCCTTGGCTCAGTGTCCTGTCCTGGTGATCAGCTTAGACACAGCCCATTTCATGGTATGTTATCTTTTATCTGAAAAAGCAAACGGATGTGGGAAGCCCCTTCTTGTTGGCTGTAATAATTTGGGCACATTTGGCTTGGAGAAACGCACAGGAAGAACCTGGCTCACACTTACTGCTGGTTTTAGCCTGGGTATCAATTCAATCCAGCAAAGAGTGAGTCTCCTGGCTGCACCAGGAACTGTGGTAGCTAGGACAAAAAAAAAACAAGTCCAAGTGTGCCCTCAGGAGAGGAGCTTCTGCCAGGCCTTTCTCCAGCCACTGCCTGGGAGCAGGGAGGCTCTGGGGTGGGCTAGGAACAGAGGACACACAGCACTTCCATTGGCCATGATTAGGAGGAGGTCATCCCTTCTGATCACAGACAAATAGGAGTGGCTTCCGTATCCCTTCTCCAACATCTTCCTCTTGTCCATCTCAGTCTCCTATCCTAAGCCATCTCTCTTGGTACCCCAGCCTTGATGCCTTCTCCAGTGAATCTCAGAAACATCTGGGCAGAGGATGAGAGACGCAGGAGGAAAGAGGCCCAGGCTTGACTCCTGACTCTAATAGCTGGGTGGCCCTGGGATCTCTTGGGAGATCTGGATCTTAGTTCCTCCTCTGTAAAAGGAGATTGGCAGGACTGGCTGGCCTGCAAGGCCTCTCCCAGCTATAAGATTCTCTGATGCTGCATCCTCTAGATGCTGCTACTTGAGGAGATGTAGACCCAGATTTCACCATAACCAACCACCAACCACCTTCTTAGAGTGTTTGACAGAAGAGGGGGATAGCCTGACAGAATGTGACAGGCAGTCTGGATTTTAGGAGAGCAGATCTCAAAGCAACTGCTGAAAGAATATATTGAATCACATTGGCCTAAAATTCTAGAGGGGAAGTGAGTTGGGGAGGAATGGTTTGTTTTGATAATGAAATTCTGAAGACATAAAGAGAAACAATTTCAACAGGGGGAGAGGGAAGAGCTGTCGGGAGAGAGAAACATAGGAAGTTCCTTGCCCAACCTCAGTTTTAAAAAGACATCGATGGGAGATAGAAACAAAAGGCAAGGAATGGACAGTGAACTCAAAGATGTTGTGTGGTCCTCTAAGACCAGTGTCAGGAGCGCTGATGCTCAGAATGAGCAGAGGCTGGTGGGGAACACTGAGGACAGCAACACGTTCTGCTCCTTGAGGGAAAGGGTCAGGACTCTTGCCTGAAAAGTGGCTGGGATGACTCTGCCAAGGATAATGATTTTTGAAGGAGAAAAAACAGAGGTGGCTAAGGAGGAGGTGATACCCAAGATGAGGAGGGAAATGGCATGGAGTCCCTGCCACCTGGTGCACACAAACCATATTAAAGGGTCATGAAAGGATTGGTGACATGATTACAATCCACTCGAAAGACTGTGGGGAACAGTTGGCTTGATTCTTGGTGAATTCCTGTACAATTTACTCTTGATGGGGTGACTGGGGAGGGGGGAGCTCATAAAGAGCTGATATGGCTTCATTAAGAACAGGCCACTCCATGCTCTCTTCTGACAGGATTACAGATCAGGAGGCTGCTGCTGAGGTCAGTTACTCACCTAGATTTCAGAAAGACCTTTGACTAAAAGTCTCTAATGCTATTTTTTGTGAAGAGATGTGCTCAGATGAGTGTAGTTGGGCAAATTCAGAACAGCGTGAGCAGTGGAATTCCCTTGGAAAGAGTTTCCATGTGAAGTGCACCAAGGATCTGTGTCTGGCTCTGGGCCATTTACTGTTTTGATCCATGACTTAGAAAAAGGCATGGATGGTAGATTTCATACGACAGGAAGAACCAAGGAAAGTCTTGACAATCTAGAACTTTGGGCCAAATCTAATGACATTTAGTTAATAGGAATGTAAAGTCTTGCATCTGTGTTCAAAGAGCCACAAGGAGCATGTGGGGGAGGCCTGGTTGGAGAGCAGTCTCTGAAGACTCTCTGTGGAGGCTCACAATAAGTCAAGAGGGCGACCCAGCAGGTGACCATGGTGAGGGAGGGAGGAGCCTCCAGCGCTATTCTGCTCCGGCCAGACCCTCTCCTCAGCACCATTTTCAAGTCTAGGCTGGAGAGAGAAAAGCAACAAAGATGATGAAGAACCTTGAGATCATGCTGTCCAAGAATGCAGTGGAGTTGGGCAGATTCGCAGGAGAGGACCTAATGGACCACCAGCTGGCACTGAGTACTCGATCTGTCACACAGGAGAAGAGAGCTAGCAGACTTGTTAGGAGCCCAGAAGACAAAGCAGGTTGGATGTCAGGAAGCACTGGCGAACAAGGCTGCTTCACAAGGTTGTGGGGGAGGGGTGGAGTCCGTGAAAAGGCTCCTCAGGGATCCCAGAGGCCCCTCTGGGTCACTGCCGGGAATCTGTGAAAGCCCCTGCACAGACCTCTGAAGAATCAACAGACAGATGCCAAAGGCCCCAGGCCATGTCTAGTATGGATTGATTTCCCATGTTCCAGTCTGGGCTTTCTTGATGATGGTCTAGTCTTCCAGAATCTCAGCAGGGAAGATGGAAGCTGATAAAGGCAAGAGCAGTCAGTGCCTCAGGGGCTGACATGATAACTGGAATTTTCCGTAGGCCCCAGTGTCTTTTTCCACAGTAAGTGTGGACAGGAAATCTAAGACCTAAGGATGGAGGTGGCTGGGATGTGCTCTCCTTCTTGAGGTACTCCCCAGCATCCCTGAAATGCCAGGAAGCTGGTGGAGGAGAGTGCCTAATTGCGCCCCTCTGGGATATTCCAATAGGCCTTGGTTTCCCTTCTCTGACCAGGAAAGCTTGGTTGGAAGCCTCTCCAGGGAATGAGTTCAGGTGCCACCACCTCACAGGATGAGCATTCATTCTATGAATGCCCTCAGAGGACCAGTCTGATCCAGCCTGAGCTGAGTCCCATTAGAGCAGCAGCTCCCTCCATGCTTCCTTCATCTCTTAAAGAACACAGTTATAATTGAAGCAAAGCAAAGAATTGTCAGCAGCTCCCCGGCTGACCAAGAGGGAGAAGCCCAGTCTCATGACATGATCACTGCTCATGGCAGGGGGAGACCTGCGTCCTGCTCTCCAGAGGGTCAGAGTGAGAAGGCCTCAGTTTCCCTTTTGTTTCTCTGATGCTGACCCTTCCCCTGTGCTTGCCACCATCCCTGGATATATCGTAACACAAAACGTGACTCCATGACCCCTTTCATCTATTCTTTTCTTTTAAAATAAGCTATTCTTTTTCAGAACCACATCTGTCACAATCACAGAACCACAGAATTCCAGAGCTGGGTGGGACTTGGGGCTCAACCTGACAGTCAATCCTCCATGAAGGCTCTGATCCCATCTGTGCTCTCTGTGCTTGGATACCTCAAGTGAAGGAAAGCTTCACCCAGTCCAGCCCACTGGGGGACCTTTCTCCTCCTCCTCCTCCTCCTCCAGGCTGTTCTGACATTTGGCCTAACTCTGCCTCTTGGGAAGGTCCCCCTTTGGTTCCTGGTCCTGTTTCTCAGGGCCAATCAGAAGCTGTCTAATCTCTCTACCTCTGGGAGTTGGCTTAGCATGAGGAGAGGGGCAGTTGGGTCAGGAAAGCACCCAAGAAGAAAAAGCTCAGGGTCTGGGAGCTTCTGTTCCTAAGAGAGGCCACTGGTCAGAATGTCATGAGGACATTATGAATGGCCAATGCCAACCTTGTGTGCATTTGCTGGGGGAGAGGATTCTGCTGATTTATGGGCAGGAGGTAGGGGGGTGGAAATCCTGTGTACCAATTATGTATTTTTTAATTAGAAGAAATGACACACTTGGCATAAATCTCCTGTTGGGGTGGGTCTATAAATTACCCAGGGCTTGACATAAATAATCTGGGTGGCTGAGATGTCTCTGGTGCCTAGTGGCAGTGAAGCACCACAGACAGATCAGAAGCTGGGGGCCCCTTGTCCACCCTCTCTTGACAGCAGCCAGGAACCCTCCAACTGCTGCATATACCAGACTGTCCCTTCTCATTCGATTTATTTCATGATGTGGATTTACCAAGAGAGCCCCAAGCTGGGGCCGGACAGCCCCACTCTGCAGGTGTGGCAGCATCTGACCCCCTCCTCTCCTGCCTCTCTTCCAATACCTCAGTCTAGTACCCACCCTCTTCTCTTCAACTGCAGTTCATGTTAAAATTCAACTCCAAAAAAACTGCCAAATTGTTCAACTTAACTTAAACTTTAAACAAATTTAAAATCCCCTCTTGTTCAAAGAGGTCCCATCCGTCCAGCTCAGCCGAGGTGGCTGGGCAGAGGGGAGGCGATGCTGGTTTCACCATGCCAGGCGCTCATCCGTCTTGATTCTCCGGCCCATCCTCTGGTGCTGTCTCCGGCCTCTTGAGGACAGCGCTGTATTTGAGGGTATCATCCTCTGCCTCCAGAAGCACCTCCACAAGGCTGAAGATGGCTATCACCTGCAGCCGGGGAGAGCAAAGGTCAGCCCTGGAGGAGAGCCTGGACCCGGCCTGGCCCATGCCCCTTGCACAGAACCAATAGGCAGAGCCATCCCAGGGGCCACAGCGGGCAGAGGCCAGGACTTGCTGACCCCTGCCCTGCCCCCCAGAAGTCTTCTGGGATCTGGGCCCTCTGGGGGACTCATTTCAGAGGCAGCCAGGATACAGAAGAGTGACTACAGGCCTAGTCTTGATCAGTCCACCTCCCTGTTCTGGGCCTCAGCTGCTGGGGGCTGGCCGAGATGCCCTTCAGCCCCGCGCACCTCTCTGGCCCATCTCACCTGATGCACTGCCTTCTGCTGGGGGTTCCCAGGCTCCCAGATGAGAGTCAGCTCTGGTTTCTTCCCCACCTTCCTAAAGTGGTAATCTTGCAGTGGCAGTGCCTGTGGGGAGAAATAATGAGTCCTCTGGATTTCTGGGCTGCTCCAGGGTCCGGGAATTGCCAAGCCCCCTGCAGCTTGGCACAATGCCCACATCTGCCCCCCAACCTCCCTCTCTGTCTGCACCCTCCCATCCTCCATCTGGCAGCCTAGTAAAAGACAAGTAGGCAGGTGGAGGGCAGTCGAGGGCCTTCTAAGCCCGTTCCAGAAGGAAGGTGGCCATGGCCATGGCCATAAGAGGTGAGGGAATAAACCTAAAAGCCAGTCAGAGTCCATGGAAGCCCAGCTGCTCATGGCCCATCTAGATGCCTGCTGTGGTTCACTGGGGAGCCCATCTACACCTGGCACCCATTTCCAATAACTACCATTTCTAGCTGGGACTAGAAGATGGAAGCCTGGGAGGTCCTGCCTGGGGCTAGGATGTCCCGGCAGGAGGTGGTAGGCCTTGGGAACAGAGGTGCGGCTTTCACCTCCTCTTCCAAATGACGGTCTAACACAGTGGCACCTGGCCAGGAATCTAGCGCATCCGCAGAGGCCTGGGAAGGCTGGGTTTAGCTGCAAATCCATGGAGCCGACTTGAGGGCTCTGAGTAGAGACGGTGGGAGAAGAGGCAGCAAAATGCATTTCAAATTTTCTATTTAAGGCATGTAGTCTAGTCAGGCCCTATCTCACAGGGGCCTGAAGGCAACCCCAGAGCAGAGAGCAATGTTGGCAGGCCCCACCCCAAGGAGGAAAGGCTTCCACTCTAGGTCCATAAGTGGTCTGAAAATGAAGCTTAGAGAGGCTGAGCCATCAATGGCACCAGGAGAGGGGGGCTGGGCCAGGAGAGGGGTCTGAGGGAGCCCACTCTTAGAGGAGCTGAGAGTGGACACGGCAGGGCCACATCAGGCCCTGAAGTGCACAACACAGCCAGCCAAAGGGTACAGGCCCGACCGCTGAGGGCAGCCAGCCATCACAAAAATGTGGGGGGGTTACACTGCCAAGACAGACACCCATCTGCAGGTAAAGCCCAAGTGGGAAGTGATCCCAGGGATCCCCGTTAAGGACACTGTCTCCAGCTGCATTTTCATTCACTACGTGGAAATACTCTCCAGGCAAGTTCCACTTTGATCCTCCATAAGAACATTCAACTAAAGCTCAGTGAAGATCCTTGTCCTTAGGAGCAGGGGATGGGAGCAGGGAGAAGAGGGTGGAGGAAGAGGGGCTGAGTGAGGGAAAGGGAGAGGGACATGGTCAGGGGAAAGGGGCATGGCCCCTGGGCCTCCTGTCTCTCCCCATCCTCTGCCAAGGCCAGCACCAGTCTTGGCACAGGAATGATGTTCCAGGGCTGTCCCTTCTGTTCATTTCCCTTCTGGTCACTAGTGAGGGGCTTCCCCTTCACTCCTCTGTTCCCACAGGGCTCTCTGGGCTTTGACAGCTGCTCTCCCCTCAGCCCACAGCCTCACTCACATTACAGTAAACACGCTTCTGCACTCCAAAACGTAACACCAGCACGTCGAAGGCCTTGTTCAGGACCCCCATCACCATAGCCTCTGACTCCAAGGGGCCGCTCTCCTGTGGGAGGCAAGAATGCCACAAGGTCACCCATAGGCCCAGGGGCCCAGGACAAGGCATTGCATGCACTACCAGGCCAGGAGGACACTGTGCTTCCTGGGGCTAGGGCTGCACTCCAAACCCTAGCTTCTGCTCCCCTTTCAGAGGAAAGTTCAGAGCTAGCCAGGAGCCATGGATGGGGGAGGAGTGAGCTCAGCCTGGGGATGAGGGGGGAGGGAGAGAGAAGGGCTGGAGCCTGGGACCGCCTTACCCTGACCATGATGGCAAAGAAGAGGTTGGTGCTGAGCTCCTGCACCCGTTTGGAGGCCATCCGCCGGTCATTGCAGTGGTCAGCCTGTTTCTGGAGGGCATCTGCATTCAGGGTCAGGGGCTCTGCGGAACCTGGCAAGAAGAAGGGAGGGGCCCTTCAGAGCTGGGCTGGGGTACAGACCCAGAGGAAGGAGACTAGCTAGTCAGGTACCTCCCTTCTTCTGCAAGCCCTGAGAGGGTGAGGAGGGAGGGAAGAGAAAAGCTGGGCCCGCAGCTCTCTCCAAGAGAAGCATGTGCAGGTTTGGCCCTGGGGGTCCTCACTTTATGCCATGGCTCCCTCCCTTGGCAGGCAGGCTGTGGAAGCCGAGGGACCCCCATTCAGAACTGCATTCTTAAATACGTAAAACCCCAACCAACAGAAAGGAAATTACATGGGCTGAAATAAACAGGAAAACCAAATAATTTGTTTCTCTCACCATTTGTGACCCCTCCCTCTGAAATCTACCCACCAAGCATGTGCGGGGCAGTGGTTTGGTCAGGGCATTGCAGGTGTGGTGGGACTGGCCCCCTGTGGTCTTCCCGGCTCTGGTATACTGGGACTCCACACTGGCTCCTGACTGGCTCCCTAGGCCCAGCCAGTGACCGTGGTGAATGTCAGCTGCCCTTTGGTCAGACTCTCTGGCCGGCTAGCCTAGGGTGACCCACTTCCCTCAGTATGGTCCAACATACCGAGAGAGGCCGCAAGAAGCCGGTGCACCAGGACGTCAGCAAAACGGCGGATGGGCGAGGTGAAATGGGTGTAGAGGGGCACATTTAGGGCATAGTGTCGAAACTGAACTTCATCCCGCAGCACACCGGTGCAGAAATACAAGGCCATCTGGAGGGGAGAGGAAGGTTTCAGAGGCCTAGATCAGCGGGGGATGGGGGTGGGGGGGCTGGGGAGCAAGGAGTCAATCATTTCGGCTGGACAGTGGGAAAGGGCATGCCAACCACAGTCACGAGAAGAAGGGCTAGATGTCAAATCAATGGCCTTGAATAAGGAGAGGCACCCCAGTGACTACCTGGGGAGAGAATGTGGTGCACTGCATGGTAGCTGGTTACTGTTGAGAGGCGCAGGGGCTGGGCTGTGGCCGGCAGTAAGCCTCAGCCACATCTGCTTCTAGCTATATGGCTCCAACTCTCGCTCTTAACTGTCTCCGATATATGTGCCCCTGATCTTTGCTCACATCAATGCCAGTCAGGCCTGCCCCTGCCTACACTGGTTCCCACATGGCTGGGGCAGTTTTGGGGGTGATGGGAGACACCAGCTGGTGCTAATGGCTCCCAGGGGCACCCCAGGGACAGTGAGTCCCGTGCAGCCTACTGAAGCCTTTGTGGGGCTGGCTGCTCCCTCCCACCCAGGCTGTGGCTCCAGCTCAGGAGGAGACTGAGGCACCACAGGGCTCACCTGGTGAGCAGCACCTGGGTGGAACAGCTTGGCTTTCCCAGAAGCCTCTGCTGTTCCTGGGGGCATGATCTCCTGCTGTCCACTGCCTGCTACTGCAGACCCTCAGGACAAAAAAGGAAGGAGATCTGAGGGGCTGGAGAAGAGCAGGAGTTGGGGGCTAGGTGGTAACACAGTGCGCAGGGCACCAGTCTGAAACTAAGAAGACTTCAGTTTCTGGAGTTCAAATCTGGCCTCAGACACTTCCTGGGCAAGCTAATGAACCCTGTGTGCATCAGTTTCCTCATCTGTAAAATGAACCGGATAAGGAGACAGTAAACCCCTGCACTACGGTGTCTCTACCAAGAAAACCCCAAAACGGGATCACAGAGAGTCAGATATGACTGAAGAACGGGAATGTGCTAGGGATGGCGTGCGAGCAGCTTCAGAATGATGTCCATGTTGTGCTTGTGAGTACACACATACACACACATGCCATGCCAAACAGAGCAGCTGGGCTGCGAGGGAGCAGACCTGAGGTCCAGCTCAGGCAGGGAGGAAGCACCTCGGCTTTCCAAACCTCTTTCCCTTCCAGCTCCTGCTGGGCTCTGGCCAGTACACAGGGTGGGGCTCCCATGAGGCTGCAGCGAGGCCTGGAGTCTCAACCTCTGCTCTGACCCCAGCTTGGCAACCTGTGAGTAGGAACCCAGGGCGAACCCTGCTTCTTCCTTACCAGCACCGTAGACAGCAACCTTGCAGGAAGGCTTAAACAGTCGCTGGGCCATTCTACCCTGGACTTCCTCCTGGGGTCCCCACCAGGTAGAGCTAGGACTCTGCTCCCAGCAGCAGATCCCTTCAAGGTGACTTACCTCCCTCCACCAGATTCTCAGGAAATACCTAAGATCACTGGAAGATGCCAGAAAATTCACCCAAGTTTTCTTAGGGCCTGGGAACATGCATTGGGTTAGGGCTGCTACAGAATGAAGGCTAGGGTTGGGGGGCAGGACTGAAATCCCAGGCTGAGCTGGGGAAATCTCCAACCACTTGCCCTCCTCTTGCTGTCCTCCAAGGTGGTCCTGCTAGCACAAGCAAGTGCTCAGTGCCCACCTCCCATAAGAGTCTCCTGGAGCTAGGATTCCATAGTCTCCAGAGACCTGGAGCAGGGCATCCCAGCTCCTGAGGGATGGCCATTGTCCAAAGTGAAGGAGGGGGCACGCCAGGCCAGGGGGCTGGATGCCTAGGGGCACTCTCTGGTGACCACACTCCTTGGCAGAGCCAACAGGGCACAGCCAGAGCAGACCCAGGCTGCCACAGCTCCCTGGGCTGCCTTCCCAGCTACCCACCTCCCCAGCTGCAAGTTGCCTCCCCCCATCCACTGCCCAGCTGCTCTGGGGACAGGCTCTGTTGGGCCAAGGGGGCTCAACAGGAACGTGGGGAAAGATGTGCTGGTGCCACCTCTTCTCTGCAGCACTTGGAGCAATGAGGAGAACGGGGCCTTCTGGGCCCGGAGGGACCTGCGTATGTCAGTAGTGCCAGGACTGCCAGAAGTGGTCATCTCAGGAAGCAGAGAAGGGCAAGAGAGAAGTACAGAAGACCTGGTGCCAGGGCCTTGGCTGGGCCATGCTCTGGGTCAAACCCAGGCCATCGCTGCCCCTGCCTCCTCCCACCCTGGAGCAGAATCAGACCTTCAGGTCCCCATCGCCACTCCCTTGGAAGCCTCCCCAAAGCCTTCTCTGCCTTGAGTCCCTCCTTCCTCTAGTCTATCATCCATATCTCTCCCCTACTCTGCAAACTCCCGTGGCTCCCCATTACTTCTGGGGCCAAACTCAGCTAGCACTGGAAGCCCTTCACTCCCTGGCTCCAACTTGCCTTCCCAGGCTAATCTTACATAGCTCCAATTGCACTTCAGTCTGTCCAACCACACTGGATCTTTTTGTTTCACAAAAGATCCTCCATCTCCCACCTCCAAACTTTTGCATAAACTGGGAATGCATTCCTACCTCACCTTCTCTCAGTCCTTCCTTCAGACAAGGGGCTTTTCTAGTTTTCTCCTCCCCCATTGTTACCTCATCTCAACATTTTTGCTTTTTTGTACTTTGAGTATTTTTTGATGTGTACACCTTCTTTCCCAAGGCTAGACTCCAAAGGGAGTCCCTTTGGGAATTCCCTGTGGCCTTGGGAGTAAGGCTTCCAGTGCTTAGGACAGGGTCTGGCACACAGCAGCCAATCACTACGTGCTGCCTGAGGACAGATTAAAGCCAGGGCAGCCCCTGGTGACTTCTCAGGGAGAGAAGGCGAGCCCCCCACTCACCATCTGCTTTCTCCTTCCCTGCCCCGTTGCAGGGGAACATCATCTCCAAGAGGGAGATCAAATCCCAGAAGTCACCTAGGCAGAGCTAGCTCTGCTCCGCTTCTGCCCCTTCCCAGCTGGCACCCCCCTGGGCAATTCCAGGAGCATGGTAACAGCTCCAGGAATCAGCTTTTTGGGTGCCATCTGAAAGCGGGCCCAGCACCTGAGGAGGGGAGCTAACCATTAAGGAATCCTTCCCTGCTCTAAGAACTTAAGGGCAGAATTAGATGGATATGTGAAAAGGGGTGGTGGTGGTGGTAGGGTTTGAGAAAATGGGGGCACCTTGGTGCGGAGAAGCGGGGGCTTGCCAGCACCAGCCAGCAATGTCCGTGAATCCTAAGGCTGGCTTCCCTGCCTTCCTGCGAGCAAGAGGGTGCAGGAAGACTCTTGGGAAGGTGGAGCTGGGCTCTGGGTGGCAGCAGAGGGGTGGGGAGGAGAGGGGGCTTGCCTACCTGCATAGGCCTCGAGCACATGTTGGTGAGCACTTCCTTCCAAGCCAAAGAATACATATCATCCCCAAACATCTCTGTCAAACTTTTCTAGAAAGGAAAAGAAAAAAAAACAACACATTCCAAGTAAGCCTCAAGCTAGGGAATAGGAGAGTGGTGGCCTCTGGGCCCCAGACTCACGGCAGACGCGATACTGGGCTCTCCAGCTGCCACAGAGCTCCTGGCCCGTGGCCTGATCAAAGCAGCGACTGCACCCCTGGGGGTCAGAGGATGAGAAGTCTGGGCAAAACTACAAAGATCCTGTAATTTAATTCTCTCACTTGAGGTCTGAGATGGGCAATGTCTTGCCAAAGTCACACAGTTGGCTAGAAACAGAATCTTGGCTTCCCAAGCCTAGTCTAGATCCTTTCCCGCTGGAGCACACTGCTTCTGGAGGTTCCAGCTGCTTTGGGGGGTCTGCCCCAAACCCATATGACCTCCAACCCCTGGCCACAGTGACCAGAGTCAAAGCCCAGGTGTCTGTAGCGGACCCTGAATGGCAGCATCGGTCCCCCTGCTCTTCTTGGCAACTGCTTCTGGAGTAGCGGCTCTTGCCCTGAACGTGACCCCTCTGACACAGGGAGATGTTGGCCCCCACCTCTGCATGCACGCACCAAATGACCTTTCTATTTGGGTGGGGCAGGGTTGAGCCTGTCGGTTTCTGAGTCTCTGGCACAAAGCCCAAAAGGGGTTTTTCAAAGTAATTTCAGCAATATATAAAATAACACGTTGAATTGAAAGCCATAGTGGTCCCAAGCCCAGCACTCCACCCTGCCAGCTGAGGCCGAGTCTGACTGAAAGGGAGGTGTGGGGTGGGGGGCAGAGAGGAGGGAAGATATTTCAAAGTTCACAGTCAGCAGGGCTGACAGCCTGGAGCATCACACCCTCTGGGCTGCCCCTGGACTCCAGAGACCATCCTGCCCCAGCAGTGCGGTGGGCACAGGGGCCAGAGCTTTGCCCCAGGAGTCAAAAAGAGCCAGCAGCTGGTCACGCAGAAGAAGCTATTTCCCAGAAAGCACCTCAAGGTGCCCTGGGCAGGTATAACAGGGTCAAAAGTCTCTCTGGATCTCAGGACCCAACACCCTACCCCTGCCCCCTGGACTGCTGCCTGTGCTGGCCCTGCCCACTTCTCTCTGGCTCTTCCTTGTCATGACCAGAGACAAGAGCAGCACACAAACCCTTTCTATTCTAGGAGCACCCACTCCTGACTCCTGTTACTGCAGCTTGGCAGCCTGGCCCCCTGAGGAAGCGGGGCACTGAGCAGGGTCCTGGCAGGGCGAGGCACTCACATGCAGGGCTCCCGCAGAGCTGAAGTCGATAGCCAGCCCCAGCTGATCACAGAGCTCCTCGAGGTCACCCAGCAGCTTGCTCTGGGGTGGTGGGTGGCGGCGAAGCAGGGCCCGCTCGGGGAATGAGCGGTAGATCTGATGAGCCACGGCCATGTTGGCCAGTAGCATGAATTCCTCCACCAGCCTGCAGAGAAGGCAAAGAAGTGAGTGGAACCAGAGTTTTCCACATCCCAAGCGTGGGAACAGCAGACCATGCTCAGGAGGTGTGTTCTCAGGATGTCTCAGGAAGCCATGTAGTGCCCAGCTGGGCTTCTGGCTGCAAGAGTCCACAAGACACCATTCTTAGCACGTTCTCTGGTGATTTCTCTCTCCCTTTCCTTGTATGGTACTGAGGGCTCACAAGGATGTTAGATTTACAGAAACACAATGACCCAGAGTAGAAGTGTTGGCTTTAGAGTCAAAGGATGTTGGATAAAGTCCTGCCTCTATCATGTGACTTCTCTGGACCGGTTTCCTCTTTTGCAAGATGAGTGCTAGACCAGACAGTCTCTGACCCTTCTCAGGTCTAGATCTATGAGCCTATGAGGGAAGGAAAGTCCCATGCCAGGAGTTAGGAGGAGAGGATGAGAGGAAAGCACCATGGTCACTGGGCCCTGCTCACAGGCTCGCAGAGGACACCCAGTGACAACACAGGGAAGAAATAATGAACCCAAAGCCAGTCACTCTTATGCCATCCCCACATGGGGAACCAAATGGTCCCATGGATGAGAAAGGCCCTGAGGAAGTCTTCTGGAGCGTGCTGACATAAGGGAGACAAAAAGCAGTCAAGGAGGAGTTTGTAATTCAGACCAAGAGAGAGAACTCACGCTCGGCTTGAGAGCAAATAAAGACACCAATAAACACAACTTGAGACCATCTGAGGTGAGTATGGCCATAGTGAGACCACATGATGGAGATGGAGAAGAAGAAGCAATCAGCATGTGTGGGGTGACTGGGAGTGCTGGAACAGTTAAGCAGCACTAGGAAGACTTGAGTCTTCTGGCCCTTCCACTCTCTGGCCATCTCACTGACCCACAGGGACTCAAGCTGAGCAAGTAAAATCAGTCCTCCACAGACAATTCAAAGACAGTCAAGCGAGCGCTGCCAGAATGGATATAAGAAAGAAGAAAGCCTCTGTTCCAGAAGCTGTCCAGGGAAGGCAGGTCTGTGGTTCTCGGCTTTAGTGCCCATGAGGCTTCCATTCCAGCCCCCTTCCTCCCAAGTCCAGGTAGCAATGAACAGAAAACCACCTGGATGTGGCTAGAAGGCTCCGAGGAATCCTTTAATGGAAGAAAGTCCAGTGTCACTGAACGATCCCTCTGGCCTCCTTGCCTCCCTTATCTGTCAAGGCCTCTCTGGACAATCTCCCCAGCATCTCTGGCATCTGGCTCCTCTCTGCCATATCTCAAACCTAACTTTGACTCAGCATCTGTTGTTGGTCCACACATCCACAAGTCTCCTCACCAGCCTCCACCCAGCCTCCTACATCGAGTCTTTCCTTAGCTGCTGAACTGATATCCTAAAACACAGACCCAATGATGCTATTCCACCAAATATTCAATGACTCCCTCTGGCCTCCAGACAAAATATAAAATCCTCACTGCAGTTTAAAGCCTGTGGGTTCCCCTTGACCTTTCTAGGAATCCCCTAAGGCTCTCCTTCCCAAGTTCTCCAGTTAACTGACTGATTGAACACTTATTAAGTGCTGCCTGTAAGCAGGGCAGTGGTAGGCTTCAGAGTACAACTGAAGGCTTGGGGCTCTTTCCCTGAATCATGACCCCCACAAAGCTCATCCTGGCCTCAATACTCCCTTCTATGGGAATGCCCCACATCTCTAAGCTAAATCAGGCCCCTCCCTCCACCTTCCATTTCTGTAATTCAGCAGGCGTTCAAACTCCTTCCAAACTCACCCCTTTCTTGACTGTTCTGTATGGAGGTTCGAGCAACCCTTCTCTCAGTCACCCTAAACTTTGGAGTTATCTTTGATTTCTCACTCTTCTTCAGACCCAAATGAGTCCCCACAGACAGTGCTCTGGAGGATCCATCCAAGGGCTTCTTCCACTCCTGTTACTAGACCCCTGCTCTAGGTTCTGATGATGTTTTGCTTGAGTTAGTGTAACAAGTTAAGGCATCTATATATACCACAAAACAAAGGAAAATGATCCAATGCTTAAGAAGACAAAGGACTCTGTGAAATTTAAGGAGAACAAGAAGTCACAACAAAAATTCCTGAAAGAATTAAAAAATGATTTTCAAAATTAAATAAGAGTGATACAGGAAAAATTAGATAAAGAAATGAGAGCAAAAGAAGAAAACTATGAAAAGAGAATTAACAACTTTGGTAAAAGAGGCAGAAAAAATACCGAAGAAAATAATGCTTTTAAAAAACAGAATTGGCCAAAAGAAAAACAGATACAAAACTTCACTCATGAAAATAACTCCCTGAAAAGCAGGATTGGCCAAACAGGAAAAAACGTAGAAAAACTCACTGAAGAAAATAGTTCCTTAAAAGTTAGAATTGGGCAAGTGAAAGCTAACAACTTCATGAGACATCAAGAAACAACAAAATAAAGTCAAAAGAATAAAAAAAATAGAAGAAAATGTAAAATAACTCATAGGAAAAACAATAATCTGAAAAATAGAGTGAGAAGAGATAATTTAAGCATTATTGGACTACCTGAACACTATGATCAAAGAAAGAGTCTAAACATTGTATTTCAAGAAATCATAAAGCAAAACTACTTCAATATCCTACAATCAGAGGGTAAAATGGAAACAGAAAGAATGCATCAATCACCTCCTGAAAGAGATCCCAAAATGAAAACTTCCAAGAATATTATAGCCAAATTCCAGAGCAACTAGGTCAAGGAGAATATATTGCAACCAGCCAAAAATACCATGGAGCCATAGTCAGGAACACTCCAAACAACAGAAACAGAGAATGAGTAAATGTAGCAGCCAAGGAGAGCAACAGTAAAGGAGTCACAACAGAGAAGAGTAAGGAAGTGCTCCCATGTTAAAGAAGCCAAGGGCTTGGGAAGTGAGATGACAGTAAAGGAGCAAGGGTTATAAGCAATAATCACTTAAAATTAAAATGGACATTTAGAGAAATTGAAAGCCTCCAAGCATTCCTGATGAAAGACCAGAGTTGGATAGAAAATGAATTTCAAATATAAGACTCAAGAGAAGCCATAAAAAGAAACATGGAAGAGAAACCATAAGGGTCTCAATAGTTAAACAATATTTCTATATGTGGGAACATGATACATGTGACTTCAAATAACTTTATCAATATTATGGCAGTAAGAAAGATTCTACATAGGCAGAGGGAGTGGTAGTGAGTTGATTGCATTGGGATAATATTAAAAATGAAATAGATGGTGAGAAACAGGGAAGCCCTGGCAGAAGGGGAAAGGAAGAATGGGAAAAACTATCTCACATGAATGAAGTACACAAGTGAAGGGGAAAATGGTGGGGGTAGGGCAGGCAATGCTCAAACCTCATTCACATATAAATGGTTTCAAAGAGGGAAACACACACACACACATACACACACACACACACACACACACGAAACAGAGAAATACAGAGTTAAAATAAGGGACTGGAGTAGAATCTATTTTGCTTAACCTGATATAGAAAAGGCAGGAATAGCAATCATGATCTCAGACAAAGCAAAGGCAAAAATAAACCTAATTAATAGAGATAAGCAGGGAAATGACATATTACTAAAAGGTACCAAGAACAATGAAGTAATATCAATACTAAACATATATGTACCAAATAACATGAATTACACAAGGAAATAGAAGTAAAACAACTTTTCCACTCTCCAAACTATATAAATCCAGCCCTGAAATAAACAGGAAAGAAGTTATAAGGAGTTGAATAGAATTTTTGAAAGTTAGATATGCCAGATCTCTAGAGAAAAGTGAATGGGAATAAAAAGGAATATAACCTTTTTCTGAATCATACATGGCACCTTCACAAAAACTGAGCATGTATCAGGGTATAAAAAATCTCACAACCAAATGCAGAAAAACAGAAATATTAAATGCACCCATTTCAAATTACAAGACAATAAAAATTACATTCAATAAAGAGCTATGGAAGCACTGATTAAAAATTGATTGGAAATTAAATAATCTAATCCTAAAGAATAAGTGGGTCAAAAAACAAACTGAAACAATCAATAATTTTATTGAAGAGAATGACAAACAATCTACCAAAATCTGTGGGATGTAGTCAAAGCAATATTTAGGAGAAAATTTATATCTCTAAAAGTATGCATCAGCAACAGAGAAAAAGAGGAGATCAATGAATAGGGCATGCAAAAAAAACAAAAAACAAAAAAACACTTAACAAAAGAATAAAGTAAAAATGCGCAATTAAAGACCCAAACAGAAATCCTGAAAATCAATAGATTGATAAATTGAAAGCACAAAAAAAATTGAATAAATAAAACAAGGAGTTGATTTTATTTTTAAAAGACAATAAAATAGATAAACCATTGGCTAATTTGATAAGAAAAAAAAGAAAATCATATTACTATTATCAAAAGTGGAAAGGGAGACCAATGAAAATGAAATCAAAGCCATTATTAGGAGCTATTTTGCTCAATTATATGCCAACAAAATTGACAATCTAGTTGAAACGGATGAATACTTATAAAAATATAAACTACCCAAATTAACAGAAAAGGAAAGAGTATACTTAAATAACTCTATCTTAGAAAAAGAAATTGAACAAGCCATAAATGTCCCCAAGACAAAAATCTCTAGGACCAGCCAGATTTTCAAGTGAATTCTACCAAACGTTTAAGGATCAATTAATCCCAATGCTATAAAAACTACTTGAAAAAAAAAGTAAAGAAAGAGTTGTACCAAATTGCTTTTATGAGACAAATATGGTTTTGATACCTAAACCAGGGAGAGCAAAAATTGAGAAAGAAATCTAGACCAATTTCCTTAATGAATATAAATGCAAAAAAATTTAAATAAAATACAAGCAAGGATATTACAGCAATACATCACAAAGATTATACACTATGACCAGATGGAATTAATATTAGGAATGAGGAGAAATTCAATATTAGGAAAACTATCAGCTTAACTGACCATATTAAAAACAAAAATAATAAAATCATATGAGACAACAGATACAGAAAATGTTTTTGATAAAATACAACATCCATTCCTATTAAAAACACTAGAAAGCATAAGAATAAATGGAGCTTTTCTTAAAATAAGAAGTAGTATCTATCTTAAACCAACAGCAAGCATTATTTGTAAAAGGAGTAAATATGAAACATTTCCAACAAGATGAAAGGTGAAGAAAGGATGTCCTTGATCATCACTACTATTCAGTACTATACTAGAAATGCTAGCTATTGCAATAAGACAAGAAGAAGAAATTGAAGGAATGAAAATAGGCAAGGAAGAAACAAAACTGTCACTCTTTACAGAAGATATGATCGTACACTTAGAAAATCCTAGAAAATCAAACTAAAAAAACTAGTTGAAACAATTACCAACTTTAGTAAAGTTATAGCACATAAAATAAACCCATATAAATTATCAACATTTCTATACAGTACCAACAAAACCCAGAAGCAAAAAATAGAAAGAAATTCCATTTAAAATAACTGCAGGTAGTATAAAACACTTGGGAGTCTACTTGTCAAGACAAATCCAGGGGCAATATGAACACAATTACAAAACACATTTCATGCAAATAAAGGCAGATTTAAAGAATTAGAAAAATATTAATTGCTCATGGAAGGCCAAGTCAACATAATGAAAATGACAATTCTATCTAAATTTATTTATTCAGTTTCACACCAATCAAACAACCAAAGAATTATTTTATAGACCTAGAAAAAATAATAACAAAATTCATCTGAAAGAACAAAAGGTCAAGAATATCAAGGAAATTAGTGAAAAAAGTGTGAAGGATGATGGCCTAGTAGTATCAGATTTCAAACTATATCACAAAGCAGTAGTCAACAAAACAATCTGATACTAGCTAAGAAACAGAGTGGTGGATCAGTGGGACAGATTATAGATACATGACACACAGTAGTAAATAATCACAGTAATCTAGTGTTTGATAAACCTGAAGATCCAAGCTTTTTAAAAATGTCACCATTTGACAAAAATTGCTAGGAAAACTGGAAAGCAGTTTGGCAGAAAATAGGCATAAACCAAGATGTCACACTGTATACTAAAACAGGGTCAAAATGGATAAATGTTTTAGACATAAAGGGTGATAACATAAATTAGAGAAGCACGAAAAATGTACTTGTCAGATCTATGAATAAGGACAAAGTTTCTGACCAAACAAGAGACAGAGAGGATCACTGAAAATAAAATGGATATTTTTGATTATATGAAATTAAAAGACTTTTGCACAAACAAAACTAACACAGATAAAATGAGAAGGAAACCAAAACTGGGAGGAGGGGACAGAATTTACAGCAAATTTCTTTAATAAAGGCCTTACTTCTCAAATATATAGGGAAATGAATCAAATTTATAATAAAAGTCATTCCCTAATCGATGAATGATCAAAGAATATAAACAGGTAGCTTTCAGAAAAAGAAATCTAAGCCATCAATAGTCACATAAAAAATGCTCTAAATGACTAATGATTAGAGAAATGCAAATTAAAATAGCTGTGAGGTACCATCGCATATCTATCAGATTGGTTAACATGACAGAAAAGGAAAATAACAAATGCTGGAGGGGATATGGGAAAATTAGGACACTTAATATTAGGACACTATTGGGGTGTAGTTGTGAACTAGTGCAGCCATTCTGAAAAATAATATGGAACTATACCCAAAGGGCATACCATTTGACCCCACAATATCACTTCTGTATCCCACAGAAATCAAAGAAAGGGGAAAAGGACCTATTTATAAATATAAACACACATATTTATAGCATCTTGTTTTTGGTAGCAATGATATAACAATTGAGGGGATGTCCATCAACTGGGGAATGGTTGAATATGTTGTGGTATATGATTGTGATGGAATGCTATTGTACTGTAAGAAATGACAAGCAGGATGGTTTCAGAAAAACCTGGGAAGACTTATATGAACTGACGCAAAGTGAAGTGAGCAGAACCAGGAGTAGTACACTGTACACAGTAACAGCAACAATGTAACAATGATCAACTGTGAAAGACTTACCTACCTGGATTAAAACAAAGATCCAAGACAATTCCAAAGGACCCATGATGAAAAATGCATCCACCTCCAGAGAGAGAACTGATGAATTCTGGGTGCAGACTGAGGCATACTTTTAAATTTTTTCTTGTTTTTTTGGTCTGTGTTTTCTTTTGCAATATGACTAATATAGAAACTTCACATGTAAAATCAGCAACAAATTGCTTGCTTTCTCAAGGAGAGAGAAAGAGCGGGAAGGAGGAAAAGGAACTCAAAATTTAAAAAAATTAACATTAAAATGTTTTGTAAGTAATGGGGAAATATTTAACATAATAAAAATACTGAAAAAAAGAAAAAGCCTAACAATTTTATGCTAAGAACTCTACAAAGTATAAGCACAGAGGTGCTTTCTTTAATATCATAAGAAAGCATTTATCATATGCAATGGGGATACACTAAAACCTTTTCCAATAAATATGGAAGTGAAGCAGGGATGCCTACTTTCTCCATTATTATTTGAGATAGTTCTAGAAATGCTAGCAACAGCAATAAGACAAGGAAGAAATTAAAGGCATAAAGACAGAGAAAGAAGACATAAAACTATCCCTATTTACTGATAATATGCTGGTTAACTTGGAAAATCCTAAGGAATCAGCAAAGATACTAACTGAGACAATGGTTAGCTTCAGCAAACTGTAGCCTACAAAATAAATCCTCTAAAATCAACCAAATTTCTATATGGCAACAAAATATAAAAAGCAATAAAGAAAAGGAAATCACATTCCAAAAAACTACAAAATGCATAAAATATCTGGGTATTTACCTACCAAAGCACACAAAAGACTTACATAGATCCAATTATGAGATGCAATTACAAAGAAATAAAGAACAACTTAATGCTTGTGGCTGAGCCCTGCCAATATATTAAAAATTATATTTCCAAAGTTAATTAACAATTTTAATGACATGCCAAACAAATTACCATGGTGATACTCCATAGAATTTGATAAAATAGTAAGAAAATTCATTTGGAAAAACAAAAGATTTAGAATTTCAAGGAAAACAATGAAAAGAAACAGGGATAATGAGGGAACAGCACTTCCAGACCTCAAACTATATCACAAAACTGCAGTCACCAAAATCGTCTGGTATTGCATTAAAAAACAGAGAGAGTTGGATCAGTAGAACAGGCTAGACAAGGAAAATCAGAAACAACAGAACTCTGAATAACCTAGTGCTGATAAAGTGAAAAACATAAATTACCTAGGAAAAAACCTCCTGATTTGATCAAAACTGCTGGAAAAACTGGCCAGTAATCTTTACACTGTTTTCTGCTTCAGGCAAAAATAAGATTTAGACTCACACCTCACCTCATCTTCCACAACATCTTCCAAATGGCTATTGTGACCTTAATATTAAATATCATACTATAAAAACAACTTAGAAGGGAAATAGATCATATACCTCTGACAGCTATAGCAGGACAGGCAGTCTTAAGCAAACAGGATACAGAGGCCATTACAAAAGGTAAACGAGATGTCTGATGACTTGAAACTGAAAGGCTTCTGCAGAAGTAACATGAATGCCCTAGAGGACTGAATGGGAACAAATCTTTTTAATCAGATTTCTCTGATAAGGGTTAGGTATCTAAGATACATAAAAAATTAAAACATGTGACATGTATGTACCCCCCTGTATGACTAATAACCATTCCCCAATCAAAAATAATAAATCAAAAGTGGTCAAAGGATTTGAACAAAGAGTTCTCAAAATATCTATAAGAGAATGCAAATCAAAACAACCGGAAGTTTCACCTGACACTCTGTAAATTGGCAAAGATGACCAGAAATGGCAAGTCACCACCGGAGGAGCGGTGGGAAGACAGGCAGAACTGTGAAATGGAACAACCATTTTGGAAAGCAACTGGGAATTTTACAAATCAAGTGACTAGTATGTGCTATACCCTTTGAACCAGAGACTCCTTTACTGGGCTTATATCCCCATATACTCCAAAATAGTTATAGCAGCATTTTTTGTGACAGCTAGAAAATGGAACAAAGCAGACGCCTATTGACTAGGGAACGGCTGAGCTGACTGTGTGACAAATACACACAAGTATGGGAGAATCTAAATGGACTGATGCAGCAGAGTGCCTACAATGATGCAAATGCAAGTGCAAAGCCCCAAAAGGGAAGGCCACAAAACAGTGAAATCTGAATGATGAGAGATGAGAGGCCACCCTTGACCTCTCCACCAAGGGGTCACACACAGCCCGTTTTTTGGTCTTTCTCAACATACAGATCAGTTGCGCTAACATCCTTTGTCCCATGGAATGGCTCTCTGGGGGCCGGGGAAGGATACCTTGGATAACTGTGGTGACATAAACAGGAGGAGTGGGTAAAAAGTTATTTTAAAGCAAAACCCAAGATGAGAGCTTGGGTGAGCTCCTTCTAAAGCTTCTGCTCAACACCCCACTCACATGTGCTTTGCTAGTGTGGCCACCAGATGGCAATCTTAGTCCCCATACAAGTCCTCTGTGGGAAGACTGGGAGGCAGGTCCTTCTGATGGGCACAGAAAAGCTGCTGGGGTCAGAGCCCCTCTTCCCTTAGGACCCCAGAGCCCTGATGGGCCAGGTGTAGGGATTCTCCCCAGGATGACCAGCATTCTTCTCCTGGATCTGGGGAGATGGCATTCCCATATACATATAGGCATGTGAGCCCATACAGGCCAGGGTCTCCACTGGTTTGAGCCCCAGCCCCCGCCTTTCCCCAGCAGGACTGGAGCCGCTCATCTGAGAAGGGAGATTCAGCCTGGCACTGGAATCTACTGGCTCAGCCACTGGTTTGCTGGACAGCCTCAGACAAGCTCTTTCTGAAAGTCTCAGCTGTCTTCCCTGTAAAAGGGAGGGTGGCTCTTCTTTGTTCCAGCCCCAGCTGGAGCAAGAGCAGGTGGGTGAGCAAAGCCATGATGTTTTCTAAATCTCCTGAAAGAGATACAGCAGAGTTTTTTTATTCCCCAAACAGGACACATACTAGGGAGATGCACCTGATAGTGAGGAAGGTACTGCACTGCTTGGTACTACTTACTCATCAGTTCCAATCTATTGGTTATTAGGATTCCATACATACAGAGTACTGTTGTAGAAAACATTTTTCTAACCTTCCCTCAAAAACCTATGTACTTCTTAAGATGATGCAGATCCATATGTGTGCACGGACGTGCATGTGTACGCATACAACACACACACACAAACACAGCGTCTATACAAGAGCAGATCACAACAGGCTTCTCTAGGCCGACTCTCCAGTGTCTGAAGGGGCAGTGGGAGGAGAGCCAGTAGCCAGCAGCTCAAATATGAGGAGGGGCTCTGCCCCAAAGAGCTGGGCCCTGAGCCTGCCTCCCCTACACACTGGGCACCCCTGTCTAGAGAGAAGAATGTATTGCAACCTTCAAGAACCACTGGGAGAGTGCTGGTCTCTGCATCAAGAGTTTGTCTAGGGTCCCACTTCATGGGACCATGAGGGATAATAGAGATTCCCAGAGTGGCATGAGAAAAAAAAACATTGGATGTGGAATCAGAAAGAACTTGGGCAGGCAGGTTACCTCCCCCAGGCCTCTATTTCCTACTGAGAAAAGTGAGAGGGCTGGACTAGATAGCACTGGGTTACTTTGCTCAGTCCTGAGTTTTCCTGCTCAAGTCAGGCCTGGAAGGCCTTCCCGTCCTGGGGCTGCCAGTAGGTGGTATCCCAAGCCTTCCCAATAACTGCGCGTACGGAGAGAGAGTTGAGGGAACTCTGTCACCCAGTCAGGAGAAGCAGGCAGATTTCAGGCTGCCAGACTGCACTGTTCTGTCTTGTTTCAGAGCATGTGAACCTGAAGGAGCTGGAACCCACTGACTCTCATTTCTGGTCCTCCTCACCCTTGGAGCACGACCATGCAGCCCAAGAATGCATTAGCTTCCCAGATCACCCATGCAAATGTTTCTAAGTGAGAAACACGCGCACACACACACACACACACACACACACACACACACACCCAGCAGAATTTTATAGACTGAAAGTAGGAGAGAGATTACATGTAGACGTCGGAAGGATTGCATAATTGTGCTTCCTATGACCACCATAGACAACATAAATGACTTCTCCGTGGCTGCCTCTGGATTCTGGCACCCACAATGCCTCCAGATATTCTAGCCTATCTCAAATGCAGGCTCATCCTCCTGATGCACAACTCCGATACTTTTGCTTTGAAAAACAAAGCCCAAACCCAAGATACCAACTGGTCTTTATCCTCACCCTCGTTTGGCCAATGGGCCTGGGGTCCTGAGAGAGCTCTCTCCTTCCTCTGCTCCTCCCATCCTCCAGACTTATAATGTTACACTCTAGAAAATCCAGTCAGAAGAGTCCCCTCTCTCCTTCATGAGCTGGTGTGTGGGAGAGACTGAGTCAGAACAAGAATCGGAGCAAGCTTGGAAGAGGTGATAGAGACAGTCTCTTTTGGGAGATGAATCAAGGAGAAAGCCTGGATAAAGCCTGTCCTAAAGGGCCCCTGGGGACACAAAGACAAAAATCAAGATGGCCCCAAGGAGGTTCCACTCTAACAGAAGAATTCTGGCAGATAACTCAGTGGCCTCCAAGGCCTCAGCTCTGTATCTGATACAGCAGGACTGGCCAGTCCCCAGGCACAGTAGGGGTGAGGGTCATGCACACGGATGGCAACAGCAGAGACAGACATTAAAATGATAGAGAACTTTCTCTAGTCTGTCTGGTTAGTTCCCACGTCTGTTATTAGCCAAACAAAACGAAAAGTAACAGTCCACACTGCTTAGAAAGTTGCTTTGGAAATGAGCTGGGAGGCTCTGAGGCTGGGGTGGCCAGTGGCTGCCCAAACCCACCAAGCCCCTCATTTCAGAGACTAAAACCTGAGGAGGAAGTGTCCTGAGCACACAGGGCTGACCTGTCTCTCCCAGACACTACTTGGGTAACTCTTGGTTAAGACCAATAACTTGGAAATTGGATAGGAATCTCTTCCAAGCAGCATCACTCAGAGGCTCTCATGACCTCTGGGTCACGGACACTCGCCCCTGGGCTCCACCCCTGGAGTCCCTGGGAGCCCAGGTACCTTGTGCTCATGGCTGACCCTCCCCACTCCCCAGCTGCATCTGATTTCTGGAGGGGAGGCAAGGGGCTTCTCTCCAAATGACATGCAGGGTTGCAGAAAGCAGTGGCAAGTCAGCAGCCCCGTTCCTTCTCCAGGTTTCACACAGCTGGGGGCTGGAAACTTTGAAAGCATCATCAGTGTGGCAATTCCCCTGCTTCACTGCCTGAGATGCCAGCATCCCACGCAGAGGAGAGAGCACAGTCATCAACAGTGGCTCTGAACTGATAATTGCAATGTGGCACCTGCTTGGCTGGGCCCAGCAGAGGGGCTGCCAGGGGAGGGATGGGCAACACTGCTGCCACATTGGGGTTGCTCCTGGATGGAGGAAGGCAGGGCAGGGCAGAAGAGTCTGGGCAAGGCCAAGGTGGTGACCAATGGGCTAGCTGGTAAGCAGCCAAATCCCAAGCAGGGATCCTTGGGCTTTCTGGAGAGCATACAGGATCAGTCAAGGGGGAAGCTGCTGCTTACTAAAAAGAGAAAGAAAAGCACGTCCTTCCATCTGTGTCCCTGCTGTGGTTGCTCTGTAAGAGGGGAGGGGCTGGGGGAGGGGCAGATGACCCAATGGAAAGTGCTCCTCCCCAGGACAGCATAGTGCAGAGAGGGAGGCACCCGCTGGCCAGTCTTTAGAAGCTAACTTTGGCTGAGGGTCTGCCTGGTTGTACCCCACTGGCGGAGAGTGATGCCAGGCAGTGCCAAGTGTAGACCCCAGGAAAGGCCAATGCTAGTCTGGGCAAACACAGGAACTCGTCTACACTGAACGCTCATCATATTAATCTTTCTATGCTCCCATAACACAGCGAAGGGCCTGAGGACATGAGAGGAAGATGGAGGGGGAGATTCTCCAAGGGGCTGGAGCTCTCAGAGAGCAAAAGGAAGCTCATGAAGCTTCTTCAGAACCATCTAGGCTAGAATGTCTCTGATGATCTGTGACTGAGGTTGGATGGACAGACACAATCCATCTCCCAGTGGAGCACATGAGGCCAGAGAGCAGGAACGGCTGGCAGAACAGGAGTCTAGAAGAGAACAGGGAGGGGAAGAGGCACTGAGTAAGTGCCTGACAGGTCCCTGCCCCGACCCGACCCTCCTTCATGGTGTGTTGACACTACGAACTGCTCCTTCAGGCTAACCACTTCCTCCTTCCCCAGCCCCATGGCACTCTTCTCTCCTCCTTCTCCTCCTACTATGTGCCTGGTGGGCAGCTGAGGGGCACAGTGCATAGAGCACTAGCCTAGACTCAGTAATACCCGAGTTCAAATTCAGCCTCAGACACCTCCTAGCTGTGTGACCCCGGGCAAGCCACTTCACCCTGTTTGCCTCAGTTTCTTCATGTGTAAAATGAACTGGAGAAGGAAATGACCAACCACTTAAGGGCCTCTGCCCAGAAGTCTGAAATAACTGAACAACAAAACGAGTCTGGTACAATGCTAAGTGCTTTTACAACTACCGTGTCACGTGATCTTCACAACAACAACCCTGCGAGGTAGGTGCTGTTAAGATGTTCACTTTACAAATGAGGAAACTGAGGTAAACAGAGATTGACTGATTTGTCTAGTGTCACAGAGCTAGGAAGTGTCTGAGGCTGAATTTGAACTCAGGACATTCTGAATCCAGGCCAGTGGCTCTATGCACTCTGCTTCCCCCTAGAGGCTGATGAGTAGTAAGGAAAAGGCCACTGCATTCAGGAGTTAAGAGATCTTCAGTGACACCGGAGAGAACAGTTTCAATGAAGTGGACAAGACTGGAAGGCATCATGGAGTGGATGGTGAGGAAGTGAGGGGGTGAGCAGAGAGAATCCATGCTAAGAAGATGGTGGTGGAATAAAGGAGACTTCCAGGAAGACAGCTTCTGGGGATGGAGCAAGAGAGAGGAGGAAGGAGAGGAAGAAGGGAGGCCTGCTGATCTCGCCTCTGCCACCCCCCTCAGATCCTCTGACGATGCCACCGTCACCTGCCTCACATCTCTCTCCACTTTGATCTACCTTCCTCCTCCACTGTTCCACTAAAGTGAGTTTCCTAAAGCTTACATCCAACCACATCACTCCCCTACTTAACAAACTCCAGTGGCTCCCTATTGCCCAAAATGCTCTGTTTGTTTTGTTGTTTAAAGTCTATAACCTGGTTTCCTCCTACCTTTCCAGACTTCTCATACTTTATTTCTCAATATACAGTGACACTGGCTTCCCAGCTATTCCAAGAACAAGACCCTCCATTCCTTGTCTGTGGGCATTGTCTCTGGCTTTTCTCCAGGCTTGAAATGTTCTCCCTCCTCACCAACTGCTGACCTCCCTGGCTGACTTTACTGCCCAATTAAAATCCCATCTTTTACTGGAAGCTTTCCACCACCTCTCCTAATTCTAATGTCTTCCCTCTCTTAATTATTTCCTACTGATCCGGCAAAGATCTTTGGTTTGCACACTGTTACCATTAGATTGTGAGCTCCCTGAGGGCAGGGACTGTTTAGTGCCTCTTTTTGTATCACCATCTTATCCCAGTGCCTAGCACATAGTAGATGCTCAATCAATGCTTATTTACAGGTGCCCTTGCACAGCCCTCCCTCACTCAGAACAAAGTCAAGTGCAAGTCATGTCATCATTTCTCTGATGCCATGGACCTCTAGGAAAATGAAGGACAAACACAACCTGTGAGCAGACTGAGCTGCCTGAGTGGGGACCCAGCTAGCTGGGGAGTTCAGCTCATCCTCTCCCTTCTGTCTCCCTCTCCCACTCCTCCTCTCCAAAGGAAGGTACTTAACTTGGGGCTTCCTGGCCTGCTTTGCTTTTCTTCACTTTGCTCTCCTCTCCTGTCCTCTTCTGTCCTTCCCCCTCCTGATCTTAATTCTTAAACCTACTGCACTCTGACGCCCACAGACTGGGTCCCTGCCCAAACTCCACTCAAGGGCTGTTTCCTGGGCCCCTCCTGGCTAAAGAGTGATTATCAATTGCAACTGTTTTCCCTTCCCCTCCAGCTTGATTTAGTTATTTTTCATTTGCTCATTAAAAGGGCCACTCTGACTATTTAAACAGGCCTATTCACTGTATGGGCCTTACCTCACCCTAAGTGAGTACCTGAATAGGCCCAAGGCCAAAGAGGCCAAGGTCTCCCAGTGCAACCTGGGTCATCCCCAGTCACCCTGATGAATATCTGGTCACTGGACTCAGATGGTTCTGGAGGAGAAGCTGACCTTGCACAGCCTGCCTTCACTCAAATCAAAGTCCAGTGCAAGTCATATCATCATTTCTCTGATGTCATGGTCCTCTTCAAAAAGGAAGCACAAATACAACAACTGACTGGTCTAAATTTTTTGGAAATGGGAGGCGAGGATAACTGCTTCTTGAAAGAGATGGGAAGACCTGGAAAGCCTCTGAGGATAGGAGGACAGACAGTCTGGCAGGGAAGAAGCCAGTCTGGGCACGCATCAGTGAGGTTCAGAGCAGATCCTGTTGGTACGACGGTCAGTGTACGAAGGTGGGGAGCACTCCTGCTCCCTGAGGATGTGGCAGAGCGATCCACGCACTTGGGTCTTAGAATCAAGAAAAGCTGAGTGTGAATCCTGCCTCAGCCACTTTCTAACCTGAGTGGGGAAACTATGCCTCAGTTTCCTTGTAAGCAAAGTGAGAGGTTATCCTTTGCTCTAAATCCAGGATCTTATGAGCTGAAAAGGATGAGTAGCTTGGGTATTCAGGGTGGAGGCTGCCAGTACATAAAAGGTAGTGGGATAGTGGGGGATTACAAAGAACAGAGGACAGTTCAACTAATGTCAGACTACAAAGAAAGACAAGCAGGAGTGATGGGACCTGGAGGAGGGGGCTTTGGTGAGCAGGAAGGACCCACAGGAGAGTGAGATGGAGGAAGGGATGGAAGGGCAGGAGACTGACCACAAAAGGGGAATTCCTCAGCTCCAAGCCAGAGACATGGGGAAGTCATTGAAATGTTCATCTCTGCGGTATGAACATTGTGGCTGAGGAAATGGGCAAGGCTGAGAACGCCTGATTTGAGGTATGGGACATCACTGGGGCTGAGAAGGAGGAATCTTCCTCCTAGAACATAAGTTCTTTGAGGATGGAAACACCGCTGGTACAATGCTCTGAATAGATCAGGAGCCCTTACCTCAGAGTCTGATGGAACCCAAGCCATTGCTAACATCTCTTGATTCTGCCTACCATGAATTTAAAGCTTTTTTGAATAACTATTTCAGTATAATTAGAATGCTTTGTAACTGTATATACTTTATTTTGTGCATTTAAAACCCTCATTCCGAGCAGGGGTCCATGACACTCAAGGGGCAGGGGAATGCCCCTGATTCTCAGACCCTTCTCTACTCATTCATATGACCCTTTTCATTTTAAGTATCCTCTAGCAGAAGTTGGTCCCCTGAAGAGGTTCTCTCTACCTCAGCTGAGCCCATGAACTACCTAATGTGTCTCTACTTCCCTTCTCTTCCCTTCCCAACCCACCCTGCACACAGCTGCCAAAATTATTGTCTCAGCATCTAATGTCACTGCTCACTGACCTTCGGGGCTCCCCCTTGCCTCGAGGAGAAAATGCAGACTCCTTATCAGACTAGCATTCAAGATCTCTGACCTTCCTTCAACCAGTCTAATTTCCCATGACTCCTCCTTGCTGAACCCTCTGTTCCAGTCAACTCGACCAACTGGCTATCTTCTCCTAGACTCACAAGCCATACCCTACCTGAAAGCAGCCTTCCTCCTACCCAGTCACATCTCTTCTCCAGGAAGCCTTATCTAACCCTCCTCCCATCCTATCCCCTATTATACTAACATCTCCCTCTTCAAAGCACCTGGTTATTCCTTACTGGTTATGTGCTATAACTATCTCTTCTTCTCCTCAGTAAAATGAAAGGTCCTCGAGGGCAAGCCCAAGTCTATTGTTATCTTTACCTGCCATTCCCCAGGGCCTAGAACAGGCCTTTACACACAGCAGGAACTTTACATACACAGTCAAATATAAAGTGCTTAGTAAGGCCCACAGGGTATTAGCTAAGTCAGTTTCCAACGCTTAATAAATGTTTGGAGGGCTGAACCACGTTCCTAAGCATGGGAAAGTGGGGAGGCTGCTCTGACCCAGGCTTGGCCCATGCTGACCACTACCTCTGCTCAGTGAGGACGATTAACTCAACCTTCGGAAACCACCGAAGCCATGAATCAGATCTGCGGCTGGGCGGCTGCTCAAAGCACACACTGCCAGCTGAGAGTGTTGAGAGCAGACATCCCAACTTGCTGTCTTTGGGCACCGGGGCTTACACAGGAGGGAGGCCAGGAAGGGACAAGCAGGATGCCTGGGAAAGGTCAGGCCCTGGCTGAGGCACCTCTCTAACAATTCCCCTCAGTTCCACATGTAGCCTGGGTCCCCTGCAACCTGTGGACACTCTGACTATTCATATAAAACCACAGAAGAATGAATGAGGCCTACTCCACATGCATGGAAAATCCCAGGAGGCTGAGGCCTCTGGAGCCAGGCATAACAGGGCATGTGGCTTCAGGAGGAGCCAGATTTCCTCCTCTGCTAAGCTTTCTTTTCATCTGGCCTCATCTACAGGACAAGCTTTAATGTCTGTTTCCTCATCTCATTTGTCTAAGTGAAGAGGCAGATCCCACCATTGCTGCCAGGGCAGCACTGTGGCAGGGAATTCGCTACAGGAGGCTGGTTAAGTTGACACTGTAGAAACTCCTTCGTCAGCGTAAATCTAGACGGGAAACCTCACCGAGCTACTGTTCCCCTCCTGAGGTCCAGGGCTGTGCTCATGGAGAGCACATGGGCAGTAGCCCTGGCTCCCTTTCTCTTATTTCCGATGTCAGAAAATTCCTGCTAAGCAGAACCAGGTGGCAGTTAGTGTTGTAGTGTGGAGCAATGGTGAGTAATTAGGGCCTGCTGGCCCACAGAGGGTGTGGACATAGCCTCCTTTCTCTGTTTCAGGCCTCCAGCCAACTGGAAGGGGACCACCAACCAATGGGAAGTGGCCAAGGCTGCATGGGAGCCCTTCCCTAGTGGGGGAGGCTGTAGAAAGCTCTGGAGGGCTGCCTGGCTGCCTGCCTGCCCTCCCCTCCTGTGGCCCACTCCTGTGGCAGGAGGTGGGTCAGGGTGAGAACCGTGGTCAGGGATGGGACCTTCGGAGCAGACCTCAGCTGGGCCACTGACAAAACCGCATGGAAATCAGGTTCCCACTTCAAAAGTTAGCTTCTGGCAATGAGAGACTCCAGGGAGAAGGGTGGTTGGGAAGGCAAATACACAAGGATAAAAGCTCCCGAGGTCAGAGGAGGGAGCTGGGCTCGGAGGGCCTCCTCTTGGCGCCCTCTCCCCTAACCCCTGCTCAGCCCTCTCCTGGCCTTTCCTGAAGGAGTGTCTCTTGCTCCCCAGAGCCCTCAGACCAGCCAGCTGACAGAGCAGATGATTCAGATCCTGGCAGCAAGCCTGCTGAGATGGGGTGGGGGGCTGGCCCAGCCAGAGGGCAAGAGGGCAGATGTGCTCAAAGCTGGTCAGGTAGCCAGGGAGGCAGGGAGGCCACAGGCCTGAAATGGAGCATATCAGCAATTCTACTGATGTACCTAGAAATGCAGATCAGAATTCACTGGGTAACCTCCCATCCATGGAGAAAGGATTCAGAATGGGCATCTCCTGGGGAGCCTCTCCCTTTACTGTCCTCACCACAAATGTCCCTATTTTCACAAGCCTATGAAGAAATGTGCTTGTCTGATATGGACAGGTTTCAGGAGCTGAAAGTGGGCTCTGCAGCAGCTTGGAACACCACTGCAGGTGGGGGGGGTGGGAGGTGGGAAGGCCGACCTGCTTTCTGGGTGTCCAGAACCCTTGTCACTGTCACTTTCCCTCACAAATCCACAGTCCTTTGTGGGCTCACAAGTGGGAACCGATATTTTCTCCAGCAGCTGTTTCCCTCCACATTCACTTTTCCAGTCCCACAGCTGAGCATGAGGAGGCTGAACGGAGAGCTGAGAGTTGGTGCCCAGCCTGTTTTTCTTGGTCTGAATAGAAAGCAGAATCCATGGCCACTTGGGGATGGGCAGATCTCTGTGCCACTGCCTGGGGTGGGGGGAGGGGAAGAAAAGACTATTGTTTACAGCATGCTGTTTTGGCGTAGCCAGGGGACTGCATGGTTCTCTGAAGTGAGAGGGGCCTGTCAGAGTGGGTGGTCTACCAAGAGAGTGCCCAGGGGCTCTGCCCAGCCATGGGGTGGGGGGAGTGTCAGATCCCACCTTCTGAGCTTGGCCAAGTTCCCCTGCGACCTAGCATTCTTCTGACTCAGGGGCTGCCTCTGCCCCCTGTAAATACCCTACACCGCTTTGTCTGGACCCTTCCTCTGCTGCCCTTAGAACTCCATGCTCCCAGTGAGCAGGCCCTGCATCATATCGATCCTTTTATTCACAGTGAATTACACACAGGAGGTGGTTAATCATGGCTGAATGAACAGATGACTTCGAAGCCCAGCCAGTGACTGGTTTGCTCAGGACAAGTCTGTCAAGTACTCGAGAGGCAAAGTGCTGAGACAGGCAGACAGGAAGAGAAAGACAGAAACATGACAGAGACAGCTAAGAGGGATGGACAGGTAGAAAGACAGAAATAAGGTTGCTGTTCAGTCATTTCAGTCATGCCTGACTATTCAAAACCTCATTTTTCTTGACAAAGATACTCAGGTGAACTGCCATTTCCTTCACCAGATCATTTTACAGATGAGAAAACTGAGACAAACAGGGTTAAGTGACTTGCCCAGAGCCACATAGTTAATAAGTGTTTGAGACTACATTTTAACTCAGTTAATTTAACTCAGTGCTCTATCCACTGAGCCACCTAAGTCCTGGGGATACAAATCCAAGCAATCAAGATGGTGCTTGCCTCCCTAACCCATGAAGGGAGTTGGAGCAGAGGGGAGGCAGCATGGAGAAGACAAAATGTGTAGAGGCCTAAGATTCCAGCCAACAAAGGCAGGAGCCCAGGAGTCTAAGGTTTCAGTGGGAGGTGGGGATGAGCAGAAATGGAGGTGATAGGCCAAGTACAAGCAGCATGGTCAGGAGATGACTGGGAAGTGGGGTGGATAGCGGGAGCAAAGGTCTCTGGGAGCACCCTGTCTCACTGTGAATCCTCCAGAGGCCATCACTTGGCTTCCCATCTTCCCACAGACCTGAAGGAAGGGCCTCAGGAGAAGCAAGATCCCTCTCTTAGAGGCCAGGGAGCCATGGGCTGGTCAGCCTGTCTGTCAAACAGCATGAGAAGCAGCACTCGCTCTTGGAAGGCTGAGGTAGTGGAAGCTCTGTGCTGACTTAATGGAACATACCTAATTTGCCCTAATTAAATTACTCGGCTATAGATGATTATCATTTAAAACTGATACAATAAGTAAGTTTGTGTGATTAGTCTCCAAGCTGACAAATGAATGCATTTATCAAATGGCATCTTGGCCTCGCTGACTGCACACATGAAACCCCGCAGACAAGAAATTAATTTTCTCTCCTCTGCAGTTATTAAGAGTTGTTCCAATTGTAACGACACTTCTCATCATTGTGGGGATGTAACATATTACATTTAGCAAGGTCATCAGTTATGTGGCTTTAAAACACACACACACACACACACACACACACACCCCACCCCTCAGTAAAAGAAACAAGAAAGTGCCCTTTGACTTGGACTCACCCACCCCTTATTCAGAGCCAGCAGCCCACAGCCCACAGAGCTTTCCAATCTTTACTCAAAACCCTGTAACTGCTTAAGACTAACAGCTTTGGGGCAGCCCCCTCCCCACTTTCTACAGTTTCCTTTTAAGAAGGCTGAATGCACTCACCAGCAGAGACCACATCATGTCTGTCACCATGTCCCAGGCCTAGCACAGGGCATCTGGCACAAAGCAGGGGCTTGATGACTCATACTGATGGGCTGCCTCAATTCTGTTGCCCCCAAAATCTAGAGTTCTGACATTCTGCTAAATTTAGGCCTGTGACCTCTGGGACTCATGGATTCACACCAAGGCCATTCTTCTTCTGCTACCATCTTCCTCACACAAACTTTCCTTGGTTTCACACTCAAGCTCAACACCAGAGCCATCCATGTCAACGTCTTGTCCTCATCCTCAGACATCGTCTCCACACCTAGAAACATTCAGAACCTCTGGTGGTTTTGTTCTATGGGAGGGCCCTGAATCAGCTCCCAGAGCTCACATGTTTACTTATAAGGAGTAGTAGCAGAGCCAGAGCAGAACCCACTAAGACTCAGCTTTGCCAGGACTTGTACACAGTGAGTAAGGGTATTCAGCCCAATGTCAGGAGAGACCTAGGCTGGCACATTACTTCTCTGACACTTATTCACTGTGTGACTTCAAGCCAGTTCACTCATTTCTCTGCACCTCAGTTTCCTCATCTGCAAGACAGGGATGATCATACCTGAGGAGTTAGGTGCCACCGTGAATGGAATGCTGGGCTTAGAATCAGGAAGACTCAAACTTCTGAATTCAAATCTGGCCTCAGATACTTACTAAATGTGTGATCTTGGACGAGTCACTTAACCCTGTTGGCCTCAGTTTCCTCATCTGTAAAATGGGCTGGAAAAGAAAATAGCAAACTACTCCAGTACTTCTGCCAAGAAAACCCCAAATGGATTCACATGGAGCTGGACATAACTGAAAATGATGCAGCAACAACAAATCCTATCTGTAGTGCTTAGCTCATGGGGCAGCTGGGAAGGTATGGTTGTGTGGACAGTATACAAAGATATATACATATATATATATATGTAAATGCCAGCTCATCATAGTATTGCTGGATGAAGAGCTAATGGGGTCTGTGGTTAGCAAAGTTGCCTGTTGGCCTTGGATTGTCTGCTAAATGGGTTAGAGCTCTCTCCTGGCTTGGGGGTGAGAAGCAAGGCATGGTCTCAGATGGTCGATCTCATTTTTTGTACTGGCCAATTTAGCAGCTAATTCTTATGAACCTTGAACGTAGTTCTCTGCTACACTTGCATGTTGCTGAACTGCTGCAAGTTATAATTCGGAGGAAAAATGGCTTCACTGTCAAATAAAGACTGCAGATCTTCATCAGGGAGAAACCTATGATGCTTGGGGATGCCGTGCCCTGTAAGAGCCTGCTTACCCCACCAGGCCTGTCCTGAAAAGGTCCTAATGTGTTTGTGCAGAAGGAGTCACACAGACCGATGCACAGACACAGTGTATGTCCTCAAGACTCTTACACCCTAAAGAAGTACAGGATAAATTTTTAAAATTCTTCACATGTTCTGGCCCTCTGTCTCAGAATCCTCCAGACCATACCCGCCAAATCAACACCCTCCCTCTCTCCTAACTTTATTTTGGTGAAGTTATTCTAGAAACTACAAATACCTTGTTGGCTTCTTTCCCCCCAAAAGGACACGGAGGGCCTTCTGCTTGCACCATCACTCCTTTGGAGGTGGCAGAAATAGAATTCCTTGCAGACAGCCACCCCTCCACTTACCTATCTTGTGCTTTAATGCTCCAACTGGAAGATATGCAGAAAGGGCCACTATTCTGTTCTCCCAACTGAGAATTAAAAGGATAACTAAAAGCACTGGTCAGAGACCACTACAAGGGAGTGAGGGGAGGAATCTGGGCACGGAGAGCTTCTGGGGAGGAGCCTCATCCTCTCTTGTGGGGAATTCCTAATAGCCAGTATCTCAGAGAGGGCCAGAGGGATGAAAGTTTGCCTTGACAATATCCCAAGAAGGGTTGAATGGCCCTAGGAAGTCAGAAACAAGGCCCATGTGCTGGCAGGAGAGTCCGAAAGAAGGCATGGATGGAGCAGGCCTCTCTTTAGAAAAATGAAGTCACTTCTGAACAAGCTGAGTGCGGGCACAGGTTTGAGTCCAAGCAGAAAGGAGGTTTGTGTAACAGGACAGATTTTCCCCACCACACCTCATTAGCAAGAACATCTCACCAAATATGGAAGGAGTCTGAGAGGATTAGGCAAATGTAGCAGTGGGCCATTACCTAGAAGTGTGGTGGCCACAGGCATCTCTGGAGGGCCGTCAGGATGGGATGCCTACCATACCATTAAAATCTAGCGCAGGGAGGCATGGCAGAGAGCAGCATGGTCAGTTTAAGCCCATGGAAGATTAAAGCACTTTGCTTAATGTAACCAAGTGTTAAATCAGCCAAGAAAGTCCTTATTTCTGTTTTATAGGGTTACAGTATTTGGTCTCTGGGAATTTGGAAATTGTTTTGTTTCCAGGGCTTCTAATAGGCCTAGACTCTCATTCAAGCTGTTCCTTGTCCCAGTCCTGGGCCTCCTGTGGATTCCTTCTAACAAGATGTGATGTGGTGATGCTCCTGCCCCTCCCTAACAGAACCCTCCAAGCCACAAGGAGACGGAAAGGGTGTCTGTGGGTGCTCTTGGAGGGCTGAAGGGACCGACAGGAGTGAGGCAGGGAGGAGGGGGTGGTGGTGAGGAGACCCTCATCCAGGCCTGTGGTTCTCCTGCTGTCCTTTCTTAGCTGTGCCCTGCTCCTCCTAACCTCTCTGTTTCTCTTTCTCTCTTCCTTTACTCCTTCTTTCCACCTTCCTTCTCTCCCTCCCTTTCTCTCTTCTGTCCTTTTTTTCCCTCTTCTCTCTGTCTCTCACTCCATCTCACTCACTCCCACCCTCTTTCCTTCCTTCTCTCTTTCCAATATAACAGAGCAAATAGTGACTTAGGAAGAGAGGAGACAATATAAAATATTTTAAAATGCCATGTTCTGGGACATAAGCAAGAAAATACTGAATACCCAATGTTGTTTCCATGGCCCAATTTATTCACTGAAACATTCACTGGGTCATGGAACTGAAGGGTTGGAAGGTACTTCAAGGGGCCATCCAGCCTAACTTCAACTCCCAAAGAATTCCCACTACGCCATACCAAACAGTGGTTATCCAGAAGACTTTGTTTAAAAGCTGTTTTACTTCTACTACTGCTCCCAAAGCAGCCCATTCTGTTTCTGGACACCTGTTGTTATCGTGTCTACCTACACCTCCTCGTTCTGCCCCCAGGACCAAGGAAATCAAGTCTAATTCCTCTTCTCAAGCCACTGGAGTCGCTATCATGTGCCCTTGAGCCTTCTCTTTTCCAGCACATTGTTCTTTTCTCAGTTCTTTCCCACATGCCATGGGCTGGAGGCCTTCGACATTCTGGTGCTCTCCTCTTTGTGTCCTCTGGCTTATCCATGTCCTTCCTGAAACATGGTACCCAGAAATTACCATAATTCTCCAAATGGGGCTAAGGTAGAGCACAGTGAGGCTCTCACCTGGTGCTCCAGGAAGACTGCCCAAGGTTGCTTTTAGCTTGGCTGGCTGCCATTTCTCATTAGGGACTCATATGAGCTTGCAGTCCACTAAATTCGCAAGTGTTTTTTAATTTTTTGTTTTTACTTTTTTATTTTTATTTTTTTGAATTCCATAGTTCTTTCTCTGAATGTGAAAGGCATTTTGCCTTAGAAGACCATTGGGAATTTTTTTTTTTTTTATGTCCTTGTATTGCTATGAAGATCCAAGTCTACCAGAAAAAACTCTCACACATTGTGGTCATTCCTGTGCCCAAAGTTTTCCTGGTTCTGCTCCTTTCACTCAGCATCAGATCATATAAGTCTTTCCAGGCCTCTCTGAAGTCTTCTTGTTCATCATTTCTTATGGCGCAATAGTATTCCATTACATTCATATACCATAATTTATTTAGCCATTCCCCAATTGATGGGCATCCCCTTGATTTCCAGTTTTTGGCAACTACAAAGAGTGCTGCTATAAATATTTTTGTACATGTGGGACCCTTTCCCATTTTTATGATCTCTTGGGGATACAGTCCTAGAAGCAGTATTGCTGGGTCAAAGGGTATGCACAATTTTGCAACCCTTTGGGCATAGTTCCAAACCACTCTCCAGAATGACTGGATGAGCTCACAGTTCCACCAACAATGAATTAGTGTTCCAACTCTCCCACATCCTCTCCAACATTTATCATTTTCCTGTTCTGTCATGTTTGCCAGTCTGATAGATGTGATGTGGTATCTCAGAGTTATTTTGATTTGCATCTCTCTAATCAAAAGTGCTTTAGAACATTTTTTCATATGATTATAGATATCTAATTTCTTCCTCTGAAATTGCCTGTTCATATCCTTTGACCATTTATCAATTGGGGAATGACTTGTATTGTTGTACATTTGACTCAGTTCTCTATATATTCTAGAAATGAGGCCTTTATCCCCAAGATTAGCTGTAAAAATTCTTTCCCAATATACTATATCCCTCTGAATTTTGGTTACATTGGGTTTGGCTGTGCAAAAACTTTTCAATTTAATGTAATCAAAATTATCCATCTTGCACTTCATAATGCTTTCTATCTCTTCTTTAGTCAAAAATGCTTCCCTTCTACATAAATCTGATAAATACACTATTCCTTGCTCCTCCAGTTTGTCCATGGTATAAATCTTTATACTTAGATCATGTACCCATTTGGACTTTATTCTTGTGTAGGGTGTCAGGCAT
Source organism: Bettongia penicillata ogilbyi (assembly GCA_023548195.1). Classification (NCBI taxonomy): domain Eukaryota; kingdom Metazoa; phylum Chordata; class Mammalia; order Diprotodontia; family Potoroidae; genus Bettongia; species Bettongia penicillata. The sequence continues at coordinate 16,610,443 of JAJHZJ010000134.1, read as the reverse complement.
GGGTCTATGCCTAGTTTCCACCATGCTGCTATCAATTTTCCCAGCAATTTTTGTCAAACAGTGAGTTCTTATCCCAGAAGCTGGGGTCCTTAAGTTTATCAAACAAGAGATCACTATATTCATTGCCTATTGTGTCTTGAGTACCTAGCCTATTCCATTTGTCTACTCTTCTATTTCTTAGCCAGTACCAAGTGGTTTTGATAATTGCTGCTTTATAATACAATTTGAGATCTGGTAGCACTAGGCCACCTTCTCCAGCATTTCTTTTCATTTATCCCTTTGGTATTCTGGACCTTTTGTTCTTCCAGATGAATTTGATATTATTTTATCCAGCTCTAGAAAATAATTATCTGATAGTTTAATTGGTATGGTACTAAATAAGTAAATTAAGTAGCACTGTCATTTTTATTATATTGGCTCAGCCTACCCATGTCATTGATCTCTTCTTTCCCTATTTTATTTATGTAGGCATTCAAAGATATAAAACTTCCCCTAAGAACTGATACTTTTGCAGTATCCCATAAGATTTGGTAGGTTGTCTCATTATTGTCATTCTCTTGAATGAAGTTGTTGATCGTTTCTATGATTTCTTCTTTAACCCACTCCTTTAAGATTAGATTATTTAGTTTCCAATTGATTTTTTGGTTATCTTTCCATGGCCTTTTATTACATATAATTTTCATTGCATTATGATCTGAGGATGCACTGATTATCTTTGCCTTTCTGCACTGGATTATGAGGTTTTTATGTCCTAGTACAGGGTCAATTTTTGTATATGTGCCATGTACTACTGAGAAAAAGGCATAGTCCTTTCTATTCCCATTCAATTTTCTCCAGAGATCTATCATATCTACCTTATCCAGAGTTTTATTTACCTCCTTAGCCTCTTTCTTGTTTATTTTGAAGTTAGATTTATCAAGTTCAGAGAGGGGGAGGTTGAAGTCTCCCACTTCAAGTGTTTTTTAAAAAAAAAAATTGCATCTCAATAGGTCAACTTGTGCTTATGAAATTCTTGATTCATTTATCCTTATTAAAATTCCATTTTATATAAAAGAAAAAGGACATATATGTACAAAAATATTTATATCAGCTATTTTAGTGGTGGCAAAGAATTGGAAATGGCTGAAAAAGTTTTTGTATATGATTGTCATGGAATATTATTGTGCTTTAAGAAATGACAAGCAAGATGCTCTCTGAAAAACCTGGAAAGACTTACATGACCTGATACAAAGTGAAATGAGAAGAATCAGGAGAACATTGTACACACTAACATTAATTCTGTATGACAATCTATTGTGAATAACTTAGCTATTCTCAGCAATACAATGAACCAAGACAACTCTGAAGAACTTCTGATGAAAAATGCAGTCCATTTCCAGAGAATGAACTGGTAGAGCCTGAATGTAAATAAAAAATACTTTTCCTTTACTTTCTTTATTTTTCTTGGGGTTTTTTTTGGTCTGTGTTTTCTTTCACAGTATGACTTACATGGAAATGCATTTTACATGACTATACATATATAAGCTATGTCTAATTGCTTATGTTCTCAATGGGGTGAGGGAGAGAATTTAGAACTCAAAATCTGAAAAAAGAATGTTAAAGTTGTTGTTACGTGGAATTGGAAAAAAAATTAAATATTAAATTACCAAAAACCATCTGTTCTATAAGATTCAGTCTAATGTTCTAGCCTGTCAAGATTTTTTGTATCCGGTTGTCCAGAGTGTTAGCTGTTATCCTTTTTAGCTTTTGCATCACCTGCAAATTCAATAAGGTCATCACCTATACTTCCATCAAATCAGTGATAAAAATTAAACAGCCCAAAGCCAAGAGCCAGTCCTTGGTGTGGTCCAATGGAGAACTCCTGAAGTTGACAATGAACCATTAGCTTAACTATTCAACTGATTCCAGATCCATCTACTTGAACTATTTCCTAACCCACCTTCATCCATCTTTTTCCATGAGAACCTACTGGTTACTTGATGAAATCCTTTGTTCAAATCTAGATAAACAGCTCTACAGCAGTCACCTCACCTACACACTAAGACTATACCAGGGTGACATGGGTCAAGGGAAAGCTGTGCTGTCTCTCTGCAGCGACTGTTTCTTTTTGTTTGATGTTCTTGCTATCTTTACATCTCTGAGACCGAGTCAGAGAATGTTGAGGAAAGCACCAGGAGTCCTTCTAACTCACCTCAGGATTCTAACCCAGAAACCAAAATTGTTCAAAGGGAAACAGAGAAGAATAGGATCAGTCACTGAACCTGGGGCAATTGGGATGGCAATACCTTCTGAATGGGAATGAGTTGTTTCCACCTGACTCCAAAGAACTTCTAAGTCCAGTTCCTTAGTCTGCAGGATGCAAGGAAAGTTTCACTTAGTCTTAGACACAGAGGGTAGCTATCTAAGGATCTTTACCCAAAATCAATCAGTCAATCAGTAAGTATTTATTAAGTGCTTAAAAAATACTATGTAAGTATACCAATGAAACAGCCCTTGCCCTCATAAAGCTTATATTTGAATGGAAGAGATAATGCAACCCCTGAATTTAATTCAGAGGATTACTACATACAAACTACTAAATAACTGTGCTCATTTCACATGGCAACAAGATTATGCTCAAAATTCTGCAAACTAGGCTTCAGCAACATGTAAACCAACAATTGACCAAAAAAGGCAGAGGAACTAAAGACCAAACTGCCAACATTAGTTGGATTATGGAGAAAGTAAGGGAGTTACAGAAAAAAAAAATCTGCTTCATTGACTACACTAAAGCTTTTGACTGTGTGGATCACAACAAAATGTGATAAGTCCTCAGAGAGGAGGGAGTACCATATTACCTTACTTGTTTCCTGAGGAACTTGTATGTGGAATAAGAAGCAACGGTTAGAACTGAACATGTAACAAGTGACTGGTTGAAGATTGGAAGAGGAGTACAAATGTCATCTTATTTAAATTATACGCAGACTAGACCATGCAAAATACCAGGCTGCCAGGAGAAATATCAACAATCTCAGATATGCTGATAATATCACTCTGATGGCAAAAAGTGAAGAGGAATTAAGAAGCTTCTTTATGAGGGTGAAAGAGAGAAGTAGAAAAGTTGGCTTGAAGCTTAACATAAAAAAAATAACACCGTGGCAATTGTTCCCATCACTCCCTAGCAAATAGAGGAAGAAAAAAATGGAAGAAATGCCAGATTTTATACTCTTTGGTTCAAAATCACTATAGACAATGACTACCGCCATGAAATGCAAAGACGTTTGCTCCTTGGAAGGAAAGCTATGACAAATCTGAACAGCAAACTAAAAAGCAGAGACATCACCTTGCTGACAAAATTCTATATGGTCAAAGCTATCGTTTTTCCAGTAGAAATGTACACCTGTGAGAGTTGGGCTATAAAGAAAGCTGAGCCCTGCAGAACTGACACTTTTGAATGGTGGTGATGGAGAAGACTTGAGAGTCCCTAGGATAGCAAGGAGATCAAATCAGTCGATATTTAAAGAAATTATTTCAGGCTATCAAGTACTGAAGCTGAAACAGAAGTACTGCCCACATAATAAGAAGATGGAGCTCATTAGAAAACACCCTATGTTGGGAAGATTAAGGCAAAGAAAAAGGTGACAACAGAGGATGAGATGGACAGTTAACACAGGAAACATGATCATGAACATGGGACAGACTTTGAGAAATAGTGGAGGATAGAAGGCCTGACTGGACACCACTGAACAACAACGAGGTGATGAGGGCCTGCACCATGTAGAGAGGAAGGGACACACTTAAGAAATATTAAATGTGAGAGCAATAACTTGATTTGGCAACTGATAGTCTATGTGGAATGAGTGAAAGTGAAGAGTTGAGATGGTACTGAGGTTTCAAAGCAAGGAGACTGGGAGGAGAGTAGTACCCTCAGCAGTGACAGGGAAGGGTTGGCCTGGATATAGAGATCTGTGAGACATGAAGCCACAGGAGCTGGTGACCTCACCAAAGGAGAGACTGTAAAAAGGAAAGAGAAAGCCATGGGGAAACTCCTGTTTATAGAGTATAGTTGAGGTCAACTCAGCAATATTCTGATGAGAACTGATCAAACCAATCTATTTATACCACATGTGGGCCACATGTATGGCCAGGCTCCTTCTGCTCCCTCAGCAGCTTGGGAGCCTCTCTTCTCAGTGTTCCTATGTTGTACTATCAGCAGTGCTAATTAATGGCTGTGAGGAGGGAAGGGGATGGTCTGTGACCAATGCACTACATTTCTCTGCACATTCTTCCTATCAGCAAGCTCTCCCATGCTCTCCACACTTTGTACCTGTTTGGGAACATGTGTCAGATGCATAGTCATATCTGATCATGTCTCCTTCCTCTTTGATAACAACGGCTCTGCATCACCACCAGGCTCTATTTGACATTCAAAGCTCTTAATAATCTTTCCAGTCTTCTTCTACCTTACTCCCTCCCATGTACTCTTCCATCCAGTGATGCTGCCCCCTGGCTATACAACAAATAAGACCCTCCATTTCTCAGCTCTGGGCCCTCTCTCCTCTGACCTTCCTGGTTTCCTCGAGGTCCCAGCCAAAGTCTCACCTCTCACTGGAGGCCTTCCCCAATCCTTCTTCATTCTAGAAATTTCTCTCTCTCCTTTGTGCGTCTTGGTTCTCCAGAAGTGGTTGCAGATCATTTCTTCTCATTAGACTAGGAGTTCCTTAAAAGCAAGGACTGGTTTTTGCCTTTCTTTGTGTTCCCAGTGATTAGTCCAGTGCATGGCACACAGTAGGTACTTGACACACGTTTCTGACTGCTGGACTACACAGTGAGATGACAGATGTGCTCTACTGAAGATGCCACAGGTCTTAACTGTGAAATACAATTTCACATGGACATCAATTTTTCTATTAATCATTCCTGAAAAAAAGTTCTTCCTTAAACTACAACTACTAAGCCTTGGCCTGGCTTTGTTAATGAGGACCATGAGTGGGAGGAGGGGAGAGAAGAAAGAAGGAAGTAAGTAGGGGGAAGAAAGGGAGGAGCTATCATATTGCCTGACACTGGAAGATGAAATGAAAACAGAGGGAGGAAAGCAGATGCCCAGGAAGGAAGAACGCTGGGCCCCAAAGAGAAGGAACTGTCACATACAAATCTGAGGTACCACTTAACAATGTCACATACAAATCTGAGGTACCACTTAACAATTGTCCCTTGGACACATCTGGCCTCAGGTCAAGCCCTATGACACACTATGCAAGTAATTCAATACTAAGTTTACAAGAGACCTGATGATCTTAATTAATTCCCAGTCTTCTACCCCTAAAACCACCATATCCATAGCCCCAGCCTTTCCTAAAACTTTACAGTTTGAAACATCACCCCAGAGGAGAATCAAACCAAGACAATGGACCACAAAGAGCAGATTCTGGTGAAAAGTTCCTCCTACTTTAAAAAGAGGTTTGTGTGGAAATAATGTAGATGAGAAAAACCAAATCGACACCCTATGGGAAATCACTATTCATACTAGCTATATGTATTCTAAAGGCTTCACTCTCAGCCCTCACTCTTGCATTTGCTTCCCTGAATTACAGATATGGCCCAGAGGAAGGTGTGCTGGTAAGCATTTGAGATCAAAGGGTGGGTGTGGGGTGCACAGAGGAGGGGGTCAAGGGGTGGGTGTAAGGTGCACAGAGGAGGGAGGGCCCAGCCAGGCCCGACCCCCACTGCCATTGCTAGGCTCTTTTAAAATGACTGCAGTATTCGCCTATTGGACTTAGAAGCTAAATGCAAAGAAAGCCCTTTTGTCAGGACAGGAACCTGTCATGTGACTGAGCAGATACCGTCATCCATGACGTGTGATGAGGAGTCATCACTGCCAGTCTCTTGGGGTATTCTGGGTCTAGGACTTCAGTAGCCAACAGCAGCACCCCTAAAGTCCCACATAGTACAGGGGAACAAGACACAGGATCTGTTCTACCCCAGAAAAGTCATATCTGGCTCTGACTCTCCTCCTTACAAAACACACAGGGTGAAAGCCAAGTTCGAGATCTTTGGCAGTATCAGGAAAATAAAATGGACAAAAGCAACAGGGTGCAATGGAATGAGCACTCAACTTCAGGTCAGGAGGCCTGCAATCAAGCCTTGACTGACATTTATTGCTGTGTAACCATGAACCAGCCCTTTCACCTCTCAGTGCCTCAGTCCCCTCCGCTACAGAATGGGACTTAATTACATATGAACTATTGATCTTACAGGGTTGTTGGTGTTGCTTTGAAAACTGCTTCGTAAACATTGCACCATTACTAGAACTATCCACTTTTTGTAGTAGTAAAGAATTAGAAACAACCGCAGAAGTGGAAACCAATATTCATCTACTGGACAATGGCTCAGCTCTTTGTGGTCTACGGATGTGAGGAGATGGGAGTGCTGTAAGCAACAGCGAACATAACGAATGCAGAAAAATATGAGAAGATGTATGTGAACTGATGGAAAAGTGAAGGAAGTAAAATCTGCTTGACTGTAATATTGCTAATGGAAAACAAAATTGATATTAAAGCCACCAAAATAATCCACAGTGAGTGACTTGAGATGCTGAGAACTAAGCTTGGCACCAAATGAGACTGAAAAGAGCACCAAACCAGGAGTGAAAAGGCCTCCAATTGGGTGCTGCCTCAATGGCTTACTGGCGACAGCGCCTGGGAAGCTCCCTCTCTGTAAAGTGGCAATGATAGCCTTGTCTATCCCAGCCCCTCCCCATGAGTATCCTTGAGGAAAGGCCTGTGAAAGCACCTTAAGGATGTGAAGCATACTCATCCCCCTTGGGTTTACAGCCGGCTAGCTCTCTGATTCCTAGTGGCAGTGAAGGTCATGGCTCTTCAGTCGTACCTTCTGTCCCTTCCTCAGGTCCTCAGCAGCAGCAGGGTTACTTAAACTGCCATGCTGCAAACCCTTTACATTTGGTGAGTTCAATTAACTACAGACCCAAGGAAACTTGAGCTCCACACTTGGCCATAACCTTAGTCAATCTCCCTGGACTATGGTCAATCTGTACACAGAACCAAGAATGGCTGCACTAGACAGGCCGACTCAATCCACGGACATGCCAACTCTGCAGGGCCCTTGGGCGGCCTCTCTCTGCTCCATGCAGCTGTGTAGCGCCTGGCTGACCTCTGAGGCAGGGGGAAGCACTGGGCTGGGGCTCAGGAGATTCCCCAGCTCAAGTTTTCACCAGACCACTGTGTGAACTGGGGTGACCCGGGCTAACTCACTTAGCTATTCTGGACCTCGGCCGCCTCCTCAGCAAAGTGTGGGAGTTGGACCAAGTGATCACAAGGACATTTCCAAGTCTGATGGTCTATGAGAGCTCCAGTAGAATCACCCCTGGGCTGAACAGGGGGAGAATCAGCAGCCTGAGGATTAGGCTCCCACTTCGGATTGGACATCAGACTGTGGCCGGCCACATCCCCTCTATGAAAATCCTCTCCTGCCCTTGGGATGGGACAGCACTGTTGGTGCCCTGAAAGCAGCTGGTCCAATGGCTGCTTCCATCTCCCTGCCACAGAACTGGAAAGGGTCAGGGGACTGAAGACAACCACAGACAGACAGGCTGCTTTCCCCAGGCATTACCATCATGCTCATTCCTCATCATGGATTTCAGGCAATTAAAAAAGTAATTTCAGCTGCATCATATTAGCTCCAAATATGAAAAGCAGCAATAACAGTTAGCACATAAATTATAAATGGTAGGTTCCCTAAAGGCCATTTCAGCCACAGCCTAGCTCTTATGCTATAACCCTCCAGTATCACCTCAGCTACAACAGATTCTTCAAAAGCAAACAAAGAGATTTCCTCCTAGCCTCCAAAGGCTTTCATTCTTCCTTCCTTCCCACTTCTAGGAGCTCTATACTTCTTGGCCTGGAATAAACATCTTTTAAGTAACCTGACTACCCAGGCATGGCCAATAGTGCAGAAGGACAACACCCCTCCCACAGTCTCCTGGCAAGATTGCTGATGTCATCCTGGATTGGGGATCATTTCCTTCACCCCTCTCAGTCTCAGGCAAAGGAAAGGAGCCCAGAGGAGGAAGCCTTTAGACTCTGGTTTGATTTCAGATTCCTACTCAATTAACCCCAATATAGAAAGGTCTCTCTTTGTGGAAGGTTCTGGAATTTGCTCTGGAAAATCCAGTCTCCAACCCCCACCAAATGATGGGGCTAAGGCTGAGGGCTCTGGTTAAGCAGGACTGCATTTTCAGAAGCACTCACTGTCCCTGAGCCAGGCTATGGCCTGTGTGGCCAGTGGGAAGGGGAGCACTAGCTGGAATTCTGAGTCTTTTTAGGAAACACTGAGGCCTCTGCCATTCTCAAAGTGGGCCTTGTCTCCTTTGGAGAGCCTATCCAACAGAAGACCAGTCATTCAGTGAGGTAGCCAGGGACCTGCAAGCTGTGGAGACGAAAAAAGGCCCAGGCTTTGGGAGGGTACAAGGAACCTAGCCAAGACAAACAGGTGAGGGCTTTAGCCAGGCAAGCACAGCTCAAAGATTTAAAGACACCAGCCAAACTAACCTGTACCAAGAGCAGGCTGTTTGGCGCAAAGAAACTGTCGAGGCCTGGGATCTAGACAAAGGAAGTACGGAGGCTTCCAGAGCTCCCCAGAAGGCAAAACACAGTTGGCTATTCTTAAGGCATATGGATCTTGGGACTGGACAACAGCATCAGTCTGTCAGGTCTAAGGCACATGAAACCAGTTCAAATCATCTGCTTGCTCTCAATGCACTGGAGACCTGGAGAGCCCTTGTTTAGGGCCAGGGAGCTGAAACAAGACCTCTTTGATACCTTGCCCCCAGAGGTTTCTCCAGGGAATGCAAGGTATCCTGACTGGGTTCCAATACCAGGACACAATACTACCTACCACCAGGTGGAACCTCAAGAGAGGCCCTGTTTAGTCTAATCTGGTGCCTTGAAAAAATGAACTTCTCTCCACCCGCTGACACATGGCCTTGACTCACTCCTCAGTGGTTAACATGTCCATTCTCCTAGACTTCCCCTGTAACTCCTGGCTAATGGATAATGGCCCCATCCTCAACTCTATATTGGCCCCAGGTCATGTTCCACTCCAGATGTACCTTACTGCCCCTCCCACTGTGCCCCCTGAAATGCCTGCTCCATAGCGAATAAGGTTTTTAGCTTATGTCTCTCCTTTCTCACTCCTTCCATCTTCTGGCCCTCACCAAGACCTGACTGCATCCCAATGACACTTCCCTCAACACCCTTTTTTAGAAAAAGTTATATTTCCTCTCCAATTCTTTCATAATGCCTGACTAACTGATCATGGTCAGGGAATCAGACTATTCCTTGTCTCCCATTACCACTTCTAGTCTCTCCCTATCACACCTTCACTAAGCAACTTCTACCTCTGAGGTTCACACTATCTAAATTTGTCACCTAATTCATAGCCATTTTCTACAAGGGCCCAGAAGCCTCTTCACCCTGGAAGCTCACTCCACTGCTGGACTTCACAGACTGGAACAACTTTCCACTCTGTGGCCTCTTCTCCTGAAAGCCTCCAATCTAAGAGGAGGCTCAGGCCAGCCATGTCTTCATTCCTCTCCAAGTTGCACTTCTGATTGTTCCTGGTCTTTCTCTACCATGCTTCCCCCAACCCCAGCCCCCCTTGGCCAGGCACTTTCATCTCCTTTATAGACAGACCCTGAAGAGCTTTCCAGCTCCCTTTAATGTATTGTCCTCTCCCATTGGAATGTAAGCCCTTTGAATGCAAGGCTTTCCTCTCTCCCTCCCTTCCTTCGTTCCTTCCTTCCTTCCCTCTCTACCTCCTTCTTTTCCTAGTATTTAGCACAGTGTCTGATGCAGAGTAAACTCAATAAATGCTTGTTGACTTGATGCAGTTTGCTACCCACTGATCCAAATTCTGAACATTCTTCTTCCTTCCTCAACGATGCCAGTGTTTAGCTCAGTCTATCTCTCTTCTCCCTACTGCTTGTCCTTCTAGGGAACTTCAACATACATACTGATGGAACCTCAAATATGCCAACTTTCCAGTTCCTCACTCTACTCAATTCCTATGACCTACTCTTCCATTCCACCTCAGCTACACATGGAGAGAGTCATACCCTTAATTTTGCCACCACCCACAAGCGTCCCACATCCTTGCTGAACAACTCCTCAATTCCATTATTTGGTCACAATCTTTTATCATTCTTGTCTTCCCTAGGTCTTACAACCTTGTTCTTTATCCTTGACATGAACTCTCCCCTCCATCCCCTGTTCTTCACCAGGCTTTGTTTTTCACCAGGCTCTATTCCTTTCCCTGTCTTGACCCCCTCCATAAACTTATTCAAAGCTCTACTATCCTCTGATCTCCAAACTCTTGCCCTCTTGCTCTACAGTTGCCCATGCCTTTTGTTGACTTCACTCCTACTCACCTATGGAGCTTGAGAAAATCATAAAATTCTGCTAACCTGAGTCAACTGGAAATCTATGCTACAAGGCCACTCTTATAGAAAGGCAAACATTCTACTCCATCATCAATCCACTAGTCCATTGTCTCCCATGCTTGTTCCAACCCTTCTGCCTCCAAGCCTTCTAGGACACCATGTTCTTCTTCCTCCTTACCCTTCACCAAACACATAAAGGCCTTGCTGAGGGTTCCTTTTCCTCTCCTCCTCCTCCTCCCATCTTCCTCTACTAAGTCCTCCTAAGAGGTAGGCCTTCTCTTTGCCAAGGCCAGTCCCTTCACATTCACCTTTGATGTAATCCTCTCCTATCCTTCCCAGCAGATTGCAATCCACTACCACCACTGCTCTCTCTCTAATCTTGTTTCTCTCCTAGTTCCTACAAACACACCCATACCTATAAAACCCTCCCCTAACCCTCTCCTCCTCCAGATATTCTCTTCAGCTAAACTCTTTGAAAAAGCCATCATATTAGGCCCATTTCTTCCTTCCTCTGTCCCTGAAATCCAGACCCTTCACAACTTGGCTTCCGACCTCATTATGTGTACACCATTGCCAGAATAATATGTGTGTGTGCTCGTCCTTCGTTGACAAAGAAGACCATGCCATCAGAGAAATGATGATATGACTTGCACTTGACTTTGTTTTGAGTGAGGGAAGGCTGTGCAGGTCACCAGACTCACTTCTCCTCCAGAGCCATCTGGATCCAGTGACCAGATATTCATCAGGATGACTGGAGATGACCCAGGAGGAGGCAACTGGGGTTAAGTGACTTGCCCAAGGTCACACAGCTAGTGAGTGTCAAGTGTCTGAGGTGAGATTTGAACTCAGATTCTTCTGACTCTTGCACTGGTGTTCTATCCACTGCACCACCTAGCTGCCTACCCCCTTAACACCAGAATAAACTTCCTTATGCAGAGACCTGGTCATGTTACTTCTCTGCTCAAGTCTTCTACTTACTTACCCTGAGTAGCAACGAAGATTCCCCTCCTTACTCTGTCTTGATTAGATTACTTCTGGATTATTATGATCTACTGTAGATGCCATACTTTAAGGGGAATATTGAGCTAGAGGGCAATCATGAGTGGCCAACCATGACAGCTGAAGGATTCATACCATGTGAGGATAGAATAAAGGAACTGGGAAGGGGGATTAAGTTTATTACTAAATTTATAATTATAAATTTGCTTGGAGGGCAAAAGTAGGAACAATAAGTAGACATTACAGGGAGGCAAATTTTAGCTCAAGATAAGGAAAAGCTGCCTAACAATTAGTACAAGATTTAGCAGCTTATACGATAAAGGACAAGAGGGCCTGGAATGTGATATTCCAGAGGGCTAGAATTCCAACCAAGAATCACCTGTCCAGCAAAACTGAGTATAATCCTTCAGGTGGAAAAATGGATAATTCAAGTAAATAGAGAACTTTCAAGCATTCTTAAGAAAAAGACTAGAGCTGAATAGAAAATCCAACTTCCAAATACAAGATTCAAGAGACTCATAAAAAAATAAACATGAAAGAGAAATCATAAGGAATTCAATAAGGTTAAACTGTACATATTCCTACATGGGAAGATGAAACTTTTAACTCCCTAGAACTTTATCATTATTAAGACAGAAGACATAGACAGAGGGCATGAGAGTGTGCTGCCTATGATGGGATAATTTAAAAAAAAATAAAATTAATGGATTGAGAAAGAAGGATCCATTGAGAGAAAGGGGAAAGGAGAGGCAGAATGGAGTAAATTGTCTCACATAAAAGAAGTAGGAAAGAAATAACTTTTACAGTGAAAGGGAAGATTGGGGTCAGGGGTGGTGGCAGCTGAACCTTAATCTCACTAGAATTGGCTCAAAGAGGGAATAACACACACTCAGCTGAGTACAGAAATCTATCTTCCCCCACAGGGAAGTATGAGGGGAAGAGGATAAGACAAGGAGGGAGGTGATGGAAGGGAGAGCAGATAAGGGGAGGCAGTGGTCAGAGGCAAAATAGACCTTTGAAGAGGAACAGGGTAAAAGGAGAGAGGGAGAGAGGGTGGGAGAGAGGGAGGGAGGGACAGAGAGGGAGAGAGAGGAAAAGAGAGGGAGGGAGGGAAGGAAGGGGAGAGGGAGAGAGAGAGAGAGAGAGAGAGAGAGAGAGAGAGAGAGAGAGAGAGAGAGAGAGAGAGAGAGAGAGATAAATGGGGGAAAATAGGATGAAGGGAAATGCACAGCTAATAATCACAACTGTGAGTGTGAATGAATGGACTCACCTATTAAAAAGGGAAGTGGATAGCAGACTGGATTAAAAACCAGAATTCAGCAATATGTTGCTTACAAGAGACACACTTGAAGCAGAAAGACACACAGAGAAAAAAGGTAAGTGGCTGAAGCTGATTTATTACGCTACATCAGCTGATGTAAAAAAAAAAAAGCAGGAGTAGCAATCATGATCTCCAAGCAAAAGCAAAAATAGATCTAATTAAAAGGAGAAAAAGCAGGGAAACTACATTTTGCTAAAAGGTACCTTAGGCAATAAAATAATATCAATAAAGACATATGCACCAAATGGCATAGCATCCAAATTTTAAAGGAGAAGTTAAATCAATTACAGGAGGAAATAGTAAAACTATACTAGAAGGGAACCTTTCCCCTCTTAGAACTAAAATAAATCTAACCCAAAAACAAACAAGAAAGAAGTTAAAGATAGGAATAAACTTTCTGAAAAGTTGGATATAACAGACCTCTGGGGGAAAAAAATGAATGGGAATAGAAAGGGAAATCATGAAAAAAGAGTCAACAGCTTTGTAAAGGAGGTGCACACACACACACACACACATACATACACATACACACACAGAATACTTGAGGAAAATAACACCTTAAAGAAACAGAACAGGCCAAATGTTAAAAGAGGCACAAAAATCCAATGGAGAGAAGAATGCCTTGAAAAGCAGAATTGGCCAGATGGAAAAAATATATACAAAAATTCACTGAAGAGAAGAACTTCTTAAAAAGTAGAAATGGTCAAATGGAAAAAGAGGTATGGAATCTGAATGCAGGTCAAAGTATACTATTTTTTTTCTTTTTAGTGGAACTCCTCTTTTGTTTTGTTTCTTCTTTGACAACATAACTAATATGGAAATATATTTAGTATATTTAAATATATTATATAAATATATTTAATATATTTAATTTAATACATTTAATATAACACATATATAGCCTATATCAGATTGTATGCCATCTTGGGGGGGGGGGGGGGGAAAGGAGGGAGGAGAAAAAAATTTGGAACTCAAAATCTTATAAAAGTGAATGTTGAAAAAAAATTACCTCAAATCAATAAATAAAAAACGCTCCTTGAAGAAAACAATTCCTTAAAAGTTAGAACTGGGCAAGTGAAAGCTAATAACTTTTGAGATATCAAGAAACAACCAAACAAAATCAAAAGAATCAAAAAAATAGAAGAAAATGTGAAATATCTGGTTGGAAAAACAAGTGACCTGGAAAACAGATCCAGGAGAGATAACTTAAGAATTAATGGATTACCTGAAAGTCATGATCACAAAAAGAGACTAGACATCATCTTTCAAGAACTTATCAAGAATAACTTCCCTGATATTCTAGAACCAGATGGTTAAATAGAAATTGAAAGAATCTACCTCCAATTGAAATAATTTCACCTCCTGAAAGAGATCCCAGAAGGAAAACTCCTAGGAATATTATAGCCAAATTCCAGACCTCCCAGATCAAGGGGAAAATACTGCAAGCAGCCAAAAAGAGAAAAAGAAATTGAACATGTCATAAATGAGCTCCCTAAAGAAAAATTCCCAGGATCAGATTGATTCACAAGTGACTAACCCCCCCACTTCCCCCACTTTGCTGAGGAAACAGAGGCCACAGTTCATCCTGTATTCTCTCTCGTTTGCTAAGACCCATCACCTTGTTGGAGTCAGTCCTATTGCCCATGGCCTTCCATCTTCCCAGAATCTTGTCCTTTCACTCATCCCCACTTTCCTTCCCTTCGGATGGTCCCCCTTTACACATCACTGCCATCCATTCTCCTTACACAGACCCGTAGCAAAGGCGCTCTGCACACACAGCTCCATGACCTGCCTCCCAGTTACTGTTGAAGCCCTTGCCAATACAGCTGCCGCTCCAGCTCCCTCCAACATTGTCTATGGTCTGCATTCCCTCCCTGCAGCCTTCATTACATCATACGCTCCTAGTTCTCCTTTTCCTGGTCTGACCACTTGCTTTCATGTGCCTTGCTAGGTCATTATCTTGTCAAATTCCTTACTCTGTTCCAACTAATCAGAGATTTCTTAGGAGCCTACTATGTGCTGGGGATAAGATTTTAAGAGCTTCCATTCTATCCAAGGAAACAACAAGAGAAAACACACACATACATATACACAGACACACACAAAACATACAAAGTGAAACAAAGTAATTATAGGATGGTGGAAACACTGTACTAGCAGCTGAGGGATCAGTTTGCTTTACAAATGAGATAGCCCTTGAGATACACTTTGAAGGAAAAGGGGTGTGAAGAGGCGGAGGTGAGAAAGGTATGCTCTCCAGGCATGGGGCACAGCATAGGTGAAGGGGCGGCACATCAGACGTAGGACTCACGATAAAGCATGGTTACCGTCTGCCTCCAGACAAAGAGCTTAGGTGGTTTGAACGCAGTCTGAAGCATGCTCATTTTTCACTTTCTTTTTTTTCTTTTGTCTGAGTCTTGTACAAAATGAACAACATGGAAATAGTTTACATAATAATAACATCTGATTGCTTACCATTTCAGAGAGAGAGAGAGAAGATTTGGAACTCAAAACTTTAAATTAAAATGCTTAAAAATTGAAAAAAATCAGTGTAACCTTGACACCCCCGCTCAGCCACCTTCACCGGCTCCTTCTTGCTGCTATGACAAAATGTAAGTACCTCATCCAGTCATTTCATAAAGGGAGGCTCCCAGTTCCATAAAGAGCCCTCTTTTTACATTCTGCTTTGTGTAGAGAAATGCTTCTTGCAGAGAGGGCATGGGTAGTGGTTAAGTACAGAATTTTAAAAATAAACAACATCACAAACTGTGCCCCTTCCTAATAGGGCTCCAGCCTATCTTTCCAGATACTGCTCCTCATTGTCCCTCTCATGCACTCTATGCTGGAGTCAAACCAAGACTGGAATCCTTCTCCGACCTCACTGCCTCTGCCTGAAGGATCCTCTATGCACCTCTAACTCGTGGAATCTCTGTCTTACAAGAGCTTTTCTCAGTCTCCTTACTTGTAAGTGCTCTCTTCCTCCCCCGATAATCCTGAATTTGCATATAGGTTTGCATACTGCATTCGACTGGAGAACAGAGAGGAAGAGGCTTGAAGGTAAAGACAATTTTTCACTTTTGTCTCTGACCTCTCAGGGGCAGCAGGTTTTAAATAACTCCTTACTGAGAGCTTAACCCACTCAGTAATGTAGAGGAATCTATAAAGAAAGAAAACTTAAAGAGATCTTCAAATACACTATTTCAGAAATGAAAACAAAAATAGAATCAACTTCCTATTGCACAAACACAACACACCACCAAAACACAGTAATAAATATTCTTCTGAGCTCCTGCCTACACTGGTATACAGACTCAGAGCTCTGTATGTCAAAAGTCAACATGGTTTTTAGAAATCTGCTTGTGAATTCTGTCCAGAAACACGGCAGCCTTTCTGCCACAGCTGTTTCGGCAGGGAGAGGAAAATAATATTGGTAATGACAGGACTCACTTATTGCTGTCCTTGTATTCATAGATGTGACATCCTTGAGGCATCCCAGTGTCCTGGTCCAAAGTGAAAGCAAGTTTTAGCTGCAGGATGAAGAGAAGAGAAACACAAAGAGGTGTTAGGTGGTACATTCCAACCATTCCCATAGCTGAAATGAAGGTAGCAACAGAAGCAATGAAACTGATTCCAGTTGACATCCCTATCCTAGGCTCTGGTGTGCAATACAGGAGTCCACAGAGTTTTGCACAGAACCAGCTCTGGGTCAGAAAGAAATTACAGGGGATCCTTTGCTGGCACTAGGTACAGCTGACACTAATTGGCAACTCTATTACCCATAAGCAGTTCTAGGTCACAGTTCCAGGGCAGAGGCTAAGGCTTTTGATCAGTCACAAAGGAACAGGGAACCTGGCTGTAGTTCCAAGGCAGAGAGGAGCACCAGTGCTTGTGACTGCAGGAGAACAGGGTATCTGGTCATGGTTTCAGGACCAAGAGGAATGCTACCAGTTATAGGAGAGCAGATGTCCTTCCTGAATAAAAGCCAGACCATAGACCAGGAAGTAGTGACCATACTTTTCCCAGAATCACCATCTTGTTAACACCAAAAACTTGCAGACCCTCCAGAACTAGCTTGGAAAACAAAAGCACAAAAAAGCCTGAAGCTTGGGGCAATGTTTCCCCAACCCCAGGTGAGCAGAGCTCAACTTTAATATAAAGTCCAAAGTCTATTGGCTAGAAATAGGCTAGAAAAAGGAGTTAAAAGAAAAAAAAGAATTTGACTAAAGCTACAACAGAGGCAGGGGAGACCAAGACACAACCTAAGAAAATGACAACAATGGGAAAGCAGATACAAAAAGAACGTCAAAGAAAAATGATAATTATACGTAAGCCCAACAAGAATTTCTGGAAGAGTTTAAAAAAGAGATAAGAATGGTAGAGAAAAAGTTTGGAAAAACAAGAAAAGTATGAAAACTATGAAAAAAGAATTAACAGCTTGGTAAAAATACTTAACAGCTTGGCATCAAAAATACTGAAAAAAATAGCATCTTAAAAACTGAATTAGCCTAACAGTAAAAGAGGCACAAAAAGTCACTGAAGAAAAGAACTTCTTAAAAAATAAAACTGATCACAAGTACAAAAGTTCACCCAAAAAAATAATTAGAGATGGGGGATGGAGCCAACATGGCAGAGTAACAGCACAGATTTTCTAGAGTGCTGTTCCCACGTCCATCCAAATACCTGTAAAAAATGGCTCTAAACAAATTCTGAAGCTCTAGAACCCAAAGAATGACATAGTGAAGCAAATATCCAACCCAAGGCAACCTGGAAGGTTGCCAGGAAGTGTCTATCATGCCACACTGGAAGCAGAGAGCAGTTTAGTGTGGGCCATTCATGAACAGAGAGGACCTGAGCAGGCCCTGGGGAGAATGAATCTCTCATTCCTGCAGTGGTCTCCAGACTTCATGATACCAAAACATTGAGAACAAATTGTAAGGTCAGTGGGAAAAGGACCAGTGCAGGAGGGTGGAGTGGTCAGGCCCTAACCCCTGGGTAGCTGGGTTTGGGGCAGGTGGAGGCACCCGTGGCAGCCACAGCAGCAACAGGGGCAGCTGCAGCCACTGTTTCTGGAGTTCCAGGCCCACAGATTGTGGGGGGATCGAGTGGCTGACAGCACACCTCCCACACCCACTGAAAGCAGAGAACTACCTTGACAAAGAAAGAGCTCGAAAGTCAAATAAATGACTGAGTAAATGAGCAAAAACCAGAAAAAAAAATCAGACTACAGAATCTTCCTACGATGACAAGGAAGACCAAAGCATGCAAAGAGAAGAAAACAAAGTCAAAGCTTTTCCATCCAAAGCCTCCAAGAAAAATATGAATTGGTCTCAGGCCATGGAAGGGCTCAAAAAGGATTTTGAAAATCAAGTAAGAGAAGTAAGGAAAAATTGGGAAGAGAATTGAGAGTGATGCAAGAAAATCATGAAAAACAAGTCAACTGCTTGCTGAAGGAGACCCCCAAAAATGCTAAAGAAAATAACACTTTTAAAAATAGGCCAATCCAAATGGCAAAAAAGATCCAAAAAGCTAATGAGGAGAAGAATGCCCTAAGAAGCAGAATTGACCAGATAGAAAAGAAGATCCAAAAGCTCACTGAAGAAAATAATTCCTTAAAGATTAGAATGGAGCAGATTGGAAGCTAATGACTTCATGAAAAATCAAGAAATTATAAAACAAAACCAAAGGAATGAAAAAATAGAAGATAATGTGAAATATCTCATTGGGAAAACAACTGACTTGGACAAAAGATCCAGGAGAGATAATTTAAAAATTATGGGACTACCTGAAAGCTATGATCACAAAAAAAGTGTAGATATCATCTTTCATGAAATTATCAAGGAAAACAGCCCTGATACTCTAGAACCAGAGAGTAAAATAAATATTGAAAGAATCAGGGGGTGGAGCCAAGATGCCAGCGTCAAGACGCCACGGTAGAAAGATGCACATACTCTAGCTCTTCCCCCCACACCCCGTAAAATACCTGTAAAGAATGACTCTCAATAAATTCTAGAGAAGCAGAAGTCACAGAACAATGCAGTGGAAGGGACTTCCAGCCCAGGGTGACCTGGAAGGATGATGGGAAAGTCTGTCACACCAGACGCAGAGCAGAGCCCTGCTCAGCCTTTACCACACAGCTCAGGGAGCAGAACTGGAGTAGGTCATGGAGGTGGAATCCCCAGCAGCAATGGCTGCGGTTTGCAGATCCCTCAACCCACAGGCACCAAAGGTCAGTGAGAGGGCTTTTTCAGCTGGCCAAGAAGGGAGCAGGGTCACCCCATAGCTCCAGCCCCAGGTAGCAGACGCCTCAGCTGCAGCGATGGCTCCCACAGCAGGCAGCAACTGACATCCATTGTTGGAGGCCTCCTCGTAAATCCCCTGGGGGAACTGAGCAGCTGATCTAAACCTCAGCCCTCAGTGCTGGCATGCTGGAACTGGAGTGAGACTGTCAGGGAGAGGAAATTCTACCACTCACGGATTCTGGGCACAAAAGTTTCTGGTGGCTCCCAGATCAGTGTGCAGGCTGGATTGTGGCACCTTGGAAGAAATGAGATTTTACAGGGCCCTAGAGTATACCCTACTCTTGACAACCCAAAAGTCAAGTAACTGGTTGGGAAAATGTCCAAAAAAAAAGGGAAAAAAATAAGACTATAGAAGATTACTTTCTTGGTGAACAAGTATCTTCTCCCATCCTTTCGGATGAGGAAGAACAATGTTTACCACCAGGGAAAGACATAAAAGTCAAGGCTTCTGTATCCCAAACCTCCAAAATAAATATGAAATGGTCTCAGGCCATGGAAGAGCTCAAAAAGGATTTTGAAAATCAAATAAGAGAGGTGGAGGGAAAACTGGGAAGACAAACGAGAGAGATGCAAGAAAAGCATGAAAATCAGGTCAACACCTTACTAAAGGAGACCCAAAAAAATGCTGAAGAAAACACCTTTAAAAATAGGCTAACTCAATTGGAAAAAGAGGTTCAAAAAGTCAATGAGGAGAAGAATGCTTTAAAAAGCAGAATTAACCAAACAGAAAAGGAGGTTCAAAAGCTCACTGAAGAAAATAGTTCTTTATTTCATCTTATTTTATTTATTTATTTATTTATTCATTCATTTATTTATTTATTTATTTAACTTTTTACATTCATTTTCACAAATTTTTGGGTTCCAAATTTTCCCCCCTTTTATCCCCTCCCCCCACCCCAATACCCCAAGCAATCTAATTTTCCCTATCTCCAATCTGTCCTCTCTT
Organism: Bettongia penicillata ogilbyi; assembly: GCA_023548195.1. NCBI lineage: Eukaryota > Metazoa > Chordata > Mammalia > Diprotodontia > Potoroidae > Bettongia > Bettongia penicillata. The sequence continues at coordinate 16,590,443 of JAJHZJ010000134.1, read as the reverse complement.
CTGTCATCCCTCCCTTCTCTTGTCTCCATCTTCTCTTTTCTCCTGTAGGGCCAGATGACTTTCTATTCCTCATTAACTGTATGTCTTCTTTCCTAGCTGCAACAACAACACTAAACAGTTGTTCCTAAAACTTTGAGTTCCAAATTCTCCCCATCCCTCCCTCCCCACCCATTCCCTTTGGTACGGCAGGCAATTCATTATAGGCCATATCTGTGTAGCTTTGCAAATGACCTTCCTGATAGCCGTGTTGTGTAAGACTAACTGAATTACCATCCCTCCTAACCTGCCCCTCATTGTTTCTCTTCTGTCTTTTGATCCTGTACCTCCCTAAGTGCTGACTTTCAATTACTCCCTCCTCCCTCTGCCCTCCCTTCCACCATCCCCCCCCCCGCAATATCTCCTTCTCCCCCACTTTCTTATACTGTAAGATAGGTTTACATACCAAAATGAGTGTGCATTTCACTCCCTCATTTAGTCAAATGTGATGAGGGTAAACTTCTTGGTTTTTTTTTTTTTCCCCTCAGCTCTCCTCTTTTTCCCTCCACTAAAAAAATCTCCTGCTTGCCTCTTAAATGGCATATAGTTACCCCCTTCCATTTCCCCCTCTTTCCTCTCACTACATTTCTCTCTCACCATTTACTTTAATTTCTTTTAAGGTATGGTCCCATCCTATTCAGTTCAATCTGTGCTTTCTGTCTCTGTATATGTATGCATGTGTATATGTGTGTGCATGCATGTACATGTGTATGTGTGGTCCCACCAACTACCCATATACTGAAAAGTTTTAAGAGTTAGAAATATTGTCTTTCCCTGTAGGAATGTGAACAGTTCATTTCTGGTAAGTCCCTTAATACTTCTCTTTGCTATTTACTTTTTCATGCTTCTTCTCATTCTTGTGTTTGAAAGTCAAATTTTCTTTTCAGCTCTGGTCTTTTCATCAAGAATGATTGAAAGTCCTCTGTTTCATTGAAAGACCATATTTTCCCCTGAAGTATTATACTCAGTTTAGCTGGGTAGGTGATTCTTGGTTTGAGTCCTAGTTCCTTTGACTTCTGGAATATCCTATTCCACGCCCTTCGATCCCTTAATGTAGAAGCTGCTAGATCTTGAGTTATCCTGATTGTATTTCCACAATACTGGAATTGTTTCTTTCTAGCTGCTTGCAAGATTTTTTCCTTGAGCTGGGAGTTCTGGAATTTGGCCACAATGTTCCTAGGAGTTTCTCTTTTTGGATCTCTTTCAGGTGGTGATCGATGGATTCTTTCAATACTTATTTTGCCCTCTGGTTCTAGAATGTCAGGGCAGTTTTCCTTGATAATTTCATGCAAGATGATGTCTAGGCTCTTTTTTTGATCATGGCTTTCAGGTAGTCCCATAATTTTTAAATTGTCTCTCCTGGATCTATTTTCCAGGTCAGTTGTTTTTCCCATGAGATATTTCACATTCTCTTCCATTTTTCCGTTCTTTTGGTTTTGTTTGGTGATTTCTTGGTTTCTCGTAAAGTCATTAGACTTCATCTGTTCCATTCTAATTTTGAGAGAACTTATTCTCTTCAGTGAGCTTTTGAGCCTCTTTTTCCATTTGGCTCATTCTGCTTTTGAATGCATTCTTCTCCTCATTGGCTTTTTGAACCTCTTTTGCCAATTGAGTGAGCCTATTTTTCAACGTGTTAATTTCCTCAGCATTTTTTTTGGGTCTCCTTTACCAAGGTATTAACCTGTTTTTCATACTTTTCTTGCATCTCTCTCATTTCTCTTCCCAGTCTTTCCTCCACCTGTCTAACTTGCTTTTCAAAATCCTTTTTAAGCTCTTCCAAGGCCTGAGCCCACCCGACACCCCCCTGGGGTGAATGGGGTACTGAGGCCCCGCCCTCCACGTCTTTCCCTGATGGCAAGAATACGTTCTCGTCCTCGCCATCAGATCCGAAGGTCGGGATCATTTGCACTTCTTGGAAAAAACTCTCTATAGTCTTATTTTTCTTCCCTTTTCTAGGCATTTTCCCAGCCAGTTACTTGACTTTTGAGATTCCTTTCCTCCTCCGCCTGGATCCGCCCAGCTAGTGCTTGGCCTCTGAGATTCAAATGCGCTTTCCGCGGCAAGCTTTAGTTCTGGCGCAGGGGTGGAGGCAGGGTCGCCTCCCAAGCTCGGTCCCTCAGGGGCTTTCTGCAGAAACTTTCAGGAACGGAGCGGGTGGGGGCAGGGTGGGGGGCCTGCCTCCTATGCTCAGCTCCCTCAGGGGTTTTATTCAGAGGCCTCAGTAATAGAACGGGGTGGGGGCAGGGCCGTCTCCCAGGCTCAGCTCCCCCAGGTTGGAAAGACCTTCAGTATTGAAGATCCCACCTCCTGCTGGGGGATTCCTGAGTCCTGGGCCGCTGCGCCTCAGCCGCCGCCCACGCCTCTACCTCTGCCGCTTCCTGCCCCTGTCTCTGCCGCGCCGCTTCCTCCCGAGGGGGCCAAATCACGGAGACGCTCCAGTCCCCTCCCCTACCCCAGCCTTCTTTCTCACTGACCTGTAGCTTCTGTGGGCGGAGGGACTTTCCCGGCTGCCGGAGCTTCCCCCGGAGCTTCCCTCTCTGAAGCCTGCTCGGGTCAGCTTCTCTGGGGCTGCGGCCAGGGCAGCGCTGAGGGTGGGGTCCACTTTCCAGGGCACGATGGACCCCGGGGACGGCTCTCCAGGGCTCAGTGCAACGGAAATCTCTTCCCCTATATTTATGCACCCCCTGCCGTGATTCAGAATTTATGGGGATCTCTTTTTACCTCAATTCCATGGGTTGTGGGCTCGGAGCTCATAAATGTGCATCCTTCTACTCCGCCATCTTGGCTCCGCCCCTAGAAAATAGTTCTTTAAAAATGAGAATGGGGGGCGGAGCCAAGATGGCGGAGTAGAAAGACGCACGTTTACGAGCTCCGAACCCACAGCCCATAGAATTAATGTAAAAAGAGATCCCCATAAGTTCTAGATCACTGCAAGGTGTGCAGAAACAGAGTGGAAAAGATTTCCGTTCCAGAGAGCCCTGGAGAGCCGTCCCCAGGGTCTGTCACACCCCGGAAAGCGGACCCCACCCCAGCGCTGCCCTGGCCGCAGCCCCAGAGAAGCAGATCCGAGAAGGCTTCAGGGACGGAGGCTCTGGTGGCCAGGAAGGTCCCTCTGCCCACAGAAGCTACAGGTCAGTGAGAAACACGCTTGGGCTCACCAAGAGCGGAGCGGGGTTTCTCCGTGACTCGGGCCCACTCGGGAGGAAGCGGCGACGGCAGAGGTGGGGGCGGCGGCAGAGACAGCAGCTGTGGCGGCAGCCCGGGACTCCCCCAGCAGCAGGCAGGATCTTCATTACTGAGAGTCTCTGCATAAACCCCCTGAGGGAGCTGAGCCTAGGAGACGGCCCTGCCCCACCTGCTCCATTTCTGAAGGTCTCTGCATAAAGCCCCTGAGGGAACTGAGCCTGGGAGGCAGCCCTGCCTCCACCCCAGCACCAGAACTAAAGTTCACATTGATTAGCAGCCACGCGGAGTGGAAAGCCCATTGGAATCTCAGACCCCAAGCACTAGCTGGGCAGAAAGCCCGTTTGAATCACAGACCCCAAGCACTAGCTGGGCGGATCTAGGCGAGGATGGACAGGAATCTCAGAAGTCAAGTAACTGGCTGGGAAAATGCCTAGAAAAAGGAAGAAAAGTAAGACTACAGAGAGTTTTTTCGAAGAGATGCAAATGATCCCGACTTTCAGATCTGACGACGAGGACATATTCTTGCCATCAGGGAAAGACGTGGAGGGCGGGGCCTCAGTACCCCATTCACCCCAGGGGGGTGTCGGGTGGGCTCAGGCCTTGGAAGAGCTCAAAAAGGACTTTGAAAATCAAGTTAGACAGGTGGAGGAAAAACTGGGAAGAGAAATGAGAGAGATGCAAGAAAAGTATGAAAAACAGGTCAATACCTTCCTAAAGGAGACCCAAAAAAATGCTGAAGAAAATAACACCTTGAAAAATAGGCTCACTCAATTGGCAAAAGAGGTTCAAAAAGCCAATGAGGAGAAGAATGCTTTCAAAAGCAGAATTAGCCAAATGGAAAAAGAGGTTCAAAAGCTCGCTGAAGAGAATAGTTCTCTCAAAATTAGAATGGAACAGATGGAGGCTAATGACTTTCTGAGAAACCAAGAAATCACCAAACAAAACCAAAAGAATGAAAAAATGGAAGAGAATGTGAAATATCTCATGGGAAAAACAACTGACCTGGAAAATAGATCCAGGAGAGACAATTTAAAAATTATGGGACTACCTGAAACTCATGATCAAAAAAAGAGCCTAGATATCATCTTCCATGACATTATCGAGGAAAACTGCCCTGACATTCTACAACCAGAGGGCAAAATAAGTATTGAAAGAATCCATCGATCACCACCTGAAAGAGATCCAAAAAGAGAAACTCCTAGGAACATTGTGGCCAAATTCCAGAACTCCCAGCTCAAGGAGAAAATCTTACAAGCAGCTAGAAAGAAACAATTCCAGTATTGTGGAAATACAATCAGGATAACTCAAGATCTAGCAGCTTCTACATTAAGGGATCGAAGGGCGTGGAATAGGATATTCCAGAAGGCAAAGGAACTAGGACTCAAACCAAGAATCACCTACCCAGCTAAACTGAGTATAATACTTCAGGGGAAAATATGGTCTTTCAATGAAACAGAGGACTTTCAATCATTCTTGATGAAAAGACCAGAGCTGAAAAGAAAATTTGACTTTCAAACACAAGAATGAGAAGCATGAAAAAGTAAACAGCAAAGAGAAGTTTTAAGGGACTTAACCAGAAGTGAACTGTTTATATTCCTACATGGAAAGACAATATTTGTAACTCTTAAAACTTTTCAGTATCTGGGTAGTTGGTGGGTCCATACACACACATACACACATGCACACACATACAGAGACAGAGAGCACAGAGTGAATTGAATAGGATGGGACCATATCTTAAAAGAAATTAAGGTAAATGGTGATAGAGAAATGTAGTGGGAGGAAAGAGGGTGAAATGGAATGGGGTAATTATATGTCATTTAAGAGGCAAGTAGGAGACTTTTTAGTGAAGGGAAAAAGAGGAGAGCTGAGAAAAAAAAAAACAAGAAGTTTACCCTCATCACATTTGACTAAAGGAAGGAATAAAATGCACACTCATTTTGGTATGAAAACCTATCTTACAATACAGGAAAGTGGGGGAGAAGGAGATAAGCAGGGCGGGAGGGATGATGGAAGGGAGGGCAATGGGAGGAGGGAGCAATTTGAAGTCAATACTCTTGGGGAGGGACAGGATCAAAAGACAGAATAGAAACAATGGGGGGCAGGACAGGATGGAGGGTAATTCAGTTAGTCTTACACAACACGACTATCAGGGAAGTCATTTGCAAAATTGCACAGATATGGCCTATATTGAATTGCCTGCCTTCCCAAAGGGAATGGGTGGGGAGGGATGGATAGGGAGAATTTGGAACTCAAAATTTTAGGAACAACTGTTTAGTATTCTTGTTGCTACTAGGAAAGAAGACATACAGTTAATGAGGAATAGAAAGTCATCTGATCCTACAGGAGAAAAGAGAAGATGGGGACAAGAGAAGGGAGGGATGACAGAAGAGAGGGCAGATTGGAGATAGGGAAAATTAGATTGCTTGGGGTATTGGTAGGGGATAAAAGGGGAGAAAATTTGGAACCCAAAATTTTGTGAAAATGAATGTAAAAAGTTAAATAACTAAATAAATCCAAAAAAAATTTAGAATAGAACAGACGGAAGCTAATGAATTTATGAGAAACCAAGAAGTCACAAAACAAAACCAAAAGAATGAAAAAAGGAAGATAATGTGAAATGCCTCATTGGAAAAACAACTGACCTGGAAAACAGATCCAGGAGAGACAATTTAAAAATAATGGGACTACTTGAAAGTTATGATCAAAAAAAGAGCCTAGACATCATCTGTTATGAAATTATCAAGGAAAACTGCCCTGATATTCTAGAACCAGAGGACAAAATAAATATTGAAAGAATCCACCAATCACCTTCTGAAAGAGATCCAAAAAGAGCAACTCCTAGGAATATTGCAGCCAAATTCCAGAGTTACTAGGTCAAGGACAAAATATTACAAGAAGCTAGAAAGAAGTACAATCAGGATTACACAACAGCATCTCTACATTAAGGGATGGAAGGGCATGGAACATGACTTTCCAGAAATCAGAGGAACTAGGATTAAAACCAAGAATCATCTACCCAGCAAAACTGAGTATAATACTTTGGGGGAAAAATGGCCTTTCAATGAAATAGAGGACTTTCAAGCATTCTTGATGAAAAGACCAGAGCTGAAAAGAAAATCTGACTTTCAAACACAAGAATCAAGAGAAGCATGACAAAGGTAAACAGGAAAGAGAAATCATAAGAGATTTACTAAAGTTGAATGGTTTACATTTCTACATGGAAAGATAATATTTGTAACTCTTGAAACTTTTCTCAGTATCTGGGTAGTTGGTGGGATTACACACACACACACACACACACACACGCACGCACACACACAGCACAGCACAGGGTGAGTTGAATAGGAAGGGATCATATCTAAAAAAATTAAGGGGTGACAGATGAATATATTGGGAGGAGAAAGGGAGAAATGGAATGGGGCAAATTATCTCTCATAAAAGAGGCAAGAAAAAGCCTTTTCAATGGAGGGAAAAAGCGGGGAGGTGAGAGGGAAAAAGTGAAGCTTACTCTCATCACATTTGGCTTAAAGAGGGAATAACATGTACATTCAATTTGGTATGAAACTCTATCTTACACTGCAGGAAAGTAGGGGAGAAAGGGATAAGTGAGGTGTGATAGAAGGGGTAATCAGAATGCACACTGTCTTTAGGGGGAGAGCAGAGATGGGGAGAAAATTTGGAACTCAAAATCTTGTGGAAATGAATGTTAAAAACTATAAATAAATAAGAAAAAATGAAAAAAAAGAAAATAATTAGAAATGAGCAAGCAGAAACTAATATATCCATGAGATATCAAGAAACAATAAAACAAAGTCAAAAGAACAGGGGAAAAAAATAGAAGAAAATATGAAACATTTCACTGAAAAATCAACTGACCTGGAAAATAGATCCAGAAGAGATAATTTAAGACTTACTGGATTACTTGAAAGTCATGATAAAAAAAAGAGTCTAAAGAGACATCATATTTCAAAAAATTACAAAGGAAAATTAATGTAATATCTTAGGTCCAGAGGGTTAAATAGAAACTGAAAGAATCTACCTATCATCTCCTGAGATTTCAAAATGAAAACTTGTAGGAGTACTATAGCCAGATTCCAAAGCCCCCAGGTCAAGGAGAAATAGTGCAAAAAGCCAGAAAGAAGGCATTCAAATATCATGGAGCCCCAGTCAGGATCATACAACATTTTGCATCATCCATGTTAAAGAAGTGGAGGACTTGGAATATGGTATTCTGGAAGGCAAAGGAACTAGGATGGCAACCAAGAATCACCTACCCAGCAAAACTAAGTCTAAGCTTCAAGGGGAAAAATGGACCCTTAATGAAAGAGAAGCATAAGGAGGTAAATATGACAGGAAAATCATAAAAACTCAATAAAGTTGTTTATATTTCTATATGGGAAGATGATATATGTAAGTTCTAAGAATTTTATGGTTATTAGGACAGTTAGAAGGCATCTACAATAGTGGACATGAGTGTGAGCTGATGCTGTTCACATGATCTCAAAAAAATATGAAGGACTGAGAAAGATGTACTGGAAGGAAAAGGAAGACAGAAGCAGAATTGCACAAATTTTCTCACATAAAAGAAATATACAAGGAAGAGCATTTAGAATGGAGAGGAAAAATTGGGAATGGGCAATGCTTAAACCTCATTGTCATCAGAATTGGTTCAGAGGGAAGAAAATACACACACACACACACACACACACACACACACACACACATACAGAGTTGGTAAAGAAATTTATTTTGCCAACAGGGAAATAGGAGGGGAAGGAGATAAAAGATATGGGGCAGGGAGAGAAGGAGAATGATTAAAGGAGGCAGTGGTCAGAAGCAAAACAGACTTTAGAGGAAGGACAGGACAGAAAAAGAAAAGGATAAACATAAAGAAAATGGAATGGAGAGAAAGACACAGTTAATAAGCATAACTGTGAATGTGAGTGGGATGAGTTCACCCATAAAACTGAATCCAACAATATGCTGTTTACAAGAGATGTGCCTGAAACAGAAAGAGACAGTTAAAATAAAGGGCTGGAGCAGAATCTATTATGCTTCAGCAGAAGTAAAAAAAAAAGCAGGAGTAGCAATCATGATCTCAGACAATGCAAACGCAAAAACAGATAAAATTAAAAGATTTTTTTTTTATTTTGCCAAAAGTTACCATAGACAACGAAGTAGTATCAAAAAATTTTACAGCAAATTTTTCTATAAAGGTCTCATTCCCCCAAATGTATAGGGAACTGAGTCAAACTTAAAACAAATGAGAGTCATTGACCAATCGATAAATGACCAAAGGACACGAAACAGGCAGTTTTCAGATGAAGACATCACAGCATGTGGCAAAATGCTCTACATCACCAATGATTAGAGAAATGTATATTAAAACAACTCTCAGGTACTACCTTATACCTATGAAAAATGCCAAATGCTGGAGGTGATCAGGGAAAATAGGTATACTAACTTTAAACTATTGGTGGAGATGTGAACTGATTTGATCATTCTGGAGAGAAATTCAGAACTATGCCCAAAGGGCTATAAAACTGTGCACACCTTTTGAACCAGAAATACCACTACCAGGCCTGTATCCCAAAGACATCAAAGAAAAAGGAAACTAAGGGGATACTCATCAATTGGGGAATGGCCAATCAACTGATAGAATATTATTGTGGTACAAAAACTGATGCAGGGGGTAGTTTCAGAAACAAATGTAGCGACACCTAATGAACTGCTGCAAAGTGAAGTGAGAGGAACCAGGAGACAATTGTGCACAGTAACTGCAACGTTGGAATGATGGTAAACTGTGAAAGACTTGGCTGCTCTGATCAGCACGGTGATCCAAGGCAATTCCAAAGGACTCATGATGAAATAATGCCTTCCGCCTCCAGAGAGAAATGATGAACTCAGTGCAAAGTGAAGTAGAATGTTCTTGCTTTATTTCTGCTGTCTTTCATTTTGTGGCGATATAGCCAATATGGAACTATGTTTTTACATGATTTCATAGGTATAACTGATATCATTTTGTTTGCCTCTCAGTGAGTGGTGGAGGGAGGGAGAAAATTTGGAACTCAAAATATAAAAAGAATGCTAAAAATAAATTTATTTTTTAAAAACCTAGCTCTGCAGGCATCAAAAGGGGCTGATAGTGGTCATCTATCCCACCCAGAGGCAGAAAAAGTCAAACCTTTTTGTAGCCTCTCTACCCAACAGCTCTTGTGGCTTACTTCTGAGCTAGAAGGAAGTGTGTTTATTCCGATGTAAAATGATGCTCGATTCTTGCTCAAGGTCCCTACTAGCACTAACACTCTGAGACTGGGGAGTGGGTACTCTTGGCTGTAGCTCCCTCCCTTCACCATTTCCTAAGAAATGTTAAAGGATCTGTGTCCTGTGTGTGTCCAGCTAGGGCCCCTTGAAACTCGAAAACTGAAACCAGACGGAGGGAATGGCAGACACTCAGGCATCTATGGGAGTCAAACCACCTGCATTCGTTCCACTATGCACTAGGCATTATTTGCTGATCCTTTCACCAGGCAAGTGGCTAAGTAATACAGGACAGGCAGTCCTTGGATCTGCACCCAGAGGCTGCTGGCTCCATTCTAGATCAAGAGTAAGACTCCGGGGGGAGAAGCCAAGATGGCGGAGTAGGAAGACTCACATATGCAAGCTCCGAACCCACAGCCCATAAATTACCTATGGAAAGAACTCCCAACGGGATCTGGAGCAGTGGAAGCCACGCAGCAGCAGAGTGGAGGAGATTTCTGTTCCAGAGAGCCCTGAAAAACCAACCCCAAAGGTCCATCGGGCACCGGACATTGAGCGGAGCCCCTGCCCTGGCTGTGCGGCCCCAGAGGAGCAGATCCGAGCAGGCTTCAGGGACAGAATCTCCAGTGGCCGCGAGGGTCCCTCCACCCACAAGCGCTACAGGTCAGTGAGACAGCCTTCTGGACTGGCCGAGTGGGGAGAGGGGTGTCTCCGTGGCTCGGGCCCCCTTGGGAGGAGGTGGTGGACAGGAGCTCCAGGAGCAGGAGGGAGCTCAGGGCCATTACTGAAGATCTTAGCATAAACCCCCTGAGGGAACTGAGCCTGGGCAGTGGCCCTGGCCCCACCTGAGCAGCAGTACTTAATCTCTCACTGAATAGAAGCCCCTCCCCGCTGAAAACCCTGAGGCTGGGGAACAGCATTTGAATGTCAGACCCCAAGCACTAGTGAGGCGGGGGTGGAGAGGAATCTCAGAAGTCAAGTAACTGGCTGGGAAAATGCCCAGAAAAGGGAAAAAAAATAAGACCATAGAAGGTTACTTTCTTGGTGAACAGATATTTCCTCCTTTTCTTTCTGATGAGGAAGAACAATGCTTACCATCAGGGAAAGAAATAGAAGCCAAGGCCTCTGTATCCCAAACATCCAAAAGAGATATCCAATGGGCTCAGGCCATGGAAGAGCTCAAAAAGGATTTTGAAAATCAAGTTAGACAGGTGGAGGAAAAAACTGGGAAGAGAAATGAGAGAGATGCAAGAAAAGCATGAAAAACGGGTCAATACCTTCCTAAAGGAGACCCAAAAAAATGCTGAAGAAAATAACACCTTGAAAAATAGGCTCACTCAATTGGCAAAAGAGGTTCAAAAAGCCAATGAGGAGAAGAATGCTTTCAAAAGCAGAATTAGCCAAATGGAAAAAGAGGTTCAAAAGCTCGCTGAAGAGAATAGTTCTCTCAAAATTAGAATGGAACAGATGGAGGCTAATGACTTTCTGAGAAACCAAGAAATCACCAAACAAACCAAAAGAATGAAAAAATAGAAGAGAATGCGAAATATCTCATTGGAAAAACAACTGACCTGGAAAATAGATCCAGGAGAGACAATTTAAAAAATTATGGGACTTACCTGAAAGTCATGATCCAAAAAAAGAGCCTAGACATCATCTTCCATTGACATTATCGAGGAAAACTGCCCTGACATTTCTACAACCAGAGGGCAAAAATAAGTATTGAAAGAATCCATCGATCACCACCTGAAAGAGATCCAAAAAGAGAAACTCCTAGGAACATTGTGGGCCAAATTCCAGAACTCCCAGCTCAAGGAGAAAATCTTACAAGCAGCTAGAAAGAAAACAATTCCAGTATTGTGGAAATACAATCAGGATAACTCAAGATCTAGCAGCTTCTACATTAAGGGATCGAAGGGCGTGGAATAGGATATTCCAGAAGGCAAAGGAACTAGGACTCAAACCAAGAATCACCTACCCAGCTAAACTGAGTATAATACTTCAGGGGAAAAAAATGGTCTTTCAATGAAATAGAGGGACTTTCAAGCATTCTTGATGAAAAGACCAGAGCTGAAAAAGAAAATCTGACTTTCAAACACAAGAATGAGAAGAAGCATGAAAAAGTAAAGAGCAAAGAGAAATCATAAGGGACTTAACAAAGTTGAAACTGTTTACCATTCCTACATGGAAAGACAATATTTGTAACTCTTGAAACTTTTCAGTATCTGGGTAGCTGGTGGGACCACACACACACACATACACACACACGCACACACATACACACATGCACGTACACACAGAGACAGAGAGCACAGAGTGAATTGAATAGAATGGGATCATATCTTAAAAGAAATTAAGGTAAATGGTGATAGAGAAATGTAGTGGGAGGAGAGAGGGTGAAATGGAATGGGGCAAATTATCTCTCATAGAAGAGGCAAGCAGGAGACTTTTTAGTGGAGGGAAAAAGAGGAGAGCTGAGGAAAAAAACATGAAGTTTACTCATCACATTTAACTAAAGGAAGGAATAAAATGCACACTCTTTTTGGTATGAAAACCTATCTTACAATACAGGAAAGTGGGGGGAGAAGGAGATAAGCAGGGTGGGGGGGGAATGATGGAAGGAGGAGGGCAATGGGAGGAGGGGAGCAATTTGAAGTCAACGCCTTGGGGAGGGACAGGATCAAAAGAGAGAATAGAAACAATGTGGGGCAGGATAGGATGGAGGGAAATATAGTTAGTCCTTACACAACACGACTATTATCTCGAAGTCATTTGCAAAACTACACAGATATGGCTTATATTGAATTGCATGCCTTCCCAAAGGGAATGGGTGAGGAGGGAGGGATGGGGAGAAGTTGGAACTCAAAGTTTTAGGAACAACTGTTGAGAATTGTTCCTGCTATTAGGAAATAAGAAATACAGGTAATGGGGAATAGAAAGTTATCTGGCTCTACAGGACAAAAGAGAGGATGGGGGACAAGGGAAGGGAGGGGATGATAGAAGAGAGGGCAGATTGGTGATAGGAGAAATTAGAGATGCTTGGTGTATTGGGGTGGGGGGAGGGGACAAATGAGGAGAAAATTTGGAACCCAAAATTTTGTGAAAATGAATGTAAAAAAAATAAGTTAAATAAATAAATTTATATATCCAGGAAAAAAAAAAAAGACTAAGACTCCAAGGGGCAGCTGGGTGGCTCAGTGAATACAGCGCCGGCCCTGGAGTCAGGAGGAATTCAGATGCTTGGCACTTACTGGCTGTGTGACCTTGGGCAACTCACTTAACCCCAACTGCCTTGCCTCCCTCCTCCAAAATAAAGAGTAAGACTCCAATAATCAGGGATTAGGTAGTATTCTTTCTGGGAGCTTGGAAAATACTACTGAATCTGTCGGGACCCTGCTTCCCCATGAACCACTTATTCTCATGTCAAGGCATAGCTTACTCTGTCCCACCTGTTACCAGTCTTCAAAGTAGTTACCAAGACCCTTTGGAAAGAGAAGCACAAGCTCCATTATACATGGTGTCTGGGAAGGAGAAGAGAGAAACATTTCTGAGTAAGAAGCACTAAGATGAAGTCTGCATTCTGGACAGGCCTGGATTCCTGCTGGGTGAAGATAGGAGCTGGTCTGGGGAACTGGAGAGGTCTCCCAATTTAGTTATGCAGGCCAAAGTTTACTGCAGTTCTGTGTGGATTGCTGGAACCGAACTGGCGATGCTCTGCCTAACCTTTCCAATGACAAAACACCACAGACCCTGCTGAGCCAATGACTTTGTTTACAAGTTCTTTAGCATTCTGGATCACCAGGGAATTATTAGTGAAAATTAACTGCCTATTAGGAGACTACTTTATTAAAACTTTTTTTTTTTTAAACTAGAATGTTGTTAGCATAGCTAATGTGCTGTATCATTAGAAGCCGGATGAGTTGTCTCTTCCTTAGGGGGAAATGAACATTTAGTAATGGATGTCCTCTTACTGACCCACGTGAAAATACAGCAGCAGAAACAAACCCTTCTATCCTGCTGAGGAGCCAAGACCTTCATGCCAAAATCAAGCCTTTACTAGTCGAAAGCGTCCCTGAAACACCCTGCCCTTTTCTTTTCCCCACAGTGCTTCCTATTTTTCCAACCTTCCCACTGCAAGATGAAACCATGTCTCTTCTAATCTACCCTTGTCGGCTGGTTCCGGGGGCTCTCTACAGTCTCCCTCTGCTTTGGCATAACTAGCTCTTGTCCCTGCCCTGTCCCACCCCCAGCTTCTCCCCTGGGTAGCCTTTCTGCACTCCGCTAGCACCCTCTGATCACTCTCACCTTGGCCATGGAGTCTGGCTGGTGGGAATTTGAGGACAGTTCAAGTTTTCAGCTCTAGACTCAATCTCAATTCCTACATGCTTTCAGAAAAGAAAACCCATCTCTTGTAAAAGTTGTTGAAGAATAAGAAAAGGTTGGTTGTATCTTCTGGCCCTCCCAGTTTTTGGCCAGAAGGACAAGAGACAGAATCACAGTAATTAATTAGTCTTGCTCCTGCCCTCAGCATGAATGGTCTCTACAAGGGTCTGCTCGAGCCTCCCAGTGGTAAATTCACAAGGCAGTCCCATCCACATCTGGACAGCTCAAGTCATCACAAGTTTCCTTCATAACGAACTGACGTATGCTCCCTGCTGCTCAGCTTCTGAAGGAAAGAACCAAGTTCTCTTTAGCTCTTTTCTTTCCCTTTCACTGACCCTGCCCTGGTTTGAAGACCCTTCATCATCCTTGTGACTTTCCTCTGGATGAGGTAGCTCCAGGATTCCAACATCCTTCCTACAACATAGTGCCCAGAAATGGAGGGAAGAAAGACGATTCTCAGCTCAGTCACTCTGGACATGGATCCCACTGAGGCAGTCCGAGAAATGTTTGCCTCTTTGTCCCAGTCCCCACCTTGACCTTCCCCAAGGTCTCTGTCACAACAGCTTCTGCTTTGTCCTCTCTTCTCCCTTACCCATCACCACCTGAAGCTGGAATGGGAGAGCACTGTTGGGCCATGAGTTGGCTAATGCCCAGTGAGGCACATCCTCTTACTCAGGACCCACAGCTAGCCAGAGCTGTACCAGCTCCTCCAGCCATATTCTCCAGACACCAAAAAAGTCCTTGTCATCAAGGTCCAAGTGAGCCTTGCCTCACCCCTGCTGCCATGGTGCTGGTGCCAGGGAGGATGCCAAGGAAGGCTCGAGGTGATGCTGGAAATGACAGTCCTTTGTAGATGGTGACAAGGGGACAGAAAGAGAGGAGGCAGTTCCTCCCTCTTTCTGGCACCATCTCCTCAGTCGCTGTCAGGGTCAGGCTTTTCTAGATGGAGTCGTTGGTACCAGTGGCTCACCAGAGGCAGCAGATGGGCCTATGACAAGACCCCCAAGTCTTCTCCTTCTCCTCTCTCTTTTTCTCAATCTACTCTGCCTTCCCCACCTCCCCTCTAAAGGTAAGAGATAGGAAAATGTACTTCCCTTCTGTCTTGGCAGAAGTGAGGGACTATGAGTGTGTAATGTTGCATATACTGTCACAGTTAAATTATTTGTTTTAGTGAACTGATCTTTTTCTTTCTTTTTATCTGTTACAAAGGAACTCTTTTGTAGGAAGGTATTTAGAAAGGAAAGTGATGTAAAAACAAAAGGTATCACTGATTTTTTTTACACCCCCAAACTACAATGATGCAAATGGAGAAAGCAACCTCTCCCCTCTCACACATTCAAATCAAAAGTGAAGGCGAAAAAATTAGAAAGATCAAGTAGGCTCAGGAGAAGAGAGCTGCTGTTCTACTTTCCAGGCTTTCCAACTTCTAAAATGTATTTATTGCCTATACTGGGTTTTTCATCTTTTTTTCTTTTGTCTTTAAAAAAAATCTGTATGGGCTGGCTCTCTGGGAGGAAGAAGGACACTGGGGAAAGCTGTCAGGAAGTAAAAAAAACAAGAGAGACTAATTTTTCAAAAGGAGAAGGCCGGGATGATGAAGGGGTGGGAAGTGGGAAGAGAAGAAGGAAGAGGCCTGGCCTCTGAGCACTGAGGATCTGTGAGATGAGGGGATGCCTGGGGCCCTTGAAGACTGCCCATGAAAAACCTACCAGCACCATCTTTTCACTTTGTTAGTCTAACCAGAACAATCACCCACAGCAGCAGCAGGAAGAAAGAAAGCTAGAAAAGGCTGAAGTGGACATGGGCAGGTGAAGCTGGTGAGACCCAAGGACAAAGAGGGCCACGGTGCATCCCAGAAGGAGGCTGGTGGTCCAAGGGAAAAAGACGGGCGCCCCGAGGAGTGGGGAGAGCAAGTTCAGCAGGTTCAGTGGGGAGGAGGTAAAGCTGTAACCAGGAAAGGGAAGGTCTTGGAGGCAGAGCAGACACAAACAAATCAGCGTGATGGGATTCTCAGGGTCCTCAGGTGGAGGGGATACGAGGCTCACTGGAGTTTTGGTCCTAGAACTGGAATAGACACTGACTGGCTGTGTGACCCTGGGTGAGTCACTTCACCTGTGTGCCTCAGTTTCCTCATCTGTTAAAAATGGGGATACTAGCAGCACCTAGTTCCTAAATGTAAAGCACTTAAGCCCAGTGTCTGGTGCAAAGCAGGCATTATATACATGTTAGCTATCATCACCGTTGTTGTCATCACCATCATCATCACCATCACCATCACTGTGGCTCTAGCACAGACAGATGCCAGCTCTGCAGAGCTAAGGAAGCTTGGGAAGTCTGCATCTGCCCCGAATTCAATCAGCAGTTTCTACGTACGCCCAGCCTCTCTCACAAGACCACAGACTTAGAACAGGATCCAGGCCAACCCCTTCACTTTTACAAAGGAGGAAAGGGAGGTCCAACAAGGAGGGGTGACTTGCCCATACACAGTAATCGCCAAGTCAAGATTTGAACCCAGCTTCTTTCACATCCTCCAAATCCTGGGCACCTTCCACAGGATCATGCTGTTTCTCATCTTCCCTGCAAAGCTCAGTTCTGAGCATAACCTGACTTGACCTTTTCCTTTAGCCAGTGAATGAGTCCTTGTTGGGGAAGCACCTGAATATGTTTACTGTGAACTAACATAAAGCTGTCAATACACAGAAAACACCAGCCCCACAGTGACACTTCTGGCACCAGCCAGAGGACAGTGGGAGAAGCAGAAAATCAGGCAGACCAATCTGTCACAGGTTCCCCTCCCCTGGCTATATCTGGGCCAGGAGCCTGGGCCATATGTTTTGTTTTTTAATTGGAAATTTTTCTTATTTTAGTGAGATCAAGTCTGATTTCAAATTTACACGTTTTTCAAGACTTCAAAGTGCTGGGCTGAGGGGCAGGGGGCAGGGCAGAGAAGGAGGAAGATTGTGGGATGTCTCTACCATGAGCCCTTACTGACCTGCTGGCAGCATGAACACCTAGCTATACAGGACTCTGAACCTACCACCTGAGCAGTCTGTTCTGTAGTGGAAGGGAAGGACAGCTGTCAGCAACTGGATCTAGGATGCCTCTCTAGATTCAAAAATTAGTCATTTGATATGAGAAACAAGCTGGATCCCAAGAAATGGCATCAGAAACACTGTTCCAAGACCTCTTTCAGGTCTAAATGTTAGAAGCCATCTTCCTAGAAAGGCTGGGTCTCAGGAAGGTCCATGCCCACTTCTAGGGCCAGAGTTCCAAAAAAGACTTGGCTTCGTGCAACAGCTAGGGGGGAGGGTGAAGTGCAGTCATTCATTGAGGGCTGAAAAGGAGATCCTCTTTCTGCCCAGTCTATAGAGGCTCTGGTCCCCCTAGACCTACAGAGTCCTTTCTGAAACTCCTAAGCCAAACACTCCGGCTACACCACTTCTGGTATAATTTGATATAACTACAGCCTGAATTCTATGATGAAAAACTCTGGCTAAAAGAACACCACTAGGCTTTTATGGTACCCTGTATGAAATCTCTTTTTTTAAGGTCAAAGTCTCCAACTGTCGACCTTGGAGGGTGCTCTGTGAGAAAGAACTTGCTCACTCAGCAGGCTTTTCTGCCCCACCCCAAGCTCTGGTTCTGACCTGGATTAAAAATAAAAGTGCAGCCCCGATGCTCCACCCCACAAACCACAAAACCAAGGCCTGCTCCAGTAACGTAATCACCAAGACTTCTGGCACCTCTGGCTTTCAAGAAAAATACATCCATCTGCCGGCACACGGGCCCCTCCAGGGGAATCTCATTCCGAATGGACTTCCCAATTTCTTAGTGCTGGAAAGTCTGGAGGGATGCTGGCTGTTCCCACGGGAGGATGACTCCCTGCAGTGCAGGCTCTAAACCCCAACGCGGGTTTTTACTCGATGTGATTTCTGACTCCAGAGGCGCATTCTAATTCTTCTTAAAGTTACAGGATTGCAGAACAAAGGTTGCTCAAGGAAGAGCTTTGCTCGCTTAGGAGAAACACTCTTCCCACTTGTGAAGACAAACCAAAGCCAGGGATAGGCTCCCTGGCTCTGTGGGAAAAGGTGCTCAATGGAGGTGTGGGGATAGGTGGGGGTTGGGATCCTAGAAGCCCAGATCTAGGAAGGGATCTCACAAGGAAATGTCACAAGCCATCTGCCTGGTACCCAGCATAGCCCTAGCCTCAGAATTCAATCTAAGTTTGACCTGGTGAGAAAATGAACCATAAGAAGAGAAGGTTCCCTGGTACAGTGGAAAGAACACTGACTTTGGAGGCAGGAGACCTGGGTTCAGATCCTGCCACCAATATATCATTACCTAAGTGGCTTCTGTGGAGCTCAGGCTCCTCCTCTACCCAACGAGGGGACTGAAAGGGCTCCAAGGAGGGATGTAGGCACCAAGGACCCTATGACAAGATAGAATGCAGTGACTTCCCAAAAGATGGGGCTGGGGAGGACCATCTTGGATTTAGCACAAGAGTTCTAAACTTGGGCTTTGAAGATCTCCAAGTGGGGGTTTAAGAAATTTCAGCAAGCCTATGGACATCTTTTGGTTTCCTCTATAATCTTACTTATTTTATTTGAGGCATGATTCTGAGGAAGGTCTGTAGGAATCAGCCAGCTACCAAAGAGGTCTAGGGTACAGATAAGGGTCTGGGGCACAGCAGCTGCCATGTGCCTCTGGTATGACAATGGTGAAAGGAACCTTTCTTGTGGATCCTGACCAGGATCCTAAAGCCAACATGGTAGAAACCCTGGAGGAGGGGAATACTTCTGACATGCAGGCCTGACAGCAAATTTACCTGTCACATCCATGGGGAAGAGAATGTAGGACTACATAAGAAATTGAGAGCTTTACAAGATATAAAATAGATCATCTTCATTATATCAAACTTAAAAAGTTTTGCACAAGCAGAATGACTGCAGCCAAGATTAAAAGGAAAGTAGAAAACTGGAATATAATGTTTATAGCCAGGGTCTGTGATGAAGGCCTCATTTCTCAAATATATAGAGAAGTGAATCAAATTTACAAGAATACAAGCCATTCTCCAATTGATAAATGGTCAAAGGATATGAACAGGCAGAAATCAAATAAGAAATCAAATCTATCTATAGTTCTACTAAAAATGCTCTAAATCCCTATTTATTTAGAAATGCAAATTAAAACAACTGTGAGGTACCACCTCACATCTATCAGACTGGCTAATATGACAGAAAAAGAAAATGATACATGTTCGAGAAGATGTGGGAAAATTGAAGCACTAAAGCATTGTTGGTAGAGTTGTAAACTGATCCAACCATTCTGGAGAGTAATTTGGAACTACGCCCAAAGGACAACCAAACTGCACATACCCTTTGATCGAGCAATATCAGTATGAGGTCTGCATCCCAAAGAGATCATAAAAAAGGGAAAAGGACCCACAAGTACAAAAATGTTTCTAGCATCTCTTTTTGTGGAGATGGAGAGGATACCCATTGATTGGAGAATAGCTAAACAAACTGTGGTATATGAATGTAATGGAATACTATTGTGCTATAAGAAATGATGAGCAGGAATACTTCAGAAAAACCTGTAAAGAACATGTTTGTTAGAAACATACTTGATGCTGAAAAGTATCAAGGAAAATTTAGAGTTCAGAGGAAACATTCAATTCCTCCGAACTCTAATAAATTTTTCTTGATACATTTCAGGGTCAAGCATGTTTCTAACAGAACTGATGCAAAGTGAAGTGAGCAGAACCAGGAAAACATCGTACATAGCAACAACAACACTGTGCAAAAACCAACTTTGATAGACCTAAGCTCTTCTCAGCAATACAATGATCCAAGACAATCACAAAAGACTCTTGCTATCCACACCCAGAGAAAGAACTGATGAACTCAGAATGCATATTGAAGCAGACTATTTTCCTTCTCTTTATTTTTTTTACTTTTAATCTGTTTGTTCTTTCACAACATAACTAATATGGAAATAAGTTTTACATGATTGCATTATACAATCTATATCAAATTGCTTACCATTTTAGAAAAAAGGAAGGAGAAGAAGGAAGGGGAAAAAATTTGGAACTCAAAATTTTGTAATGACGAATGTTAGGCATGACTACTACAGAAATGTTTTACGTGACTAAACAGGTATAACTTCTATAAAATGTTGTTCAGTCATGTCCAACTCTTCATAACCCTGTGGACCATGCTGTCCATGGGGTTTTCTTGGCAAAGAGCCTGGAGTGCTTTGCCATTTCCTTCTCCAGCAGATTAAGACAAACAGGTTAAGTGATTTGCCCAAAGTCACACAGGTAGGAAGCATCTGAGGCTGGATTTGAACTCAAGTCTTCCTGACTCCATGCCCAGTGTTTTCTTCACTGAACCACCTGGCTGCCTAAACAGGTATAAACTCTATCAAATGGCTTGCCTTTTCAATGAGGGGTGTGGGGAGGGAAGAGGGAAAGAATTAGGAACTCACAGTTTTAAGAACAAATGTTAAAAAAAAATGGGTTTTGCGTGTAACTGGGGGAAAATAAGATGCTGAATTAAAAAAGAAATGAATGTTAGGGGCAATGCGGCAGCACAGCAGGTAGAGAACCAGCCCTCTAGAGTCAGAGGAATTGGAGTTCAAACTCACCGTCAGTTACTTACTAAATGTGAACCCGAGCAAGTCACTTAACCTTAGATTGTCTCTCTCCATCCAAAATTTAAAAACAAAAAAACTTTTAAAAAATGAATTTTAAGCATTGTATTTATACATTATTGGAAGAAAATAAAATACTATTTAAAAAAAGAAAAGAAACCCTCAGAATCAAAAATGGAACTATTCTAAATCGTTAGAATGGCTGATCTATTCAATGAGGATTATTAAGGACAATCACATTTTAAAAGATGAAATTACAATCAATGAAGGAAACAAACAAACAAAAAGACTGATACAAACACAAACACTTCTTACAGGAAACAGACTGGGGTATTGAAGGCACACAGTTCAATGATCAATTTAGATTTTAAAAAGTAAAGAAATGCCCATTCACTGAATCAGAGGTAAGTTCCGAATATAAAAGAGATGAAAGTGCAGTGGTGAGGCCTGGCAAGAGCAGGGTCAGCTGGACTAAGCTGTGGCATAAGCAGAGGTTGACAATGATTCTGGGCTAAGAGGAAGAGCCTGGAGGGACAGGCATAACTGTGAAAGAATCACTCAGTTCTTTTGGTTTCTGCTTTCTTTGCCAAAGAGAATGGTCTTGGACCAGCAAGAGAGCACAGGGAACTTAAATCCAAGATGAGGGAAGAGACAGTCTCAAGAGCACAAGACAAAGGCATCCCTAGAAGGGCTGCTGAAGGTCACATGCTGAGAGATGAACACCAGAGAACCAAGAGGCAACGACCCACTTATCTGACCCTGCAAAGAAGGGCTCTTGCCTGGGACTCTTATCCTGAAAACAGTTGAGAATGCATTCTTAAAGGGATGACTTGTTAGCTGTTAGAAATGAAAGCTGTGACCTCTCAAGCTCAGACAGTTTCAGAAAAACAAGTCACGCCAGACTAGTCCCAGCCATATCCTTTCTTGATTGTTACTCCGCTGGTAGATGGGGGACTAGCAAAGATTCAGCACTCTAGGACTGCAGCAAAGCATTTGGCAAAACCTCTTTGGTTGTCTTTGTGGACCAGATGGCAGCAGAGCTAGGCAGATCAGGACTTGCTGAATGCCCGATCAACAGGTGAGCCTCTCAGCGGACGCCCAAGGGATCTGTGCTTGGCCCTAGGCTATTCCATATTGTTATGAGTGACTTGGATGAAAGCATAATGAGCATGCTTATCCAATCCGCAGAAGAAATAAAACTGGATGGAAAGGCAAGACAATAGACCAGAGTCAGAATCCAAAAACATCTAAAAAGGCAGAACTTAAGGGCTGCCACTTGTTTCTTCCTCATCTCACATCGTCCCTCGTTCTTTCCTCCTTCAGTCTCTGAAGAAAAGCTGGCCTTCCTCGCCCTCTATGTGCATCTCTGACCCCGCCCCCTCTAGTCTTCTCCATCAGACCACCTCCACTATCACCCTATGCCTCTCCTCCTCCAATGTTCAATCTCCAGTCTGCAGGCTCCTTCCCTGAGGATTACAAACACACCAAATTCTAACTTGATCCTACTGGCCTCATTACTTAATCATCCTATATCTCTCCTCTCCTTTTCACCTACACTCCTTGAAAAAGTCTTCTGGAGGGCATGATGGTGCATGTCTGTGGTCCCTGCTATTAGGAAGGCAGAAGGCAGGAGATCTCAGTTGCTGTGGGCCATGCAGAGCAGGTGTCCAAACTAAGTCTGGTACCATCAATATGGTGAGCCTGGAAGTAGGGGGAAAGGTGGGAGTTGAGGAGGAGGAGGTGGGAGGAAGAGCTGGGGGCTGCTTAAGGAGGGATAAATGGGCCCAGGTTGGACACAGAGCAGGCCAAAGCTTCTGTGACCATTATTAATGGGAAGGATCAGACTTGTGAGAAGACTCTGAACTTCCAGCCTACAGGAGATGGAAAGACATAGTCTTAAAGAAGAAAAGAAAGAAAAAGGGCTTTTTAGATTTGGTCCTTGCACCTCCATTCCTCTCTCTCTATTTCAAAGCCCTCCACAGTCTGACTCCTGACCTCACTGTTCAGCTGACCTTGTTTTCTCCATAGGAAGCCTCCCCACAACAGCTGTCTTCTCCCATGAGAATGATGCTCTTTGAGGACTGGAATCAAGTTGCTTGCTAGAATTTTTATCCTCAGGACTTAGCCCAGCATCCAACACACATAGTAAGAGCTTAATAACTGCTTTTTCCTTTGTTCATTCCAATCTACAGGCCTTTTCTCAGTCCTCATGCTTCCTGATCTCTGGTCAAGTCTTTGACTCTTGGATATTTCCTCTTCCCTAGGTTTACCGGCCTTGCCTTCTCTCAATTCTCCTTTCCACCTGATGACTCCTTCTCAATCTCCTTTGCTAGGTCTTTGTCCAGGCCATCTCTGACAACCGTGGGTGTTCCCTAATAAGCCCCTCTTACCCTTTCCCTTTGCTCCCCCAGTGGGTGATCTGAGCAACCCTCACAAGTTCCATGATCACTTCTACGCTGATGATTCCCATGTCTAACTCCAGTTCAAGTCTCTCTCCTGAGCTCCCATCAGTTATCACCTATCACTCCCTATGGACACTTCAAAATGGCTATCCTAACAGACATCTCAAATTCATCACATGTGACACAGAACTCATCTTTCCCCTGAAATGCATCTCTGCTGAGGGCGCTTGACCTTTCCAATGACCCTAGCTCACAATGTCCTTGAATTCTCTCTTGCTCACCCCACATGTGCCAAGTCTTGTCATTTCTATCTTCACACTATTTCTTGGATCCATGCTCTTCCCTCTACTCCCATGCTCAGGCTCTCATTACCTCTCCTTTGCACCACTGCAATAGCCTTCTGATTGGTCTCCAATCTATCCTCCACTTGGCTAGCAAAGCAAGTATCTGAAGCATATGTGTGACTATGTCAGTTCCGTCCCTTCCCCACCCTACAGAAAGCCCCTTGGGAAGGACAGCTTGCCTAACCCTTAATTGTCCTTAAAGAAGACAAAGAAGCTTCCTGAGCCCAGTCCACAATTTCATCTCTCTGCATGAGAAATTCTGACTGGACTGGGGTATGCATCGAGCACATTTTTCTCTGTGAACACTGTAGTCACAGTTTTGAATTATTTTCCTGGCTAAATCAGCTTTTAAAAAAAAGTCAGGTCATGCTGAAGAGCTAAACCATCAAAATTAAGGCAGGAATGTGCTTCCTTCTTCAATTAAGCAGACACAGAATCCATCTCAATGAGGTGGGATTAAAAGAAATCACAAGACATTTTGATCAATTCAATCCATTTAAAAGTCTGCTTCTTCCCCATTCAAGCTGGCTTGTTATTAGCCTGTCAAGGTACAATTGTCCCCACCATGTCTGG
This sequence comes from Bettongia penicillata ogilbyi, assembly GCA_023548195.1. Classification (NCBI taxonomy): domain Eukaryota; kingdom Metazoa; phylum Chordata; class Mammalia; order Diprotodontia; family Potoroidae; genus Bettongia; species Bettongia penicillata. Next base: position 16,566,604 of record JAJHZJ010000134.1, on the reverse strand, counting down.
GCTGCTGACATGCTCTCTGACCAGGCAGTCTCAGACTTCCTGACTGGGAAGCCCCAGTCTCTTCCTGTGGCTGGGAGCCATGGCAGAACTACTAGCACAGGGACCCCACCCACAGACAGAGCCAGGAAACTCAGCATCTGCTGTCCCAGACGAGACTGAATGTAGATATTGAAACCAAGTCCCAGGAAGCTCTCAGAGAGGGCAGCCAGGGCTTGGGTTCTACTCCAGCTCTCAATGAAGTGATTACAAAAAGATTTCCCACACTTACTGGCCTCAAGTTTGTGTTGTAGAAACTGCAAAACACTCATGCTCTCCTTAAACAAGTCAGTTGTGAGGTTTTAAATATACACTCTGGGGAGAGTTAGCACTGAGCCAAAATGACCAAGGTGGGGAAAGGAGAGTACATAAAGGGAATGAACAGATTCTCCATTTATTTCTAAAATTGCACTTATAATTAACATACATGGTTGTGGATGAATCTTGAAAGAATAACAAATGAGCCTAAAAATAGTTTACGTAGCTGTATACATTGTACAGACAGAACTGTAGTATACAGATCTAGATCTAGACAGAGATAGGCAGAAACAGACGACATCAATATAAAGATGCTGCTACATCTCTACTTTAGCATCTTGGGGACATAAGCAGCTTTGCTGGTGGGGAGTGGAGGGGAGTGGGGGGGAAAGGGGGTGGCTGGGCTGCTGCTGTGGACACAGGCATGCTCAGCACTGATGAGCAGTCAATCTTTTGAAGCACTGGAGAATTCTGGGATATGGATCTGACTCCCTCCTGTTCAGCACCTGCAGATGTTCCTAGAGTGGTGGTAGCAGTGGCCACCAAAGTGTGGGAGTTGACTGCTCAGCTGCTCCATTTAGCAGTCCTTTCTGACTGATTACATGGCCCCCTGAATCCTCCTCTGATGTGGTTCTACCTCCATAGTTACTCAAGATTTAGGCACTTGTCAGACTAGACTCCTGGATGTGGTTCAGGTTCCAAGGGAGAGCAGACACACCACCCAACCTGGATAGCCTCTAACCAGGCTCTAACATGCAGAGTCCCCCACACTCACTGCTCAAAGCAAAGGGGCTGACTATCTTAAATCTCTTTGGCTATGTGGTGGGACCTATGGATGCCTCAGAATCATGTTTTTAAATATATACAATAAGATATATAGGATTGGAAAGTAAACCAATTATGCTGAAATAGTTAGCAAAACAACATATTTTGTAGGTTCCAGATTAAGAATCCTTGGTTTAGGAGATGAAATGCCTTAGGAGGTTCTATAGGCTCTAGACTAGATATGCAATCACCCTTCTAGTGGGAAATCCCTGTAGGAAATCTCTTCTAAGGAAAAAAAATCGGCTTGAAACGTTGCTGAATGATTGAAATGTTGCTGAATGATCTCCAGGGAGAAGGAAGCCCAGCTTGGCATGTGCCTGTCACCTCCCCACTGTGGCTGGTCAAGCTAATGTATTCTGTTAGACTGTATGTTCCTAGAGGGTAGGGGCATATCTATCCAGTGCTCCTGCCAAAAGTGTAGAGAAGAAGAAAAGGAAAGGAGTGAGAGAGGGAAAGGGAAGGGAAGGTGAGAGGTGGGAGGAGGGAAAAAGGAAGAAAAGATAAAAGGAAAAGAAGAAGGAAGGAATGAGGAAAGGAAGGAAGGAAGGAAAGAGAAGGAAGAAAAGAAAGAAGGAAGAAAAGAAAGGAAGAAAAGAAAAGGAAGGAAGATAGAAAGAAGGAAGTAGAAGGAAAGAAAAGGAAGGATGAAAAGAAGGAAAGAGGAAAGGAAGGAAAGATAAAAGGAAGGAAGGGAAGAAGGGAGGGAAGAAGGAAGGAAGGAAAGGAGGAAGGGATGAAGGAAGGATGGGAAGAAGGAAAGGAGGGAGGGAAGAAGAGGGAAAGAAGGAAGAGAAGAAGGAAGGCTGCAATTTTAGCCTCTTTGCACAAGATAATTCTAGCTGGACCAGACACACTTGGGGTATTTTTGTCTGTGAATGCTCTACTCATAGAAGCTGAATTATTTTCGGAGATAAATCATCATTTGGGGGCGGAGCCAAGGAGGCAGAACTAAGATAGCGGAATAGAAGGACGCACCTACTCTAGCTCTTCCCCCACAACCCATAAAATATCTGTAAAAAATTACTCTAAATAAATACTAGAACAGCAGAAGCCACAAAACAGTAGAGTGAAAGAGATTTCCAGCCCAAGGCACCTGGAAGGCAGACAGGAAATGTCTGTCACACAGAGTGGAGTGCAGGCCACAGAGACCAAGCCCAGCCTTGGTCACATGGCACCAGCAAGAACAGGACTGGAGTAGGCCTCAGGGGTGGAATCCCCAGCAGTAGCTGTGGTAGCCAAATCCCTCAACCCTCAAACACCAGAGACAGCTTCAAAAGTCACCTGGGTGAGAAGGGAGCAGGGTCCTCCCCTAGCCCCGACCCCAGGCAACAGCAGCAGCATCCATTTTTGGAGTCCTCAGCCTAAAGCCCCTGGGAAAATTGAGCCGCTGATCCGAATCTCAGCCCTGAGTGGTGGTCCTGGGGTGAGGAAGAATGTTGGCTTGGTGGAACTGGTGGAGGCTGTGGAAAGGGAATTCTACTTGTAGATACTGGGCAGAAAAGCTTTGGAAGCTCCCAGACCAGAGCAGGCCAGGAGAGGACTAAACTCCTCTCCCTTGACTGTGGCACCTTGGAGGAACTGAGAACTTACAGATCCCCAGAGTATACCCTCCTCTTGACAAAGGACTCAAAAGTCAAGTAATGGGCTGGGAAAATGCCCAAAAAAAGGGGAAAAAGTGACTATAGAAGGTTACTTGCTTGGTGAACAGGTATTTTCTTCCATCCTTTCAGATGAGGAAGAATAATGCATACCATCAGAGAAAGACATAAAAGTCAAGGCTTCTGCATCCAAAACCTCCAAAATAAATAAGAAATAGTCTCAGGCCATGGAAGAGCTCAAAAAGGATTTTGAAAATCAAGTAAGAGAGGTGAAGGAAAAATTGGGAGGAGAAATGAGAGCGACGTAAGAAAATCATGAAAAGTGAGTCAACAGCTTGCTAAAGGAGACCTAAAAAAATGCTGAAGAAAATAACACCTTTAAAAATAGACTAACTCAAATTGCAAAAGAGGCCCAAAAAGCCAATGAGGAGAAGAATGCCTTAAAAAACAGCTAAATCATCATTTAACAAAGACTAGATCACCCTGAAGATGAAAACAGAAATGCTACCTTCTAGCATTAGTGGACCTGATTGATTGTTTTAGGGTTGTGAGAAAGAGTGTGCTCAGGACAAAGATTCAGCAGGAAAAAGAAAAGCTGTTTATAGGTTTGATTCTCACACACAGGATCTGACATATTATATGTTTAGTAAAAATGTCATTCGCAAGTCAATCTTTGGCTCCAGAGAATATGTAAACTCTTTAAATATTTTTTTAAAAAAAGCAAAACCTTATTGTATTTCCCATGCTACTGTCTCTTCTCTGAATTAAGGGATGAAAGACAAATTTAGCATGAGGAAGCAGAGGTGAGACTGAGAGACAGGCAAGGGAACCAGATTCTAAGGGCAGAAAGCATTTCTGGGCCTGAGGGTGGTTAGTTTACAACTGTACAATTGGGTTTTAATCTCATCATGTTGTTCTAGAACTTGCCCCTCCCAACATGTTTCCTCCATTCAAATGAAATTATAGAAAGAAGATGCTCTCTCAAGCCCCTTCCAAATGGGGCATCCCATGATTCTCTGAGCCGACACTGATGGGGTACCCTTGTGAATTCCTCCAGTGGGGAGCTGGTAGGTGGCCACCAGCAATGCCCAATTCTGGAGGCTAGCCATGCTGGGGCATTTTCATCTGAGGACTCAGGTTCAGAAAGCAGGCTAAGCTGTTCTAAAGACAGTGAAATCAGTGGTTTCATCTGATTTTCCTTCACTAAGTGACTACTGGCCCCAGCTGTTCTTTTCTAGATAACCCAGAGATCAATCTAGCAGACAAAAGTTTCCAATGGCCCAGGAGATCTCTTCATATCCTCCTAAGACTGTGCGCTATGACCCTAGGAAGAGCCTTCAACAGGCCTTTCTGTGTCCATCTATAAATGCTTGCAAAAGCCAATAGCTCCTGACTTTAATGGCTTATCTGGGTATCTCTGCAACCACATGGCCAAAAAGGAGGCCCAGAACACCCCAAAATGTCTCCTTGGCTACCCTAAGTAGCACAGGGAGCAGGCCAGTAAACCTTGGAGTGGAGCATAAGAGAAGACGGGATCAGCAGTATGATTAAATTAGAAGCTGCCTGGATAGCTCACAATGCTGCCCAACATCACTCAGGCACTGGACAAAGTATGGCGCAACAATGGGTAGCCCTGGCCAAGAGGTCACCTTTAATATGATTAGCTATGGAAATGTGAAAAGTCGATCATCCCCCAAATCCAACAGGCAAAGGCTCCATTATGTGACCTAGAGTAGTCATGACTTTCAGTCTTTGAAGGAATGGGAACTCAGTGCAAACGGCTGGCGAGATGGTAAGCGACATAACCAAGGTCCATTGAAAATCGGACACAAATGTGTATTGAGGCTTCTGCGTGATTTACTGAGAGGGTCATTGTTCAGGGCTTTGCCTTGTGCCAGCAGGGGTGGTCTCCCGGGTAATTCTCAGGATGGCTGGGTCACACCACAAGTGCTCCCTCTCCTCCTGGACTATTTAACTTCCCTGGCCTCATTCACTAGCTGTGCTTTTCCTCTTTGAAGTCATAGAAAACTGCCTCATCTATCACTGACAGCAACTCTTTCAAAAGGGCTGGGAGTGAATTTGCTCCTTTACAAAATGAGAAGGCTCAGCCTCGAGGAGGGAAGGGACTGGAAGAAGACTAATGATGGTCCAACTCTGCCAAAGGATGCTTTCCTCCAGCTTTGCGCCTATACTGGAAGCCCTGGTCTGCCAGCCCAGCTCACCGTGGGGGAAAGCGGGATCTTTGGCCATTCCCAGATGCCTCAGTGCATACTCACCATGGCCATTCCAGTCTTGTTCTCCAAACCAACACGGTGACCTCCTCCCTTGGGGTGAAGGCTGTCTCTGGACCTGCCCCTGACTCAGTTCCCTTGGCCTACACTGTGGGGCATTTCATCTCAACCACTTCCAGCAAACCCAATTACAGTGACAGCCACAACCAGCAGGCTGCCCCACTGACCACCAATTTTGAAAATGTCTCCTGATAATGAGATTTAAGGGAGCTTGGGTGAGTCATTAGCTTGTCAGTTAAATCCTGTGCTAGGCCCCATTTTTTCCTGTTTTCTCTGGAATTTTTTAAGGTTCTCCCCATGTCACTCATGCTCCTCCATCCTTGTTCTACCGCTACTAACACTAGAAGGTAGCATTTATGTCTTCATCTTCAGGGTGATTTAGTCTTTGTCAAATGGGGCAGAGTCAAAGCTCATATATTTATTTAAAATTCCATCCCCCATACATAAACTCCAATAATGGGAAACCTATTCTTAAAAAAGAACCACTCTTTCCAGGATATTTGCACTCTTCATCTAACTCACATGTGCTTGACAAAATTGGTAGGGTCAGTTTTCAAGAAATAGATTTTTACTGAAATCTTTGGTTTTTACATTGTCTAGATTCCCCCATCCCCCTTTCCTAGAAAGTCACCTCTTATGAGAATTTTTTTTTTAAAGAAAAGGAAGAAGAGAAGAAAAAATTCAATAAAACCAATCAACTCATCATAATGAAGGATGTTATATGTGGTGTGCCATCCCTGTGCATCTGGCCTCTGATGCTTGTTAGCTGCGTGACCTTGGCCTGGTGACTGCCTGAGAGTGTCAGGACTCAGATGTGCTCTCTGGTCCCTTCTGGTTCTTAACAACCCACGGTTCTGATCCCAGCTATGTTCACATAAGGCCTTGAGCAAATCTCTCAATCTGAGTGTAGGCTAGGATCCCTTAGTCTAGAAACGGGAAACAGTAATGCTAGCCCTGCTGACCTCACAGGGTTATATTTGAAGATCAAAGGAAAATACATCTCAAATTACAAAGCAATGAGACTTGCTGCAGTTTCTACCACAATAAAAGTTCACTATCAGAGAAGCCTTATCACACACCAAAGCCCTAGGCTGCTGGCAATATGGTATGGTGCCTAACCTCTGGTAGGTCCTTCCTAAATGACTGAAAAGACTTTGAGGACAGGCTTGGCAGGGGTCAGTCACATCTGGAGATTCATCATCAAGCTGACTGCAGGGGAATTTTCTGGTCTCAGTAAATGTCTAAGACCAGCTAATTACTGAGTTTAGCATTCTGAAGGACCCCGGGGCAGGAAGGCCCCACTCAAGGGGAGCAGAGATGAACAACCCAGGCAGGGCCATGGGGAGCTGGAGGTGGTGGCAAGGTGGAGGAAAGTCAACAAGTGGCCATTAGGGGCTTACTCTGCCAGGTTAGGTGATAAAGCCCTGCAAAGAATGGGGAAAAAAGCGTCTGCCCTCAAGGAGCTCCCAGTTGAAAACAGCTAGGAACATATAAGATAGAAGCAGGGTGAGCTGGAGGGCGGTTTCAAGGAGCAGGCAGAGCATGTGTTCGTCCTTCATTGCCGAAGAAGACCATGACATCAGAAAAATGATGACATGACTTGCACTTGACTTTGTTTTGAGAGAGGGAGTGCTGTGCAGGTCACCAGCCTCACTTCTCCTCCAGAGCCATGACTGCAGATGACCCAGGATGAGGCAATTGGGGTTAAGTGACTTGCCCAAGGTCACCCAGCTAGTGAGTGTCAAGTGTCTGAGTACTGGGGTGCAGAGAGAGAACAACAAAAGAGGTGGCTCATGCCTGCAGGAGCTCAAAAGTCACTTTCCAAGCTGGACCAACTATAAGCCATTCCGGCTCTGCTGGGCTGTCAAGTGCCACCTGGAACTCCCCCAACAGAGAGAGGATCCTCACGGAGGAGCCTGGGCTTTCTCTCCCTCCTCCATTTCCTTGCCTGCTCCCAAGAATTTTCCCTCTAGGCAGTCAGAATTCATTCCACAGTGGACAGAGCAGCCGTCAAGAATCCCTGCCAAGGTCTCTGACAGTACATTCTTAGGGTGAAGTGCCAGTTTCTGTTTTTAAAGAAAACCCTCTTTCCTGGTATGGCCTTGGCCCTGACCAGCTCTAAGGAGAACAAGCCCACCACACTTGTTCCGAGCTTGCTTTGGACTTGTTCTCCAGGACTTGCCACAGGCCTTCTGAAGGCTGTAGCCTAGGAAGGCAGGGACAACGAGGGTCTTTCCTCCTTTTGTATGGGTTTGAGTGCCAGCACAGGACTGGACACACACAGCAGAGCTCACAGATTTAAAGTTGGAAGGAAACCTTGAGGGGATCTAGCACAAGCTTGTCATTTTACAGAGAGAAAATTGAAGCCCAGAGAAGGGTAGACAGAAATGTCCAAAGACCCACAAGTAGTAAAGGTCCTCTAGATTCCAAATACAGCACTCTAGAATTTTGTAACCTTCCCTTTTTTTTGGGCTGGGGGTGAGGGGAGAGGCAATTGGGGTTAAGTAACTTGCCCAGGATCACAGTTACTAAGTGTCTGAGGCTGGATTTGGACTCATTCTTTCAGACTTCAGGGTCAGCATTCTTAGATAAGTACTGATTGGGGGCCTTAGTAGTACACATAATTAGTGTACTCTAGGAAGGCCAACAGATGGTCCAAGGGCCAAACCAGAGGACCCAGCCAAGGGTGAGCTCACTCTCCCTACTGAACTTGATATGGTGTCACATCATGCGCTTCTCACTGTGATAGGACTCAGCCAACCTCAAACAGCCTCAGTGGTGGGAATAAAGAGACACAGTTCTGGCTCTGCCACTAATTAGCTGGGGGACTTTGGACAAGTCCCTTCCCCTTTTCTAGATCTTAGTTTCTCCACTTGTCTAATGAGAGGCCTGGGCTCTATGTCATTTTTCATTTCCCCAAAGAAGAGGGAATTAACTCCCATCTCTACATCCTGGTCTATATTCCTTTCCCTAATTTCTCATGCACAGTGCATCGGCCTTCTCCCATCCCTCGCAATTGATCCGAGATTGGCTCGTGTCCTGTTTTGATCCGTATGTTCTTAGTGATGTTTCTGTTAGCTCTTCTGGAACATAAATCCTCACCACTAATATGCTCCTGCCAGCCTATGGGCATGCTGCATATTTGCACTGTTCTTTGAGTCATCTACTCGATTCTAAAGAGATTCTTGTGTACCATGATTATTCCCAGTCATGTGGCATCTCTGAAAGTTCACAGAGTGAACACTGAATACCCTTTTTCATTTATCTGGAGCTCAGCAGGCAAATAGTGAAGTTAATTTCAGACTGCCCTGGGTAGTTTAATCCACTCAACTTTTAGAACCCTGGTCCAGGGCCATGCTGTCCTCATTAGGGAGTCAGCAGAAATACCAAAGGTCACTTTATCTAGGTAGTCCCAGACCAAAGGCCCTGCTTCACCATCCGATGGTCCTTCCTGTTCATGTCCAACCTCTTGGTCTCAGAACAGGATTCAAATCAATGTTATCATGACTTCTGGAAAGAGCACATTCACTGAATCACTCATGGTCCCAACCAACAACCCATGACTTCCTAAGCCAAATGTCATGCCCTGGCTCCCACACCCTCATATGTGTTGTCTCCTCTACTAGAATGTGACTTTCCTTAGGTCCAGTCTGATCTGACTCTATATTGGATTTGACTAGATAACTAAGGCAGCACCTTGTCTCAGAAAGGACGTCAGGAGCCAGGCAGACCTGGCCCAGATCTCTCTTCCTCTAAATACAAACTGTATGACCCAGGACAAATCACCCAACTCTTCTAAGCTACTATTTCCTCTGCAGCGTGGGGATGGTGATAGCACCAATCTTGATAGGTTATTGTGGGGACCAAATGGGAACATTGTGAAGCACTCCGTAAGTCTTGGAGGGTTATAGAAATGCCAGCTAGTATTGCTAACTGCTGTTATAAGGGGTAAGCCTCTTAAATGCTTTAAGCAATAATTCTGGCATCTGTAAATCAAGAAAATAATAACAGCATTACCTACTCTACAGGTTGCTGTGAGCAAATTCTTTTTTATAAATCTTCAAGTACTAGAATACTGTGAATTATCATCACTGTCATTGGAAAAATGGGAAAAACTTTTCAAACTAAAAACCATTTTTGAGGGATAATTGACTTCTTGGCTCCTCTCGCCATGACTGGAATAATTTGTACTTTTCCCTGGCATTTAACATCTAACAGAAGGTTTACAGTAATACTTATCACTAATCCTCCCTAGACAGGTGTAGCCCATCTCCTGAGGAGGAATTCAGATTACAAAGAGGAACGCTCTCCGCTCTGGTTGAATTCAAGAGGATTTCCTTGCAATTATCCATTCCAAGCCAACCCAATGTGTGCCTAAAGAATCCCCCCTTCCCCCTCCCAGGATAACAGGAGTTGACCACATGTCCAACAGCGTTGAAGATGCTCTTCCAAGAGGGGTACCGTGTCCCCGGCTTCCTGATGAAGTTCAGATGCAGTCGTTTCTTAAGTGCTTAGATCATGCTGCCAGGCAGCTGAAAGCCCTTGTTAAGAGGGGAAGGGAGGACTTTTGAGTCTCTAGTGGACTAATCCCAAATGAAACATACTGTCTAGTCTTATCTTTTGCAAGACAAGGCTGCTCCCACCTCACTTACTCACCCTATCCCTCTCCCATTCCACCTACTCCCCAGCGACCATTAATTTCTAATTTTAGAACATTTAGAAGTATGTGCTACATCAAGTTAGTGCAATTTGGGAAATTGTTCAATCGTGTCTAATTTTTTTGTGATTTCATTTGAGGTTTTCTCAGCAAAAATACTAAAGTGGTTTGCCATTTTCTTCTCCAGCTCATTGAACAGATGAGGAAACTAAGGCAAACAGGGTTAAGCGACTTGCCCAGGATCACACAGCTAATAAGTGTCTGAGATCAGATTTGAACTCATGAAGATGAGTCTTCCTGACTCCAGGCCCAGCACTCTATACACTGTGCCACCTAGCTGCCCCACGGTTTGAAAAGTCTTATGTAAAAATTCCTGGAGGAAGCATCTAGGATGTATGGGTCCAGTGAAAAATGCATAAATGAAAATGAAAAAGAAAAAGAATACAATCCCATGCTTTGCCTGAATAATGCTAGAGACCCAGGCAACCAATGCATAAGGAGTGAAAGAGGCCCTCGTGGTGCTCCTGGTCATGATCGTTACACCATTAAATGGGTTCTAATCTAGTTTGTAATTAGGTACTTCGTCTTGACAGTAAAGCTAATTGCTGAGTGTACTCATTATTTAAAATTAGTATCCTCAAGTTGCTCAACCTATGAGGATCTGGCCTGCTAATGCTCAGAAAAAGAAAAAACAATGAAAAAACAAACCCACGTTGAGGATTCCTTTCATATACAGAATGGTTCCCAAGGCCTCTTTTAGTGACTGCTGCTTAGAAGACCTCAGACAAGTCCCCTGCACTCCCGGGGGTCAGTTTTTCATGCATACAATGAAGGAATTGGACTAGATAACAATCAAGGCTCCTACTCCAAAATGCTGATTCTGACTCAGGGAAAAAGAGATGGGCAAGACTCCCTTTAATCGCACTGGCCCTGGACATGTGCCACAAAAGGCAAAGTCCTGGGTTTGGAATCAGAGGAATGGAAGTCAAATCTTATTCTGACCTGTGTGACCTGGGGTCAGTCACTCTCCTTCTTTGACCTCAGTTTTCTTCCTGTGAAATGAGGAGCCTGAATAGTTTCTCAGATACCAGGGCAGTTCTCCTTGAGAATTTCTTGAAAGATCATATCTAGGTTCTTTTCTTGATCATGGCTTTCAGGGAGTCCAATAATTTTAAAATTATCTCTCCGGGATCTATTTTGCAGGTTAGTTGTTTGTCCAAAGAGATATTTCACATTGTCTTCTATTTTTTCATTCTTTTGGTCTTGTTTTACTGTTTCTTGATTTCTCATAAAGTCACTGGCTTCCATTAGTTTCATTCTAATTTTTAAGGAAATATTTTCTTTGTGAGTTTTTGGACCTCCTTTTCCATTTGATCAATTCTGCTTTTTAAGGCATTCTTCTTCTCATGGGCTTTTTGGACCTCTTTTACCATTTGGCCTAGTCTGTTTTTTAAGGAGTTGTTTTCTTCAGTATTTTTTTGTGTCTCCATTACCAAGCTGTTGACTCATTTATCATGATTTCCTTGCTTCACTCTCATTTCTCTTCCCTATTTTTCCTCTACCTCTCTTGCTTTTCAAAATTCTTTTTGAGCTCTTCCATGGCCTAAAACTAATTCATATTTTTCTTGGAGGCTTTGAATAGAAGAACTTTGACTTTGTTGTCTTCTGAACGTGTAACTTGCCATAGTAACTTTCAATAGTAAGAGATTTTTTCCTTTGTCTGCTCATTTTCCCAGCCAATTAGTTGACTTTTAACTTTCTGTTAAAGTGAGGTTCTACTTTCAAGGTGGAGGGTGTGCTATTCCAAGCTTCAGGGGTTTTATGCAGCTGTTTTCAGAGATACTTCTAGGCACCTGCAAGTTTTCAGTTCTTCCAAGGTGGCATGATCTGTGCAGAGGTGTTTACTCCTCTCCTGGCCTGTACTCTGGTCTGTGAGTGAGCACAAATACTGTTTTCTGCTATGGAATTGTGAGAAGGGTCCCTGTTCTACTGTGGCCACAAGTCCTGCTATGCTAATGCTTCTTGCCCTGGGACTGTCACCTAGATCAGCGACCCAGATCCAAGTATGGGCAAAGCAACAGAATTCTGTTCCAGTGCTAGTAAGAAAACCCCTGCAATCTTCTTTTGCCCAGTTGTCTGACTCCCTTACCATCTGTGAACTGAGAGCTCTAAAAGCAGTTGCTGCTGATTCAACAGTTCCCAAGGTTGGCTCTTGGTTTGCTGGGGCTATGCCAGCATGGTTCATGCTCCACTCTCACCTAGGTGTGACAGACCTTTCTTGCTGACCTTCCAAGTTGTCTTGGAATTTTGTTTCACTCTGTATTTTTGTGATTTCTAGTGTTCTGAATTTGTTTAGAGTCATTTTTTAAAAGGTATTTGGATGGGTCTGGAGAAGAGCTCAGGCAAGTCCCTGCCTTTACTGCACCATCTTGACTCCACCTCCACCTGGTTATTTCCTCTCCATGGGCTGAGTTCTCTAATTTTGCAATCTTCACTTTCCTGGAGTCAGAGCAGCGTTCTGAATCCTGGAAACGAAACGAGGTGACTTTTGCCCCTAAATGTCTCCATGACTCTGTCTATTCAAAGGGGGCTGAGATTTCCTAACAGGGACCTAGCAGCTGTGACCAAAGGGATTAGCAAGGAAACAGCTTTTCAGATCTGTTCCAATGTAAAAGTAGAAAGGTTTGAGAGGCCATAGATGACCATGGGGCACACATCAATGCTACTCTTTGCAGGACAACCCAACAGCCCTAACCTGTCCATATCTCATTTAAGTTGGTCTGTAAATCATCTACAGAAGAGCACTCTACAAGTCCACATTCCCAATACCTGCTTTCCTTTGGGTCCTTTCATGCCCAGGGGCACCGGTGTAGCTGCTGGCCAGTCTCTTTCTGGCTACAAGACCAGCCCAACTCCTTTCCCAATCCTACATTTCCTGGATGCTAACAAAATAATAGCCAACTCTAAAACAGATGTCATAAGGATTACTCTAGTAATCTAGTATGGGATTAATGGGACTGAATTAAGCTTTTTGAACTAAGATCTGTGTGTGACCTTTTGCATGAAAGATTATCTGTGAAATGACCAAGTTGCAAGGCAAGAGACAATAATGGACTGAACATGCTAAGCTTCAGGGGTTGTTTTTTGCATTCACTCCCCACCCAGCTGGAGGACAAAGTAAGTATGGTTAGTGACACTTCACTGCTGCTGGAGACAAGCAGGCACTGCAGTGAGAGAAGACATCCAAGAGTGGGGCCTGGCCATGGGGAGACAGCTTTGGGAGACAAGTTCCCGAGAGCACTGATGGTCAGCACTGTGCAACCAGCTCACCCTGGCTCTGCCACCAGCATCAGGAGCAAATACATGGATGCACAAGAGGGAATGAAGGCTGGGACTGACAGAGACTCTCAGATCATCGTCATGACTATCATTCCTATAGTTCTCTGAGTTTGCCTAGTCGTTCCCAGATATTATCTCATCTGATCTCACAACAACCCTGGGAAGGAGTGGCATTGTTACTGGGAAACAGACTGGGAGGGTTGAGTTACCTATGAAGGATTAGACAGTTTTTAAATGTCTGAGGCAGGATTTGAACCCAAGTCTTCTTGATGCTGAGATCTGTGTCACCTAGCTGCCTAGATGACAAACACTGGCTTGCTCAAAACAGAACTTCATGTCGCCTGGCAACCCCACTGCTCAACTGGGGCATTGATGACAGGAAGAGATAACAGAGATCCAGGAAGAAAAGAGTCAGGGAGAAAGGCCTTTCTAAAGCCCTACATGACACCTTACAGAGACATGGAAGGGATGAGCTGATGGAAAGAAGCAGGCAAATGAGAGACTCTGGGGAAACAGCAGCATCCACTAAGCTCTTTCTCTAAACTGGGGAGCTCTGAGAGGCTTGGGGATGTGGTGAGAGGCAGGATAATTAAGGTCTCAGAGATCCTCTCACAAATAGAGGACTTCATTTTCCATAGTGAAGAGGCAGAACCAAGAATGAAAGAAACTACTTTGGAGCAAATTCTCCAAATCGTGCCAGCATAGCTGGCACCAGAAAGACAAAAAAGGTGGTTATGGACAAGGAGGCATGAGAAAGAAGAAAAGACCACTGGGGATGGCTCTGACTTTCTATATGAAAAGACCCCTGACCTGGCAATCAGGAGCCTTGTGCTGGCTCTGCCTATCCCAAGCTGGGGACCTGGGGCATTTGTTCTCTCTGGGCCTTTCAGTAGAGAAACCTTGTGGTTCAAGCGGGTGCTGTCCTATGGGGCTCAAATGGCATGATGCTGAGCAGACAGCAGAGACTGAAAGTCCTGGGTATCAGCTTCTGTGGTCACACAAAGGCCACTGCTGACCAGGAGCTGCACACAGCTTGGCATGGAGGACAACAGCCCCTGGTGAGGAGCTGGGAGAACCAGACTCAGGCAGGCCCCATGCCTCCTGGGTAAAAAGGAGAAGGGGAACAATTCTGGAGGACAGATGATGAAGTATGCTCCCCACCTCCCAACAGGCAAGATGGATTCAGGGGGCAGAATGAGACACGCATCTTTGGACATGACCAATGTGGGAATTTGTTTGGCTTAACTGGGCATGTTGGTCACGAGGGTTTTCTTTTTCTTTTTTCTCAGCTTGGGGCAAAGGAAGTAGGAGGAGGGAAAGAAAATAAATGCTTGTTCATTTGAAAAATTTAATTAAAAAGGGGAGGGGAGTCGGACTAAATCCTCCTCATCATTATAGTTTACATTTCTTTCACTTTTTTAGAGCTAGATGACCATCTTGTGCCAGGGACCTCAAACCTACCTATCCAGCTCCAATCTGTCTTGTAAGCCCCCACCCCTTCTCCACCAAATACCTACTGGGTTTGGCCACTCCAAAATGGAACTCACTCTGCTCTTTCTGGGGCAGGGGTAGGGGTGGGGGTCACCAATGTTCTCTTAGCCCTCCAGGTTTATAAGCTCCAAGCCCTCCTTGACCTTTCCTTCTCCCTCCTTCTTCATCTCTCATCAGTCAACTCCACTTCTCCAACCACTCCCAAAGCCATCCTATCCTGCCCCCTGTGCCAGCCCTCTCCATCTCCCAAGAGCCTCTTCTCCTCAGTCTCCCTACTTTCGAGTTTCCCGTACCGATCCAGCCTCCACAAAATCGATACTCCTACAACACAGAAATGAGCCCATAGCACCCTTACTCAAAACCTTCAGGGACTCTCTCTTGCATCAGCCATCCACAGTCCAGCTCTCGCCTTCCTTTCCAGGCACAGTCTCCTTCATGTCAAACCCACCTGCACGCTGTCACCTCCACAGGATGTCCCCTCTGCCCTGGGCCTATCTCCCTCATCTGGCTTGGCTGCTGAATCTGAATCTTCCGCTACCACGCTCCCCCTCCCCATTCCCTTTCCCACTCCAAGTCACTCTGTATTTATCTGAATCCATGGTGTATCCCCTTGGGAGAATCTGAACTCCCTGAGGGCAGGAGCTGCTTCGGTTTTCTGTTTTGTTTTGGCATCTCCAGCACCCAGCACACTAGCGCCTAGCACATATTTGAAGCTCAAGGTTTATTAAATTGAATAATTATCATCTCTATCTTGCACATGAAAAGACCAAGGCTCTGGAAGGTTCCCTCAGCTAGTGATTCCAAATCCAGGTCCTCCGGTTCAAAGCCCACTGCTCCTAAATGCTCTAAAAATTCTACAGTTTCCTATAGATAGGAAATGAAAACCAGCCTCTTCAGCTTGAGGCTGACCTGAGGTATTCCACTAAAGAAAATAACAAAATTAATGCTAAACAGCCTCATTCCTGACTGGACTCCAAACACACCTGCACCTGTCTGATCAAAAGGATAATGTGCTTAAATGACTTTCTTTTTAAAAAATCCAGTGAGAATCCTTTGACCAGCACAGGTTTAAATTATCCAGTCCTGTTTAACGGGGCTGATGTTCCCTGATACAACCACTGGATGGTGGGCATGAGATTCCTCAGCAGGACACTGGTCAATGAGCAAATCCAGCCTGATGTCTGAGTCTCCAAGGTTGTGCTACATAAGATGGTAAGTCATTAGTATGCAGGCCCCTGAGGAATTATTAGATCACGAAAACACCCATCATCGCTCTCAGTTGGGAGATCAGTTCAAAGGCAATTACAGCAGATGGGCGCAGAGGGCAGAAGGCATGGCATTTGGGCCAAAGAATCTCTCAGGTTCCCTGTAGCTCTGGCACTCTGGCGCTATTTCAGGTTTTCTTGCTCTGAATTCAGAGATAAGACACAGAGAAAGAACTCCAATACCAACCAGTCTAAGTGGTAAATCTTGAGAAGAAACAGAGCCTATCTTCTGCTGACTGCAGTAGGCCTTCCCACTGTGCTCCACACACCACAGGGTGCGCCTGCTGCTGGTCTGAAGACAGGCACTGAAGTGTGTCAGGATGCAGTGCTGCCTCCCCAAAGCGCAAATGCCCAATTCTCTCAGGGATAAGATCCTCATCAACTGAGTGGCTTCATTTAGACCCCTCCTAGGTATCCTATTAAGTTAAAGCAAGACACAGGAGAATCATGTGGAAAACTGCTGTGATCCTAGGTTTGCCTGCTTCAGTGATTCCCCCTCCACTGCAGAAACTCCAGATCTTCTCATCTTCCTTCCCCCACAAGACCTCCAGAGGACTTACTCAAATAACTGAAAGCCTTCTTTGGGGCCTTTTAACACTTCTGGGGTATTTGCCCCAAGACTCAAGCTTCCTATTTACACTTCCTCTCTTTTACTCTGATGAGGATGCTGGTCCTGTGGCACTCATGCACATTTCTCTGCTTCTGTTCACCTAGGGTCTCTCTGTGGAACTTTGGGTCACCTGTAATTCTGAGATTGTGATATTACGAGATGCAGAATCATACAGTATCCCTGGGAGAACATGGATGTCAAAAAAGGATGGGCTTTGCACTAAAGAGAACTATGAATCAAAATAACCCTGAGGCTTCACCTATAATACAGTAAACTGGCAAAGATGACAAAAGATGGCAATGTTCAATACAGCATACTGCTGTACTACTGGGAGAGCTGCTGAGTTCAACTATTCTCAGCCACAACTATGGGATGACGCTAAGAAAGTAAATGAAACATCTACAAATCTTTACCCAGAAATCTCACTATCAAGCTTGTAACTGCAAAGAAGTCAAAGACAGAAAGAAAAGGCTCACATACAGCCAAAGCTTATAGCATCATTTTTTTGTAGTAGCAAAGAAGTAAAAACAAAGTCAATGCCTATCAGCTGGGAATGGTGAGCAAGCTGCGGGCATTAGGGTGATGGTGTGCTCTTACACTGTAAGAATGATGGCAACGGAGAATGCAGAGAAGCCCCACTCACATGTAAGTGAAGCAAGTAGGGCTAAGAAAACAATGTGTGTGCGCACATGCATGCGTGCGCGCACACACATATGACAGCAAATGGAAATAAAAAGAATTCCCCCCAACTCCAAAAAAACCCCATGACCTTGACCACTGTGGAATTCTATGACTAAGCCTAGCCTCCCAGGAGTAAATGAGAACCAGGGCCCTCCCTCGATGGGTGACTGAGGATGGAATGCTGTCTGCACTTTTCAAGCAGATGTATTTAACTTTTATCTCTTTTTATGTATTCATTCCTACAGACTGGCTCCCTGGGCAGGGGAAGAAGGAGGCAAATATCTAGAAAGGAAGGAAATATCAGAACAAAATCTATCAACATATAAAAAAGAAAAGATGGACTTTGGTAACAGGGGAGAGTTCAGAACTGTGGGAATTGCTATACTTTTCTAAATGTGACTTTGTTTGAATTTGTCTTCCCATTTAATTCTGGACCTAGCTCAGTGTTCATCTGAAATTCCTTCCTATGCAGGATGTATGCAGGAATAATAATTATTATTATAAATAGCTAACAATTACAAAGCACTTAGCAAATAGGATCTCATAATAACCTTATGAGGGGGATGCCACTACTGCCCCATTTTATAGCTGAGGAAACTGAAACAAATTGAGGTTTGGGGCAAGAAATGACTTGGCCTAAGGTCGCACAGCTTTTAAGTATTGGAGGATAGATTTGAACCCACGTCTTCCTGACTCAAGTGCAGTCCCCTTGCTGTACTGTGACAGACTAATTCCATGTGACATTTCTGCCCCATAAAAATGCATGGTTTAAGGATGAATACATAATCAATAAATATTTCATACAGTTGGGATTCTTAAAAATCATTTAAAACCATTTCTGATAACGGTACTCTAACAACTTTTATACATGTGCAACCAACTGGCTGCATCTATGACGATCCAGAAAAGAAAGTTCTCATCACCAAAATCTTTAGCCCTGTCAAACGGTCCAATATCAGAATTTTCTCAGTGGGCACGCTCGGCCCTGCCGCTGCACCCTTGCCCAAGGGGCCTCATGGGACTGGAGGCTTTCTCTTCTATAGGCACTTGTCCCTCTGTTCCTAGGAGCAGACCTCAGGAACTGTCTTACTTTTCTACCGGAGCCCAGTCATTTACTCATTCTTTTGTAATCCTCTGCATTTTATTTTAGGCATTTAAGAGCATGATTCTAAAAGGCTCCCTCCGCTGACCCAGGGGGCCACACCAGGAAAGCGAAGGAGGCCCATGATAAAGTCTCCCAAAGGTCCCGGAGCACATCCCCCTCATGGCCTTTTCATATTTCCTGGAGATCAGCACAACATTTAAGTACCTTCTTTTGCCATCTGACCCTTCCACATCCTTCTCTGCACATATATGTCCTTAATGATGTCCTGACCAAGGCCTCTACCTCCAGCTCTACTCCCTACCCACCCCCCCAGATGCTCCTCAGGTCCAGCCTGGATTACAGAAGCATCTGTTCCCACCCCCCCCCACACACACACAGCATTTCCAATTTCTGTAATGCCCTGAGTCTTTGTGCCAACTTCTAGATAAGGCAGAATACTGTGAGCTTGTTTGTCAAGATTAAGTGGGACATCTCAGCTGGCCCCTTGCATTAGTGCAATGAGTTCTTCTTTTCACAAGCAGCATTAGGCAATTCACTGAAATTCTGTAAGCCTCAGTTTCCTCATCTATAAAATGGAATAATAAAACTTGAACTATCTGTATCACCAGGAAAAGCTCTTTGAAAATATTAAAATCATACATAAATGAGAGTTATGTTCTAATTTACTTTTGAATGAGAAGAGGTTCATTCAGTCACAGTCATACCTAGCAAAGGCAGAAACCAGGGTCACAGTGGCTCCTCTTAATGGCCCGAGGCCAGATGGACCCAACATAATGGTTCCCCCTTCTAAGTCTTCTCTGTGCCATGTCAACTCCTGCTGTACTTTGGACAAAAGCATGTACCTTGTAAGAGTTTAGCACATTCTCTTTGTTAATAGTAGTGAGTGACTAGTCATAGCTGGATTCTAGCTCCCAGGTCCTCTGACAATGGGAAATGGGGGGTACTGGGAGCTTTCTCTGTCTGTCTTTCCCGCCCCCGGCAATTAAAACATGAAGACAAGGCTCCGGGCTCTTTTCAGTTGAAAATGTGCTGCATGGTCCAGTACCTGACTTCTTGCTGACCTATCTCCCCCTCTACCTCCTCCTTCCCAAGTTCCCCACTCCCATTGCACATGAGGCTGGGAGTTTTCCATTTTCAGCTGTCCACAATGTGCCAATGGCAGCCAGTCAAGGGGGCTTGGTGAAAGCTTCATTAATAAAAACAACGAGGAAATTACCACAAAGAGCTTTCACACACACAGGAATTCCAAGGCCTCAGGAGCCCTGGCGACCCTGGAGATCCATTTTCGGGGCCATATTCTGGATGGGCCCACAGCTGTTATCAAGCCAAGACCTGCTGTTCTGGCTGTTGTGTCTCAGCCATCACTTCCCTGCCAGTGGAGTGGAAAATTGAAGAGGGAGACAATGGGGAGACTTTCCCAGCCTTCTTTGTTTCATGTTTCTTGGGCCCAACCTCATTTTTCATGTGGGCCCTCAGTTATGGTGACACCAAGTTACCCCACCAAAGGGGAGAGTCAACCAGCAGGCTCCTTCCCAACCCCCAGCAGAGGAACCCAGCACTGAGCTGCCGCAGCTGGCATCAAGACAAAGGGCCTCTTCTCAAAAATACTCTCTTCCTAATCCCAGGAGCTTTAAAGAGAATAAAAAGGACATAGAAAAGCCCAGGGGACACTGGGTGCAGATACCTGCCTCTGCATCTAAAGGAGGGGATGATTTAGTTCAGCAAGCTTAGATTAGGTCAAGGAAGTGTAAGCCGCCTTCTCTGGCCTAAAGCCCAGGGCAGGAAGCTGAAGACACATGCAGAAACCCAAGGGAAAGAGCCCCTGGCCTCAAAGACAGCACATTCTACAGGGCCATCCTAAAGAACCACAACCAAGAAGGAGGGACTCAAGTGATGAGTGGCTGACCAATGTTCAGCTGCCATGGGGTGAAGAGGAGGGCTCCATCCCCAGGGTATTGGCACGCTAAAGACAAGCTCTCTCAAAGTGTCTGACTGATGCACCAGGTCCTGCGGATACCCAAGAATGGAGGTGCTGATGCTGTGGATGGCCAGTTTTCCACAAGTGAACCCCAAACTCTCTGTGCCTATAGCTGTTCTCAGATCCACTGGGAGCACACAATGCTTCTACCCTCTGTATTTCAGAGGGGTGAGGAAGTTTACTGAAAGTCAAAGATTTCTCTGCAGAAAGACTGTCCAAAGGCTGAAAAATAGGCCATCTGTGCAAGTGAGGCAAGGGTAAGCAGAGTTCCTGAACAGGAGACAGTATATTCCCTTCACCAAACCACAAGAAAACTGAGGGACAAAGTATTTTCAGCTACTCATCTCCATTGGAAGGGGCTGAACCAGGCAGCTGGCAAGTTGCTTCTTGTCCTTGGGCCCAGGCCTGATTGGGTCTGGAGGCCAGGGAAAGTTCTAGGGCTTAGGACCTGCCTTGTACCATGACACATAATGAAATGCAACTTTGTGGTGATGTCACACCCTGGAAAAACTAACAGTTAGAAGCTGCCTCTGCTCCCTCGAATTGAGAGAGGTGGAAACATTGTTCATGGGCAGGCCAAGGCAATCACAATCACTCTTCAACCGAATCCTCACCAGGTAATGCCTGTCAGTCCTATAAATGCTATCCAGACAACAATGGTCCTGCTTTCTCAGTCTGGGTTTGATTCAGGGAAGGGACAAGTTGTCCTAGGGTCTCCTGGGGCTCTACAGTGAATGCCGTTTTCTTACAGGCAGACTCCACAGTTTCACAGACATGATCCCACTGGATCTTCATAAGAGCCCTACAAGGGAGGGACCATTTCTTATGAGGATAATGAGGCTCACAGGGAAAGTGACACCCAAATCCAGGGCTAGAGAGATCAAACTTCTTGTTTTGAAGGCTCTTTCTTCTCGGAGCCCAGCAGATAGGGCAGAATGTCCCTGAGTACTGAGGCAAAGGAATGAGGATGCAGAGAGACAAGAAATGAGGGCGACTACACTAGGCACCTAGCTCTCTAGAACAGCAGACCCCCAACATGGGGAGAGTCAGCCATGAACAGAGTTACCAAGGCTGCCTTAAAACTGGTCAATTCACTCATCTCCCAGAGAAAGCAACGATTTGTGCTTCAGCATCCAGCAGGACCGATGATTTCATTCGCTTTCTGGCCACTGACCTCCTCCTGGAGCTAGGGAATAGTTTCTCTCATTTGCTGGGTTCCTTTTCAAGTGTTTTAGTTAAAGGTCCCACTTTGCTCTCTCCTCCCTTGCAAGTCTTCCAATAGTGAAACAAACAATGCAAGGGGAGCTTAGCAGGCCTAGGTCAAGCCTTAGAAGCTTTGAGCTAACTGGACACTCAGGAATGCGATATGCTGAGCCCAAGGAGGCCTTCAGGATCCAAGCGCAGGAGGTAAGCCTCTCTTCCTACTCCCGTCTAGCAGAATCCTCCTTCCAGCCTTCCCTTGAAAAGCTTACATGCCCAAAGCTGGCTTTTATTACTAGACCAAAACAGGAAACACTAGTCACTAGAAAACGATCACAACACATACTCAGTGCACCATCCATCAGTCAGTCAGCAAGCAATGATGAAGCCCTTATTATGTAGCAGGGAGGTGGCATAGTGGATAGTGTGCCAAGCCTGGAGTTAGGAATGCATCTTACTGATTTCAAATGTGGCCTCAGACACTTACTAGCTGTGTGATCCAGGGCAGGACACTTAACCCTGTCTACCTCAGTTTCTTCATCTGTAAAATGGGCTGGAGAAGGAAATGGAACTTTGCCAAGAAAACCCCCAACAAGATTATGAAGACCCAGTCGTGACTGAGAAGGAGCGAACAACAATGAATGTAGCAAGCACTTCACTAAAACGCTAAGGATGCAAAGAAGGGCAAGAGTAATTTGTGCCTCAGGGAGCTCCTATTACATGCAAATTGACAGGACATACAAGATCCAGACAGAGCAGATGGGATGCGATCTCAGTGGGGAAGGGGATCAGGAAGGATCCAGAAGGGATGTGTGGGAGACGTGTGTGTGAAAACAAGGGAGACTAACTCTGCAGGCAATTTAAGAGCTGTGCGGCAGCACTGCCATCATCTGCCACTCTGTCAGCCATGGGAAGATCAAAGTGGATAAAAAACCTTCTATTGCCCAGATGATGGCATGGGGCCAAAGAGGCAACCCTTGGATGTTGTCCCTTAGTAGAGACAGTGTGTGTGTGTGAGAGAGAGAGACAGACAGACAGACAGACAGACAGACAGAGACAGAAAGAGAGAGACAGGGACAGAGATTCAGAGGGACAGAAAGCCAAAGAACTGGGCCTGGAACCAATGTGGTGTCAGTGATCAGGCTGGACCCTGATAATAAACAAATAGCACTTCTTTAACACTGCTATTCTCCCGGTGGTGTTCTGTGCTTATAAATCATTACAAAACACTGGGAACAACTACAATGATGAGTCAGCATGAGAGTGATAGGAAAATGGAGGCCAATCCCATTTGCAATCAGTGTCTCCAGAACATAGTGCAGCCCAGGGGGGCTGCCATTTGAGACCAGTACTTACAATGATTAGTCATCACAAGCTTGTGCCACCCTTGGGTCTCCAAAGTGGCAAAGACGGCATTTCTGATGTTGTTAAAATGGGCTAGCCAGATGTCCCAGAGAAAGGCTCTAGTGGTTTGCAAGCCTGGGATGCATGTCCCCTCCAGACAGATGTGCACTAATGAAGAAATGGATTCACAGCACCCGAGTGCTGCTATTAAGCCTGATGTCTCCTATCTTGTGTTGGAGGAGTTGATTATTTAGACTCAAATGAAAGATTTTACATTTGTTCTTATTGAGTCTCATCTCATTTAGTTCAGTCCATCATTCTAGTCTGTCAAGATCTTCCTGGATCATAACTCTGTCTTCGAACACATAAGCTGTCCCTGGAAGCTTCAGGTCATATGCAAATTTGCTAAGTATTGTAACCTCTACCTGTAAGAACCTGGGGGGCCAACAGGGCTGAAAACAAAGCCCTCTGAGGTACTGCTGCCTCTAGAGCAACATGAAGATATTCATCATACTCATTTTCAGTCAGCTCATTCAACCAATTCTAAAATCAGCTAACTAGACCATGAAAACCTATGGAAGATGATCTTACTATTGTGAGCCTGGGGGATAGAGGGTTGCTGGAAAGTACCTGTGTGACGAAGACTGTTGGAAACCCTACAGTGCTCCAGGCCCTGATCCCTAGGTCAATGTTCCTCCCAGTTCAGCGGCTTACCAAGGAAACAGATGGACTGAAGGCTCTGGGAATGTAATGTGGTAACCATTCATATAGTCACAGAGATCATTGCTGAAACCAGGCGAGGACATGGCCTTCCAGAGACAATTATGAAGTGAAATGACTGTGGATGCTTGTGACCACAGCCCCCAACACACTTCATCTGACCAGAGGTGAGCAGCAAATACAGAGCCAGAAGCCACCATCCCAGAGACCAATGGATGCCCTGGATTAAAATTCTCTGTAGAATGCCAAGAGCTATCTAAATCCTTTCACATCTGTCCCTGGGACAGAACAGAGACAGCAGAGAAGAAAAAGTCCCTCAGCCAGGAGTCTGCTTCCCTTTGACCTAATCAGACTGAAGCCGGCTGATTTTGCACATACTGGGCTGTTTCTTTGACCCTCCTGACCATACCAGGAAATGATCTGATCTGTGGCATGAGACTCAAACCAGAGGGTTTAAGTTGCTAGTGACTGTCACGAATGACAGTTACAGTAATAATTATTAAAATGCCTTATGGGTATAAGGCACCTTCATACATTTTTTAATTTGATCCTTACAAAAATCTCATGAGCTGGGGAGTCCAAGAGCTACCTCCACTTTACAATGAGGAAATGGGAACCGTGCAGTTCAGCAACTTCCCTGTAGTCATACAGCTAAGAGCAAAGGCTGGGACCCTGCTCCCCTGGCTCTTGCCACCACACAACTTCCCTGCGTGGCACTGGAGGCACAATGTTCTTCTCTGCAAGAAACCACAAGGACTGAGATCTGATGGTGGGGTGGTTGACTTCCAGCTAACCACATCCAAATGTTGAATGCCAAAGGTGAGGCCCTCCAAGCACCCAATGATGGGCAGCTAAGAAGAGGGAGGCCACTTCCCTTTACCACATTCACCACATTTTGAGAAGACCAACCTGACAACAGGACAAAGGGAAGAGCAGGAGTGGGGAGGGGGGCACTGGTGCGTGAATCCAGACGCTAGAGATGGCTGAGAATGGCAGCAGTGGCCTTGAGGAGGAAGGGTCAGGGTGTCAAGACCACCACCAAGCACAAAGTAGCTGGACCTGGTGCCAGGCCAAGGTAGTAGTAGAAACAGAAAGGCAGTGGTGGTGGCAGCAATGTGACTGCACTTCAGGTGACATGGTCACTAAGAATGGATGAAAAGAAACAGGAACAAGAAAGTACAGGACGTGAGGCCTCCCGAGGCTACCTCAACATCAGCCTGCCCCCAAGGAGCCGGAGAGGAGTGGAAGTCTGACTGGAAAATAGCCTTAATGTCTTTATAACAGGAAAAGTGATGTCATGAACGTCATGAATCCTTCCAAAGCATGTCTTTATCCACAAGAACGAATCAGCGATGGGACACTGAAAACAAAATGGAAAACATCCTCTCCCCTGGATCTAAAACTCTCTATGTCCTCCAAGATTTCCATGGACTCCTCAGGTAATTAAAATGACAGGCACCAGATGGTCAGCTCCTTCAAGTAATCTTCTGGGCACCAAGTGGACCTACTGTGGAAGCTGTGGGCCCATGATCAGCTCCAAGGGGCAGGGAGGTGGCAGGCACCGCAACCAATCAACCATTGTTTAAGTTTACGGAGTATCAAAAAACCTGCCCCCAGGGAGCTTAAAGTCTGCTGTGAGAGGGAAGGCACTTATGTAACACGATAAACACACATGGGAGTAGCCTTCTGGTGACATTCGATAAAGTCCCCAAGAGGAAAGCTTTATGTTGCTGTCTAGTCATGTCTGACCCTTCATGACCCAATTTGGGGTTTTCTTGGCAAAGATACTAAAGTATTCCCATTGCCTTCTTCAGTTCCCTTTATAAATGAGAAAACTGAGGCAAACAAGGTAAAGTGACTTGCCCAAGAACACACAGCTCCTAAGTATCTGAGGCCAGATTTGAAGTCGTGAAGAGGAGTTTTTCTGACTCTGGGTCTGGTGCTGTGCACACTATGGCACAATGGATAGAGAAGGGGAGGAGGGAAGAAAGGAGGGAGGGAGGGAAGGAAGGAGAAAGAGAAAGAGAGAGAGAAAGGAAGGAAGAAAGGGAAGAAGAAGGGGAAGGGAGGGAGGGAGGGAGGGAGGGAGGGAGGGAGGGAGGGAGGAAGGAAGGAAGGAAGGAAGGAAGGAAGGAAGGAAGGAAGGAAGGAAGGAAGGAAGGGAAGGAAGGAAGGAAGGAAGGAAGGAAGGAAACAGAAAACCCGGAGGGCTAGCTTAGGGGTTTACCACATGAGGACAACAGACCAAAAGGATTAGATTCTGCAAGACCAGCACATCTGGGTAGCACAGCGGGTCAGCACATGACCAATGCAAGTGCTGGCTTGACTTGACTCGCTTGGTAGAGTTCTAGCTCAGCTGTAGCCTCTGCAGCCACCAAGGAGGCAGCCAGGCAGGGTTCTATTCCCCAACTGATAAATGGTCATAGGACATGAATTGGCAGTTTTCAAAGGAAGAAATTAAAGCTATAAAGTCATATAAAAAATATACTAAATCACTACTAATTACAGAAATGCAAACTGAAACAACTCTGACGTGATACACACACACACACACACACACACACACAAACACACAAATGACAAATGCTAGAAAGGATGTTTCTGGAAAAACTGGGACACTAATATACAGCTGGTGGAGCTGTGAACTGGTTCAACCATTCTGGAAGATAACATGAACTATGTCCAAAGGGCTACAAAGCTGTACATACCCTCTGAGTCAGCAATGCCAACATGACCAGGTCTGTATCCCAGAAATCAAAGAAAAGGAAATCAAGGGTATGTCTATCCAGTGAGGAATGAAATGGCTAAATAAGCTGTGGCACATGACTGTGAGGGAGTGCTACTGTGCTATAAGAAATGACTGGGGAGTGGTTTCATTAAATCATGGCAAGACTCACATGAACTGATGCAAAGTGAGGTAAGCAGAACCAGGAGAAAGTACATACAGTAAAAAGAGTACTGGGAGGATGATGAACTATAAAAGACATGATTACTCTATCAAGACAATTCCAAAAGACTCCCATGAAGAATGCTCTCTACCTCCGGAAAGAGAACTGATCAACTCAGCATGGAGATTTAGCTCATTTTTTTTTTTGCCTTTTTTTGTGACATGACTAATATAGAAATACGTTTTGTATGACATCACCTGTATAACTGGTACCACACTGCTTGCTTTCTCAATGGGTGGGGGATAAGCAAGAGGGCGAGAGAATTTGGAACTCAAAATTTTAAGAAATGAGTATTAAAAATAGATGAACAGTTTAAAAAAAAAAGAAAGCAGCTAGGGCAAAGGTATTATCTTTACTTATAAATGAGGTTCCTAAAGCCCAAGGTCCCATGACCAACCAGTGGCAAAGTTAGGGCTCTAACGTAGATCTCCTGATTCCTATTCATCAACTAACACCCATTCCTATTCATCAACTAACACCCATCTTCTGAGTATTCAGAGTGTTTACAATCCTGCACCAGGTCCAAGGGCTAAAGAGAGATATCCAGTATGTCCCTGACCCTCAAAGCAGCCCCAACTTAGTGGGGTGACAGAAAATGACAAGCACTTTATGCATCTAAGGAGTCTGACTGTTCCTTCCAGCAAATAGGAGACCAGGGAAGATTTCTGCTCAGGGAGCAACACCAAAAAAAACAGTGTTTCAGAAATGAAACTGGTAAAATCATGAAAGACAGGATAGCATAGGAATAAGGTGGCAAAGAAAGAAGAAAGGCCAGGAAGCAGGAGGGTGTTCCTTAACGCTCTTGACGGAAAGAAAGAAGGGCTTTGACTAGGGTGGTGGAAGAGAGGAGGGCAGGCATCTGGCACGCGCTGATACAACCTGGCTTCTTGATTGGGGGACATCCCCCTCACCAGTCAAGCCCGAGGGTATCCAGTGCCATCTGCCCTTTCCAAGACATGCCTGACAGCTTGAATCTCAAGGTGTGACTGCTATTAGGAAATGCCTCTCTAGGCGTGGGGGTGTTTCTCCAGCAGCCAGGAATTAAGGGGATTCAGAAGCAGGCAGCAGGCTGGAGCTGGTCTAAAGGTAATTCTTATAGGAAACCAAGAACAAGCCCAGAGCACATTTTTCCTTCCTTCTTTTTAAAGCTCAGCCCTAGATCTGACACCGATCAGTCCTAGCAGGGACGGACCTTCCTCATGAGCAGTACAGGAGGTATTTCTGAGGAGGGGAGCTGCTCAGATGGGATGGGGTGCCCCTCCTGTCCACGCCAGCTCCCACCATACTAGAAGGAAGCCCCAACCTGATCCAGACGAAGTGCTCCATCCACAAAGCGCTGCTGGCGCAGTTGTTTGGCAATTCTGTGAAGAGTCAAGATTGCCTGGTGCACCTGCTCAATGGGGTGCTCTGCAGACACAGGGGGCAGCTCATCCTCCCGGAACTTCCTATCAGGGTGTTCAATCATGCTTTGGGCATGATCATAACTCAGTTTTGTACAGGAACAGATGATGGTCCTGCCAAACCACTCGTCAAGGATCTGTAAAGATAGATAGAAGACAGTTATTTTTGCTAGAAAATCATTAGATTTCCACTTAGATAAGTACTTCATTCAATAAAGACCCAACAGAAAGAGACAGATTAGCCCAGGGGTGGGGAGCCTGCAGCCTCCTTGGGTGCAGCCTTTTGACTGAGTCCAAGTTTGACAGAACAAATCCAATTGGTAAGAGGAGGGAAGCTTCTACAAGCTCTTCCCTTGAGCCCAGTAGTGTCCTGGGGGACCCATGAGCACCTCCTCCAAACTCTAAGGAAGGGTGTGGGGTGGGCCAGAGAGTTCTCTGCCACTCCTCCATGCCTTCTTGGCTGTTAGAGCCAGGCTCCTTCCTTCCACCAAAGGCCTCTGTGGTCTCCTCTAGGGACTCTTCCTCCTTCCCTGAAGCTACACTGTACACATGTCCATGACCTTATCTAGGACATGTCTTTTCTGCCCAGCAGAAAGCATGCTCTGAGGGCAGGCGCCACCTCACTTTTCTCTCTGAGCCCCCAGCACATACCACAGTGCCAAGTATATAGTATAGGGGAAAGGTGAGCCAACACATAGTTGGCAACTGTGGAGCAGAAAAGGAGTGGGCAGCTTTCAGAGATTTGACGTACAGCAATGCATTTGCTCATATAGGTCAGAACACGTGCAAACACCAAGACTGTTTTGATGAAAATGATGGGGAAATTTAGAAGCTTCTAAATGAACACAAGAACTACCAGCAGGATAGTTTGTCCACCACTAAGAAGACAGCAATTAATTCCATCAAAATTAAAGCACAAGCAAAGCTTAGAGAGATGCAGGATTCCTGGTTCAGGAAGAAGGCAGATGAAATTCAGTTTCATACTGATAGCAACAATCCAAAGCACTTTTATGATTCCCTGAAAGTTACTTATGGACCAAAAACCTATGGTGCATGACAACTACTCAGTACTGATGAAGCCACATTGATAAGTGATAAGGACATGATTCTAGATAGATGGGTTGAACACTTTCATAGTGTTCTCAACAGACCATTATCAATCAATGCTGAGGTCATTGAACATTTACTTCAAGTTGAAGTCAATCCCTCCTTAGCTGAACTTCCAAATGAAGAAGAGGTTTTGAGGGCCATTAGGCTCCTTTCATGTGGCAACGCACCTGGTGCTGATTCTATTCCAGCTGAGATTTACAAAGTAGGGGGACCATTGCTCATACAAAAGCTAACTAAAATATTCCAGGTTACATGGGAAGAGGAGGTTGTCCCTCAGGAGTTCAAGGATGCCTCCACTGTTCATCTCCATAAAGGTAAAGGGAATAGATTGTCCTGCAACAGTCACAGTTGGTGGCGGGGGGGGGGGGGGGGGGGGAGAGTCTCTTAGTCATTGCTGGCAAAATTCTTGCTAGAGTCCTCCTTAATAGGCTGATTCTTCACCTGGAAGACTGTCATATACATGAGAGCCAGGGTGGCTTCAGAAAGGGTCAAGGAACAGTCAATATGGTGTCTGCTGCCCGACAACTCCAGGAGAAATGACAGGAGCAGAACAGAGGTCTGTACACAACGTTTGTAGATCTGACCAAGGCCTTGTGACACTATTAGTCATGAGGGCTTATAGAAAATTATGTCAAAATTTGGTTGCCCAGAGAAATTCATCAGCATTGTATGTCAATTTCATGATGGCATGTTTGCCTGGGTTCTTGATGGTGGACAACGCTCTTGTGCCTTCCCAGTCACCAATGGAGTGAAAAAGGGCTGTGTGCTTGCTTTTCAGCATGATGTTTTCAGCCATGTTGTCAAATGCTTTCAATGAGGAAGAGCATGGCATCAAGGTCAACTACAGTACTGATGGTAAGTTCTTCAATTTGAAAAGGCTACAAGCCAAGACCAAAGCGGAGGGAGTGTTGGTGGATGATCTTCTGTTTGCAGATGACTGTGCACTCAATGCAGCCTCCAAAGCTGAGATACAACAAAGTATGGATCAACTCTCTGTTGCCTGTGCTCATTTTGGCCTAATCATTTACACCAAGAAGACACAGGTACTCCATCAGCCACCATCA
The DNA here is from genome assembly GCA_023548195.1 of Bettongia penicillata ogilbyi. Taxonomy (NCBI): domain Eukaryota; kingdom Metazoa; phylum Chordata; class Mammalia; order Diprotodontia; family Potoroidae; genus Bettongia; species Bettongia penicillata. Next base: position 16,536,684 of record JAJHZJ010000134.1, on the reverse strand, counting down.
CACCATCCATATGTGGAACAATTACAACCAATGGAGAAGTTTTGAATGCTGTGGATAAGTTCACTTACCTTGTTAGTATACTTTCCAGGGATGTACACGTTGATAATGAGGTTGATGCACACATTGCCAGAGCTAGCTCAGTGTTTGGGAGGCTCCAAAAGAAAGTATGGGAGAGAAAGAGGTATTAGGAGAGGCACCAAACTGAAGGTCCACAGAGCCGTTGCGCTGACCTCATTGTTGCATGCCTGTGAAACATGGACAGCCTACCAGTGTCGTGCCAGGAAACTGAATCGCTTCCATTTGAACTGTCTTAGGAAGATTCTGAAGATCACCCGGCAGGATAAGGTACCAGACACTGAAGTGCTTGCTCGAGTTGAACTCTTGAGCATTCAAACTATGCTTCAGAGAGTGCAGCTCTGATGGGCTGGCCATGTTGCTCAAATGCAAAACATAAGCTTGCCAAAAAGACTATCTTATGGAGAACTCATACAGGACATTCATATAACAGTCAGAAGAAGCAATACAAGGACACTCTGAAGGTCTCTCTGAAGAGTTTTGGATTTGATTGTGTGACATGTACCTTATCCTGCCAGGTGATCTTCAGAATCTTCCTAAGACAGTTCAAATGGAAGCGATTTAGTTGCCTGGCACGACACTGGTAGGCTGTCCATGTTTCACAGGCATACAACAATGAGGTCAGCACACTGGCACAGGACCCCTCAGTATGGCGTGCCCACATCAGAAGGGTGCTGTGCTCTATGAGCAAAGCAGAATTGAGACAGCACAAGGTAAACATAGGATGTGCAAATTTGAAGTATCCACCCCAAAAATTCATATGGATTATCTGTGCCCAACTTCTGGTAGAACATTCTGAGCTTGTATTGGTTTGAGCAACCACAGTTGGACACACTGAAACTTGAGTTTATCATGGTGATGTCATTTTGGTCCTCTCTGAAAATGAAGGACAACAACCGACACATAGCCCAGGGGAATGTCAGGGGCGGATACTCTAAATTTGCACATCCTGCTTCTCCTTTGTGCTGTCTCAATTCTGCTTTGCTCATAGAGCACAGCACCCTTTCTGAGTGTACATCAGAGCTGTACTCTCTGAAGCATAGTTTGAATGCTCAAGAGTTCAACTCGAGCAAGCACTTCAGTGTCTGGTACCTTATCCTGCCGGGTGATCTTCAGAATCTTCCTAAGACAGTTCAAATGGAAGCAATTCAGTTTCCTGGCACGACCCTGGTAGGCTGTCCATGTTTCACAGGCATGCAACAATGAGGTCAGCGCAACGGCTCTGTGGACCTTATCCTAATACCTCTTTCTCTCTCATACTTTCTTTTGGAGCCTCCCAAACACTGAGCTAGCTCTGGCAACGTGTGCATCAACCTCATTATCAACGTGTACATCCCTGGAAAGTATACTAACAAGGTAAGTGAACTTATCCACAGCATTCAAAACTTCTCCATTGGTTGTAATTGTTCCACATATGGATGGTGTGATGGTGGCTGATGGAGTACCTGTGTCTTCTTGGTGTAAATGATTAGGCCAAAATGAGCACAGGCAGCAGAGAGTTGATCCATACTTTGTTGTATCTCAGCTTTGGAGGCTGCATTGAGTGCACAGTCATCTGCAAACAGAAAATCATGTACCAGCACTGCCTCCACTTTGGTCTTGCAGGAGGAGGAGTATTCCAGACATGGAGGACAAGCAGAGATAAAGGGTCTTATGTGAGGAGATCCAGGAAGGCCAGTGTCACTAGATAAAAGAAAAATGGCAGAAAGTAAGGTATAAGAAGATTGGAAAGGTACTGAGCTATGAAGGACTTCAAATGCCAAACAGAGCATTTTGTACTTGCTCCTGGAGGCAACAGGAAGTTAGCAGAACTGACTGAGCAGAGGAGTGACATGATCAGACCTTTACTTTAAGAAAATCACGTTAGCGGATGAAGGATGGATTAGAGTGGGGAGAGGCTTGAGGCAGGTAGACACTCCCCGTTAAACCTCTCATCAAATCTGCTGCAACAGTCCAGGTGTGAGGCGATGAGGACAGTGTCAGAGGCGAAAAGGGACTAAGTTCAAGAGATGCTGCAAAGGTGAAATGGAGAGGGGGAGGAGCCAAGATGGTGGAGTAGAAACTCACGTATGCTAGCTCCGAAACCACAGCCAATAAATTTGCTGTAAAAAGAACTCCCCACAAATTCTGGAGCAGTGGAACCCATGCAGTAACAGAGGGGAGGCGATTTCCATTCCAGGGAACCCTGAAAAACCGACCCCAAAGGTCCATCGTGCACCGGACAGCGGAGACCACCCCTGAGCTGCCCTGGCCGTGCAGCTCCAGAGGAGCAGATCCGAATAGGCTTCAGGGACGGAATCTCCGGCAGCCGTGGATGTCCCTCCACCCACAGGCGCTCCAGGTCAGTGAGAGAGACGTCTGGGCTGGCCAAGAGGGGAGTGGGGTGTCTCCATGACTCGGGCCCCCTTGGGAGGCAGTGGCAGAGGCAGCCGCAGAGGCAGCAACAGCCCAGCCCGCGACTTCCAGAGCAGGCAGAGGCTCCATTGTTGAAGGTCTCCCCATAAAGCCCCTGAGGGAACTGAGGCTGGGAGGCGGCCCTGCCCCCACCCGAGCACCAGAACTTAAGCTCACATTGAATAGCAGCCACTCCCGCTGCTGAAAGCCCTGAGGCTGGGAAGCAGCATTTGAATCTCAGACTCCAAGCACTAGCTGGGTGGATCTAGGCAGGGGTGGAGAGGAATCTCAGAAGTCAAGTAACTGGCTGGGAAAATGCCAAGAAAAGGGAAGAAAAATAAGACCACAGAAAGCTACTTTGTTGGGGAACAGATGTTTCTTCCTCCTTTCATCATTCTGATGAAGTACAATGTTTGCCATCAGGGAAAGACGTGGAGGTCAGGGCCTCTGTATCCCAGACATCCCAGGGGGATGTCTGGTGGGCTCAGGCCATGGAAGAGCTCAAAAAGGATTTTGAAAATCAAGTTAGACAGGTGGAGGAAAAACTGGGAAGAGAAATGAGAGAGATGCAAGAAAAGCATGAAAAAAACGGGTCAATACCTTGGTAAAGGAGACCCAAAAAAATGCTGAAGAAAATAACACCTTGAAAAACAAGCTAACTCAACTGGCAAAAGAGGTTCAAAAAGCCAATGAGGAGAAGAATGCTTTCAAAAGCAGAATTAGCCAAATGGAAAAAGAGGTTCAAAAGCTCACTGAAGAGAATAGTTCTCTCAAAATTAGAATGGAACAGATGGAAGCTAATGACTTTCTGAGAAACCAAGAAATCACCAAACAAAACCAAAAGAATGAAAAAATGGAAGAGAATGTGAAATATCTCATGGGAAAAACAACTGACCTGGAAAATAGATCCAGGAGAGACAATTTAAAAATTATGGGACTACCTGAAAGTCATGATCAGAAAAAGAGCCTAGACATCATCTTCCATGAAATTATCAAGGAAAACTGCCCTGACATTCTAGAACCAGAGGGCAAAATAAGTACTGAAGGAATCCATCGATCACCACCTGAAAGAGGTCCAAAAAGAGAAACTCCTAGGAACATTGTGGCCAAATTCCAGAATTCCCAGGTCAAGGAGAAAATATTGCAAGCAGCTAGAAAGAAACAATTCCAGTATTGTGAAAATACAATCAGGATAACACAAGATCTAGCAGCTTCTACATTAAGGGATCGAAGGGCATGGAATAGGATATTCCAGAAGTCAAAGGAACTAGGACTCAAACCAAGAATCACCTACCCAGCATAACTGAGTATAATACTTCAGGGGAAAATATGGTCTTTCAATGAAACAGAGGACTTTCAAGCATTCTTGATGAAAAGACCAGAGTTGAAAAGAAAATCTGACTTTCAAACACAGGAATGAGAAGAAGCATGAAAAAGTAAACAGCAAAGAGAAGTCATAAGGGACTTACCAAAGGTGAACTGTTTACATTCCTACATGGAAAGACAATATTTGTAACTCTTAAAACTTTTCAGTATCTGGGTAGTTGGTGGGACCACACACACACACATACACACACACACGCACACACACACGTACATGCGTGCACGCACACACATAAAGAGACAGATAATTTAATAGGATGGGACCATATCTTAAAAGAAATTAAGGTAAACGGTGAGAGAGAAATAGATTGGGAGGAGAGAGGGTGAAATGGGATGGGGCAAATTATCTCTCTTTCAAGAGGCAAGCAGGAGACTTTTTAGTGGAGAGAAAAAGAGGAGAGCTGAGAAAAAACATGAAGTTTACCCTCAACACATTCGACTAAAGGAAGGAATAAATGCACACTCATTTTGGTATGAAAACCTATCTTACAACACAGGAAAGTGGGGGGAAAGGAGATAAACAGGGTGGGGGGGGATGATGGAAGGGAGGGCAATGGGAGGAGGGAGCAATTTGAAGTTAACACACGGGGAGGGACAGGATTAAAAGACAGAATAGAAACAATGGGGGGTAGGATAGGATGGAGGGAAATACAGTTAGTTTTACACAACACAACTATTATCGAAGTCATTTGCAAAACTACACAGATATGGCTTATATTGAATTGCCTGCCTTCCCAAAGGGAATGGGTGGGAAGGGAGGGATGGGGAGAATTTGGAACTCAAAGTTTTAGGAACCACTGTTTAGTTTTGTTCTTGCTACTTGGAAACAAGAAATACAGTTAATGGGGAATAGAAAGTCATCTGGCCCTACAGGACAAAAGAGAAGATGGGGACAAGAGAAGGGAGGGATGATAGAAGAGAGGGCAGATTTGTGATAGGGAAAATTAGAATGCTCGGTGTATTGGGGTGCGGGGAGGGCATAAATGGGGAGAAAATATGGAACCCAAAATTTTGTGAAAATGAATGTAAAAAGTTAAATAAATAAATTCAAAAAATAAAAATAAATTTAAAAAAAAAAAGGTGAAATGGAGAGGCCTTGATAACAGCTTGGATTTGAGGGGGTGAGGAATAGTGAGGAATCCAGGATAACTCCAAAGTTGTGAGTCTGCAGCACTGGGAGGATGGTGGAGGGCTCTACACCAATAGGGATGGTAGGGCAGGGAAGAATTCAGGAGGAAAAATAACGAGCTTAGTTTTAGACAGATCTACAGCACATTCAATTCAAGATGTATGAAAGGTGGTTGGAGATACTAGATTAGAAGTCAGTCAAGGGGTTGGGGAAGGAAGAGATTTTAGAATCATGAGCACAGAGATGGTAATTAAATCCTTGGGACTGGATGAGGTCAGCAAGGGAAGAAGTGTGGAGGGAGAAGAGCAGAGGGCCCAGGCCAGAGTCCTGGGGGACACCTAGGGTCTGAGGGCGTGATCTGGAGGAGGACACAACAAACGAGAGAGAGAAGGAGCCATCAGAGAGGTGGAAGGAGAAGCAGGAGGGAGGGGAGGTGTCCCAAAAACTTAGAGAGAAGAAAGTCCCAAGGAAGAGAGAGTAATCAACAGTCAGAGGCTGCAGAGAGGTCACAGAGGATGAGAAATGAGAAAAGGGCACTGGATTTGGCCACTAAGAGGTCATCAATAACTCTGGAAAGGGCAGTTTTGGTGGAATAATGAGATCAGAAGCCAGAGTGTAAGGGGTTAAGAAGAAAGATGAGAGAAAATGGTCTTTTCCAGTAGTTTAACAGAAGAGAAACTGGGTGATAGTGTTTGAAAGTCAAATTTTCTTTTCAGCTCTGGTTTTTTCATTAAGAATGATTGAAAGTCCTCTGTTTCATTGAAAGACCATATTTTCCCTTGAAGTATTATACTCAGTTTAGCTGGGTAGGTGATTCTTGGTTTGAGTCCTAGTTCCTTTGCCTTCTGGAATATCCTATTCCACGCCCTTCGATCCCTTAATGTAGAAGCTGCTAGATTTTGTGTTATCCTGATTGTATTTCCACAGTACTGGAATTGTTTCTTTCTAGCTGCTTGCAAGATTTTTTCCTTGAGCTGGGAGTTCTGGAATTTGGCCACAATGTTCCTAGGAGTTTCTCTTTTTGGATCTCTCTCAGGTGGTGATCGATGGATTCTTTCAATACTTATTTTGCCCTCTGGTTCTAGAATGTCAGGGCAGTTTTCCTTGATAATTTCGTGGAAGATGATGTCAAGGCTCTTTTTTTCATCATGACTTTCAGGTACTCCCATAATTTTTAAATTGTCTCTCCTGGATCTATTTTCCAGGTCAGTTGTTTTTCCCATGAGATATTTCACATTCTCTTCCATTTTTTCGTTCTTTTGGTTTTGTTTGGTGATTTCTTGGTTTCTCGTAAAGTCATTAGACTCCATCTGTTCCATTCTAATTTTGAAAGAACTATTAAATTCAGTGAGCTTTTGAGCCTCTTTTTCCATTTGGCTCATTCTGCTTTTGAAAGCATTCTTCTCCTCATTGGCCTTTTGAACCTCCTTTGCCAATTGAGTGAGCCTATTTTTCAAGGTGTTAATTTCCTCAGCATTTTTTTGGGTCTCCTTTACTAAGGTATTGACCCGATTTTCATACTTTTCTTGTATCTCTCTCATTTCTCTTCCCAGTTTTTCCTCCACCTGTCTAACTTGCTTTTCAAAATCCTTTTTGAGCTCTTCCAGGGCCTGAGCCCACCCGCCACTCCCCTGGGGTGTCTGGGGTACTGAGGTCCTGCCCTCCACGTCTTTCCCTGATGGCAAGGATACATCCTCGTCATCAGATCCGAAGGTCGGGATCATTTGCATTTGTTGGAAAAAACTCTCTATAGTCTTATTTTTCTTCCCTTTTCTAGGCATTTTCCCAGCCAGTTACTTGACTTCTGAGATTCCTTTCCACCCCCGCCTGGATCCGCCCAGCTAGTGCTTGGCCTCTGAGATTTAAATGGGCTTTCCTCCTGCTGGCTGTCAATCAATGAGCTTTAGTTCAGGTGCTGGGGTGGGGGCAGGGCCGCCTCCCAGACTCTGATCCCTCGGGGGCTTTATGCAGAGATTTTCAGGAATGGAGCGGGTGGGGGCGGGGTGGGGGGCCCGCCTCCCAATCTCAGTTCCCTTGGGGGCTTTGAGCAGAAGCCTTCAGTAATAGAGCGGGATGGGGGCAGGGCCGTCTCCCAGGCTCAGCTCCGTCAGGTTTTATGCGGGAATCTTCTGTAATGAAGATCCTGCCTGCTGCTGGGGGATTCCTGAGTCCCGGTCTGCTGCCGCCTCAGCCGCTGCCCACGCCTCTGCCTCCGCCGCTTCCTGCCCCCGTCCCTGCCGCAGCTGCTTCCTCCTGAGGGGGCCCGAGTCACGGAGACGCCCTGCTCCCCCTCTCGTCCAGCCCAGCCTTCTTTCTCACTGACCTGTAGCTTCTGTGGGCGGAGGGACTTTCCCGGCTGCCGGAGCTTCAGTCTCTGAAGCCTGCTCGGATCAGCTTCTCTGGGGCCGCAGCCAGGGCAGCGCTGGGGGTGGGGTCCACTTTCCGGGGCGCGACGGACCCTGGGGACGGGTCTCCAGGGCTCCCTGGAACGGAAATCTCTTCCACTCTGCTTCTGCACACCTTGTATTGACCCAGAAGTTATGGGGGACTCTTTTTACATTAATTCTATGGGCTTTTGGTTTCGGAGCTCGTAAACGTGCATCCTTCTACTCCGCCATCTTGGCTCCGCCCCCCGAGAAACTGGGTGATAGTGATGGATGGATCAAGTGAGGGGTTTTTCAGGATAGAGGAGACATAAGCAGTAGGAGTCAGTGGAATAGAGGTTAAAAATAAGTGACAGAGTAGGGATGACCAAAGAAACAGCCTTTTGGAGGAGGGGGAATGAACAGAAGCACCTGAGTAGAGGGCTTGACACTGTTCAGGAGTAAGGCCACCTCCTCATGTGAGGCACGGATGAAGGAGAAGAGGAGCAGAAAGCATCTGAATGACAGGACATGAGCAAGAGTGGAGAAGAGGAAGTTCATGGCGAATGGCAAGAGAGGGGGAGCCAAGAGGAGTGTGAGGAGGGATTAAAAGGTCTGGAAGAGCTGCTGTGGAGGAGAGGAGTGTGAGTTAATGATGAAGGTGTGGTAGAATCACCATGGGACCAGGCTGTATAACATAAATTTGTAGCAGGCCCAATCAGAATAGTAGTGTGATTTTCTTCATGTTTGTTCAGCACAACGATTGTAGGTATGAAGGTGACAAATAATGATCCAAGTCTGAGGTTTAATCATGAAATGATAGAAGGGCTAAGGACTCAGAAGCATAGTGTCGAGTTCAGTTGGTTCTCCAAGGGGTCAAGATGAGGAGAAGAGAAAAGAGTGACCAGTGTAGAAGAGATGACCTTGGGGATAATTGAGGGGTCAAGGGACTGCAGGTCATGGTGAGGATGAAGAGCGGGGTTATGTAAGGGAAGTCAGGGGTGGGGATGAACAGTCAGCAGATTCTGATCAGATGAAAGGATTTCAGAATTCTTGAATGTGGTGATGGTACATCTGTGGGTCGAACAAGGTCCAGAGTATGACCATCTTTGTGTGTGGCTGAGGTGGGGTGGAGGAGTAGCCCATGAGCAGTGAGTAGGTTGAAGAACTGAGTGGTTAGGGTATTTCAGGGAGAGTCATCGTGTGTGTTGAAGTCACCTTGTGTGTGGGCAGGAGCTGAGGAGGAGAGAAAAACTGTAAGCCAGATATCCAACTCCTTGAGAAAGTACACAACAGCTACCAGGATTTTGATTGGATGATAGATATGAAAAGCATGAACCTCAAAGGAGTAAAGGTTACTGAGTGATGGAGAAAGGGGGAGAACCTGGAAGTGGCCATGGGGAGCAAGGTGTGTTCCATCTGTCTCCTTGACCTGCAAATTGAAGAGAATGAGCAAAGGTGCAGTCAGTCCTGGAAAGGGTGACCAGGGAGGCTGTGTCATCAGGGCAGCCAGGTTTAGTAAGAGCTGGCAGATGGAAGGATCAAGGACAGGAAGAGATTTAGGGTGAAGAGAAGTTTGTTTCCTATGGGACAGGCATTCCAGGGAGCATGGTGGATGGAGTGGGTGGGGTTTGGTTGGAACTTTGGGGTAGGAGGGTTGAAGGGGATGGGAATGAGGGAATCAGGTGGGAGGGGCGTGGAAAAGGGTTTGGATGATGGTCTGCAAAGGTTCAGAGTCCCTGGGATGGGAAGGGCATGACCGGGAGACATTTCATTTATGTTTCCTCGTTTTATTTACAGTGAGAATGTCAACTTGAAAGGTTCTTAAGTCTTTCAGAGCTGTTTGTCTTCAAAAAATTGTTATCCTCATATGTTATGAATTGTCCTCCTGTTTCCTAGGTTTTTTCTGAAACCATCCCCTCCATCATTTCTTGCACCACAATAGTATTCCATATTTGTATGCTGTAATTTTTTCATCTAGTCCCCAGATGGTGGCTACCCCTTCAGTTTTCAGTTCTTTGCCATGGAAAAAAGACACATAAATATTTTGATACATCCTTGTAATTTGTTTTGTTTGGAATGAATCCCTCCTTAAATCCAACCTCTCTCTCATTCTCCCTCTGTCCATCTTCACTTTCCCTCCTCTTTATTTAGTGAAGTGCATTTCTGTGCCCAGCTCTGTGTGTTCTTCCCTCCTTTGACCACTTCAGCTGCTGCTTCCACTTCTTCCTTCCTCCTTGGCTATAGATAGGCTCTCTGATTACATGAGATGTTTTCTCTAACCTTCCTCTGTCTTTTCTTCTCCATGTAGTCCTCTTCCTCCAACCTGTTCATTCTTCCTTTAGGACTATCAAAACAATAGTATTGGGAGCAGCTAGGTGATTCAGTGGATAGTGATAAGTGAGCAAGGTCCTCCCCGGTCCCAGTCCCAGGCAGCAGTGGCAGCAGCAGCAGCAGGCAGCTATGACTGTGGTGGTTATGGCCCTGGCAGGGCCCCTGGGGGAACCGAGCAGCTGATCTGAACCTCAGCCAGGAGCCGGGCCAGGGAGTAAACTCCTCTCCCTTGATTGCGCCACCTTGGAGGAACTGAGAACTTACTGGTCCTCAGAGTATACCATCCTCTTGACAAAGGATCAAGTAACTGGTTGGGAAAATGCCCCAAAAGGGGAAAAAATAAGACTAGAAGTTACTTTCTTGAATAGGTATTCCCCCCCATCCTTTCAGATGCAAAAGAACAATGTTTACCATCAGGGCAAACCTAAAAGTCAAGGCTTCTGCATCCAAAACCTCCAAAATAAATATGCAATGGTCCCAGCCCACGGAAGAGCTCAAAAAGGATTTTGAAAACCAAGTAAGAGAGGTGGAGAAAAAACTGGGAAGAGAAATGAGAATGATGCAAGAAAATCATGAAAAGCAAGTCAACAGTTTGCCAAAGACTCAAAAAAATGCTGAAGAAAATAACAACTTTAAAAATTGGCTAACTCAAATGACAAAAGAGGTTCAAAAAGCCAATGAGGAGAAGGATGCTTTAAAAAGCAGAATTAGACAAATGGAAAAGGAGGTTCAAATGCTCACTGAAGAAAAGAGTTCTTTAAAAATTAGAATAGCATAAAATACTTATGGGATGGCAAGCAAAAGGTCAAGAAAAGGGCTGGGATATTTCATTATTATCAGTGTTTTTTATTCCTCTTTGACTAAATGATACAGAGCTGAAACTAAAATCTGGGCCTGTCCCAAAGATCCAGGATCTCTTACCCTTCACCTTCCATATCCACATCACTAACCCCCACCTATCTCCCCACCACATCCCCTGCCCGAGCACACACCAGGTCTGTGAATGCTCTTGCGAATGTTGAGTGACACACTGGAAAGTAACACTTAGGTAGGTCTCCCAAGGGACACAGGAGACTGTTGAATAGAAAAAGAAAGGGGTAAAAAGAGAGAGGATTATGCCAACGTAACCAAATAGGGCCCCCTCCCAGAGAGAAAAGGAAAGGGGGAAGGAGTGGCAGTTTTCATACTTTGATTCTACATTATTTTCAAATATTTTCCAAATTATTTCCAAACAATTCATAAAGTTGGAAAAAGAGCAAAACACAACCCAGCTCTGCCCATTCTGGCCAGAGCAGGACTCGTGTCACATGTGAAACATAAAATCAGAAAAAGAAGCTGTAGTGGGAGGACTGGGGGAGGGGGGTGCTGTGGAAGAGAAACCAATGGATAGAGAATCGTACCAATAGCCTTCAAGTCTCCAACGGCTAAGGCCATATGCCTAGGGAACAGCCTGGCCATCCCAGCCACATCTGTTCTAACTGGAAGGCCAGCACTCCTCCCACAAGCACAATACTGAAATCCTCCAAGCACTGGTAAAATTCACTGCAGCAAGGCCCAGAAATGCTGCTGAGTTCACAGCCATCCCAAGCTCTCATGAGAGAAAAGATCGATTGCTCCAGAAATGGTTATTCCTTCCTTTCTCAGTGTACACTTTGCCTCATCTGGCTCTTCCAGCCCTAAGCCCTAGTTAAGGCAGAAAGGGTCCAGGCTCATCCCAGAAGGAGATGGCTCAGGGCCCCACTTCAGGGCCCTCCCAGGCTTCTGCCTTATCAAGGTCAGCCTAGCATCCCATACATTTGGCTGGGAAGAATTCCCAGTAAGAGACTTTCTCCTACGTTTTGGGGGGTGAGGTGGGCCAGAATTTGTGTCTCCTAGACTTTTGTGGCTTTTTTCATCCCTATTTCTCCATTTTATTCCAAACTAAGAAATCCTCTTCCCTTCTTCTGATTTTTGCATTGTAGGTATCACATTTTATATGGTGGGGTCCCTCCTTGTGGTACTTAGACAAACCTTAAGGTCAGACCCTGCTAAGCTTTTTCTTCCCTCCAGTTAATAATCTATACTTCCTTCCTTCCTGTTTCTGTTTCCAAAAGCAGCTCCCCAGGTTTCTCTTCCCTTCGAGGCCCTTCCGTTCTGCACCCCTACACACAGTGGGCGTCTGCACAGCGACTCGGGTTTGAGACCTGTTTTGTTCCAAACTGATAGAGGGTCAGGATACTTCAGGCCATGTAATTACAGTGCTGAGCACAGGAATCAATTACAACGCACTCCGCTCTCTCAGCCAGGGACAACAGCTAACATGTGGAGACCTTCCAGCAGATGAAATTTACTAAGTGTTAAAAGTCTCCCTTGCTTCCTCCTCTAGGCCACCAAATGGAAACCTGCTGCACTCGAATTAGTTTACTGGAACCCTAGGATTTCCAGCGGGAGTCTCCTCTAGCCTTATTGGGTCATCTGCTTATACAGTACCCCTCTTGCACATCTCTCTGTAGTCCTTTGGCCTACTCCCCAACAAGGCTTCCCACCTTCTCTAGCCCTCAACTCACAAAGGATAGGGGAAAGATGACAAGACCTTGTAGGCTGACAGCTACTGGTCACATGGTGATGACTCTGGACAGGAGGGCTCATAAAACTTAGACTTGTTTTAAAACCTTGGAAGGCTAAGGGAATAGGAGCTAGCCTTTTTTGGCAGATGCAGGAAAGATATTCTAAGAAAGGTGTTCCTGGCATGTGGAGAGTTGTTGGATTTTTTCCTTCTCAAATAGCAAAGCTAGGCCTGACACTCTTCTTTCAGGGAAGGTCAAAGAGGCTGCCCTGATCTGGCCTGATTCCTAAGAAGCTGAGACAAGAAGCTCTAAGAGGGAAAGAGTCCCAGGGCAGCCAGAAGGCCCCAGAACCAAGATCAGCAAAGCCCAAATGTGGAGCTGGGGCCATGACAGAAGGAAACAAGAGACACAAAAGATATATAAAAAGTCACAAAGAGATTCATAAACAAAATTCCTCAAAAAGGAGATAATGTCCTTCCTTTCTCCTTTTCCTAATCTCAGCCATGGGAGGACTCTCTGAAGTCAGATCCATTCCCTCCATGTTGGACAACTGTGCCATCAGCTCTGGAGATCGATCCAGGCTGGAAAAGCTCCCTAGAGCCATAACTTCCAGGCAATATCGTCACTAGAAGGAAGTCTCAACACAGGGAAAGGTGGGCCTAGACATGTGTGCTCACCTCCATCCACTGAAGCCTCTGTCTACTGAAGCTGCTACAATATGAAGATGAGAGAGATCCCTTTGAAAACTATCTGCTGGGTTCAATTAGGTTTTGAAATGTACATTCTAACCAACCCCCAGATGACAGGTTCTTTAAGATGCATCTGATCCACGCTGCCTTCTAAAGCTGCTGGAAGTCTGCAGGGTGTCTACTGTAAGTGGCTTCCAAAGGAAAGGAGGACCAGGGAATTACACTCCAAAAGTAGGTCAGGCTGAAAGCAACCCCTTCCTAACTGGGAAAGGAGCATCCAGAGAGCTGCAGCAGGGTGGAGGAGCCGAGATTCCTGCTTGGTTACCTGCTGGCAATCTCTGTTCAGGATGCAGTGAGGAGAGCCAGGAGGGTGGGAAGGGAAACTCCATTCATGCAGATCACAGTAATCAGTGACTGGGATGGGCATCAGGAAGCAGCATGGCCTTGGAACCCAGAGGAGAATGTGAGTCCAAAACCTATCAGACACTCACTAATTAGCTGCAGGACCGAGGGGGAGCAATTTAACCTCTCTCAGTCCCAACTTCCTCATCCATAAGAACATGATCTGTCTCCCAGATTTGTGAGGATCAAATGAGATGGCATTTGTTAAATCACTATGCAAAGTGCTAAATAAAAGCAAGTTATCATCATTAAATAGTGGCAGCTAAGTGGCCCAGTGGATAGAGCACACAGCTTGGACTCAGGAGGGCCTGAGTTCAAATATGACCTCAGACACTTCCTAACTCTGTGAGCCTGCGCAAGTCATTTCACCCTATTTGCCTCAGTTTCCTCATCTGTGAAATAAATAGCAAACTACTCCAGTATCTTTGCCAAGAAAACCCCAGATGGCATCACAAAGAGTTGGATGTGACTGCAAAACAACTTATATTATCATTATTTTTAGTCACTTAAAAATTATTAGATGAACCTCAACAATTAATTATGATTGATCTCAACAAAATGTTTAAAATCTAATGTTCATGTGATCAGTACTCTTTCTGCCAAATTTATATTTTATATTATATTCAAGGGTCTGTGATTTCCCTGGGGAACATCTCTGCTTCTCCCAACAGAGAAGGGCAGGTAGCTTCTCCTTCTCTCCGCTCCTCAGTGTGCTTATTTCTGTAATGTCCAAGGTGAGGAGAGGTGCATTATGATGAAATTATAGCCCAGGGTTGACAAGGAGAAGCAGATGAGAAAGCACCAAGCACAAATACCCAGCCCCTTCCCTAGGGGATGGGCTCTGGGCCTGGGGCTACTCCGACCAATCCTGATAAAAGCACAGCAAGGCAGATCAGGAGGGTTTCAGAAAGCCAATTAACTATGCTGAGGGAGGCCAGGGTTAGGAAGGGGGGAGTCCTGACTTCACCACGGCTAATGCCACATGAATGGATTTTGATCTAACAGGCCAGAGGCTGCCTAAAATCAGCAAGTTTAGCTATAATCAGCTATGCTGGCAAGTTATGTTTCAGTTCTTAGATTTCTGGGAATTCTGTAATCTATACAGGATGTGTTCTTCCCATGAAAATAAATCCTCCTTTGCTATCATTGCGGCTAGGAGCACATTTAGGAGGCAGGTAGGTGCACGCTGGGCCTTGACCTAGAGTCAGGAAGACCTGAGTTCAAATTTGTCTTCAAATACTTACTAACCATGTGACCCTGAGCAAGTTATTTCACCTCTGCAGCCTCAAGCTTCTTCATCTGCAAAATGAGGATAACAACAGTAACTCCCTCCTAGGGTCAAATTAGGGTCAAATGAGATCGTATTTGTAAGGCGCTTAGTATAGTGCCTAGCCCATGGCAGGCCCTAAATATTTATGCCCTCCCTCCTTCCCCACTACCACTCACTTAGGAAAATCTAACTTGTTACCCTTTTATTTTACCTAATTAATTGAAAGCACTTCTAAAACTCCTCCACTAAAGACCTCCACTGCTGTCTTGTCATGCCTAGCACTTTGTTCCTGTTCTCACTCCCAAGTTAGAAAGGTTCCAGGTGCAGAGCTTAAAGGCTCTCACCTGCCAGAGGAGGGGGCTGAAGGAACACACTGTGATTAGATCTCAGGGCCTATGGTAACTGTGGAAGCAACGACTTGACCCTAGCATCTTCTGAAGACACCATCTGTGAGAGAAAGGGGAGGGTCTATAGTGCAAAATCACAGATCCCTAAAGGATTCAACGACACAGTGACTAATAATATTTGTAAAAACAACAATTCCATTTGTAGTTTAAGAATACTCATCATGTCTGACAGAAAAAGGATTCACCAATGAGTTCACATACCACTGAACTACAAGCATTCTGACTTGAAGGGACAAAATGAATATAAGCAGACCTTGGAAAACATGTCCTTGTTTAGGCCTAAGAGCTGGCAGAAGAAATACATCTAAGAAGATAATTTTTAGTCACATAGGGGGAAAATGGAAGTTCCTCCCTTTGCATCACTCAAACATAGATTGCCAATTTCACCTCAAACATTTTTAAGTGGCTTGGGAAAAGCCAGGGCAGGAGTTGTTTCAAAAGGTCACTTTCCCTCTTAGAAAGGAAAATGTCAAAGGTCCAGAATATCAAGAGAATTAATGGAAAAAATTCTAGGGAAGGTAGCCTAGCCCTACCAGATATCAAACTATTATAAAGCAGCAATAATCAAAACCACTTGGTACTGGCTAAGAAACAGAATAGGTTAGGTACTCAAGATACAGTGCTCAATGATTACAGCAATCTACTGTTTGATAAACCCAAAGACCCCAGGCTTCTGGGATAAGAACTCATTGTTTGATAAAAACTGCTGGGAAAACTGGCTAACAGTGTGGTAGAAACTGGGCACAGACCAATGCTTGACATCATACACAAGAATAAGATCCAAATGGATACATGATCTAGGTATAAAGATTGATACTATAAACAAATTAGGGGAGCAAGGAATAGTGTATTTGTCAGAATTATGGAGAATGGAGAAATTTCTGACCAAAAAAGAGAGAGAGAACATTATGCAGTACAAAATGGTTAATTTTGATTACATTAAATTGAAAAGTTTTTGCACAACCAAACACAAAGCAAGCAAGATTAGGAGGGAAGCAGAAAACTGGGAAAGAATTTTTGCAACTAGTGCCTTTGTTTCTAAAATATATAGAGAACTGAGTCAAATGTACAAGAATGCAAGTCATTCCCCAACTGATAATTGACAAAAGGATATGAACTGGCAGTTTCCAGAGGAAGAAATTAAAGCTATCTACAGTCACATGAAAAAATGCTCTAAATCACTATTTATTAGAGAGATGCAAATCAAAACAACTCTGAGGTACCACATCACACCTATCAGATTGGCTAACATGACAAAACAGGATGATAAACGTTGGAGAAGATATGGGAGAGTTGGAACCTTAATTCATTGTTGGTGGAGCTGTGACTCGATCCAACCATTCTGGAGAGCAATTTGGAACTATGTCCAAAGGGCTACAAAAATGTGCATACCCTTTGACCCAGCAATACTGCTTCTAGGATTGTAAACCCAAGAGATCACAAAAACGGGAAAGGGTTCATATATACAAAAATATTTATAGCAGCTCTCTTTGTGGTGGCCAAGAACTGGAAATCAAGGGGATGCCCATCAACTGAGAAATGGCTGAACAAGTTGTGGTATATGAATGTAATGGAATATTATTGTACTATAAGAAATGATAAACAGGAAGACTTCAGAGAGGCCTGGAAAGACTTATATGAACTGATGCTGAGTGAAAGGAGCAAAACCAGGAGAATTTTGTACACAGCAACAATCATAGTGTGCAAGGAATTTTTCTGGTAGACTTAGCACTTCATTGCAATGCAAGGATTTTAAAAATTCCCAGCGGTCTCTTGAGGCAAAACACCTTCCACACCCAGAGAAAGAACTATGGAATTGGACTGCAGAATGAAGTAGACCATTTTCTCTTGTGTTATGTTTCGCTTTGTTTTGTTTTGTTTTGATGGTTTCTTCCATCCATTTTAATTCTTCTATGCAACATGACTAAGGTGAAAATGTAAATTTAAAAAAAATATAAAAACATAAAAATAAGAATGTACGTGTAGAACCTATACAAAATTGCATGCTGTCTCAGGGAGAAAGAGGGGAGGGAAGAGGAAGAAGGAGGAAAGGAGGAGAGAAAATCTAAGATACGTGGAAGTGACTGCAGAAAACTGAAAACAAATAAATTAACTTTAAAAATAAACAAATAGTTAACAGCAAAAAAAAAAAGGAAAGAAAGAAAGAAAGAAAGAAAGAAAGAAAGAAAGAAAGAAAGAAAGAAAGAAAGAAAGAAAGAAAGAAAGAAAGAAAGAAAGAAAGAAAGAAAGAAGGAAAAGGTCTCAAATGAGAACCTAAACTGGGTGTGCTTTTCACAAATGAGATCTGATCAGAAGGCCATAGCCCACTTCAGCAGGGGAATAAAGATTGATGGAATGAAATGGGACTGCTTGAGGGAAAAAAGAGAAAAAATATTTTTAAGGGCCAATACAACAGCACCAAAGCTCTAATTTTGTTCTAAGGGGGGAAAATGGAGGAAGCTAACCATTATGAAAAGGCAATTTTAAAAAAGGCTTTTAGTGTGAAAACCAAGAAGAGGAAGGATCCAAAGAGTCAGAAGAGAACAATAACCCACTTCAGATTAGGTGGAAGAGGGGAAATGGTATCTGGAGAAAGAACTAAACAGTTGAACCCATGGACTTCAGAAATCTGAATCTCTCTTTCTGAAGAGGGGAAGTCGAACATTCTGAGAAGGAAGCAGCTGTTTATCCTCCAAGGACTTAATGACACAAGCCCACTTGGTGTGGTTAGGTGGGAAATCACCCAGGAAGGGTCAGAGGAAGAAGAGAAGCGTACGGGGGACCAGTCACTTCCTGCTAAGCGTAAACAAAAATGACATTTTTCAATCGAATAATTATAGAAAAGTGTGTTGTCTCCCCTGGATATATATCTAGGATACTATATGTATGTATATATCTATATCTATATATCCAGGATATAACCAAGAACCTCCCAAGGCATGTCAAAATGGGTAATCACTACCTCTGTCTGGAAAAATCGCATGGTCACAAATGATGCCGCCAAAACAAATCTAGGACACTTCGCCAAAAATTACGAAGTATTGGGTAAGGAACTAACAAGCATGGCAGCACCGACGGCATGTCCATCCCTGCTGTCAGCTGACGCCAAGGGGCACAGCAGAGAAAAGACTCCCTGGGACTGCTCGGCTGGGGAAGGGCGAATTTGAAAATGAAAACACATCTGAGGGCGAGGGCGCATAAGCATCATCCCTGATGCCAAGGGATCCGGGCCTGGCAGATGTCAAGCTCAGGAGATCTGAGGTGTTCCACTGTCTGCACCAAGTCTGGCACCAATACGGTAAGCCACGGGGCTGCCCAAGGAGGAAAGAACAAATCCAGGTAGGAAACAGTCATAGTTCCTATGCCAATCAGTAGTGGGATCACGCCATGAGATCACTGTGCTTCTTGGTGAGAAGGGAGGCAGGCTTAGACTCCAAAAAAAAAGAGAAGAATGGAATTTAGATTTCTGGTCCAAGAATATGGGAATGACAGGCCTCTGCTCAGGGATGGAGTGTATTGAGCAAAGGCTGAGAAAGAAGTTTTTGCCTGAAGTTTTGCAAATCTAATCAAAAGAACTTTTAAAAGGTTGAGGGAGGAGGAAAACTACCCATAATTCTCCATCAAATGAGATAACAGAGAGAATTGAAAAGAACCGTTATTTAGACATTCAGAAGTTCATAAGAGAAAACAATCCAAAAAAAAAGAATCATTGGCAAAACTCAGGATCTTAAATGTCCATACACAAATACACCAAGTTTAGGCAATAAACAGACTATTAATGCTAACCCAAGAAGGCAAACACGAGGCTCACTGGCATGAAACCCATGACTTGGATGGCAGCACCTTATTCCAAAGAAAGAGGACAGAAAATGGTGCAGGGGGGAGGGGCAGGGGGGCACAACTCATGTAAATCTAAGATCCCAAGCAAGGAAGCATGATGGGAATATTTGGAAGAAGTTCAGCTAAGGGAGTGGCAGGCGCTGTTTAGTTATTGCTGCAGGGCAGCACACACACCCCCTGATCAGAAAGAAGAAACAAATGAGGAGTCTGGAAAACAAATCACAAAGCTGGCCAAAGGCAGGCTGGGCAGCATCGTGACAGCGCACTTCACTTGTCCAGATGTCTATTTTAGTTCTCTCAGCCAAAAGCAGAGCAGCAGCAAATAAACTCTGGCCTTAATGATGTCATCGTTTAACAACAGAGTAAATCATTGAGGGGAAGCTCTATTCTGAATTTGATTCTCACCCAAAAGGAAGCGAAAGATGACAGTAACTTTGAGGAAAAGATATTACAGTCAAAAATAGAGAAAAACAGGAAAACATCCTATTGAAGGGACAGTCAACAAACAGCTCCGGTTTTTTTTTAAATGGCCATGAGATTCTGCTGTTAGTTTTGGGTTGACTTTCTCCTTCAACCCTAAAGTCTGTCAAATGCACAGATACCTCAGTGGATTCTCCCTCTAAATCACGCAGACCCCAGCCCAATCACGTCGCCAGTCTTTTGCAGCTGTTTCCCACACCCTCCCATCAATGCTCCATGGGCATCTTTCCAGTGCATTGGAGGCTTTCCTCCACAGTCAGCCGTCCAGCCACCATCCTCACCTTCACCAGGTGAATTCGTCCTTTCTTTCAGTCTGACATTTCTCAGATGACACCCTTCGCCCTTTTTATCCTGCTTACTTTTTTGTTCGTAATGTGCTACAGCCTGCTGACCCTCGATACAAGCCTCTCTGATGCCCTCAAGTTCTCTGTTTTGGGAAGATGCTTAAGGTTCTTAAAGCACTGCATCGTTTCCCAATTACAGCCTATGTTTGTCCCGTTCATTCTGAGCCCGGGTCATCATGTGGGTACCGATAGACAACAGACATTCTTTGCCCACTTGTGGAGATTAGGGCTGGTCTCCCTGGAGTAACTGTGGCTCTCATTCAGAAGGCTCTGAGATGCTATGGGCATTGAGGCAAATGAGACACCTGGAGAACCATATCTGAGACTAGGAATTGCTCTTTACGTGGGACTCTGCACTGGATAACCCTAGAAGAGTGGGAAACATCTCTGGCAAAAATGCACCTCCCTGTTTCATGCTTCATTTGGTATTAATCATCAAAGAGCCAACAAAGTCATCTTTATTGTATTATGGGGAAATTTTTCTTACTTTGACACGTGTATGGGAAACACCTTGTTTGAGGAAATTTTTTTTTTAATTTTTGAAATTATTTTATATGTTTTCAGCGTTCTACAATCACCTCCATGTATCTTAGATTTTTTCCTCCCCTCCCCTTTCTTTCCCCCTACCTCCCCACTCCCTCCCTGAGACAGCATACAATTTTATATAGCTTCTACACATACATTCTTATTAAATACATTTTTACCTTAGCCATGCTGCATAGAAGAATTAAAATGAATGGGAGAAACCATGAAAACAAAACAAAACATAATACAAAAGAAAATGGTCTGCTTCATTCTGCAATCTAGTTCCACAGTTCTTTCTCTGGATGTGGAAGGCATTATGCTTCAAGAGACCGCTGGGAATTTTTTAAGTCCTTGCATTGCAATGAAGTACTAAGTCTACCTGAAGAATTCCTCACACACTGTGGTTGTTGCCATGTACAAAGTTCTCCTGGTTCTGCTCCTTTCACTCAGCATTAGTTCATATAAGTCCTTCCAGGCCTCTCTGAAGTCTTCCTGTTCATCATTTCTTATAGCAAAATAGTATTCCATTATGTTCATATACCACAAATTATTCAGCCATTCCCTAATTGATGGGCATCCCTGTGATTTCCAGTTATTGGCCACTACAAAGAGAGTTGCTATAAATACTTTTGTACATGTGGGACCTTTTCACATTTTTATGATCTCTTGAGGATACAGTCCTAGAAGCGGTATTGCTGGGTCAAAGGGTATACACATTTTTGTAGCCCTTTGGACATAGGTCTAAATTGCTCTCCAGAATGGTTGGATCAGCTCACAGCTCCACCAACAATGAATTAGGGTTCCAGCTCTCCCACATCTTCTCCAGCATTTCTCATCTTCCTGTTCTGTCATGTTAGCCAATCTGACAGGTGTGATGTGGTACCTCAGAGTTGTTTTGATTTGCATCTCTCTCATAGTGATTTAGAGCATTTTTTCCTATGACTATAGATAGCTTTAATTTCTTCCTCTGAAAACTGTCTCTTCATATCCTTTGACCATTTATCAATTGGAGAATGACCTGTAGTCTTGTACATTTGACTCAGTTTTCTATATATTTTAGAAATGAGACCTTTATCACAGACACTAGATGCAAAAATGCTTTCCCAGTTTTCTGCTTCCCTCCTAATCTTGCTTGCGTTGTGTTTGGTTGTACAAAAACTTTTCAATCTAATGTAATCAAAATTACCCATTTTGCACTTCATAATGTTTTCTATCGCTTGTTTAGTCAAAAATTCTGAGGACAGTTTTTAAGGCAGCGTTTTGTTCTCCGAGTCAAATGCTTTTTAACACTCAACAAACAGTAAATAAGGTGGGATTGTGCATTCTCCATGACTTCCAGGCTACTGAGTGCATGTCAAATAATGTCCACTGCAGATAAAAACGTGGGGCAATTACAGTCTACATAGGCTCAACAGAAACTGCCTATTTCCTCATCTTCCTTCACCAAGAAAACTCTCACTGTGGATGTCAATGATTCCCACAAAATGATGCGTAGACGGGAAAGGAGCTATAAAAAGAAATTCTCAACATGCCCTTTCTGATCATATTTCTAGCAATGGTAAAGACCAAGATTTCCCTAATGTTTAGTATACTCTCCTCCTTCAGATACTTTTAAGAACTGATCCCAAACCCTCAAAACTACTTCATCTACAACAGAGCCCCTCTGTGGAAGACTTTCTCTGTCTTTTTCAGGATCATTACTCTCTCAGGCTACACATCTAGGTTTGGGATGCTTGCTAATCAAACAGCATAGCCCAATCATCATTGAGGATGAGCTGATTACAGAAACCTTCACAGATCTTTTCCATTTTTTCCCTGTTTGCTATTCTCCTTCCAGTTTCATCCTGAAATGCCCTCAGGATGACCCCTCTTCACAGTCTCTTGTTAAGATTTCTTCAGCTTGTTTTCCCTCTCGCTGTTTAATGAAGCAATGCTGTTTAGAACATTCCATCAGACTCCTCCATAAGATTTTACAAATAAGACGTTTGTGTCCTAAGCCAGTGTTGTCCTTGGCTTCCCTAGCTCCTGTTTGGCAAAGAGATCAAGTGTTTGCTGGCTGACACCACTTCTGGACTCTTTTATTCTTCCCATCCCAGTAAATGATTTATATCAGTTAAACTTCTTAGGGTTAATTTGGACTGAGGCTTACAGCACCTTCAATTCTCAGTTTTCGGTGTCAGTATGTTGCTTCAACAGAGCAAGTCAGAATGGCTTTAATTGCATGTCATAGTTTTTTTTTATTTTTATTCTTTTCTACTAATTATGATCTTTTCTCTAACCAACTGGTGGTCATACTATGGGGACAGCGGGTGTAGAAATGATTCCTGTATCAGTAACCACTCATTTCTTCACTGTTAACATTTATCCAGTTTAATACTGGGTGTTATTTGATGCTCGCCACTTCCATTGCCAGGACAGCTGGCGCAATGCACAGAGTGCCAGGCCTGCAGTCAGGAAGACTTGTCTTCCTGAGTTCAAATCTGGCCTATCTGGGTGACTCTGGTCAAGTCACTTCACACTGTTTGCCTCAGTTTCTTGATCTATAAATTGAGCTGGAGAAGGAAATGGGAAACCCTTTCAGTAACTCTGCCAAGAAAACCCCAACTGGGGTCAGAGACAGTCAGACAGAACTGAAATGGCTGAACAACAAACTTGCAGTGCCTGAACAATTATTCCCTTGCAATTTGTCTCATAACTTCTATTCTTGGTTTTAAGTACCGGTCGCGTCACACAGCCCCTCCCCACCATTTCACCAGGTACTACTGAAGACCTTGAATTCCACCAGGAACCAGAGGGCACTGGAGTGCACAGAGTTCAGAGCCTGGAGTCAGAGAGCCCTAAGCAACAAACCAGCCTCTGATAACTTATAAGCTGCATGATGCTGGGCAAGTCACTTGACTTGTTTGTCTTAGTTTCCTGAACTGTAAAATGGTGATAACAGCACCTAACCTCCCAGGATTGCTGTGAAGATCAAATTAGATAGTAGGTTCATGAGACACTCTGCAAACCTTAAAGAGTGATCTGAATGCTATGATCATCACCAACATTATGATGCAATATGGTTATTCATATTCTTGGTGCTGGTGGGCCAATCCTCCCTGCCCACCGAAGCAGTTGTAAAACAGGATTTTCAAGCCATGGCTTCCCTGCTCAGAAACCCTCGGGGGCTGGGCCTATAGGAACCATCAGTTTCATTCCGGTCCTCTGGGTCCTTGGTTAAACCCTCCCCATCCAGGAATATGTCGATTCTTCCTCTACACTAGCCTCTGAGCATGCCAAACCCATTTCTATGTCTACACCTTTGTTCCAGTTCTGTCTATCCAAGTTGGGCAGCTAGGTGATGTAGTGACTAGAGCACCAGTGCAGGAGTCAGGAGGACCTGAGTTCAAATCTCACCTCAGACACTTGACACTCCCTAGCTGTGTGACCTTGGGCAAGTCATTTAACCCCAATTGCCTCATCCTGGGTCATCTCCAGTCATCCTGATGAATATCTGGTCACTGGATTCAGATGGCTCTGGAGGAGAAGTGAGACTGGTGACCTGCACAGCCCTTCCTCACTCAAAACAAAGTCAAGTACAAGTCATATCATTATTTCTCTGATGATATGATCTTCAGCAACGAAGGGCGAACACACACACACCTGACTAGTCTATCCATATCTCACTTCCTCCAGAAGCATTTACCGAATGCTGCTGCCCACCTCAACCTCCCCCTTTGCTGGTTCCCACAGCATAGACAGAGTTACCAGAAGACCTAATGCCTGGCACAAATGTCTTCCCACCCTCTCCTCTAGGTTACAACCCCAGCTCCTTCACCCATTCCTTGTCTTCATGATCTCCCTCCTGCAGTCTTGCTTCAGTTTGCCAACGTCCTTCCTAGAATATGGTGACCAACCTGAATACAAAAGTCTCGTTGTGCATGTGCCCCCAGCAGAAAACAGCAAGTCTATCAGCAAAGTCATGGGATGCCATGAGCTCTTCTGGCTGCCATGTTTGTGTTGTTTTCTAATTATTTATATATGTCAGACTTGTCTCTCTGCTAGACTAGAAGCAATTCCAAGGCATGGGCCAGCATGGAATAAATGCCTACTATGTGCAAGGCATTGTGACAGGTCATCAGGATACAAAAATAGTCTCTCCCTCAAGGAATATACTTTCTACAGAATGTTATCAAAGGTACAAATGCAAACAAATGTAAAGTGTACAAAAATGAGAAT
Source organism: Bettongia penicillata ogilbyi (assembly GCA_023548195.1). NCBI lineage: Eukaryota > Metazoa > Chordata > Mammalia > Diprotodontia > Potoroidae > Bettongia > Bettongia penicillata. The sequence continues at coordinate 16,512,285 of JAJHZJ010000134.1, read as the reverse complement.
GAAGTAATTTCAGGAGTTTGGAAGAAGGGGTCAGGAAAAAATGCTGAGTGCACATACAAAGTTCCAGGCAAGCAGTGAATCTCTACTGCATCTGTCAGGTGAGCACAGGGGTTCCACTTATCTGGGAAGGAGGGAGGGTCCTTACCTTGCCTTCTGGGGTCAGCTTCCAGATGACAGAGAAGGTGAGCTTGTCGGTCATGGGGTTGAGGCTGCACAACTCCTCACAGAGCAGCCTGGGAAGCATAGGGATGACCTGTCCAGACAGAAAGCACAGGTCATTTCCATCCTTAGGGAGGACAGATGAGCTATAAGGGTGAAGGAAAACAAAGTTCAGTGCAGGACCTTTCGTGCTGAGAAAAAGATCAAGAATGACGCTGCTCTCACGGGACACAAGGTGGCACAGTCAAAAGACCACTGGTTCTAGTGTGACAGGACCTGGGTTCAAATCCTGCTGCTGGTGCTCACAATCTGTTGGACTAAAGGGCCTCAGAGGTTCCCTCCAGCTATATACATAGATCTAGCCTGGGATCTCCTTTCTCAGAAACCTTGGGGGTAACTGCCCATATTTATCTGTGTCATTTTCAGGATCATTCCTGTCTGCACCAAACAGATCTGTGAAGGCCCCCAGCATTTATGAAGCACCTTCTATGGGTCCCTGCCTTCAAGGCACTTTCATTCTTCTGGAAGAGATGGACAGGAATCTGACCCATCTGCCTTAGTAGCAACAGAAAGATAGGGATTTGATGACTGTTCCCCAGGCAAGGGTGGGTCAGGAGTAACCCTTCAGCCCCAGGGCCTCATCTGCACCTCACATAGGCCCCAGACCCTTCACTAGGGAGAAACTGAGGCTGGTCAAGGGAATGTGATTCGCCCTTAGGGGTTGTGCAGCTAATAAAGTCCTAGGATCTGGTGCTGGGTGTCTCCCAGTGGAATCCAGGCCTCTTTTTATTCTTCTATATTACTTTGCAGAAGGCAAATGAAGCTGAAAAGAAGATTCTTGCCCTAAGAAAAAGGTCTTTTTGATCATTCTTATATCTGAACAATCCACAAAACTTAAGCACTATGCTACATGCAATCCCTGAACTGGAGTCAAATCTCTGTTGGGTAACTGAATGTTCCCCAATGTATCACACCCCATGCTGGCCTGAAACCCAAGGGTGACAATATGCTGTCCCGGGGTTGGAGGAGTCACCTTCCATAACAGGGCACAAGAGGCTGTATGTCCCCACTTCCTCACTGGCTTCTTTTCAGTATCTGTCTAAATGAGGAGGTACAATCGCCCCACTGTATCTTTTAAACAGAGCTGATTCAATTAATGCTTCTGGCTGTCTTTGAAGCATCTCTGATTAAACAACAAAACGGTGTATTTAATAAACCTGAGGCCAGAGTCAGTGGGGGAATTTCAATCTGGGAAAGTTTTTCTGGGATCTCTTGGTTATGTCTGCAGCCTGTCAACCCCTGTTACTGTGTTCACTCTGGTGAGAGGTCCTCTTCAACTCCCCCAAAGACAGCCCTGGTAGTGTGCAGGGACAGGCTGTGGGCTTACTTTGGGACAATGCCGGAGTCCAGCATTCCTCAGGAGCTAGATAAGCCACTTCCCCAACACAAAGGCCACCCAAACAGATGGACAATGGCTCACCCTTCCATAAATCACACCTCTATTATTATGTGAGAGGGACCACATAGCCTGGAAAGGCAAAGCCTGGGAATGCAAGTTAACAAAGTTGCTCTGACATCTATTCCCAAGAGGACTTGGGTCTGTAGGTGCAGCTCTGAGGCTCAGGACTCCAATGAATTCTGGGGGTACCCACAGGATGCCCGCCTTCTATGTGCTTTACCCTTTGACCCTCAGCTGACACCAAGGGGCTGACATGTCATCATCCTTCTTTGAAGCTGGGAGCTGCTGTCCTTACTGCCTGGGCCCCATGGCCATCACTGGGGATACACGTTTGCTTTGCCTAGAGAGGACAAAGACTAACCAGGCTCTGATGAAAGGGGAAGGAGATCACTCAGTCATTAGATGGGGGTCTGGATCTGGGCTTGGTCACTCATCCCTGAATGATCTGTCCAGTTCCTCTTGCCCACTCCATATCTGTGACCACATCTTTCCTAGGACACTGAGCCTATTAGAACACAAGTTTGGTCACTGGGGGATTATAAATAACATCAATCACTGCCTTTTATAGATGACAACAACAAAGCTACTACAATTAATATCCCCATTGTACAGATGAAGAAACAGCCTCAAAGAAAGTAAGGGATTTGTCTGTAGTTTTTAACACTTAGTCTGTGTCAGGGGTAAATCTGAATCCGGGTCTTGCTGACCCATCAAGCTCTGTTCCCACTCATCCTATTTCTACAGAAACCAAACTCTTTATTAAGCAACCACAAACATCATTGCCAAAGACTGTTTAAAGACTTCACCAAGTCAAAATTTAGAAACATAAATGACTAGGCGTAATTTGTAATTCCTTTTCCTGATTCCATGGCACCAGGCCAGCATTCCAGTCCTGGAATCACCACTGCCCTGTCCGATGGTGGCCCCATCATACCCTACATCTGGCCCAGCTCCAGTCATGCTCTGTGTTACTGCTCCATCTTGGAGCCAGACCGCCAGCCACCTCTGGTCAACATTGTTCCTAGAAAGGATGTATCTACCTACTGCCCCAGAGATGCCTTCACTATTTTTGTCCTCCTCTCACCCTGCCCACCACATCCATTGTCTTCCTCCTGAGAATGGGAACCCCATGAAGACAGACACTCTTCAATTTCCTATCTGTATCCTTAGCTCTTAGCCAATCACTGGTACTTAGCGAATGCTTATTCATCCTTAGAGTTCCCTTTTCTTCCCATCTTTTCCTATTATGACTCGAGAGACAGAAACTTGGCTTTTCCTTTATCCGTCAGATATGATGCCAAGCGCCCAAGTCTCGCCATCCACTCAGGGCTGGTTTCGCTACAAGTCTCACCAGCTTTCTCCATTGCTGTGGGTTAGAGCAACGATTCCATTCTCTTTCTTCCTCTGCCCTCCCTCAGGAAGAGAAAGAAACCTCCTTGTCAGCCCCTCCCCCCATGCAGGACCCCCTTTCTTCTCTGCCAGGTGCAAGCTCAGGGGTCCATCTCTAGGCACAGTCTGGTGCCTGGGCCAGGGGAAAAGCTGGTCTCCTTGTCTCTTACTGAGAAGGCAGGCTCTTCCTGACCTCACTCTGAGCTCTCAAACCAGCCTCAGCAGGCACACCATGAGTGCCCCGAAAGAGAGAGTTTGAACCCAGGCCTCATCACCAATCCACACTCATACCAGCAATATTTAAGTATTTAATAAGATTTTCAGCAGTGTCACTAAATTTTAATGGCCCTACACAGCTGGGCAATCACTCTGTACTATGGGTCTGTGGGCCACTAGGTGGCACCATGGTGCATGGAGCACCATACCTGGCATCAGAAAGACTCGTTCCTGAGTTCAAATTTGATCTCAAATATTTACTAGCTGGGCAAGTCACTTCACCCTTGGCCTCAGTTTCCTCACTTGCCAAATGAGCTGGAGAAGGAAGTGGCCCACCACTGCAATATCTCCACCCTGAAAACCCAAATGAGGCCACAGAGAGCTGGACATGACCGAAAACTAAACGAACAACAATCGTGTGTCACCCCCAGCACGCGTCTGTTCTGGTCCAAATAGAAGCGCATGTGAGCTGAGCCAAAGTCATGTAAACAACAGTGAGGTGAACTTTGCTTCTCTTCCTCATTTCACACTGACGAGCCTTTACCTGACACTGAAACATCCAGGCCCAAAACAGCATGCAACCCTCCCCCATCTCTGCATGTGGGCTCCTGCATCCAAACTGATCCACGTCCATCAGCCAGTCGTCTAGAAGCCAGAAAGCCCTGGATGGAGCAGGGTCAGCAGGATGAGCTGAGGCTGAGGGAGTGTGGCTCTTGCCGCAGCCACGCTCCCTCAGCCTCAGCTCTCGGCCTCACTCCCTGACCTTTTACCTCTGTTTCAGGTACCTCCAGGGGGATGGGATTGCCCTCTCTTCCCTCCCCTGGCCTACAATGGCCATGGGGTCTTGTAGCATAAGTCAAAATAGTGACTAGCAAGCAATCAGTCTCAAAAATGGCCCTTTCCAGGTTCGGTGGTTTCCTTGGAAGTGCAGAGTCAAGAGATTTCCTGATAGACTCTGCTTGGTGGCTCTATGGGTACTTTCTTCTTTAGTGCTCTTTATAAGGCTGGGAAATAAATGGATCCAATCCAGGTGTTTTACAGCTGCTTCCAGGAAAGGGAAGATATGCTCATGAGATGACAGGCACTAACTTTCTAAGCTCTCAGGATTAAGGCTATCTGAGGGGACTGGAATAAGGTCAATCACTTGGGCAAATAAAATACTTCCCAGGGCAGCTGCTGGAGCTACCAATAGAACTATAAAGTTTTAGATTAGCCTTAACCTTCCCTCCTCAAAAAAAACCCCAAACTCAGAAACATGTGCTAAAGCCACAGCCAATGGGCTGGCCAAGTTCAGCAGCAGGCTAGCCAGTATATCCCTGTGACCAATGGAAAGGGCTACAGAGGAAAAGAGTCAATCATGGAAACAGGAACAGAAAAGAGCACCAGACCCCCATAGTGCCTTAAGACTACCCACACATTTTAGAACAATCAAAGGCTCAGGATGGTAAGCCTTGGCTGATTCCTGTACCTTATCTGTGTAAACTCTAGGGAGAGATCAGACTTTGAGCCTGAGAGCTTGGTTGGGTTTTCGCCTTTCTCAGGGGTGGAGGACTCCAGAGTGTGAACAATAGGGTAGAATGAAGTAGTTTACCACTCACATATTGAATGACACTGAGAGGAAATGGTCAATTCATTTTCTAGCCAACATTTCTGTTTTAAGAGTTTTCTTTTTCATATCAACACTTCCATGAATTCAAATTTTGATCAACTCTGTTACCCAGCTTGACATTAACAAAATACCAACATCCTTGACTACTTGCTGCTGACAGAAGTGACCATCTTAAAACTCTCTGGACTCTACGTTCAGACCAGCTTCCAGTCTCAATCTCTGATCTCCATTATAAAGCAACACCAATAAAATACTGTCGAGATTTATGGCCGACCTTTCCCTTGAGCTATTTCCCACCTAAAACAACACAAGTGCCTCAGCCAAGACAGAAAGTTTACAGTTAGGTTTCAGCTGTTTAGGTTTGCTCTTGCTTTTTAAACTTAATACACTCATTTTTAAAATTGACTTAGAAAAACTTTTGCAATAACAGGGTACTACCTCCCTCCCGGCTCATGGAAGATGGTCTTGAGAATTCCATAGGAACCCTTCTGACCTTCCTAGGAAGGCTCCCAGAGCGGCAAGCTGGGATCCCACTTGGCTTTCCTTAAACCTCTCCCTTCCCCCACACTGATCTGAAGGGAAGCAGTTTTCTAGGAGATTTTCATGGCCATCTTGTTTTAATTCTCCTCCTCAGCTCCCACCCAGTCTATCCTTTTAACCAGAAGGAATACACATTTCTCACCAGAAACAAAATTTTCACAAAGGGACATTTAAACCTCAGCAAGAAGGATTTCAGATCCAAGATCATGTTCACTGTAAAAATGCCCAACCAGGGGGACCATTTCTCTTGTGCTGAGGCAAGAAGCTGACATTGTCACTGTCATTACCTCAGGCCCCAGGAGGCTAGCAGCTAAGTTCTTGTGCCTGAGGGAGACTGAATCAGGGCCACAGATGGTAGAAGAGAAACCATAGCAGGGATACTGCAGGAGAAAATCCTCTTGCTCACATACATCAACAGGGTCACTAGGCACAAGAGATTCTGGGTGGGAAATGCTCAAAGCTCATGCCACACGAGAAAGTACTCTAGCTTTTTCCTGAAGTGGAGAAGCCATTTGCCCAGGTTCTAAAGCAAATCTTTGTAGGCATAGCTTAAAAAAAAAAACAGCAGAAAAGTTCCTTGACCATCTTCCAAGGAACAAAAGTAAGAGGACAAAAGAGCAAAGCAATGGTCCAAAGTTACCCAAATGTCCAGAGCTGGGCACCAGACCCTGGGGGAACTGAGCAGGTCAACGGATGCTGAGACCTTCTCTAGTTTCAGGGCCCCCACTTCTGAAGAAAAGAGCCCCTCTTCTCCAGGAGGGAATCTTACATTCATCCCATCATACTATAAAATGAAAAAAAGAAGAGCCAGGAGGAAAAGAGAAAAACCATTCTAACAATATAACAACAGCTTCTGTAATTCTCTTTTAGTATTCTAGGCTGAAGCTCAGAAACCAGGGAATCAGACAACTGTCCCCAAAGTTTCTCTAGCAATGAGAAAAACCCCAGAAATACAGGACCAGGTTGACAGTCACACATGCTTCAAGTTGTCTGGGGCTACAGAGGAAGACAATGATCCCTATCTTTCCCAGAATTAGTAAATGTTATAACTGGAAGGGACCTTTGGGGATAGCCAAATAATTCAACCCTCTCCTTTTACAAAAGAGAAAAATGGAAGAAGCCAGAAAAGTAAGGTGACGATATGCCTAGGGTGATATGAGAGCAAGTCCAACATGTGGAACCTGCCCACATACAAGGGGACCCAGAAAGGTAACACAAGATCTGAGAGTGGCTTCTAAGGAAAATCCTAACACCATGTTCCTGGCCTAGGAGAATGACCTTTCTTAGATACATTAGGAAAGGGAAGGACATGTTCATCCTTCAGTCCCTGAGATTCTTCTAGATCCCCCCTAGATAAGGATGGCCGCAGCAAGGGAAAGGACATGCCATACAGAACTGGAGAACCTGCATCAGAAGCCCAACTCTGTCCCTTCTTATGTACATGACCTCCCTGGGCCTCAGTTTCTCTTCTGCCAAATGACCAGTTGGACTTCTGATTTCCCTACAGCTCTCAATCTCAGAAACTGTGAACTTCTGATCCTCAGGTGTAAGGTTAATGTAAGGTTAATGGTGGGTGGGGGGAAGAGTTAAAAAATCTTCCCCACTCATTAATAGGCCTCAGACACTTTTGTTCATTTCTAATGAGGCACAAGATCACAAAGGAGTATATATACTCTGAAGTGAGGTTTTGGTTCAGGGTTTATTTTTTGGAAGAAGGTTGGTGTGCGAGATGAGACTCTGGGCAGCTGCTTTAAGAAGCCCTTCCAGCTTTGAAAATCTAGATATTGGTGCTTCTCTCTCCAGTAATGATGTATGTATTGTCCATAGTCAGGCAGTGGAAAGACCTTCTGTTGGTCTTTTTGTTTGTAATTTCTGCTTGGAATTTTTCTGAAGTTCAGGGGGCTGACTTTTTCCCCTTAACTAAGTGAATGATATATGTGCTTGATTAAAGTAGATTGTTGAACCCTCAAAAGTTGCTTTACTTTTAGAAAAGCAGATCTAAGCATCAGCACAGTAGGTCCTCCTGTGCTTGCCCAGGTCCTTGCTGATACACCAGGGCAGACTTGCCACCAAACAGGGTCACAAATGCTTGGAAAAACACATCTGCTCGCCCTTGACAGCTCCAGTGAGGCTCCCTTTTGGACAAATGGCCACTGACAATGCAGAGTCAAAGGTCAAGTGTATCTGGAGGGTATTCTCCTTATACCACATGTACAGCTTTGACCAAGTTAAAACACTGCTATTGCTCCCAGTGTACCGGGCCTGGAGTCAGGAAGACTCATCTTCCTGGATTCAAATCCAGCTTCAGATACTTACTAGCTGGGTGACCCTGAGCAAGTCACTTCACTCTGTTTGCCTCAGTTTCCTCATCTGTCAAATGAGCTAAAGAAGGAAATGGCAAACTGCTCCAGTATCTCTGCCAAGAAAACCTAAAATGGGATCATGGGGAGTCAGGTATGACTGAAACAACAGACCAATAAGCTGCTCCCAAATGTAGCATCAAATGAAGGGTAAAGAGGAAGAGAAAAACAATGAGAAAGGACCCCAAAAAGAGGCTGCCTCTTACCTTCTGCACCAGATAGACACTTGTAGCCCTCTCACTGGCCACTTCATCCAGAGCTGATCCTTCTGGGACAAAGTAACTGACATCGGCAATATGAACGCCCACTTCAAAGTTCCCTGCAAAAGCACAAGATGATTAGGTCAGAGCCAGAGCCCTCTCACTGAGCTCCCCTGACAGCCCCGGGCATTTTAAGGGGCTCTGCAGCAAGGTCAGCTAGTTGGCAGGAAAAGGTCCAATTGACCAGGCTTGGCAGTGAGCCAGAGTGAACCTGCCACGGCCACAGCAGAGGACAGTGGGACCATTCCTAAGAGGAAGGTCAAATGTCTTCATTTCTTTAACATGGTCAGACCTATTTCTACCACTTAGACTAGAATGAATAACACCCATCTCATGATGTACAGACTCTTAGGTCACTGGTAGTTACCCAGAAAGTCGCCAAGATCTAGAAATTCTGGCTTTGCCAAGTACCTCAGAGGAACCCCACCTCCTCAGTGAGGCTTTGGCTCCCTTTCCTGGCCACTCTTATCCCATCAGACTCTTGTGACTTCTCACCAGCTGGTTCCCTCTGCCTCTCCACTCTACAGAATAAAATGGGACCAGGTCTTCTCAGCTTAACACTATTACTAACAGGGGCTGGCTGTTGGTTGTTCAACACTCCAACAGTGTCCATCATAAAGCCCTTCCTCCATGAACACCATCCAGGAGCAACCTGTCTCTCCTCTGGACTCTCACAGTACTTTGTTCTTGTCCTGGGGCATTGTCACATCCTATTGTCTTTGATGACAGTGAATTTGGACATGCCTCATCTTCCTCAAGATCAGCTTACTACAGTTAAGACAGTCTAGAGATATGGGGAGGGGAGAGGGAAGGGAAGGGTTTCAGCCAAGATAGTGGAATAAAAGCAGGGACTTGCTATAGCTCTCTTCCCAAACTCAGCCAAATATCTGTAAAAAATGACTCTAAACAAGTTCTAGAACTGTAGAATCCACAAAATGACAGCATGAAGCAAACCTCCAGCCCAAGACAGTCTAGAAGGTCAATGGGGAGTGTCTATCACACCGGGCTGGAAGCCATACCCAGTGCAACATGGGAGCTGAGCGCAGTCCAGTGTGGGCTGTGCCGGCACAGATAGGACCTGAGCAGGTTGGGGGAGGGGAGGAGAGGAGTGACTGAATCACTGGCACCTATGGCAGTTTCCAGCTTCACAAACCCAAAATGCCAAGGACAGATTGGAAGGTCAGTGGAAAGAACATGTCGGACCTATGTGAGAGAGTGGAGTAGTCCAGCCTGAGCTCCAAGGTGATGGAGGATGTGGGGGAGCCTGTAACAGCTGCAGCACAAGCAGCAGCTGTTTCTGGAGCTCTAGGCCTACTGACTGAGGGGAGATCAAGTGCCTGACAGTACACCCCTCCCCCTGGAAGCAGAGAACTACCTTGACAAAGAGCTCAAAAGTCAAGTAAATGGCTGGGGAAATGAGTAAAAAACCAGAAAAAGAACCAAACTACAGACTTACTTTGGTGACAAGGAAGACCAAAATATACAAACAGAAGAAGACAACAAAGTCAAAGTTCCTACATCCCAAGCCTCTGAGAAAAGTATGAATTGGTCTCAGGCCATGGAAGAGCTGAAAAAAGATTTTGAAAATCAAGTAAGACAAGTAGAGCAAAAACTGGGAAGAGAAATAAGAGAGATGCAAGAAAACCATGAAAAACAAGTCAACTGTTTGCTAAAGGAGACCCAAAAATGCTGAAGAAAACACCTTAAAAAAAAAGACTAACCCAAATGGCAAAAAGAGATCCAAAAAGCCAACGAAGAGAAGAATGCCCTAAAAAGCAGAACTGGCCAGATGGAAAAGGAGGTCCAAACACTCACTGAAGAAAATAAATCTTTAAAGATTACGATGGAGCAGATGGAAGCTAATGACTTTGTGAAAAATCAAGAAATTATAAAAGACCCAAAGAATGAAAAAAGTAGCAGACAATGTGAAATATCTCATTGGAAAAACAGCCTGGAAAATAGATCCAAGAGAGACAATTTAAAAATTAATGGATTACCAGAAAGCCATGATCAAAAAAATATCCTAGACATCTTTCAAGAAATTATCAAGGAAAATTGCTCTGATATTCTAGAACCAGAGGGTAAAATAGATATTGAAAAGAATTCAATGATCGCCTCCTGAAGGAAAACTCCTTGGAATACTGCAGCCAAATCCAGAGCTCCCAGGTAAAGAAGAAAATATTGCAAGAATCCAAAAAGAAACAACTCAGGTATTGTGGAAACACAATCATGTTAACACAAGATCTAGTAGCTTCTACATGAAGGGATCAAAGAGCTTGGAATATGATATTTCAGAGGTCAAAGGAGCTAGAATTAAAACCAAGAATCATCTACCCAGAAAAACTGAGTATAATAAAACTAGAGGGGAAAAATGGTTATTCAATGAAATAGAGGATTTTCTGGCATTCTTGATGAAAAGACCAGAGCTGAATAGAAAATTCAACTTTCAAACACAAGAATTAAGAGAAGCATGAAAAGGTAAACAAGAAAGAGAAATCGTAAGGGATTTACTAAAGTTAAACTGTTTACATTCCTACAGGAAAAGATGATATTTGTAACTCTTGAGACTTTTTTTGGTATTTAAGGTAGTTAGAGGAATTATATATATATGGACAGAGGGCATAGGGTGAATTCAATATGAAGGGATGATATCTAAAAAAAATAAAATTAAGGGGTGAGAGAGGAATATATTGGGAGAAGGAAAAATAGAATGGGATAAATTATTTCTCACATAAAAGAGACAAGAAAAAGCTTTTTTCAATGGAGGGGAAGAGGGGGGAGGTAAGAGGGAAAGGGTGAACCTCATTCCCACTGAATTTGGCTTAAGGAGGGAAGAACACGCACACTCAATTTGGTGTGAAAATATAACTTACATTATAGGAATGTATCGGGGAAAGGGATATGCGAGGGGTGGAGGGATGATAGAAAGGAAGGTAAATGGGAGTAGGGGATAATTAGAAGTAAGTACTTTTGAGGAGGGACAGGGTCAAAAGAGAGAAGATAATGAATGGGGGGCAGGATAGGATGGAGGGAAATATAGTTAGTCTTTCATAACATGACTGTTAGAAGTGTTTTGTATGATTTTACATGTATAACCTATATTGAACTGCTTGCCTTCTTGGTGGGGATGGTTGGGGAGAGAGGAGTAGAGAGAAGTTGGAACTCAGAGTTTTAAAAACGAATGTTAAAAATTGTTTTTACATACAACTGGGGAATAAGATATATAGGCAATGGGGTATAGAAATCTATCTTGCCCTATAAAAAAATAGAAGGAGTAGGGATGAAAGAAGGGAGGGATGTGATATAAGAGAGGGCAGATTGGGGGAAGGGGTAATCAGAATTGATGCTGTCTTTAGGTGAGTGAAGGGGAGAGATAGGGAAAAAATCTTGTGGAAGTGAATGTTGAAAACTAAAAATAAATTAATTAATTAATTTAAAAAAAAAGATAGCCTTTCAGCTACCATTGAAAAAAAAGACAGTTTGTCCTGGCGTCTGTAGCCTTGGTAGAGATGTGCCAAGAGCTGATAATCAACCAGTACAATCTGGATATTTCCAAAAAGCAGATTAGGAAAGGACCCCTTGAGGCCAAAGAACTCAAAGGTCAGGCTTCACATGCATCCTCTGGTTGGATGGAGATAGGCCTCCTGCCCCCCTCCTCCCCCGCCCAGGGTGGCCACTCCCACCCACCCAATCCTCCACCCCACTCTCACCTCCCCCAACCCCATGGGGCAATGCTTCAGGATACATAACTTCAGCAGGTGAGTTCTCATCCCATTCGTGCTGATCACAGTCTCTCTAGGATTGTATACATGCTAAGTGGAGCCTAAGGTGGGAGTCAGGGATATGCTACTGCTGAAAAACCCAGTCACCCTAGTAGAAAGAATCTTCTGAAACTACCATCAAGTGGCTGGGCTGGGCTGAGTCAGAAGTGACAAAGAGAGTCCAGCAGCAGCCCACAATGCACTCAGAGACCTCCCAAATGGAAGGGCTTGCCAGATCTCACACTTCCCAACATCCAGCCTTCAGCATTCAGGGTCGCCTCTGTGCACACAGCAGAGTATCCAAATGGCCATCTAGCTACCCTATGACGAGTGGATTCTATTATAACATCTGTTCCTCCCCGCACAGTGGCCAGTCTTACACCAACTTTAATGATTAAGAGGAACAAAATAGGCTGCAACCTTCTGAGTAAGCAGCTCAAGAGTCCACTAGGCCAACGATTCAAATATGGATTTTTATCCTTTTTACCCCAAAGTCTAACCCTGAAGCCACACTCCTATGGAGATATTCATTTCTCTCAAGTCTTTCTGAGGCTGCAAAGAAGAGGTTTCTGCAAAAAGCCCAGAAGACAAAGGCAGCATTCTGGCCCAGCTGAATTCCGGCCCTGGGGCCCTGCTCCAGAAAGGACCATTCACTTAGGCATCAAGGTCAGCAGGCACACATGGCTCAAGGCATCACCAGGCCAGCAAATCTGCCCCAGAGTAACCACAGGAGCCAGTCTTGAGAAGCTCAGTTCCCACTTTGATAGTACAAGTCTCTAAAGCCAGCACTGAGAAGATAAAATATAATGGCTTCCTTTGAAGTCACTATTTTAATTTATTGATCTAAGAGATGCACACAGACTAGGGAGAGGAAAAGGGGTCATTACATCATATCCACCCTTGCTGAACAGTCACTGTGCACTTAACTTACTACACATGAACTTTCTGTCCTTAGTCAAAATTGACAAACTGACAAAGATCTCATTACAGGAGGGAAAACACACAGAGGGCCAATCAAAACCCACAGAAGAGCCTTCAGTTTCACTTAGGATTCCCAGTAGAGGCCCTTAACCAGTGGTCAGCGCTCCCTCCTCTTTGGCACCTTCTATGGAAGCCCTAAGTAAATGCTTTATTCCATATGTTTACATAATATGAACTGGCAGCTGTCTGGTGCAAGTGACGCTAAAGGGTTAGTGTGTGTGAGGAAGATCTCTGCCGTCAGCCAACACTAGAGTTCTCTGCAACCTGGTGTTTGTAAAACTATTGTTTCCCCAGCAAGAAACTCCCCTGATATTCTGTAAAGTCAGCTGGTGTGTGAGGGACCAGGGTGGTCACTGGTCACAGATGAAAGGAGGGAGGGATCAGCCAGGAACCTGAGTGCTGCCGGGGTCAAGGCTGTGTCAGGCAGCACTCTGCCCAGAGCCCACCCTGGCTGCAAACCAGCAGCGGCCAGAGAAGCTGGCCAGGCACCAACACCGAATGTTTCATGATCTCACTGACTTGGGTGTTCCCTCTTACAATGCAGTCCAGACCTGCCTATCCCACCCTTGCCCTTCTCCCACCCCAGAATGCACTGCAGGCCCTCCTCATGTTCTCCTTACATCATCATCATCACAGCATGATCACCACAGCCTAGTCAAGTGGGAGGGGGCCTAAAAATCCACTCATCCCACCTCCCATCATGGGAAACAATGCTTTCTGGGACATTGCTCCCCCATGGCCTCTTTCTCCCTCTCCTCTTCTACAGAAGCCCTTCCTCTGGAGATGATAACAGTGGGCCATAGGCAGTCAGATGTGCCTCTGAGTACACCTGGGACAGACCTTCCTCCAGCCAGTGAGGAGGAGCCCGTCACTCTCAAGGGCACCTACTGGCTCCCCACTTGGGCAGCTCTGAGGCTGCACCCAAACTGGTTTTCCTTTGACCTTTTCAAAATCTCTCTTTTGACCTCATGACTCTTCCAACACTTGCAGATGGACAGCTCCTTCAATGCTCTCCCTTCCTTCCAGATCTTCTACCTTTTCTTCATGGGACAGGTCCTTACAGAGTCTTGTCCCGGGCTGCCAAGATCCTCTCCGGGGCAGCCAGAGTTGAATGTAACATGCCGGATGAGGTGTGACCAATACAAACCCCAGCAAGCCAACTTCTGACAGTCACAACACGGGACAGCCTGGTGGCAATGTGGCCTCAGATGGTGTCTACTTTTGGTGGTGCTGCATCCCTTTTAGCTGGCATGCTCCCCCCTCAGGCTCTGCCCTATCCCACTCCCCAATACTGGAAGGGCAGGGCACACCAGATGTGGTTATAAATAACAGGACACTTATTCTCAAGTAATTTAGAGGAAGGCACATCAATTCCTTGAAATTATTTATTTCATAGAATGAGTATCAGTTTAAAATTCCCCTTGTCTTTGATTTTATACATCTCTTCAATTTACAACAAGCTACAATTTTGTATTTTCTGAAACTGGCTTTTATTTATAACTTTACAAGTTTTTATATTCTAAATATAAAACAGTATTAATGGATTCCTTTTCATTTTTTGATTTTATCATGTAAAGTTAAACATGGGGGAAAAAGTATAACATTTTTAAAAAACTATTTTATCACCTTTTTTTCTTGTTGATTACAAATGATAAGTAAAGGCTTCTCTTAGCCCCCCAAAGTCTTGATGCCCCCCACAGGTCTCAGAGTGCTCTCTAATACCTTTAATCCTGGTCCTCACCCATCATCCCTTGCTGCTTTGTTCCTGCCAGAGCTGGTTTCCTGAAATCAGCTTCCCATCTGTTTCATATACCATTGCCAGACCACTCCCCTGCTCAGAAAATCCACCAGGAATCCCTAGATTGCTTTCTCAATCAATTCAAAACTTTTCGGCCTTGACTTTTCCAAAATGAACTCATTACTCTATTCATTCAATAAACTCCTATAGTATTAGCTTGCTTTCTATAGCAAAATTAATTTTCTATAAACTGAGGGGATTTGAAGATGACTGGAACTGAATGCTATGAAGTTATGATGACCAAACTTGCCTGTGAGAAGACAGGGGTTATGGGTGCAGAATACCATCAATACGCTGATTAGTTTGTTGAGCTGTTTTTTTCTTTTTCTTTATTATTCTTTGCTATGAAGGACAGCTCTCTTGGGGTGGGGGTGGGGGCACAACGCAGGCATGGTGCCCTTCCCTTCCCTTCCCAGGAAGGTTAGCATCTACTAGGAGGGGAACGAGATCCAAAGACACAAACTTCTACCAGTTGATCCTATGCATTCTGCCTCTCTTCAAGGCTTTTTCTGTTACCAAACCTCTCCTGCTCCCTGGCACCACACTGTCCCCTCCTGACCCCTTCATGGCTAACTTCATGTCTTTGGATGGATGCCACTATCCAGACCTCAAACGCCCTCCTCACTGCTCTCTCTCAAGTTCAGCCCAAGTGTAAGAGAATGCCATCTCTCTGAGGGCAGGAATGCTCGTTTGGGGTATTTTCATTGGCAGTGCCCTGCATGTAGTAGGTACTTACTTAATAAATGCTTGCTCAATTGAAGCCTTGCCAGACTGTTCCCCCATTCCATGCCAATCTCTATTTTCTCTGAACTCCAAATCTGGTAGGACTGAAGAACCTCGTGTCTTAAGAGCCCAAGAAAACATTTTACTCAGTGGAACAAAGATGAAAGACATGTTCCCATTACCAGAGCACATCCTGTCACAAGTCAGCCAGCTCCCTGCTGCCCTGTAGTTAGCCATTAGAAAGCTGGCTCCTCCTCTCACTGGACTTCCACACTGCTGAATACAGTGGCAGTTCCCCTGGGCACCTCAGCTTCTGTAGCAGAGCCCTAGTCAGAACTTACCAAGGGGATCCTTACATTTCTTGGCAGAGGCAATGCAACACCACAAACATTTACTGAATGATGCCCTATATGCCAGACCCTGTGCCAGACACTGGAAATAAAAAGGCAGAACGAAACAGTCCCTGCTCTCAAGGAGCTTATATTCCATAAGGAAAAGACCACACAGACACAGAAAAGGAAGCACAAAGTAATTTCCTACGTGTGTGCTGGAGCAGAGCACTCACAACAGGAGAAATTAAAGGGAGCTCCAGTTTCCAAAAGGCAGAAGGTGGGAGAAGAGGAAAAACATTTCTGGCAGAGGGCACAAGATGTGGCCCATACAAAGGGCTGGAGTGGACAGAATGTCCTCAACAAGACAGATGGAGGAGGTGAGCTTAGCTGGAGATACTGGGAAGGGCCTTTAATGCCATGAGTCTGTGTCTTATCCCAGAAGCAGCTGGGAGGCCCTGAAGCTTCTAAGAGATGAGGAGGGCTGATTAGAGCTGCTCAGATCTGTTTCAGTTATAATGACTTGGAAGCTTTATAGAGTATTGGAAAAGGAAGAAGCTCACAGCAGGGAGGTCAGTAAGGAAACTTCCCAGACAACCAGGAGACGCAAGCAGTAAGGAAAATGTGGAGTGGGGTTTGCGGTGGGGAGAAATCTATGTGAGTGGAGATAAGAGAGTGTGGGTGTGAGGGATGGTGTGGAGGTAGAATCTGCTAAAGTCTGGGCCATAGATTAAATGTGGGGCTGGTGAGAGCCAAGTCAAGGAGTACATCTCAGTGGCTCTGGACAGTGATGTCCTCTGATAAAAGAGGAACATTAGGAAGAGCGGGAAGTTCAGAGGAAAAGAAAATTACATTTTTAACATGTAGAGATGGATGTGCTAATGGGACATCTAGGTGAAAATCCACTAGGAAGCCAGGGATGGGCCTGGAGTTCAGAACAAAAATGGCAGCTAGATAGACAGATCTGGGAGTCATCTGCAGAAGAATTACTGAATCCATGAGAGCTAGGGAGATCTCTGAAAACAGAGACAGCAAAAAGAAAAGAAGTCAAGATCAAGTCTCATTTTACCCTGGCACATGAGAAGGGGAGCATAGAAGACAATCCAACAAAGGAAACACAACAGATGGTCCAACAGGAAGAAGAACCAAAGAGGAGGGAGGCTATCCATTGGATGGGCATCAGTAGTGTCCAGTGCGGCTGAGTAGGTGAGAAAGATGAGGACCAGAACTGGTCTGGAAGTGAAGTGATCAAGGCTGATCTTGCTGGAATGAGCAGGTGGGCAGAAAGGGGCTGAGAAGGGAGCAGAAGGTAAGGGAGTGGAATCAATGATGACAGATGAGTTCCTCTAAGAGCTGATCATGGACAGGAGGAGAAGATGACAGTCTGAGGGGAAGACAAGGCCAAGGGAAGTTTTTCTACGTAAAGGAGATGGAATTATTTGCAGGCAGCAGGGAAGAAGGCAATGTGTAAAGGGAGTTGGGGATGATTTGGAGGGAAAGCTACTAGATGAAATGGGAGGGGTGGTCTTGGCAAGGACAATTTTTCTCTTAAAGACTAGAAAAAAAGGATGATAGTAGTAGTAGGATGATGCTGAGGAGATCTAGGCTATACATCTGGGAAAAAAGGGAACTTATAACAGAGTCTCTATTTTCTCTGTCAAGTGTGAGATCATTTCCTCTAGAAAGGAAGAAGAGAGAAATGTGTGGGTGATTGGAAGAGAAGAAAAGGTTTGGAATAAGTATAACAGTGAGTCAATCAGGGAACAGGTAAAAAAAAGATGCCTATGAAGCAGGGAGGGTCCAGGTGAGGTTTGTATGACATAACTTTATAATGGACCTAGCAGTCAGCATCGGGGGGGTGGGGGTGACCCAGCATCTGAAGGTAGGAACTCCTTCTGTCATTCTCCTGGGCTCACATCTCTAGCATCCTCAACTATTCCTTTCATGGCCTAATTTCTAGACCTTCACTCTCATGGGGACATCTTCTTCTGGACACATTCCATTGGATAAAAGTCCCTCTTAAAATATGGTCTCCATAATGGAACAAAGTACTGCAGATGTGGTCTGACTAGCACAGAGCGTAATGGGATTGCTTCCTTGATCTAGGTACTATAGTTATATTTCTGCTGCCTATTTCTGTCATGAAGGATGTTCCTAAAGGTGGTGAGGTTCTCACTCTTGGCTGCTGAGTTAGTGGCATTTCATTCCAGGAGCTCCTTGGTGAAGCTGATACCTACTGAAGAGAGGTCAGTCTGATAATAAACAGAAGATGTCCAAATCATGATGATAACTGGAAGGGTGACCCAGTGAGTCTGTCTGTGTCTCTGGGGCAGCTGCTACAAAACAAACAATCAATAGGGCCTAGAACTGACCAGCACGAAAGCAGCCTTGGAAACCTACCCCACCCTTTCAGGAGGTCCAAGCTGCAACATGTCAAGCCCATCTACTAAACAGCAATATTCCCCTGACAATGCAATGTGGCTATAAATCAGAGAGAACCGCAATCTCAGAAGAATCAGACTCACAGGTGGCTTAAAGGCTGATGGGAAGATCCATGAGGGGGAGAAGCAGCCTCCATGGCAACGACTTTTAAGTGAGAAGCAATATACAAAGCCAATCTCATCTAAAAAGCATTTATTAGTATGTGCTCTGTTCAAAGGAGGTATCATACTTGGAACACAAAGAAAATATGAAAAAAAAGTCCCTTGATAAAAGACATAATCAGGACCAGGTATAACTAGGGGGGAAAAGTCATATAATGAAAGTAAAATAGAACAAATAAGACAGTCCAAACATTACGCTCATATTTCTGAAGAGGAAAGCTTCTAGCAGGCTGGACAGCTCTCGCCTCCAGAACTGAAACTGTGTGCCACAGGCAAAGTCCCACAACCTCTCTGAGCCTCAGTTTCCTCTCTCATAAAATGGGAGCAGTCATCTTGATAGGACCTGCCTCCTCCAAGGCTGTCATGAGGATCAAGAGCTCACAGATGCAGAGCCCCACACAAACAAGCACATTCTAGTCATTTCACAAGTTTTCACTGAACTGTATTGAACAATAACTGAAATCTGTATAGCACAAAAATGGTTTGCAGTGGACCACGTGTCCACTGTCTCATTTGATCCTCATAACCATCAGCTGGGACAGGCTCTGGAGGGAAGTGATGTGCTCAGGGCCACACACTAACAAAGTATCCGATAGAGGAAGCAAACTCAGCTAGCTCCTGCCTCTGAGGCCGACTCAAGTGGGTTGCGTAGAGCTCATCTCCTCCACCAGAATGCTATCAGCTCTCTGGGAGCAGGGACACCTAGTTCTCTTTCCTTTTGAGCTTCTCAGTGCCCGTAGTACACTCAATAAAGCTTGTGGAATGAATGAGTGCCTTGCTCAACAGAGATCCCAGCTTCATTCCCACTGACTCCCTGACCGGGGCAATGTGCCCTGAGTGATCACTACAGGAGCCAGAAGGTACCATAGAGCCAGGATGGGGGAAAAATATTCACAAGTGAAACTTCAATATGTCCACAGTGCCCCAGGTGAAAGAAGGAATGTCTTTGCTGGAAACCTGGTGGCCCATCATCTGGGCATGCTCTTCATTGTGGCAGCATCCCAAGCTTGAAAAGCAGGCACTGGAATCATAGGTCACATGAAATTCTGGAGACACATTCTGTAGCTGAAAAACAATTGGGCTCCAATCACCTTGTGGCTACACAATAAACTCCAAGTTTTAGCTAGAGTCAGCAGATTCTCTCTGACTTTAATGGAAACATGGATTGGGTTGCTAGGTAAGAGGGACAACTCAAACTTTGATGGTGTCCAACTCTGTGTGGTATTTGGTTATGTAATTGCATGCAGAAGCCCATCATAGACACACCATGCAATGGCAGCTCTCCTTAGAAATGACGTGCTCTTGGGTTGAGTCGATTTCACAACCTTAAAATGGTCAAGCAATAACAGACAGCTGAGCACACTTCAAGTCATTCAAGAACTGAACATGTGCACAGAGCTGGTTTCTCTTCTTATGCACTTGTCATCCAGCAAAGGGTCCAAGAAGAACTTGTATTTTCGAACTCCCTCATTTGTGAGGTCACCTTCTGGACCCACAGAGTCAATCAACTGATAAACATTTAGTAAGTGCTAGGCACTATGCGAAGTACTGAGGATAGAAAAAGGGAGAAAAGATAATCCCCCTGCCCTCAAGGACCTTGCAATCTGAAGGGGGAGACAAATCCATACAAACAAGTTATATGCAGGATAAGTAAAAAAATAATTAACACTGGAAAAAAGATGCTGGAACTAAGGACTTGGGAGGGAGGGAATTTCAGGCATGGGAGAGAGCCAGAGAGAATGCTGAGATGGAGGGTTTAGGTGGAACAGCCCAGAGTCCAGAGTCACTGGATCAAAAGGTACATGTTAGGGAATAAAGAGTAAGAGGATTGAAACTGCAGAAGAGAGCTAGTTCTGAAGGGCTTTAAATGCCAAATGGAGCATTTTGTATTTGATCCTGGAGGCCACAGGGAGCTACAGGAGTTTATTGGGAGGCTGAGGGGGTATGGAGGGAGGAGAAGGAGGAGAGGAGATCAGATCCGTGCTTTAGGAAAATCCCTGCAGTGGCTGAATGGAGGGTGGACTGGAGTGGAGAGAGGCTGAGAGACTGGCCCACGAGCTCTTGGTTTTATCCAAGTATGAGATGAGAACCTGAACTAGGATGGTAGCAGCATCAGAGGAGAGAAGGGGTCATATTAGAGAGATGTTGCAAGGTGAAATCAGTAGGCCTTGGCCACAGACTGAATACGGGAACGAGAGATAGTGAGGAGGTCAGGAGGACCCCTAGATGGTGAGTCTAGGAGACTAAGGGATGAATGGAAAAGTTTAGGGGGAAAGATAATGAGATGCGTTTTGGATGTCTTGAATTTAAGATGTCTGCTGGAAGTCCTGCTTGAGACGTCTGAAGGGCAGTTGGAGATGGGAGATCAGACTGCAGAATCATCAGCATAGAGATGGTCATAAAATCTGTGTAAGTTGATGAGGTCTCCAAGTGAACCAGTACAGAGAGGAGAGGACAGAACCTGGAGGGACAGGTTCAGCTGGAGGGTGTGATCTGGAGGCGGATCCTGCAAAGGAGACAGAAAAATAACAGACAAGCAAGTTGGACCGGGGAGTGCCCTGAAAACCTACAAAAGGAAAATGACCATCAATGTCAAAGGCTACAAAAAGGTCAAGGAGAATGAGGACTAAGAAAAAGGCAACCTGGGAGAAAGCAGTTTCCATGGACAGTGAGGCAGGAAGCCAGACTCTAAGGGGTTAAAAAAGAGTGAGAGGAGAGAAAGTGGAGTGAAGCCCAAGGCATAGCATGAAAGAAAGTTGTAGAGGCCACAGGCAAGTAGCAAAACTGCTCAGATGGCACCTGTTTTCCCCAAATTTACTTCAGCTACATCATTCTGATTCTGGAATACTGGATTTGTGTTGGAAACATAACGTAACACATAATTTAATGCTGTAAGTAAGTCTTATGCTCAACCCATGCATGTCATATGTTGGTAATGGCTAATCAGTTAGTGGTTCCTCCTCCTTCTCCTCAATTTCAACATTTTCCTGTAGGTGTACTGCTGTGACCTAGGGAGGACACAGATCTTGATCTGGAAACAGTGACAGAGGCAGGTGGACACAGACTTTACAAGGACCAATGAGGATACTGACTGGGGCAGCAGAGTCTACTTGGTCACAATCTCAAGCATCACACCAGGAAAGTCAGAGAATTGGGAAGGAAGGAAATGATATGACAATTCACCAGTCTGGAGGTAAGCAGGAAATAGCCACGCAGGCCACAGACACTGACAAGTGGGTTAGTAGAGCTAAAACATAACTGTGTAGCTAGAGAGCCCAGGTGAGGTGAGCAGAGACCCAGGTGCTCACAAGGCCAGGATGCCTTCTGGCAGACCTTCCAGGGGCCAGGCCACATTTCAGTTCTGTAAGGGCTCATGACAACCAATCACCCACCTTTCCTATCACAAACTCTGAAAGCAAATTCAGTTTTAAAACAGAACCAACATGGCCCCAAACATCTCTGCCAGCCACCAAAGCTTTTAGAACAGTGCTGATGGTGGGGTGAGGGGTCTCAAACCCAGCTCGGCTACTCACTGATCAGTGTGGCACTGGACAACTCACTTCTTCCCTTGAGGTTTCCATATCTGAACTGTAAAATGAGAGGGCTGAACTAGGCCAGCTCCAAATTTGATTCCATGCACAGAAGATACCCCAACTTGACTATTAACACCAATGGCAGGACCAATCTACCAGGCCTATGAGCAGCCTTTAAGTGCACGGATCAAGCACAGTGCATGGGTGACAGGCCTGGAGTTGGGAACACCTGAATTCACATAATATTTATAAAAAGGGTGCTTAGCACAGCATCTGGCACAGAGGATATGCTCCCTGCACCCCAATACATCCCCATTCTACCCAATGCCCCTTCCCATTCGTGTTTTCAGTCTCTTCTTCTCCCGGGCCCACGGCCTTCTCACTCTACTTTCTACAACAGCTTCCTAGCAGGGCCTGGTGTCCTTAGCCCATGGCCCTCCAGCTATAATCAGCCCTTTCATATAGAAACACAACAATCAAAGGCTTCTGTCATCTCAAGTAGAATATTCTCTCATCCTCCCCGCAAAAGCAAGACCCTTTTGGCTAATGGCTACTGACACTGAGGTTCCACTGTTCTGCAGCTGTAAAGGGAACTACTCAGCTGCCCTCCCCATAGAGTGGCAAAGATAGTCTTCCTCAAGGGAGTGAAGAGAGGGTCTGGTTCAATGGTTTACCCAAGATTACAGAGCCCAATATGTGGCAGAGGAGAACAGGTCCTTCTTCCCTTCAATGACTATACTACTGTTCATGCCACTACCCATGTCAGAGAGTATGTGATGCTGTTCATGTCCAACCCAATCCTCCTACCAAGCACTCACTCTAAGTCCTAATGTATAAAACTTGGGTATTAGCATTCCTTTCACCCATCTTGGAATGCCATGCATGTGTACCACTTCACTGGACTCTTGAGACTTCAAGACCCTTGGACCCCAGGATTCCACCACTAGGAATTTAGTTCATAAATGTTACTGACAGGAGTGTGTGTGTGTGTGTGTGTGTGTGTGTGTGTGTGTGTGTGTGTGTGTGTGTGTGTGTGCAAGAGTTCTCTGTTAAAAAAAAATCATGGAACTTATAAGAGGAAAAAAAAACTGGAGAAAGGCCAGGTGTTCCATGACTGCAGAATGGTTTAGTCACTGATGATCTTTTCATGTACCTCCATCAAGATCATTAACCTATGGGGGGGTCATGGGTTCTCTCAGAGGCTGTGACTGTACAACATAAGCTCTGACAGTAGAGAGGTTTCAAATGTGTTTCAATGACAGACTGTGTCTGATGCCTGGGAGGTTGATCACCAGAGGGCTAGCTCCCCCATCACAGGAAAGCTTGATCCTTCTGGGTTACCAAAGGGATCGAATGGCACCAAAGTCAACAACCCACAACATTTTTAGCACTGTCATGCACACTTTGATTTCTTTTTCTTCCAGTTTCATGCTCATGGGCCCACCAAGAAGGAGCAGTTCTGTGTGGATGACTAGTCATGAGAGCATTTTGATTTCCAATGAATCTTTTTAAAAACTAAGTCTCAAATCATTGATCAATTCTGGCTGCACCAGTAACATCAAGTTTCTAAGCTTTGGGGGCTAGGATGGCACCTGGGCGGTGGGGGTGGAAATGACATTAAAACAAGGCCTTCCTTCCTGCTCTGCTGCTGCAATCTAAGGACCAAAAGGCTTTTCCATCTCACTTACAAGTGAAACCACTTATATATGTTATCTCCCTCCTCTGAGCTCCTCAGGAGGATGGGCTGTCTTACCTTTCTATTTGTACCCTTCATGCTTAGTTTATGGAATACTTTTTCATTCATTCATATTTAGGTAAAGGGATTAAGGGATTATTTGTCAAGATAAGATTCTAGGAACACAGATGGAGAGCTGGAAGGAGACTTTAAGGTCATCTACTCCAACACCCCCATTTTACTGAAGAGCCAGGAAGTTAAGGGACTTTGCCAACGTCACATAAGTGCTACGTGGCAGAGCTGGAATTTGAAGCCAGGATCTCTGACTCCAGGTTCTCTAACTTTTTTCAGCGTAACACATCTTGGAGTGAGGGGAGAATTCTGTTTAAATTAATCATTTCTGTTCACTTCAATATGTGGAGTTTTTACAGAGGGGGGGATATTTAAATAATTTCTCTGAAGGACCTAAACCCAAGTGCATGCATACAGTGTATCCTTTGAATATACTTTTCTCCTTTCTTTAAAAAAATTAGCTTCTATTACCGCCTTCTCTCAGTAAATGAGAAACTCTAAAGAGATCTTTAGCAGACATGTTTTAAATTAGCAGATGGCTTCCAGTTTCCACCCTTCACCCTCTCAATACTGAGGGAGGAACAAAGTAAGAGTAGGCACCTATGACTGTAGAATATCTAACCTGACAAGTTCTTCTCAGTATCTAAAGGGTTCTCATGGGAAGAGGCGCTTGACCCATTCTCCTAGGACTTGGAGGACAGAACAGGGAGAGCAAGAGGAACTGGCACAAGAGGCAGCTCCTCAGGCTCAACATCAGGAAAACTTCCTAACGAGTTCGGTCAACAGGTAGCATGTACCATCTCTCTGGCCAGGGCCTAGTGGGTTTTTGTGTTTCTGGTATGGGTTTGACTATGGGGCTCCAAAACTGCCAGTTCTATAATTCTGATAATGGCCAAAATATGTTTTTATTCTTCAGAAATAGATTCCAGCTGAGTTACCCAAAGGTTTTCTATCTCAAAACAAGTTGAGGAATAAAGAGCTTCATTATGGTGAAGACATTATTTGTCACATTGGTATGGAAAAATCAGTTCTAGAGGCTTAAAGTTACATCCTCTTTCTTCAACATAATATTAATGAAAACAACAGAATCTTTCCATTTAAAACTTCTCCAAAATACTCCCATTAATCTATGGAACACAATACCAGCCTGGAGCAACTAATGTAATCAGTGGATGCCACTGTCCAGGACTTCAGTCCTCCTCCAATCCAGCCAGAGAATTCTGCACACAAATAATCTTGACAACAACCTGTTTAATGAGGGGAAGCTGAGCCCATCTTTGCTTGCAGACTTCAAGGAAGAAACAAGTTCAAGGAATTCAGAGGAAGATCCACCTGAACTGATAGAGTCAAATCAGCGGCACCAGCAGCAGCAGGGAGGCAGCCGTGAAATACTCAAAGATCCCACTGGTGGGAAGGAGCCCAGGCTGGCTCCAGAGAACAGAAGACAGCCCTCCTTCACAGACAGGTCGCTGCTTGCCTTTTGGGGGGGGGGAGGGGCGAGCAGTTCCCAAGGGCAGGGAGGAGGGTTTGAATCTCTGGAAGGACCACACTGTCAAAGTGAAAAGCATCAATGAAACAAAGATACAAAAACAAAGACAACTTCCACCAGACTCATCATTTTCTTTAGACAGGGTTATCAGCCTGACAGAGCAGGAGTCTGCAGCACCTCAGACAATGTGCAATACTCATTCTTGTGGATCATCTCTGGACTGAGCACTGACTGGATGACCTAGCCCAGAGAACAGTCATTAGTAGTCAAGTGCCCAGGAGGTCTCCAATGGAGATAAAGGCAGAGACAGAAGGATATAATAGCTAGCACTTGGTGGCTGGACCTGGAACCAGGAAGAAATGAGTTCAAATGAGACCTCAGACATTTAACTGTGTGACTTGGAGTGAGTCAGTTAACTTGTTTGCCTCAGTTTCCTCATCCCTAAAATGGGGATAAGAACAGCAACATAGTGTGGATCAAGCAAGAAAATAATTAAAAAGACAGCATAGTGCATGACACCTGGTCACTGCTATTAGTACAACATGCTTACTCAGTCTGCTAATGACCCACAGCCAGGAGGAGAAGCACACACGAAGGATGACGGAAGGAGGGTTCAAAGATTCTGACAGGTTAAACACTAGGCAGAATCAAACGAGATAAATGTGAACAGGCACACACAGCATCCCACATTCGGGGATTAAAATAACTTCACAAATAAAATATAGTGAAAGTCCAGCTAAATAAATTTGTTTTTAAAAAAAAAGAGAAGTTTGGCATTTTAATGGATGGCAAGCTCACTATGAGTGGGCTGATGAAGAAACTGAGGCCTCATTAGGCAAAATCACTTGTCCACGTTCAGAGACAGTGAATCAAACCCAAGTCAGTTGGTTCTCTTTCCTTCTCTCCTTTAAACAACTGGTATTTACATTGTTTTCTATAGAAGAAAATATCATAAAATTCATCTTGCCCAGTGCCCTCAAGTGACAAAACACAAAGTGGAATAACATATGTCTCTCAGACTCCATCGATACACGGAGTAATTTTGGTGAACTTTTCCCTCTCTTCTGAATGGTCTGTTACCATGATTGAAAGGGAAGAACAGAGAAATATATTCAAAAATGAAGGTGGCAAAAACTCCAAAATATCAATAAAAACTTTAAAACAAAGAAAAATAAAATGAAGCCCTAACATACTCTCTGAATAGCTGGTTTGGGTTTTCTATCCCCTCCATTCCAAATCCCCACCCCATTTCATCTTCATAGTCTCTTCTGGCCCCACCTATGACCAAGTCAAAGAGGAGCCACCTGCTGCTACTGCTGCTGCTCAGGCATTTCAGTCCTGCAGACTCTCCATGACCCCATTTGGGGTTTTCTTGGCAAAGATACTGGAGTGCTTTGCCATTTCCTCCTCCAGCTTGTTTTATAGATGAGGAAAATGAGGACAAACAGTGACTTGCCCAGGGTCACACAGCTAGTAAGCATCTGAAGCTGCATTTGAACTCAGGTTTTCCTAAGTGCAGTCCCAATACCCTATCCACTGTGCCACCTAGATGCCCAAACAGGAGCACACTCCATCCAAAAAGGCAAAGCAGGATTTGGGGATGGAGGAAAGAAAGTAGGAGAGAGCACAAGATCTGAGAGCCACTATGAGAATAAGTAGCTCATGAAGAGAATCCAGAGCATGACAGCATAAAAGCTGAGGGGATCCAGCTGTAGTGAGGCAGGAGAGAGATCAGGCCCTACCTACAAGGCATGACTTTGCCACAGGGAAAGTCTCTTATCTCTGGGCCTCAGTTTCCTCATCTATGAAATGAGGGAGCTGGACAAAAAAGTTCATTCCAAGCCCAAATTCCGTGAGTCTTTTGTGTTTCTGATGAGAGAAGGAATGTGAAGTCATTGTTCAATGAGTAACCAAGTTTTGCATGTTGGTGTTCTGAATTTCCCTTAAGACCTGGGCAAGTGACAGCTCTGGCCTAGGATCTGGTCACCTGAAGAATTCAAGGCAGCCTGGTTCAGCAATCCCTACTCATCAGCCACTACTCTGATGCCTGATTCAACACCAGATGATGTATCCTAGTCATAATTTTTATTTAAATAAAAATTTCCCTAAATATATGCAACTAGGCTGCAAAGAGCTGAAACATTATTTTGTTTAAAAAACAAAAACACAAAGTAAGCATTCCTCTTCCTACTCTCTCCACTAGTATCAACATGAGCTGGTTACAAATGGGAACTGACTGAATCTGAACTAAACTCACTTCACTCCAGCCCTTCTAAACTGCTCCTGGTTTATATGCCCATACAAACAATGCTGGCAGATCTTACCAGCCCCAAAGCCAAGTACCAAGGACCAAGTGTCCCAAGCAAAAATGGTGCAGATTCCTCCTCAACACTCTTCCCTCTCCCTGCAGTTCCATGGTTCTGCCAAATGTCTAGGCGTTGCTTCCAAGTCCCTCTCATCAGGAATCCAGAGCAGCTGTTCAGTCTAAAGCCTCTATTACACTAGGCTCCTCACAAGTCATGTTAGCTCTGGAAGGGAGGGCCCTCCAGGTTTTCAGTTTCAGGGATCCAATGAGGGTCTAGATGGCCAAGGTGTTGGGTTACCCTTCAGTCAGAACCTAGCCACCATCTTTGTTCCCACTCCTTCAACCTCTACATTAATTGGCCTTCACAGCCTTTCATCTTATCTTCTACTTTCTACTGTTCCAGGACCTCATCATCTCTTAGTTCTTACCTCTCATCTGCTGAAAGAGACTGGCCAATAATAGGTCCCAGTCCAAGCCTCTCTTGCTCACTATTTGGGTTTTGATGCTCTAAAATGAGTGTAAATAGCAATTTGTTTCTGTTCTGACCAGAAACTGAGGGTTTTCCCCTCCCAGAATTGATTCTTTTATGAAGGCAAACTAGGCCATCTTTTGCCTCAATTCTTACCTATCCTTTAACTATTGAATGGCTGTTGCCTCAGACAAACTGAGACCTGGGAAAGACTTAGCTTAAAAAGGTTCCTAATGTATTTGGGATCCCATGGATCACCGGTCATCCTGACCTATATCTTGCTACTTGGACTCTGATGAATCTGGAGGAAAGAGTGAGGCTGATAATTGTGCACAACTCTGACGCACTTAAATCCAATTTATTTGCAAGTCAAGACATCACCCTCCTAATGTCATTGGTCCCTTTTGAGAATGAAGAACAAACAACTAGAAAGCATAGGAATAAATGGAGCCTTCCTTAAAATAATTAGTATCTATCTAAAACCATCAACAAGCATTACTTGTAACAGGGATAAAGCTAGAATCCTGCCCCAAAAGATCAGGGATGAAACACCATTATCACCATTCTGATTCAGTATTGCACTTGAAATACCAACTATTGCAATGAGAAGAAAAAACAAACTGAAGGAATAAAAACAGGCAAGGAGAAGATAAATCTATCACTTTGCAGATATGATAGAATACGTAGAGAATCCTAAGGAACTAACTAAAAAACTAGCTGAAAAAATTAAAACTTTAGCAAAGTTGCAGGATAGAAAATGAATACAAAAATCATCAGCACCTCTAATAATTACCAACAAAATCCAGCAGCAAGAGATAGAAATTAAATTTTAAATAACTATAGACAAAATAAAATACCTGGAAGTCTACCTGCCAAGATAAATCCAGGAACTATACAAGATTACAAAACAATTTTCACACAGATGTGAACAACTGGAAAAATATGAACTGCTCATGGGCAGGCCTACCAATATAATAAAAATGACAATTCTACCTAAATCGCTTTATTTATGCAGTGCCATGCCAAACTACCAAAAAAGATGTTTTATGAAACTAAAAAAAAATTCATCTGGAAGAACAAAAACTCAAGAATATCAAGGGAATTAATGAAAGAAATGCCAAGGAAGGTGGTGAGACATACTAGATCTCAAACTATATGATAAAGTGGTAATCATTCAAACATTCTGGTTCTGGCTAAAAAAACAGAGTGGTGGATCAGCAGGCAATGACCTTAGTAATCTAATGTTTCATAAAGACAAAGATCCAAGCTTTTAGGACAAGAAGTCACTATTTGAAAACTGGAAAACAGTTTGGCAGCAACTAGGTACAGAGCAACACCTCACACCATATACCAAGATAAGGTCAAAACAGGTACATGTTACACATAAAGGGTGATACCATAAGCTAAGTAGAGAAGCATAGAATCATTTACCTGTCATATCTACGGAGAAGGAAAAAATTTAAGATCAAACAAGATATGGAGCATTATGATATAGAATGGATGATTCTGATTTTATTACATAAAATAGGTTTTGCATAATAAATAAAACCAACACAGTCCAGACTGGAAAGAAAACAGAAAGGAAGGGAGGGGATTTTATAACAAGTGTCTCTGAAAAAGGCCTCATTTCTCAAATATATAGAGAACTGAGTTAAATTTATAAGAATGAAAATCATTCCCCAATTGATAAATGGTCAAAGGATATGAAAAGGCAGTTTTCAGACAAAGAAAGTTAAATCCATTTATAGTCATATGAAAAAATGTTCTGAATCACTACTGATTAGAGAAATGCAAACTAAAACAGCTATGAGATACCACCTCACACCTATTAGATTGGTTACTATGACAGAGAAGGAAAATGAAGAATATTGGAGGGGATGTGGTAAACTGGGACACCAATGCACTACTGTTGGTAGAGTCATGAACTGACCCAACCACTCTGGAGAGCAACTAGGAACTATGTCCAAATGGGCTACAAAACTGCATACTCGTTGACCCAGTGACACTACTACTAGGTCTCTATCCCCAAAGAGATTAAAACATCCTATATGTACGAACTATTTATAGCAGCTCTTTTTGTGGTGGCAAAGAACTGGAAATTGAGGGGATGCTCATCCATTGGGGAATGGTTGAACAAGTTGTGGTATATGAATGAAATGGAATACTATTGTGCTATAAGAAAGGAGCAGCAAGATGCTTTCAAAAAAAAACCTGGAAAGACTTACATGAAAAAAGTGAAGTGAGCCAAACCAGGAGAACACTGTACATGGTAATAGCAATGCTGTAATAATGGTCACATGTGAACCTAGCATTCTGAGCTGGAGGATCTGCCTGCCTCACACCTCTCTCCAATGCAGCCTTCCTTCAGCCATCAAAGTGATTTTCCTGAAGCACAGGTCCAAATATGTCACATCCTACTAAATTAGTCTAGCAGTTCCTTATTGCCTCCAAGATCATATATAAAATCCCATCTGGCATTCAAAGCTCTTCCTAACCTGGTCCTCTCCTACCTTTCCAGTCTTCT
Source organism: Bettongia penicillata ogilbyi (assembly GCA_023548195.1). Classification (NCBI taxonomy): domain Eukaryota; kingdom Metazoa; phylum Chordata; class Mammalia; order Diprotodontia; family Potoroidae; genus Bettongia; species Bettongia penicillata. Next base: position 16,482,031 of record JAJHZJ010000134.1, on the reverse strand, counting down.
TACATCTTACTCCTCCCACCACATACTCTTCCACCCAGTGACACTGGCCTGGATATTCCATGAACAAGACCCTCCATCTCCCTCAGTCCTGGAGCATTCTCCCTCTTCCCCTCCAACTACTGACCTCCTTTAAGTCCCAACTAAAATCTCATCTTGTTCCTAGAAGGGTTTTACAACCCCTCTTAATTCTACTACCTTTCTTCTGTTAATTATTTCCTATTAATCCTGTATAGAGTTTGCTTTGTATATATTTGTTTGCATGTTTCCCAGCCACTATTAGATTCTATAAGCTTCTTGAGGACAAAGACTGTCTTTTGCTTTTTTTGTGTGTCTCTGGCATTTAGACAAGTGCCTGACACATCAAGGTTTACTGATTAAAATTTAGTCTGACATGAATGAATCTATCAATTCAGATATATGTGATAGCAGTTGACGCAGCAATCTGAGAAAATAGAGACCCAAACAAAGGCTCAAGTAGCATACGCCAGTTCTATCACATCTGTCCTTGCCCACTTTTAGGTCTCTCTTAACCACATGTCCAAGGACATGGTGAGTTTCACTCACACTAATTGCCAAATGTAGCCAACGGTGCACTCAGAAAACTTTTCCATCTTTTCACTTCTGAATGACTGATGTTTGTCAGTGAGAAGGGTCTCTAACAGTCCAGCTGAAAGTCTAAATTCTTGCTATCCCCAGCAATCTGCTTTCATGCTGAAACCTTTATCGACTCCTGGAAAAAGTACCTTCAGAAAGCTACCCTTTTGTTCTACTGCTCAATTTCCCCTTCGAGCGCTTACAAAATAACTCCTGGGGAAAACCATTAAAGCAATCTGCCAATGGACCTCCGTTGCAATAGTGACCAGTCACAGAACATCTAGGTGAGCCTTGCCTTCTACCCATCTAACCTCCACAAAATGTGGAAAGGGTGAACCTAGAGTCAAGAGGCTTGGGCCTGAATCCCAGCACCATCCCAAGTCATTCACCAATGTGACTCTCAGTGTCCCTATCTTTGCAGTGGAGGTAAGGTTACCCTGTTTTCCCAGAGCTGCTGTGAGAAAAGTGTTTTATAAATCTGAATGTGCTAGAAAGCTAGGTAACTATTATCATAATCCTCATGTCCTCTGAAGCATGGAGGCTACATCAAGTGTTCAGAGATTATGCAAGCAGGGCCACAGCCCCAGTGAAGGCAGGCATGGTTGGATAAATACAGCTCACTCTGAAGAAGTTCATACCCAAGCTAAGAAGAGGCTGCAGGGCTGAAAGAGTGGAGGACTCTGAGGGGTCCACTGATCCTCCAGGTCCTGAAGGAACCAATCCTCATGAACTTCATCAAGACTAAGAAGCTAGTCCAGGCATCTGACTGAATGAGAGTCACTGGAGAAAATACAAGAACAACTGGCAACATTTCCTCAAAACTAGCATGAGTCCTTTGTCCTTACTGCTACCTTCATCAGAAAGGCCATTCTGTTCTACAAAGAGTTCCATAGCCCCAGGAAGAAGGAGAACCCCAACAGGGTGTCTAGAGGGCTCTGACTGAAATTTCACCCATGTGACTGCACTCATGATACTGCCCAGATACTTATAAAAGTGAAAGTTAGTGAGCCACCACCCCTTAAACAGGATGGTACATTATCAGGAAAGATTTGTCCTACCGTCAGGAAGGGGCTTGCAGGAGAGTGCATCATCCAGATCCCGTGCTGTGGAAGGGTCAATGGTGAAGACACAATCTTCCCTAGGAGAGATCACAAAGACAAAAGTGGCTGCACGAGAAATTCTAGAGAAATTTAACCAATCACAGTGTGATCACTCATACATTCTTTGGTTGATGAGGCCCTTCACTGTCAGCTCCCTGCAGGGTAGTGTCTAGATCCCTGTGGGATATGAAGAACCCTGAGTAGGTCTTTATATAACTTGGGCTATCTCCATCCCACCGGGCAGATGTCCATTCACTGAAGGTGTAGGCCTTGATTTATCACAAAATCAGATACCCAGAGGCGATGGAAAGTAGGATTCTCTGATATTAAAAACATACATTTGTGAAAATTACCTTTCACTATTGTGTGTCAAGGAAAATCACAAGCTCTGAAGAATCAGAACCTAAGTTCCCCAAAGGGAAGTGGAGATTATACACAGAAAGTATGAATAGCTTTAACATGTTGCTTTCAATGATGACAGCACACACAAGAAATGGTATGACAGGCATCATTAGGATCCCAAAAATGTGATGGATCAGTAATTCACCAAGAGTGAAGGAAGAGCCATTATACACTGTTCCTCACTGACTACTAAAAGGTCAATGAGTAGAAGACCTTCAGCGAGGTCTGCAGATCTCCTATGGAGGATGTCAAAGAGGAGGAAGAGTCTGGGCAGCAAGGGAGGTTGACAAGATATGCAGCCCTGAGGGGAGGACCACATCATGGAAAGTGATTCTCCTTCAGCAAGAAGCATGGCATCCTTCACAGAGATCTCTTCTCACGTGGTGCCCTGCAGAGCTGCCCCCTTTGTCTGCCCTAGACCTTATAGTGAGAGCTGGTCATAACTATGACAAAGGATTATTGGATTTAGAGAGAGAACCCTAAGAGATGATACACTTTTTTGTTGTTACTATTTTACTTTAAAAGAATATTTCCACAATTCTATGTAAAAACAATTTTAAAAATCTGTTTTTTTTAAATTTTGAGTCCCAAACCCCACCCCTCTCCTCCCTCCGTGTACAGTCACACAAAATCTATTTCCATGTTAGTCATGTTGTGAAAGAAAACACAGACCAACAACAAAAAAGAAAGCAAAAGAAAGCGAAAAATTCTGCTTCCCTCTGCACTTAGACTCCATCGGTTCCTTCTCTGGATATGCAGAACATGCTTCATCCTAAGGGTTCTGGAACTGTGTTAGATCATTTCACCGCTCAGAACAGCTAAATCATTTAGAGGTGATCATTGTACAAGATTGCTGTTACTGTGCACGATGATCTCCTGGTTCTGCTCACTTCACTTGACATCAGTTCATCTAAGTCTATCCAATTTTTTCTCAGAGTATCAGTATTCCATCACAATCACATATCACAATTTGTTCAGACGTTTCTCAGTTGATGAGCATGCTCTCAAATTCCAATTTTTTTCCACCACAAAAAAGAGCTGCTATAAATGTTTTTGTCCAAGTAGTTCCTTTTGTTTTTTAACTCTTTGGGACACAGATCTAAGAGTGGTACTACTGGATCAAAGAGTGTGCACAGTGTGCACTTTGGGCAGAGTTCCAAACTGCTCCAAAATGGTGGAAGCAGTTTACCACTCCACAAAAGTGCATCAGTGCCACAATTTTCCCTTCAACATTTGTCATTTTCCTATTGTCATATTAGCCAATCTTATACAGGTGTAGGGTAGCACCTCAGAGTTCTATGAATTTGCTTTTCTCTAATCAATAGGAATTTGGAGCATTTCTTTATGAGTATAGATATCTTAATTACTTTTTTTGAAAACTGCCTGTTTGAATCTTTAAACATTTTATCAACTGGGAAATGGATATTATTTTTATAAATCTGACTTCATTTTCTATATATAGAATTCTAAATATATTTCTATATATTTGAGAAATATCAGAAAAACTTGCTGTAAATTTTTTTTCACAGTTATGGTTATTATTAACTGTATTTCCCTCCATCCTATTTTCTCCCTGTTTATCCTACTCTCTCTCCTTTATCCTCAAAAGTGTTTTGCTTCTGGCTACTGCTTCCCCCAATCTGCCCTCCCATCTATCATCTCCCCTCTCCATTCTCTTATTCCCTTCCTCTCCTACTTTCCTATGAGGTAAGATAGATTTCTACACCCAGGTAAATGTGCATGTTTCTCCGTTTTTGAGCCAATTCCAATGAGAGTAAGGTTCATGCACTCTCTCCCTGCCCCCATCTTCTCCACTGTAAAAGCTCTTTTGCACCTCTTTTTATCAGATAATTTACCCCATTCTACTTCTCCCGCACCCTTTCTCTCAATGCATTACTCTTTTTCTTTTTTCCCCTATCCCCACCCCATAACACCTTGCATTCTGATTACCACTTCCCTCAATGTGCCCTCCCTTCTGTCACACTCCACACTTCCCTTATCCCCATCTTCTCTCTTGTCTTGTTGGGCAAAATAGACTTCTACACCCCATTACCTGTATTTCTTATTTCCCAGTTATATGCAATAACAAATTCTAACATTCGTTTCTAATACATTGAATTCCAACTTCTCTCCCTTCTTCCCTCCCTACCCATCGCCACTGAGAAGGCAAGCAATTCATTACAAGCTATATATGTGTCATTTTGCGAAAGACTTCCATAATACTCACATTGTATAAGACTAACTATATTTCCCTCCATCCTACCCTGTCCCCCATTTATTCTATTCTCTCATTTGACTGTGTCCCTTCTCAAAAGTGTTTACTTCTAATTACTCCCTTCTCCCATTTGCCCTCCCTTCTGTCATCCCCTTCACCCCACTTGTCCCCTTCTCCCCTACTTTCCTGTAGTGTAAGACAGATCTTCATACCAAATTGAGCAAACATGTTATTCCCTCCTTAAGTTATATGTGAAGACAGTAAGCTTCACTTTCCCCCTTTCACCTCCTCCCTTTTCTCCTCCAAAGATTTTTCTTATATCTTTTATGAGTGATAATTTGTCCCATTCCATTTCTCCCTTTCTCCTCCCAATATATTCCCCTCTCAACCCTTAATTTTATTTCTTGTAGATATCATCCCTTCTGATTCAACTCAACCTGTGCTCTCTGTCTACGTATGTGTGTGTGCGTATAATTCCTCCACTTACCCAAATACTGAGAAAAGTCTCAAGAGTTAGAAATATTATCTTTCCATGTAGGAATGTAAACAGTTCAACTTTAGAAAGTCCTTTATGATTTCTCTTTCCATTCTTGTGTTTGAAAGTCAAATTTTCTCTCCAGTTCTGGTCTTTTCATCAAGAATGGTTGAAAGTCCTCTACACCACTGAATGACCATTTTTTCCCCTGAAGTATTATACTCAGTTTTGCTGGGTTTCAATATTTATTTTGCCCTCTGGTTCTAGAATATCAGGGCAGTCTTCCTTCATAATTTCATGCAAGATGATGTATAGGCTCTTTTTATGATCATGGCTTTCAGGGGGTCCCGTAATTTTTAGACTGTCTCTCCTGGATTTATTTTCCAGGTCAGCTGTTTTTCCAAAGAGATATTTCACATTATCTTCTATTTTTTCATTCTTTTGGTTTTGTTTTGTAATTTCTTGGTTTCTCATAAATTCATTAGCTTCTATATGCTCCACTCTCATTTTTAAAGAACTATGTTCTTCAATGAGCTTTTGAACCTCCTTTTCCATTTGGCCAATTCTGCTCTTTAAAGCCTTCTTCTCTTCATTGGCTTTTTGGACCTCTTTTTCCAACTGAGTTAGCCTATTTCTAAAAGTGTTGTTTTCTTTAGCATTTTTTTGGGTCTCCTTTAGCAAGCTATTGACTCACTTTTCAAGCTCTTCTATGGCCTAAGACCATTGCACATTAATTTTGGAGGTACTGGATGCAGAAGCTTTGACTTCCTCTGACAGTATGCATTCTTCTTCCTCATCCGAAAGAATGGAAGGAAATATCTGTTCACCAAGAAAGCAACCTTCTATGGTCTTATTTTTTTCCCCCTTTTTTTGGCATTTTCCTAGCCAGTTACTTGACTTTTGAATTCTTTCTCAAGAGGAAGATCCTAGCGCTCCTCACCCTAGGACAGTGCTCAGGGCTGAGGTTCAGATCAGCTGTTCAATTCCCACAGGGGCTTTCTGCAGAATGCTTCACAAATGGATGCTGCAGCTGCTGCCACCACTGCTGCTGCCTCCACTACTGCCACCACCACCTGGGGCCAGTGCTAGGCGGGGATCCTGCTCCCCTCTCGCCCATTTGGTAAAGCCCTGACCTTTGAAGCTTTTTTTGATGCTTGTGGGTTGAGGGATGTGAGACCCTTGGCTGCTGCTGGAGATTCTGCCCTGAGGCCTGTTCCAGTACTATTTCTCCCAGTGCCATGCGTCCAAGGTTGGACTCCGCTACATATCTCGTGTGATAGACCTTTCCTGTCAGCCTTCTAGGTAACCTTTGGCTGGAAATTTCTTTCACTCTGTCGTTCTGTGGCTTCTGCTGCTGTAGAATTTGTTGAGAGTCAATTTTTACAAATATTTTATGGGCTGTAGGGGAAGAGCTAGAGTATGTGTGTCTTTCTACTCCACCATCTTGGCCCCACTCCCTGCATTACTCTTTTTCACCCCTTGGTTTCATTTTTTAATAATCATCTCATCAAATTCAACTCACATTCATGCTTTCTGTCTTTGTATACTCATTTTAACTGCCCTGATAAGAAAAGTCATAAGAGTTACAAGTATTATCTTCCCATATAAAAATGAAAACCATTTAACCTTACTGAATCCCTTATTATTTCTCTTTCTTGTTTATCTTTTTATACTTCCCTTAAGTCTTATTTCAGAAAATCAAATTTTCTATTCAGCTCTTTTAATCAGGAATGCCTGAAAGTCCTCTATTTCATTGAATATCCATTTTTTCCTTAAGGATTATATTTTGCTGAGTATATGTAATCCCAGCTCCTTCGCCCTCAGGAACATCATATTCTAAGCCAGGCTTACATAACCTGTGGCCTGCCATCACCTGCCTGTGATTTTGAGCAGAAATCTTTTGGCATGCCCATCAGCCATAGGCCTCAGGTTTTTCAGGCCTGTTCTGAGCCCTCCATACCTTTACTGTGAAAGCTGCTAAATCTTGTGTTACCCTAACTGTGGCTCCATGATATCTGAATGGCTTCTTTCTAGCTGCTTACAGTATTTTCTCCTTGACCTGGGAGCTTTGGAATTTGCCTATAATGTCATTGGGAGTTATCACTTTTGGGGTTTCTTTCAGGAGATGATTGGTGCATTCTTCTGGTTCTAGAATATCAGGTCAGTTTTCCTTGATAATTTCTTGAAAGATGATGTCTAGGCTCTTTTTGTCTGTGCCATGGCTTTCAGGTAGTTCAATAATCCTTAAATTATCTTTTCTGGTTCTAATTTCCTTGTCAATTGTTTTTCCAATGAGATATTTCACATTTTCTTCTATTTTTTTTCATTCTTTTGATTTCATTTTATTGTTTCTTGATGTCTCATGAAGTTATTAGCTGGCACTTGCTCAAATCTAATTTTTAAGGAATTATCTTCTTCAGTGAGCCTTTGTACCTCCTTTTCCATTTTGCAAATTCTACTTTTTAAGGAGTCCTTTTCTTCAGTGAATTTTTGTAAATCTTTTTCCATATAGTCAATTTTGCTTTCTGAGAAGTTTCTCTTCAGCAAATTTTTGCATCTCTTTTATCATTTGGTATATTCTGTTTTTTATTTTTTTTATGGTGCTGTTTTCTTCAGTATTTTTTGTGCTTTCTTCACCAAGATGTTAACTTTTTTCATGTTTTTCTTGTATCAGTCATTTCTTTTCCCAATTTTTCCTTTACCTCTCTTATTTTATTTTTAAAATCCTTTTTGTAGTCTTCCAGGGCCTGAGAACAATTCACATTTTTCTTTAAGGCTCTGGATGTAGCAGTTTTCATTTTACTGTCTTCTTAAGAGTTTGTGTTTTGATCTTCCTTCTAACTATAGTAACTTTCCAAGGTGAGGATCTTTTTCTGATGTTTACTCATTTTTCCAGTCTATTTCTTGACTTTTAGCTTTACATTAAAGTTAGGCTCTACTCTCACGGTAGAGGGGGCACTATCCCAAGCTTCAGGAGTTTTGTGCATCTCTTTTTAGAGCTCCTTCTGAGGGTCTGTAAGCTTTCAGTTATTACAACGTGGTATGACCTAAGAACATGTGTGTTTACAACTCTCCTTGCCTGTGCCCTGGTCTATAAGTGACCACAAGCACTCTTTTCCACCCTGAAACTGTTATCAGGGTCCCCACTCCCCTGGGGCCACAAGCTCTGGTGTGTTAGTGCTCCTCCTCACCGTGAGGCTGCCACTCAGGTCTACAAGCAGGATCTGAGTATGGGCACTGCAACAGAGTCCTGCCTCAGTGCCAGCAAAGGGACCCCTGTAATCTCCTTCTGAACATTTGTCCAACCCCCTTATTACCTGTGGGTTGAGAGCTCCAGCAGCAGCTGCTGCCTCTGTTGATTCAGTGGCTCCCAAGATCTGCTGCTGGTTTGCTGGACCATGGCCTGTTTTGGCACTGCCTGTGCTCCACTTTCATTCTCGTGCAATAAAAAACCTTCCCTACCAACCTCCGAAGTTGTCATGGACTGGGAAATTGTTTTACCTTGTCCTTCTGTGTGTCCTGTGCTCCAGAATTTGTTTTGAGGTGTTATTTAAAGTTGTTTGAAGGGGGATTTGGAAGAGCTCAGCAGAGTCCCTGCCTTTTCTCTGCCATCTTGGTTCTGCCCTGAGTATATAGTTTAATCTCCTCATTTTATATCCCCTTAACTTTTTCTTCTCACCCAGAGGATGATCCTAAGGTTGGGAAAAGTGGATGATTAAAAAAATGGTGTTGCCCACAACAAACACAGGCAACTTAGAGATGGGAGGAATGCAAATCAGAAGATGAGAACTACTTTAAACATGTTATGAAAATATAAAATAAAATAAACATGTTGTTCTTGAGATTCTGACAGGCCATCCAAGTGAAGGTGTCCCAATGTCAGCTGGGGAGATCAGACTACAGTTCAGGAGAGAAAAAAGACTGCTAAATACAAATACATTCATAGTCATCTATGTGAAAATAATAACTGAATCCATGGAAGCTGCTGGGATCATCAATAAAGGAGAGAAGATGGTCTAAGACAGAGCCATGGTTACCCCCATACTTGGTAGAAAGGAGACAGATTTAACTGTTCAGCAAAGGAGCCTGGGAACTCATAGTCATACAGGCAGGAGCAGGGCCTTGGAAGTCATGGAAAGAAAGAGCTCAGGAAGGTAGGTGGAGCACAGTATCCAGGGCATTCCAGTGGTCAGTGAGGGTAAGGAATGAGAAAGGTTATAAGGCACCACACAAGTCAAGGAAGAGAAGAGTAAGCAGAACAATGGGGGCACTCTACAATGGACAAGAAAGAGTGGCTCTAACACAGGAAAAGATATCACTCTTCTACAAAGACTGATTGTGAAGAGGAGCCACTCAGGGCAGGGAAGATGGTGGGATCAATGTCTGTTGTCTTTGAGACACAGGAAACCATCGCACATTTTCAGACAGAAAAGAAGAAACCAGTAGCAAAGGAAAAGACCAAAGACTCAGGAAGAAGAATAACTCATAAAACAAAGCCCCAGAGGAGATTCTGACAAATTCACCTCTTGGACTCTTGTTCGTCCTGTGCAGCATTCTCTCTGAAAGAGAAGTCAGAAGCAAACCAGGGACTCAGTGTTCTGTTTCCTCTCTGGACTAGATATGATGAGGCAATGCTAACATGGGGCCTGTAAGCCAAGCCTTCTTGCTACAAATAGTTCCACAAGCCCAGTAATACACTCCTCCATTCTGATGCCTTCAGTATCTTTTTGGCAAGCATCTGCACATTTCACCAAGGGAGGAACAGAAGAAACTCAATAGCACTAGAACTTCCCAGTTCTTGACTAGACAGAAGGCAACAAGGGGAGCCTGGGAAGCAGATCTCAAGCATGGCACAGTGACGAATGGCCCAAGGCTGGTGCAGGAGCTCTCTCTACTCAAAGCAAGGCCACTAAGAGACTCAAGGATCACTGCCTGTGGTCAGTCTGTACTCACTTGACCAATAAGAGGAGGGAAGAGCTGAAAGAACAATGAGGGGAAGGCCAGAAGAGAGGAAAGCAGGACACAGTCTGATGGAAGCCAAGAAAAAGAGTGAATTTCAAGGGGTTTAAAGAAGGAATGTGTAGGATGAAAGTTGGACCTAGAGGTAAGAATAAAATTCTGAAGAAGCAAATAAAAATAATTCCAATGAAGAAGGCTGAGAGTTGTCTAAAAAGACTTATGTGGAAGCACAGGGAAATGATCAACCAAATTTGATTTTTAAAGACATGGAAACAAGGCCTAGTAACAGAAGATGAATATGTCATGGTCCTAGAAAGACAAAACTAGAATCATCTAAAAGCCAAGGGCTCTTAGCCCCACAACGGATCTATGGATAGAGTTCAGGGAGTCTGCGGTGTGACAAAATTCCACTTTTTAAAATAACTTTTCATTAAAATTTTAATTTCCTTTAATTATGAATTTGGGCAATAAACATTCTGAGAAGGGGTCCATAAGTTTCAGCAGACCGTCAAAGGGCTCTATGACACACAAAAAATAAGACAACAAAAATGCAGTGCTAAGGGGAGGTTGGGAGGGGGCGCAAGGGAAGTACCAAAGAAAGGAGGGTGCTGGTGCTCAGAGTGGATGGGGCCATAACATACAACTAACAGAAGGCAGAACTCCTCAAGTGATTTGCTTCTCTTTTCTCTGCCAAGGAGAATGATAATCGGAGGAGGAAGGTCAGAATAAAAATGGCTAACAGAACTGAAATCCAACATTAGAAGGTTTTGCTAGCCATCCTTAATCATGAAGTTACTAGGCCCAGAGTGACTGACTTATGGACTTGACTTCTGAGCTTCTATTGGTGATCTTTAAGCCATCACAAAAAATTGGAAAGCTGATGCAGAACTGAAGGAAAATATAGTCCTGATTTTCAAAAAAGGAAAGAGAGTGAGATTTGCAAAGGACTGACTTGTGACCTAAACTTTAATCCTCAACAAGGGTTTGTTAAAGCTCTTCTTCAAAGGATGGTTTGTGACCATTTAGAAAGAGAAAGTCCCTAGGTTCATCAACAACTGTTCCTACCAGAAATCCCTTTCCACCTTTGTCAAGAGGATGACAAGACTGGCAGATCAGTATAATGCCTCTCCTGATATCTTTATGGACAAAATGGGAGGTAGGAAATAGCACAGGTAGGGGATCGAGGAACAGATTAAATGCCTAGACCAAAAGAGTCGTCAATCACTGATGGATTGATGACAGCTTGGAGGATGGTGCCGAGCAGAATGCTCTAGGGAATCTAGCTTTAGGTCTTGTGATGTTTAATTTTTTTATGAATGACTTGATTGCAAAGAGCTTATTAAATTTAGAGATGGCAGCAAGCTAGGAGAAAAATATATTGTATTTAAGAATCAGCTTGTGGAGGATTCAAAACAATCTCAACAAACCGGAGGGAATGAACCAAATCTAACAAAATAAAACCAAACAAAAGTATAAAGTCTTACTCTTGCTCAAAATAAGTCAACATACGTGACACAGCCACAGAAAGGGAAACATGAAAACTTACCAGAGTAACCAGGAAAGGCTTTGGGAAGGAGGGGTATTAAAAGAATGCACAAGAATTCAAGTCAAAGAAGGAGAGGGAAAACACTGCAGGCATATGGCCAAGCAGAACAAATGTAGCTTCTATTTGCAAGACAAGTTTGGTTTCGCTGGAGTGGAGAGAGCATCAACGTGAAGACATATGGGATTGGAAAGGACAGAGCTAGGCAGAACCTTAAAAATGACTTCACCAGTAAAATAAACCCACACAAGTCACCAACATTTCTATATACCACCAACGCAGTCCAGCAGCAAGAGATAGAAGGAGAAATTCCATTTAAAATAACAGGAGACAATATAAAATACTTGGCAGTCTACTTGCCAAGACAAATCCAGGAACTATATGAACATAATTACGCTTCTTGCACAAATAAAGTCAGATCTAAACATCAGAAAATATTAATTACTATTAATATAGGACAAGCCAATATAATAAAAATGACAATGTTGCCTAAATTTAATCTACTTATTTAGTGCCATACCAATCAAACAATCAAAAAACTATTTTGTAAAGCTAGAAGAAATAAAAAGAAAATTCATCTGAAGAACAAAGGTCAAGAATATAAAGGGAATTAATGAAAAGAGAAAAAAAGTTAAGTGGCCCAGCCATACCAGATCTCAAACTAAAAAGTAGTAATCATCAAAACAATCTAGTATTGGCTAAGAAACAGAGTGGTGGATCAGTGGAATAAAATAGGTACAGAAGACATAGTAGATGATGATCATAGTAATCTAGTGTTCGATAAACCCAAAGATCCCAGCTTTTGGGACAAATAAACATTTGATTTTTAAAAACTGCTGGGAAAACTGGAAAACAGTATGATAAAAACTAAGTATAGACCAACATTTCACACAATATACCAAGATAATGACCATGAAGGGTAATACCATAAACAAAGTAGGAGACCATGGAAGAGTTTACTTGTCAGATCTTTGGAGAAGGGAAGAATTTAGGACCAAACAAAAAATAGAGAGTATTATGAAATATAAAATGGATAATTTTTATTATATTAAATTAAAAAGGTTTTACAAAAACAGAACCAATGCAATCAAAATTAGAAGCAAAGCAAAAAGCTAGGAGAAAAATTTTATAGCAAGTCTCTCTAATAAAGACCTCATTTCTCAAATAAATAGAGAACTGTGTCAAATTTGTAAGAATACATGTCATTTCCCAATTGATAAATGGTCAAAGGATACGAAGAGGCACAGTTTTCAGACAAAGAAATCAAAGCTATCTGTAGTCATATGAAAAAATGTTCTAGATCACTACTGATTAGAGAAATGCAAATTAAATCAACTCTGAGATACCACCTCACACCCATCATATTGGCTAATATGACAGAAAAGGAAAATTACAAATGTTAAAGGGGATGAAGGAAACTGTGAATTGAGCTATTCATTTTGGAGAGTAATTTGGAACTGTGCCCAAAGGGCAATCAAACCATGCATACCCTTGGATCCAGCAATACAATTATAGGGTCTGTATCCCAAAAGGATTTTAAAAAAAGAAAGAGAGAGTTTAAAAAATATTTACAGATTTTTGTGGTGGCAAAAAACTGGAAACTGAGGGGATGCCCATCAATTGGGCTGAACAAGTTATGGTATATGATTGTAATGTTATGTAATATAATATTATTGTGCAATAAGAAATGATGAGCAGGCGGATTTCAGAAAAACCTGGAAAGACTTACATGAAATGATGCAAAGTGAAATGAGCAAAACCAGGAGAACACTGTTTACAGTAACAGCAGCACTATACAATGATCAACTATGCATGACTTAGCTATTCTCAGCAACACAATAATTTAAGACAATTCGAAAGACTCACGATGAAAAATGCTATTCAACTCCAGAAAAGAAACTGATAGCACCTGAATACAGACCAAAGCATACTATTTTCCCTTTCCTCCTTTCTTTCATTTTTTTGGTTTAAGTTTTTTTTCCACAAAATTACTAATATGGAAATATGTTTTTATATGATTACACATGTATAACCTATAACAGACTGCTTACTGTCTCAAGGAAGGGGTAGGAAAACAGAATTTGGAACTCAAAAAAATTTTAAAAGAACGTTAAAAATTGTTTTAAATGTAATTGGAGGGGGGAATAAACTATTAAAAGAAATCACTTCATCCAGCTCCTTTGGTTTATATCTAAGAAACCAAAGTCCTAGAAATTTGTTTGTCCTAAATTCACATACATGTCAAGCTAAGATATAAACCCAAGTCTCTTCTCTGGGGACTTTCTGGGACATGACAGAAAGATTCCTAAGCCTTATCAAACCTGATGTCACCACCCAACTCCTACTGAGCCAAAAGAGCCAAATGCAAACAAAGGGACCTACGCTGACCAATAAAGCCATTCCAACATATCCGACATGCCCCAAGGATATGAAAAAGAATGGCAAACCATTAAGAAAGATCAGTAACAGAGAGGCAAAGCAAAGCAATTTAGAGACTTCTCCTCACACCCGGAAAGGTGGTGAAGATGATGAAAGATGAGACTGTCCGTATGGCAGAGACTGAGGAACGCATTGTTCATAGAGCTATGAAGCAGGTCACCCATTCTGAAAAGGTGTTTAGAACTACTCTAAGAAAATAACTACCTAAATGCCTCTAACTCTATCATGTCCAGAGCCACTGGTGCCAAGATCCCACTGCTAGTCACATACTCCAAGGTGGTCAAAGACAGAAAGGTTCCTTGTGCACCAAAACATTAACAACAGCACTTTTTATGGCTGCAAAAGAGATGTCCATCAACTGGGGATTGGTCCAATATACTGCCTTAGATGAATGTAACAAAATAATTCTGCACCACCAGAAACTCTTGAGTACAAGGAATCCAGAGAAGTATGTGAAGAGGCCAATGGGCCCATGCAAAGTGAAGGAAGCAGAACCAGGAAGCCCATGTGAAGGACTGCAGGCACGGAAAAGGAAGGAACAACAGGAACAAACAAAACAATCATCTCTGACTCTAAAGATTGTGGCTTTTCTCCCCTGCCCCTAGAGAAGACAATGAGAACAAAGATCAGGGTTCACGGTGGTAGAATATGGCCCTTAACATCAGGCTGCCATGATACTGGCCATTTGGCTAACCCACTTTCCCCCGTTTTCTTGTTTATTCTTTGTTCTGAGAGAAGGCTGGCTCAAGAGAGTGAGGTCAGGGAAAGGGATATATTCAGAAATGATGGTGCAAAAACAAAAGATATAAATTTAAAAACAAAGCGAGGTCCACAGAGGAAAGCTGTTACTGGTGGCAGGATGGGGTAGGGATGGACATTGGGGAAGTTTTCATGAAGTAGAAGACATGGATTTCAAAAGGCAGCTGGATGTGAAGATGTGAATGTATGGCAGGGTACTGGAGGAGAGCAAAGAGTCCTCCAGTTTGTCTGGTACAGAGGGAAAGATTACAGAAACTGAACAGTGATGTGGAGGGCCTTGAGTGCTAGGCAAAGGAGGTTAAACCTTCAGAGGTAACAGGAAGGAAGCTACTGATGACTTCTCAGGAAAAAAAGAAACTCCTTCAGGGCAAAAATGCTTCCTCTTTTTTGTCCTAGTGTGCATGACACCTGGCACTCAATATGTCAAGTTAGCACGCATGTATTAAACACCTACTGGGTTCTGTGGATACAAAGAAAAGTAAAAACCGTCTCTTGCTCTCGTGCCATAACCAGGGAGATGATGGGCAATCAACTATTTCATTTGCAAAACGAGGGGCTGGAAGTCAATGTCCTTGGAGGTCCCTTTGGGTTATGGCTTAGTCTCTCTCTAAACTGAATTCAATCACAGTAGCAGAAGAGACCATGAGGACAAATTCTGAGGCCATGAAGAATAGCTTAGTGGGAGAGGTGGTAAGGAAAGGAGAAAAATAAAGGAAGTGAGCCAATGGTGATGGGTTTTCATGGGAAAAGCTCACTTTGCTGAGCCTGAACTTTAATCAAAATCACATAACAGAAGAGCCCTTTGGGAGTGAACCTCAAGAGCTGCTAGGGTGGGAGGAAGGAAGGTCACTGGCAAGGCTCAAGGGAGAAATGCCAGGTCTAGACTAAAGCAGATGCAATTAAGAAATAAATAGGAATGAACCCAAGAAGGGGTTTGGGAGCGGTGAGCAGTGTGAAGACATTTCACAGGTAGTATCAGTAATCTCCTCTGGAGAGCTTTTATATCAGAACATAGTGTTGCCTGTCTGGGATTGTCAAGGAAGGTCCTGACCAGAGACAGAAGCAGAGACTAAAATAACTAGATGATCACAGTAGAAATGTGTGGTTGACAGCCCTTTCTGAACAAAGTTTTACGAGCACAACCCTGAGCCTGGGTCATGGTGCTGTGAATCTTTGTTGCTGGTGAGTTGTTTTTCAGTTGTGTCCAACTCTTTGTGACCTCACTGGGAGTTTTCTTGGCACAAATACTGGAGAGGTGTGACATTTCCTTCTCCACCTCATTTTACAGATGAGGCAACTGAAACAAACAGGGTGAAGTTACTTGCCCAAGGTCACACAGCTAGTAAGTGTCAAACTGGATTTGAACTCAGGAAAATGAGTCTTCTTGAGTTGCCCAAGGTCACATACAGCTTGTAAGTGTCAGACTAGATTTAAAGTCAGGAAAAAAAAGAGTCTTCTTGAGGCCAGGCCCAGCATTCTATGCACTGGAGCACCACCCAACTAACTGCCCCACTATACTTCTAATAATGGACCTAGAACTTAAAAAAAAAAACAAAACCCTGATTATTCAAACTAATCCAGGATTAACTCTGAACTCCTCTCTTTGGCAAGAAAAACTTCATCATCCAGCTCTGCCCCTTCCCTGGAGGATCATGAGAAAATGACCTCATCTATACTGTGAGGGGGATTCTAGTCCTTTAACACATGACCCCACAGTCTGAGCATGCTGGTCTATTTTTTTTTCAATTCTTTATTTGTTTTTAGTTTTCAGCATTCACTTCCCTAAGATTTTGAGTTCCATATTTTCTCCCACTCCCTCTGTTCCCCCTCCCCCAAGACAACATGCAATCTGATATAGGCTATATACATGTACAATCATATTAAACCTATTTCCACATTAGTCATGTTGTAAAGAAGAATGAGAACCAAAGGGGAAAACCACAAGAAAGAAGGAAAAAAAAGAGAAAATATTATGTTTCCATCTGCATTCAGACTCCATAGTTCTTTCTTTGGATGTGGATAGCATTTTCCATCATGAGCCTTTTGGAATTGTCTTAGATCATCGCACTGCTGGGAAGAGCTGAGTCTATCAAAGTCAGCAATCACACAATACTGCTATTATGTACTCCTGGTTCTGCCCACTTTACTCAGCATCAGTTCATATAAGTCTTTCCAGGTTTTTCTGAAGTCTGCCTACTCATCATTTCTCAAGATTCTATTACATTCATACACCACAACATTCCCCAACTGATGGGCATTCCTTCAATTTCCAATTCTTTGCCACCACAAAAAGAGCTACTATAAATATTTTTGTACATGTTGGTCTTTTTCTCATTTTTATAATCTCTTTGGGATACAGACCTAGAAGTGGTATTGCTAGGTCAAAGGCACAGTTTTATAGCTCTCGGGGCATAGTTCCAAACTGCTCTCCAGAATGGCTGGATCAGTTCACAACTCCACCAACAATGCATTAGTGTTACAATTTTCCCACATTTTCTCCAACATTTATCATTTTCCAGTTTTGTCATATTAGCCAATCCGATAGGTATGATATGGTACCTCAGAGTCGTTTTAATTTGCATTTCTCTAATCAATAGTCTCTAATCAAAATCTAAAAAATAGATTTACAGCATTTTTTCATATGGCTATAAATAGCTTTAATTTCTTCATCTGAAAACTGCCTGATATGAAAATCATATCCTTTGACCATTAATCAATTGGGGAATGACCTGTATCCTTGTAAATTTAGCTCAGTTCTCTTATATTTTAGAAATGAGGCCTTCATCAAAGACACTGGCTGTAAAAATTGTTTCCCAGCTTTCTCCTTTCCTTCTGATCTTGGATGCATTGGTTTTCTTTGTGCAAAACTTTTTAATTTAATGTAATCAAAATTATCTATTTTATATTTCATAATGTTGCCTACCTATTGTTTAGTCATAAATTTTTCCCTTCTCTATAGATCTGGCAGGTAAACTATTCCTTGCTCTCCTAATTTACTTATAGTCTCACCCTTTCTGTCTAAATTGTGTACCCATTTTGACCTTGTCATGGTATACAATGTAAGATACTAATCTATGCCCAGTTTCTGCCATACTATTTTCCAGTTTTTCCAAGTTTTTTTTTAAATAATGAGTTATCCCAGAAGCTGGAGTCTTTGGGGTTTACCAAACAGTAGATTATTATAGTCATTGAATACTGTGTCTTGTGTACCTAACCTATTCTATTAATTTTAACCTATTCTACTCTTTTCCCTAGCCAGTACTAAGTAGTTTTGATGACTACTGCTTGATAATACAGTTTTAGATGTGGTATGGCTAGGCCACCTTCCCTTGCATTTTTTTTCATTTTTTTTCCTTTATATTCTAGACATTTTGTTCTTCCAGATGAATTCTTAGTACTCTGATTGGTACGGCACTAAATAAGTAAATTAGTTTAGGTAGAATTGTCATTTTCATTATATTAACTTGGTCTTCGCATGAGTAACTGATATTTTTCCCATATTTAGAGCTGACTTTATTTCTGTGAAAAGTTATAGTTCCTGGGTTTTTCTTGGCAGGCAGACTCCCAAATAGTTTATGCTGTCTACAGTTTTTTTAAATGGAATTTCTCTTTCTATCTCTTGCTGCCGGGCTTTGTCGGTAAAATATAGAAATGCCAATAATTTATGTGGGCTTATTTTGTATGCTGTAATTTTGCTAAAGTTGTTCATTATTTCAAGTAGTTTTTTAGCTGATTTTTTAGGATTCTCTAAGTATACCATCATATCATCTGAAAAGAGGAATAGAATAGGTAAAGAAGAAACAAAGCTAATTCCTTCAATTCCTTTTTCTTCTCTTATTGCTAAAGGTAACATTTCTGGTTTGCTGTTGCTCTTCGTTCTTGAAGAGGACCAAAACGACATCACAATGCTAAAGTCAAGTTTCAATGTGTCCAACTGTGGCTGATCAGACCAATACAAGCTCAGAATGCTCTACCACAGTTCAAGTACCTGTGCAAACATTAGGGATGGATATTCTAAATTTTTGAATCCTGCATTTCCTTTGAGCTGTTTCAATTCTGCTTTGCTCATAAAGCACAGTACCTTTTCTGATGTGGGCACACCATGCTGGGTGGTCCTATGCCAGTGTCTCCCACGTCGCATAACAAAATCCAAAGTTCCTGAGAGAGATGTTGAGAGTGTCCCTGTACCACTTCTTCTGACCACCATGTGATCGCCTGCCCCATGGGAGTCCTCCATAAAATAGTCTTTTTGGCAAGCATACATTTTGCATTTGAACAACATAGCCAGCGCATAGGAGTTGCGCTCTCTGAAGCATAGTTTGAATGCTTGGCAGGTTAGTTCGAGCAAGGACTTCAGTGTCTGGTACCTTATCCTGCCGGGTGATCTTCAGAATCTTCCTAAGACAGTTCAGATGGAAGCGGTTCAGTTTCCTGGCACTGCGCTGGTAGACTGTCCATGTTTCACAGACATGTAACAATGAGGTCAGCACAACAGTTCCGTAGACCTTCAGTCTGGTAGCCAGTCTAATAGCTCTTCTCTCCCATCCTCTCCTTAGGAGCAAACACTGGCATCTAATAGACTATGTGAAATCTAACACTTCTAATATAATACTGAATAGCAGTGGTGATAATGGACATTCTTGGTTCACCCCTAACCTTACTGGAAATGCTTCTAGCTTATCCCCATTATATATAAAGCTTGCTAATGGTTTTAGATAGATGCTACTTACCAGTTTAAAGAAAACTCCACTGATTTCTATGCTCTCTAGTGTTTTTGATAGAAATGGGTGTTGCATTCTGTCAAAAGTTTTTTCTATATCTATTGAGATAATCATATTATTTCTGTTAATTTTGTGATTGATATGGTCAGTTGTGCTGATAATGTTCTTACTACTGCATTCCTGGTATAAATTCCACCTGGTCATAGTGTATTATCCTCATGATAAGTTGCTATAATCTTGTGGCTAATAGTATATTCAAAATTTTTACATCTGTATTCATTGGGGAAACTGGTCTATAATTTTCTTTCTCTGTTTTGGCTCTTCCCAATTTAGGTATCAGCACCATCTCTGTATCACAGAATTTGGTAGGACTCTGCCTATTTTTCCAAACAGTTTATATAGCATTGGAATTAATTGTTCTTTAAATGTTTGGTAGATTGACTTGTGAATCCATCTGATCCTCATTGATGGCTTGTTCAATTTCTTTATCTGAAATCAGGTTATTTAAATATTTTATTTCCTTTTCTCCATGCTGGTCTACTTGCCATCCTTGTACCCAACCTTCCAACTACAGCCTCCATGTCATGGCACCAACTGGGACCCAGGCCTGGAGAGCTATTTCCTAGCAGCCACTACCCAGAATCCTTAGCTTCAATTGACAGACACTGTTTCTAGGAAGCCTCTCCTGCGCCCTACAAATGCCATCATCTTCCATCTGCTGTGGATGTGTCTTATATACACTGACTGATGGACAGGGTGCCTCCTCCTTGAGGGCAGAAAGGATTTGTCTTCTTTGACTGATTGAACTACTGGAACCAAGGCCTGAATACTAGTGTATCAGTGTTGGCCTGGAGTTGTTCTCTCAAAGGCCCCTGGCTCTGCTCAATTCAACATTTTTATCAGTGACTTGGATTCCAAGTGTCAAACTTGCAACACCATGGCTGGCAGACCAGATTAAAATAAAAATCACTGGGAAATATTTAACAAAACAAATAAAAATGCAAAATAAAATATAATACAAATAATGTTAACTTGTGCTTGCTAAGTCAATGTGCCACCTGAAGGGATCCCATTCCATCTGGGGTTGATACTACTGACTTAGATAAAGACATAGAGGGAAGGTCAATAGAACTGGGGTAAAAATGATCTTACCTGACTGGCACAAAGGGCTAGACTTACACAGGTGAAATTTAATAGAGAATTTAAAGTCTTATCCTTGAGTTAAAAGCACATGATAGGGGAGGTGTTGATAAACAATTCAAAGGGAAAAGATCTGGGGATGCAGGTGGCATGCATCCACTGGATGCCACATTGACCAGGGCTGCATTTATGAAAGTCGCATCACAGAGGATGAGGAACACCCTCGCCTCTTACCCCTTTCCCCTCCCCTCTACAGTACACATCACAAGTGGGGCACTACATTCAAGGTTGCATCCATCAATGGAGGCCTGGTGTCCAGAGTCAAGGAGCTTGAAGAGACCCTGCTCAGACCACATGTGGGGCACCATGCTTACTTCCATGAAACACATCTTTGAAAGGATACTGACAAGCCGGAGAGAGAATTTTGCATATGTACAGCCTCCCAACCCTGCTCTAAAATGCTCCCTTCTCTCCTCTGTTTAATTCTTTGGCTTGTCTGCTAAGCTGAGAGGACATAGAAACTGAAGGCTCTCAGGCAAAGCCTGGGGCACCTCCATTTCACCTGTCCTGTGGAGCAGCTCCTTTCTTCTGACATGGTTATAATGCCATCCTTAGCACTTATCTACCACAGACTGCTGAGGAAAGGGTAAATCAGAATTTCACAGCCATTTTAAGAGCAGCCTAAGCAACACTGCGCACTGTAAGTCACAGGGCAAAGCACGCAATTTTGAACCTCATGAGAAGCAAGGAGAAGGAAGCCTCCAAGCTCTGTCCCCCTGTTCTCTAAAGAACTTTTCCCACTTCCTTCCACCTGACTTCCAGCTTTGAAAGTCTCTAACCTCTCCCCATGCAAATTCTGACTTAAAAGAGCATCAACATAAGTGGCCAAGATGGCTCCATATATATCGAACAGATTCTTTACAATATGAGCTAAAGAGAGTTTTACAGGGGCAGAACAAAGTCAGAAAGAAACAGCAAAGCAGCTGGGCGCTTCCTCTGGGATATCCCTGGGGTGCTTGATTTCGAAGTACAGAGCCTCAGAAGGGGTTCTTCCTCCCACCCCATAGTGGGCAGCATGCCATCCAAGGAAAGATCTTCCCCAAGCCCTCTTTCTTGGTCAAAGCTGCTGTTCACCCTTTCCCTTGAAGCACCAGGCAGACAACAGCACCTGAGCCCACACCTGGTCCCAAGACCATTCTCTTACAGCTTAAGTAGCCTAGTAAGTGATTCAGCTGACCTTGTGGGCATGACCTCTGTTCTTGTGGAGTTTTTCTTATGGCAAAAAACACATGAAACCACCTCCCTCAGTAGGGCTAGGCTTGGGGTTCTAACTTTCCCAAGCTGTAACAGGAAATAATAAGTATATATATACACATATATAAATTATAATAAAATAATAATGACTTCCTGGGTACAAGGGTGTTGAAACAAATGGAGAAACACATGGCTGAACAAGCAAAGACCCCCTTCTGGCCATAAAGAGCTGCTTTCCAGGGGGCTTTTAGTGAGAGGGAAGCCACAAAGGTTCAGAACAAACTCAGTTGCTTGCTCACTATGGGAAGTTGGTCAAAGTCAAAGAACAGGAAAAGACCCTTCAGGATGCCCAAGCAGGGCCAGGGAATGAGCTGTTCTCACTGCTCTCCTTAACTGGCCTCCAAGCAGTACCCAAAGGTTGCCTGGCTGCCACTGCATGGCACTAAGCTATTGGCATCCACATGTGAACAGCATGTATGTGTGTTGGCCATGTCCATGGTACACTCTAACTGCTTTAGATTTTATGGGCTCCCTCTCCACAAATGTCCAAGTGGCAGGAAGGAGATGGACCAACAAGTCTAGGACATTCTGAAATTCCTCAGTCACGGTTAGAAGTTCACCATGAGCTGAAGGAACTGCGCTGTCAGGTAGGGAAAGAAAGGAAAGAAACCCTTGTAGGAGTGCAGAGCCTAGCTTCAATCTGAATTCTCAAAGGCAGGAAGCGGCCTTTCTGCCAGACAGTCACACACAACCAAATCCTTTCAGGTTCCCTACACTCCTGTCCCAGATTGCAGCCAACACCCCAGATGGATATCTGTCCCTTTGGCAAAGGGCATCAGGGCTCTGTGGGGGCACATGTAGACACATTCAGGAACTCACTGCAAAGACCCCAGGGCCCAATCCTGTGCTAATGCTATTTGTGCTTCTGGCTTTTAAAAGATGAACCTTTTGGTCTTCACTGACACTCAATCCCATAAGAGTATCTTCTGAGTTTTGTACCAAAGCTGATTCCTAGCTGAAGGTTACAGGAGCCATCACTGTCCTATCTATCTAGCTCTGGCCCTCTCCTCACCCTTCTCAGCTATATTATTCCAGGATGGGGCATTCAGGTAAAATAAAAACTGGATGGCTCAGATAAAACAAAAGGGAAAGAAAATAACCTAAGGGAATTAAGAATGAAAATTTTAAAACTACCTGAACCTTCTGGAAAGATGGTCTATGGCCAGCTCCCCTTCACCATCCACAACAAAGCAAGAAACAAGTCAACTGAGATAAGACAACAAGGAGAAAATATGGGAAGCGAAGAAACTGCAAAGATAAGTGAAGAAACAAGGAGACCAGAAGGAACCCCAGGCATGATAAATAAACACTATGGGGTAAGAAAAAATCAAGCAATAATGAGAACCCCAGGAAAACAAGAGAAAGCTGAAAGCATGCCTAAATTCATTGCAAAGCTTAAAGAAAGAAAGAAGGAAAGAAAGAATCAGCAAAATTACCGCTCTTAAAGGAAATGTAAAGAAAAAAGGATGCTTTGGAATACAAATGAGACGTGTCCCGAGAAGCACTACTCTGAAGCAATAGGACCTCCAAATGCACAGCTGCAGACCAAAGACAACAAAACCAGAGGCACAGCTGAGGGGTCTCCAAACCAAAAAAGTGACCACCAAGGCAGCGCTCAGTGAGGCCACTTAGGAATCCCTGGCCTCCCCAATGATGCCCAAGGCTGGAAGACATTTCAGAAAGTCATCTAAGAAAGTAGAGTGAGAAGCCTGAAAGCATCCCTAGGAGGGGGTCTATGGCTTTTTCCAGGTCCTTTCTTGATGTTAAACCATTGAGATGCCTATCCTAGACTGTGGCATAATGGAATCACATATTGCCAAGAATCTAATCACTATATCTGAACATGGAAAAAACAAAAATAGCTCCCAATACATCACTAAGCACCTACTATGTACCAGACACACCTTTACAGTAGCTTTAAACTGATGAATCAGCAATAATGAAAAAAGTGCAAAGATACTGACTATTGCCATTTCCTATAAAAGCACAATGGATGTAAAGCAGTTGCTACAAGAAGGGTCCAAAAGCCATGGAATGCCCTTGGCTGGCACCCATGATCTCCACAGAGAGGCCAAGGGGACAGGCAGCATCCCTTCAGAAGAGTAGTCTATACGCCCGGCTGATGTGATCTGAAAACTTTTTAAGTGAAGACTTGTCCTTCCACCAGGGACAAACTTACTGGAGCCCATGCTTCATTAACTGATCAGTGATTCTGGCTTTGGAATGCCTGGTGGTTTATTCATTCTTTCTCCCACATTCTACTTTTGTAGCAACAGTTCATTTTCATATTCTCCAACTATGTGGACCCTACTGATCAATTAGCCTCTCTTTCCCATCATATCTATATTTATATTTATCATCCATGGTTAAATTTATCTTGTATGGAATCAATTTCCTTGCTCCGTTGCATCTTTTTACATAGTTATACCTAGCACCTGTAAAACCTACTGACTCCCACAGTACCCACCTGGAAGAAGACAAGCATATCCTTCTTACTGGCTGAGGGATGGCTCTTTGTGTCAGTAACAGGCCTATGCATGGGGCTTGAAGCACAGGAGAGGAGTGTAGTGAAGTGGGGGTGGCAGTGGGGGAAAGAAGTCCTTGGACACTGACCAATCACCACTGTAACAATAATCTGGGCTAGCTGCCCACAGGGGTGGGCATCCTGATGAGGAAGGAGAAAGGAAAAGAAGCTGCTTCTCCCTGAACTTAGGCCTGAACATATCCCTAGTCAGAAATATCTGTCTGCAACACACCTAACAGTTAGGCTGACCTAGTTTAAGCCCTGTGTGTACTTTCTCTACTAACTTCATCACAGGAGCCAACCCCTATGGTGAATGTACCAAATGGCTCCATTTGTTCTAGCTTCAAAGGACCTGGAGATACAGGGGAACAGCATTTGGAGGAGAGAAGCTGAGAGGGGAAAAACATGGGAAGGGAAACAGGAGGAAAGGAATCTCCCTGTCCCAGACTGGAAGGCTATTGGACTTTGGTTCCTGGGGCACAGCAGCTCTCAATTAATTGTTCCCTGGATAAAAGAGGAGGCACCTGAAGAAAGTATCACAATTCTCAAGCTGCTGCCCAATGCAAAGGCCTACCTTTTCAATACAAATATTCTCATGGTCATGCCCCATGGTTACAAATCATGTAATACAACAATCTTCAAATTCAACTCGCAAGTGACCCAGAACAGAATGGGGAGATGCAAGGCATCATCCACACTAGGCAGATACAAGGAAGCTGATGGCAATTTTCAGTTATGCCCTTTGCTCAAAAAGCAAAGAAACAAATGACCAGAAAGGGGGCTGAGATGGCAGTGGGACTGCAAGCATGGGGTAGTTACTAGAAAGCTGCCCAACTGCTTCCCAGCATCCTCAAAATGTAAAGGACCTGGTAGAAGTGTCCCTCATGTAGAAGGAACCCTCTCTCAAGGTCCTGTGGAAGAGCAAGGACAGGAGGCTCCCAGGTGAGAAGGCAGGGAGGGTTGTGTCTGACATTATGGCAGCTGTGTTTGAGGGGGCAGACCCAATCATGGAATGAATAAAGGGCATTGGGGTGGGGGTAAAAGAGCTCTGTTGCACTTATCTCTGTACTTCTCCAAGTACTTAATACAGCCTTTACAAGCGGTGGAGCAGGAGGGCAGGGGCAGGCAAATAAGGCAAAGGTGCCAACAGATGCCAGGCACTGTGCTAAGCCCTGGGGACAGAAAGAAAAACAAATGAGGGGTTTGGAAAGGCTTTCTGTTGAAGGAGGAAGCCCTGGACCTGCTTCTGGCCCCTCCCCTGGGGCCATCATCCAGGGAAGCAGCTCTGCAGAGATGTGACCTAGGACCTGCTTTTGCAAGTGCTCAGGACCTTCAGCAAGCAACCTCAGCTCCTAAATACCCAGACAAGGTCCTTGACACCATCCATCAGAGGAATAACCCCATAGAAGAAGGCCATCATCTCTTCTTTGGCTGTACCATGGGAGCCAGGGGAAACTTTCAGCATTTCCAGTTTCCAATATCTTCCCAATCAGAATGGGAGCTCCCTGAGGGCAGGATCTCTCTTAACTTTTCTATTTGTATCCCACAGTAAGCGCTTAATAAATGCTTTCTCATTCATTCATGTTAAAACCGCCCACATCAATCTCCCAACTTCCCTTCAGAATTTCCTAAAGTAACCAAGTTTAAGTGTAACAAATGTAGGTAACAAAATTATTAATGATTTTCATCAGATATTTGACACTATGAGGTAAGGACTAGGATCCAGCTTACTTAAACATCAAGAGCCAGAATTAAGAAGAGTTACAAGGTAGAGGAAATAGTGATGTCTAGACATCCCAGATTATTTCTTTCTCTCGCCTTCTCAATTCCCTGATGAGTGCTGGCGGAATTCACAATCTGCTGTTTAGATAAATAGATCATCCTTCTCAACCCTCAATTCATTTATCAGGCTGGAATGTAAATGCCAGGAGTGAATGGATTTCTCCATTCCTATAGTTTCACCGAGTTTTTTGAGAGACCCCCACTGAGTTAACTCAAAAAGGGTGAAGCCACTCGTATTTTTCAAATCTGAAAACAGTTGCTCTGATATGGGAAAAGGCAGTCCAGTGGTGTCCCTGCATTTCTATAAAGGTTATACACATTATTTCCACACAAGTAGATAACCATTATAGCAACAAGAATCACAAAAATGGATCGATCATTCCTTGCAGCACACGTTAACAAGGCCGGATTACTTATGCAGGACCTGTTTGACACCACTCTGATTTCCTTCAAGTAAACACTGGGTCCTAGGAATAAATATCATGCCTAAATAGGAGTCAAGGAGGAAGACGAAGTGTTCTCTTTCAAAAGGAAATTCCTTAATGCCCATGTGCAGGCATTAAGCTCTTTATAAGAGCTTTTACCAGTAACTCACACGCTTTAAGAATTTCATGGCTCCATTTTGGAGTCTTACAAAATCCAATCACTATTTGGGAAGCTTCAAGCTAAGATGGAACAACAAAGAGAGGTTGGAATATTGCTGTGGTACAGGAAACCATGAGTTAGTGGACTTAGGAAAATACGGAAAGACCTGGACCTATGAAGTAAGACGTTATTCACCTTCAGAGAAACAGAAGACCAACATGTATAGAACAATCTGACATAGATGCATGTGAATGTATTTGTCTATATGTGAGTATGATTATAGGTATCTAAGTATATCTATGTAGGAGTGTATGTGTGTGTTTGTGTGTATGTGTGTAAAGAACATATATCCATGCTTAACTGTAGACTTCTTGGAGGAGAGGAAAAGGGAAAAAAGGACAAAGTAAAAAGTGGATAGCAGAGAACAAAAGATTTATGAAGAAGCAAAGGCAAAGACGGACAGCTCTGAGCACAGCGCACAGTGCTTATTATGCAGGCTTTCTTGCAGCACATTCTGAATCCTCTCTCACATTCTGCTGCACACATGACGTTCTTTTCTTATCTGTAATTATGTTTTAGTATCTAAGTTTATGTTTTTCCTTTCTTATAGTGTATTTAAATTTAAAATAAATTAATAACTTAAAAAAAGAATTCCATGGCTCCATTTTTGAGTCTTAAAAAATTCAATGACTACCAGGAAGCCGGTAAGATGGATAAGATAAGATGGAACAACAAAGAGAGACATGGGGAGAGAAGAGGAAGGGCACCTACCTGATTTTTTTTTAAGTTCTGAACTCAAACACAGAATAAAACTAATATTTCCGTATACAAAACAGAACAGAAAATGAGGCCCATATATGAAACTGCAGAGATCTATTACATATAACTTGCCTTTTCTTCTAAATTTGAGCGTCACTTATGTCCTTTTCCATGCATTTAAAAAAAAAACAAACTTTTTCTTCTTTCTCTTTATTTTATTGTGGCAATTCTGTACCTACTCTCCACTTCCTATCATTCCCCCATTTAAAAAAAAATATGCATAATTAAGCAAAGCAAAGTCCTACAAAGACCATGTCCAAAAATGACTGTCTCATTGTGTACCTTGGATCAATTATCAGTCAGGTGGTAGGTAGTATGTTTCATCAATAAACTCCAGTGACTCCTCATTCCTCTTACAGCAATGACAAACTTCTGTTTGTGTCTCAGACTTTCAGGACTCTGCCCCTGCCTACATCCCCTTTCTCCTCCATGGCCTCCAGGGATGAGAGCCGTCCCCCAGTTTGTAGCCCAGGAAGCCCACCTCCTCACTGACTACGGCCTGTGCCTGGGGTGATCTCCCTCCAAGGCTCCTCCCTCCGACAGCACCTCCAGGCTTCCTGGAAGCCTCAGCTGAAAGCCCACCTTCTGCAGGAGGTTTCTGCAGGTCTTCCCCACTGCTTGGAGAAGGCCTTCCCATCACACTTACACCTTAGAGGTGTAGTACTTTGCATGTCACCTCCCCCACTGGAGAAAGGAAAACCTGGAAAGCAGGGCTCGCTCCTCTTCTCTCCCTCTCACCTTCCCCCCACTCCTACCTCCTTCTTCACCTTCCCTTCTTCTCACTTTTCATCTGTGACCATTAGCCGTGTGAGAGCAAAAATATTTCCACTGTATAATTCATTCGAGAGCCATAACATTAAACATGCCCTTTAATCATACAGAACCCTAATATTAGGCATGGACCCCAAAGGAATAGTTTTTTTAAAATTCTGCACTTAACACAAAATAAAACGAGTATTTTCATATACAAAGTAAAACAGAAAAGTGGGTTTGTGCATGCAGCTGCAAATCTCTATGACCTACAGCCTCTTTTTCTCTTTAAACACAGCGCAGATCAAACATGTCATTCTGATGCCAGCCTGCTCACAGTTGATTCGGCTCCACCAGGCCTTCCTTCCTTTCTTTTCTTGGTGTTTAAAGAAATGTCATGCTGGTCCTCTTTTCTTTATTTTCTTTTGCCACTGTTGTCTCCAACCTCCTTCCTCTGAAATGGGGGGAGGGGGAGGGAGGGAAGGGGAGGAAGTGGTGAGGAGGGAGAGTATTCCAGGCAGCAGAGAGATTTTAGAAATGAGGAAGCTGGGGGGCGGAGCCAAGATGGCGGAGTAGAAGGACGCACATTTATGAGCTCCAAGCCCACAACCCATGGAATTGAGGTAAAAAGAGATCCCCATAAATTCTGAATCACTGCAGGGGGTGCATAAACATAGGGGAAGAGATTTCCGTTCCACTGAGCCCTGGAGAGCCGTCCCCAGGGTCTATCGTGCCCCGGAAAGCGGACCCCAACCCCAGCGCTGCCCTGGCCGTGGCCCCAAAGAAGCTGACCCAAGCAGGCTTCAGAGAGGGAAGCGCCGGGGGACGCTCCGGCAGCCGGGAAAGTCACTCCGCCCACAGAAACTACAGGTCAGTGAGAAAGAGGGCTGGGCTAGGGGAGGGGAGCGGAGCGTCTCCGTGACTCGGGCCCCCTCGGGAGGAAGGGCAGAGATGGGGGCAGGAAGCGGCGGAGGCAGAGGCGTGGGCTGAGGCGGCAGTGGCCCAGGACACAGGAATTCCCCAGCAGCAGGTAGGATCTTCAATACTGAAGGTCTTTCCAACCTGAGGGAGCTGAGCCTGGGAGACGGCCCTGCCCCCACCCTGCTCTATTACTGAAGGCCTCTGAATAAAACCCCTGAGGGAGCTGAGCATAGGAGGCGGGCCCCCCACCCCGCCCCCACCTGCTCCGTTCCTGAAAATCTCTGCAGAAAGCCCCTGAGGGACTGAGCTTGGGAGGCGGCCCTGCCCCCACCCCTGCGCCAGAACTAAAGCTTGCCACGGAAAGCGCATTTGAATCTCAGAGGCCAAGCACTAGCTGGGCGGATCCAGGCGGAGGTGGAAAGGAATCTCAGAAGCCAAGTAACTGGCTGGGAAAATGCCTAGAAAAGGGAAGAAAAATAAGACTATAGAGAGTTTTTTCCAACAAGTGCAAATGATCCCGACCTTCGGATCTGATGGCGAGGACGAGAACGTATACTTGCCATCAGGGAAAGATGTGGAGGGCGGGGCCTCAGTACCCCAGACACCCCAGGGGGGTGTCGGGTGGGCTCAGGCCTTGGAAGAGCTTAAAAAGGATTTTGAAAAGCAAGTTAGACAGGTGGAGGAAAGACTGGGAAGAGAAATGACAAAGATGCAAGAAAAGTATGAAAAACAGGTTAATACCTTGGTAAAGGAGACCCAAAAAAATGCTGAGGAAATTAACACGTTGAAAAATAGGCTCACTCAATTGGCAAAAGAGGTTCAAAAAGCCAATGAGGAGAAGAATGCATTCAAAAGCAGAATGAGCCAAATGGAAAAAGAGGCTCAAAAGCTCAATGAATTTAATAGTTCTCTCAAAATTAGAATGGAACAGATGGAGTCTAATGACTTTACGAGAAACCAAGAAATCACCAAACAAAACCAAAAGAACGAAAAAATGGAAGAGAATGTGAAATATCTCATGGGAAAAACAACTGACCTGGAAAATAGATCCAGGAGAGACAATTTAAAAATTATGGGACTACCTGAAAGCCATGATCAAAAAAAGAGCCTAGACATCATCTTGCATGAAATTATCAAGGAAAACTGCCCTGACATTCTACAACCAGAGGGCAAAATAAGTATTGAAAGAATCCATCGATCACCACCTGAAAGAGATCCAAAAAGAGAAACTCCTAGGAACATTGTGGCCAAATTCCAGAACTCCCAGCTCAAGGAAAAAATCTTACAAGCAGCTAGAAAGAAACAATTCCAGTACTGTGGAAATACAATCAGGATAACACAAGATCTAGCAGCTTCTACATTAAGGGATCGAAGGGGCGTGGAATAGGATATTCCAGAAGGCAAAGGAACTAGGACTCAAACCAAGAATCACCTACTACCCAGCAAAACTGAGTACAATACTTCAAGGGAAAATATGGTCTTTCAATGAAACAGAGGACTTTCAATCATTCTTAATGAAAAGACCAGAGCTGAAAAGAAAATTTGACTTTCAAACACAAGAATGAGAAGAAGCATGAAAAAGGAAACAGCAAAGAGAAGTATTAAGGGGACTTACCAGAAATGAACTGTTCACATTCCTACAGGGAAAGACAATATTTCTAACTCTTAAAACTTTTCAGTATCTGGGTAGTTTGTGGGACCACACATACACATGTACACGCATGCACACACATACACACATGCATACACATACAGAGACAGAGAGCACAGATTGAACTGAATAGGATGGGACCATACCTTAAAAGAAATTAAGGTAAATGGTGAGAGAGAAATGTAGTGAGAGGAAAGAGGGGGAAATGGAAGGGGGTAACTATATGTCATTTAAGACACAAGAAGGAGATTTTTTTAGTGGAGAGAAAAAGAGGACAGCTGAGGGGAAAAAAAAAAACAAAAACCAAGAAGTTTACCCTCATCACATTTGACTAAACGAAGGAGTGAAATGCACACTCATTTTGGTATGTAAACCTATCTTACAGTATAAGAAAGTGGGGGAGAAGGAGATATTGCGGGGGTGGGGGGGTGGGATGATGGAAGGGAGGGCGGAGGGAGTAATTGAAAGTCAACACTTGCGGAGGGACAGGATCAAAAGACAGAAGAGAAACAATGAGGGGCAGGTTAGGAGGGATGGTAATTCAGTTAGTCTTACACAACACGGACTATCAGGAAGGTCATTTGCAAAGCTACACAGATATGGCCTATAATGAATTGCCTGCCGTACCAAAGGGAATGGGTGGGGAGGGAGGGATGGGGAGAATTTGGAACTCAAAGTTTTAGGAACAATTGTTTAGTATTGTTGTTGCAACTAGGAAAGAAGACATACAGTTAATGAGGAATAGAAAGTCATCTGGCCCTACAGGAGAAAAGAGAAGATGGAGACAAGAGAAGGGAGGGATGACAGAAGAGAGGACAGATTGGAGATAGGGAAAATTAGATTGCTTGGGGTATTGGGGTGGGGGGAGGGGATAAAAGGGGGGAAAATTTGGAACCCAAAAATTTGTGAAAATGAATGTAAAAAGTTAAATAAATTTAAAAAAAAAAAAAGAAATGAGGAAGCTGGGATCCAGTTTCTGTAGGTGCAAGGAACGGGAGGAAGAGAAAGACCCTTATAACAAATAATCAAAGTTGAGGACAACAAACTCCCGCATTAGGCTTTGTGGAAAACTCCCATCTCATTCTGTGGCCGAGTCCAGGATTCTCCAGCAGGGAGGGAGTGTCACATCTCACAAAGGATGCAAGTGAAAAGAAGCATCTCTGTGGAGGTGCTGGTGCCTTTGTCACTTGCAACAGTACATTCCCAGAGGTGAAATAGCTTGGGCCCTATCAAGCTGGAGAAGTATGAAAAGGGCTAAATGAAGCAAAATCCAGCCAGAAAAAGGAAGAAAACAGTCAGATTACAATCAGATGTATCTATAAAACTGCAAACTCTAACATGTATATAAATGCATGTATAAAAAAACAGGGATTACAAGAGGATTTAAAGGAATTACTCTGAACTTGTTACTGTTATTTGTGTCCAATTATTATTTTTCATTGTAAACAGTTGATTAGCAAAGATCTGGAGCTAGAACGAACCTTAGCAGCCATTTTCATCAAAAATCATTTATTAAGTTCCTAAATTTAAAGATACAAAGAAAGGCAATAAGTGGTTTGCTCTCCAAGAGCTCAGAATTCGATAGGGGAGAAAGAACATGCCAATATGCCACATGCAGGGTAAGGTACAAATCCTGAAGAGGCAGGCACTTGGCAAAGGCAGTTTACAGGAAGGGGACTTTGAGTTGGGACCTGAAGATGGTCATGGACCCCAGAAGGTGGTGAGAAGTGAGAGCATTCCGGGGTAGCAAAGAGATTTTAGAAATGAGGAAACTGGGGCCCTGAAAAAACAAGGCTACTCAGGTATGGGGCAACAGGCCAGGATTCCAATACAGGAGAGCTTAACTCCAAACCCCAATCACCTTTGGACACCCTAAAGGCATTCCAAAAAGGTGCTTCAAGAGTGGCTAGGCCTTCGGATCGATGCCAGGCTCCGCGTTCTATTTCCAAAGGGACAATGTGAGGAAGAGCCTGTAAGTTCAGATCATGTCTATGTTACTTTATGTTTCCAAGAAATTAAACAAGAACTGACAACACTTTAAAGGGAAAAAAAAGCCCAAAGAAGGAAAAACTTCTGTAAAGTTTAAAAAAAAAAAACAGGTAATCAAGCTAGAGTTAAAAGCTGTTTGAAAAAAAAGGAAAAATGAGGCCCATGACCAAGATGGTGAAGACAACAGGAAAAAAAAGTGAACATGCTGACATGGTTTTCTGATGTAAAATTTAATAGGTTCCTAATAATTTTTAATCAAAATTTTGCCTTTGGATAACACTTAAATATTGTTTTCTGGGCCATTTTAAAATATACAGAATAATTCTCTGCTATGCCAACTAAAACATGCTATTGGCTAAAGTAAGTTGTCCAAGCTGGGGGAAACTCCAGACCTCAGCCTGGCCATCAGTAAGCCCATCACTTCCTAGCTTGAAGGCCCTACTACTACTAGTAGGGCGACACCAGATGGATAAGTATAGAGCATCCCAACCAATGGGAAAGCTTGGGATAAGAGTAAAAGCTGTGTTTCCTTTGAAGATGAAGACACCTCTAGTACCTCATGGGCACTTCCAAAAGTGGAAGCCCAAGACTTTCTCCCTTTCTCATCTGCAAGCCTGTGGTGTCAACAGCCATCGTGATTCCCTCACTGATGCCAAGGAAGTCCTTGGTGTGTCCTAAGGGTTTTGAAAAGCCTTTCAGATCTTTAATATGTTCAAATAAAAGGCAGGGCAGTAATACAATCCCAGAGAGTGGATGTGGAACAAAAGTAGGGGCTTGATGTCTTGGGAGAAGGAAGAGGACTAGGCTATCAAGGCAATGGAAGAGCTTTATTTTCATTGCTATGTTATATAATCTTAAAGAATGTTAGAATTCAATGTCAGACATTGAAAAGCAATATGGCCAATGGTCTCTCTGTATCAATGAGGAAACTGAGGACCCAAGTCAAAGGGATTTGCCCCTAGTCTATGAGTGGCCAGCAGCAGAACCACACATGGAGACCTGAGCTCCTTTCCCCACTCCATGCTGACACTTTAAGTAAAGAGTACTTTTCAGTGTTGTCACACTGCTGGGCTATAAGCATAATTCCAATGACTTTGCCTTTGCCTAAAACATTTGTGGGGGGAGGAGGCAAGATGGTGGAGTAGAAGGGGAGGAGCCAAGATGGCGGAGTAGAAAGATTCACATATGCTAGCTCGGAACCCACAGCCCATAAATTACCTGTAAAAAGAACTCCCGGGGGCGGAGTCAAGATGGCGGAGTAGAAAGACGCACGTATGCAAGCTCCAAACCCACAGCCCATAGATTTAATGTAGGAAGAGCTCCCCATAAGTTCCGGATCACTGCAGGGTATGCAGAAACCTAGTGGAAGAGATTTCCGTTCCAGAGAGCCCTGGAGAGCGGTCCCCAGGGTCCGTCGCGCCCCGGAAAGCGGACCCCACCCCAGTGCTGCCCTGGCCACGGCCCCAGAGAAGCTGATCCGAGCAGGCTTCAGGGACGGAACCTCCAGCGGCCTGGAAGGTCCCTCCACCCACAGAAGCTACAGGTCACTGAGAGAGATGGCTGGGCTGGCCGAGAGTGGAGTGGGGTGTCTCTGTGACTCGAGCCCCATGGGGAGGAAGCAGGAGAGGCCGGGGGGAGGAAGCAGGAGAGGGCCGGGGGGGAGGAAGCAGGAGAGGCCGGGGGGAGGAAGCGGCGGAGGCAGAGGCGGGGGGGCGGTGGTGGGCGCGGCGGTGGCGGCGGCCCGGGACTCCCTGAGCAGCAGGCAGGATCTTCATTGCTGAAAGTCTCTGCATAAACCACCTAAAGGAGCTGAGCCTGGGAGACGGTCCTGCCCCACCCGCTCCATTACTGAAGGTCTCTACATAAAGCCCCTGAGAGAACTGAGCCTGGGAGGCGGCCCTGCCCCCATCCAAGCACCAGAACTTAAGCTCACATTGAATAGCAGCCGCGCCTGCCGTGGAAAGCCCATTTGAATCTCAGACCCCAAGGACTATCTGGGCGGATCTAGGCAGGGGTGGGACAGGAATCTCAGAAGTCAAGTAACTGGCTGGGAAAATGCCCAGAAAAGGGAAGAAAAATAAGACTATAGAGAGTTTTTTCCAACAAATGCAAATGATCCCAACCTTCGGATCTGATGACGAGGACGTATCCTTGCCATCAGGGAAAGACGTGGAGGGCGGGGCCTCAGTACCCTAGACACCCCAGGGGGAGTGGCGGGTGGGCTCAGGCCCTGGAAGAGCTCAAAAAGGATTTTGAAAAGCAAGTTAGACAGGTGGAGGAAAAACTGGGAAGAGAAATGAGAGAGATACAAGAAAAGTATGAAAATCGGGTCAATACCTTGGTAAAGGAGACCCAAAAAAATGCTGAGGAAATTAACACCTTGAAAAATAGGCTCACTCAATTGGCAAAGGAGGTTCAAAAGGCCAATGAGGAGAAGAATGCTTTCAAAAGCAGAATGAGCCAAATGGAAAAAGAGGCTCAAAAGCTCACTGAATTTAATAGTTCTCTCAAAATTAGAATGGAACAGATGGAGTCTAATGACTTTACGAGAAACCAAGAAATCACCAAACAAAACCCAAAAGAATGAAAAAATGGAAGAGAATGTGAAATATCTCATGGGAAAAACAACCTAGAAAATAGATCCAGGAGAGGACAATTTAAAAATTATGGGACCACCTGAAAGTCCATGATCAAAAAAAGAGCCTAGACATCATCTTCCATGAAATTATTGAGGAAAACTGCCCTGACATTCTACAACCAGAGGGCAAAATAAGTATTGAAAGAATCCATCGATCACCACCTGAAAGAGATCCAAAAAGAGAAACTCCTAGGAACATTGTGGCCAAATTCCAGAACTCCCAGCTCAAGGAAAAAATCTTACAAGCAGCTAGAAAGAAACAATTCCAGTACTGTGGAAATACAATCAGGATAACACAAGATCTAGCAGCTTCTACATTAAGGGATCGAAGGGCGTGGAATAGGATATTCCAGAAGGCAAAGGAACTAGGACTCAAACCAAGAATCACCTACTACCCAGCAAAACTGAGTACAATACTTCAAGGGAAAATATGGTCTTTCAATGAAACAGAGGACTTTCAATCATTCTTAATGAAAAGACCAGAGCTGAAAAGAAAATTTGACTTTCAAACACAAGAATGAGAAGAAGCATGAAAAAGGAAACAGCAAAGAGAAGTATTAAGGGACTTACCAGAAATGAACTGTTCACATTCCTACAGGGAAAGACAATATTTCTAACTCTTAAAACTTTTCAGTATCTGGGTAGTTTGTGGGACCACACATACACATGTACACGCATGCACACACATACACACATGCATACACATACAGAGACAGAGAGCACAGATTGAACTGAATAGGATGGGACCATACCTTAAAAGAAATTAAGGTAAATGGTGAGAGAGAAATGTAGTGAGAGGAAAGAGGGGGGAAATGGAAGGGGGTAACTATATGTCATTTAAGACACAAGAAGGAGATTTTTTTTAGTGGAGAGAAAAAGAGGACAGCTGAGGGGAAAAAAAAAAACAAAAACCAAGAAGTTTACCCTCATCACATTTGACTAAACGAAGGAGTGAAATGCACACTCATTTTGGTATGTAAACCTATCTTACAGTATAAGAAAGTGGGGGAGAAGGAGATATTGCGGGGGGTGGGGGGGTGGGATGATGGAAGGGAGGGCGGAGGGAGTAATTGAAAGTCAACACTTGCGGAGGGACAGGATCAAAAGACAGAAGAGAAACAATGAGGGGCAGGTTAGGAGGGATGGTAATTCAGTTAGTCTTACACAACACGACTATCAGGAAGGTCATTTGCAAAGCTACACAGATATGGCCTATAATGAATTGCCTGCCGTACCAAAGGGAATGGGTGGGGAGGGAGGGATGGGGAGAATTTGGAACTCAAAGTTTTAGGAACAATTGTTTAGTATTGTTGTTGCAACTAGGAAAGAAGACATACAGTTAATGAGGAATAGAAAGTCATCTGGCCCTACAGGAGAAAAGAGAAGATGGAGACAAGAGAAGGGAGGGATGACAGAAGAGAGGACAGATTGGAGATAGGGAAAATTAGATTGCTTGGGGTATTGGGGTGGGGGAGGGGATAAAAGGGGGGAAAATTTGGAACCCAAAAATTTGTGAAAATGAATGTAAAAAGTTAAATAAATTTAAAAAAAAAAAAAGAAATGAGGAAGCTGGGATCCAGTTTCTGTAGGTGCAAGGAACGGGAGGAAGAGAAAGACCCTTATAACAAATAATCAAAGTTGAGGACAACAAACTCCCGCATTAGGCTTTGCGGAAAACTCCCATCTCATTCTGTGGCCGAGTCCAGGATTCTCCAGCAGGGAGGGAGTGTCACATCTCACAAAGGATGCAAGTGAAAAGAAGCATCTCTGTGGAGGTGCTGGTGCCTTTGTCACTTGCAACAGTACATTCCCAGAGGTGAAATAGCTTGGGCCCTATCAAGCTGGAGAAGTATGAAAAGGGCTAAATGAAGCAAAATCCAGCCAGAAAAAGGAAGAAAACAGTCAGATTACAATCAGATGTATCTATAAAACTGCAAACTCTAACATGTATATAAATGCATGTATAAAAAAACAGGGATTACAAGAGGATTTAAAGGAATTACTCTGAACTTGTTACTGTTATTTGTGTCCAATTATTATTTTTCATTGTAAACAGTTGATTAGCAAAGATCTGGAGCTAGAACGAACCTTAGCAGCCATTTTCATCAAAAATCATTTATTAAGTTCCTAAATTTAAAGATACAAAGAAAGGCAATAAGTGGTTTGCTCTCCAAGAGCTCAGAATTCGATAGGGGAGAAAGAACATGCCAATATGCCACATGCAGGGTAAGGTACAAATCCTGAAGAGGCAGGCACTTGGCAAAGGCAGTTTACAGGAAGGGGACTTTGAGTTGGGACCTGAAGATGGTCATGGACCCCAGAAGGTGGTGAGAAGTGAGAGCATTCCGGGTAGCAAAGAGATTTTAGAAATGAGGAAACTGGGGCCCTGAAAAAACAAGGCTACTCAGGTATGGGGCAACAGGCCAGGATTCCAATACAGGAGAGCTGAACTCCAAACCCCAATCACCTTTGGACACCCTAAAGGCATTCCAAAAAGGTGCTTCAAGAGTGGCTAGGCCTTCGGATCGATGCCAGGCTCCGCGTTCTATTTCCAAAGGGACAATGTGAGGAAGAGCCTGTAAGTTCAGATCATGTCTATGTTACTTTGTTTCCAAGAAATTAAACAAGAACTGACAACACTTTAAAGGGAAAAAAAAGCCCAAAGAAGGAAAAACTTCTGTAAAGTTTAAAAAAAAAAACAGGTAATCAAGCTAGAGTTAAAAGCTGTTTGAAAAAAAAAGGAAAAATGAGGCCCATGACCAAGATGGTGAAGACAACAGGAAAAAAAAGTGAACATGCTGACATGGTTTTCTGATGTAAAATTTAATAGGTTCCTAATAATTTTTAATCAAAATTTTGCCTTTGGATAACACTTAAATATTGTTTTCTGGGCCATTTTAAAATATACAGAATAATTCTCTGCTATGCCAACTAAAACATGCTATTGGCTAAAGTAAGTTGTCCAAGCTGGGGGAAACTCCAGACCTCAGCCTGGCCATCAGTAAGCCCATCACTTCCTAGCTTGAAGGCCCTACTACTACTAGTAGGGCGACACCAGATGGATAAGTATAGAGCATCCCAACCAATGGGAAAGCTTGGGATAAGAGTAAAAGCTGTGTTTCCTTTGAAGATGAAGACACCTCTAGTACCTCATGGGCACTTCCAAAAGTGGAAGCCCAAGACTTTCTCCCTTTCTCATCTGCAAGCCTGTGGTGTCAACAGCCATCGTGATTCCCTCACTGATGCCAAGGAAGTCCTTGGTGTGTCCTAAGGGTTTTGAAAAGCCTTTCAGATCTTTAATATGTTCAAATAAAAGGCAGGCAGTAATACAATCCCAGAGAGTGGATGTGGAACAAAAGTAGGGGCTTGATGTCTTGGGAGAAGGAAGAGGACTAGGCTATCAAGGCAATGGAAGAGCTTTATTTTCATTGCTATGTTATATAATCTTAAAGAATGTTAGAATTCAATGTCAGACATTGAAAAGCAATAAGGCCAATGGTCTCTCTGTATCAATGAGGAAACTGAGGACCCAAGTCAAAGGGATTTGCCCCTAGTCTATGAGTGGCCAGCAGCAGAACCACACATGGAGACCTGAGCTCCTTTCCCCACTCCATGCTGACACTTTAAGTAAAGAGTACTTTTCAGTGTTGTCACACTGCTGGGCTATAAGCATAATTCCAATGACTTTGCCTTTGCCTAAAACATTTGTGGGGGGAGGAGGCAAGATGGTGGAGTAGAAGGGGAGGAGCCAAGATGGCGGAGTAGAAAGATTCACATATGCTAGCTCGGAACCCACAGCCCATAAATTACCTGTAAAAAGAACTCCCGGGGGCGGAGTCAAGATGGCGGAGTAGAAAGACGCACGTATGCAAGCTCCAAACCCACAGCCCATAGATTTAATGTAGGAAGAGCTCCCCATAAGTTCCGGATCACTGCAGGGTATGCAGAAACCTAGTGGAAGAGATTTCCGTTCCAGAGAGCCCTGGAGAGCGGTCCCCAGGGTCCGTCGCGCC
The DNA here is from genome assembly GCA_023548195.1 of Bettongia penicillata ogilbyi. Taxonomy (NCBI): domain Eukaryota; kingdom Metazoa; phylum Chordata; class Mammalia; order Diprotodontia; family Potoroidae; genus Bettongia; species Bettongia penicillata. Next base: position 16,442,698 of record JAJHZJ010000134.1, on the reverse strand, counting down.
CCGGAAAGCGGACCCCACCCCAGTGCTGCCCTGGCCACGGCCCCAGAGAAGCTGATCCGAGCAGGCTTCAGGGACGGAACCTCCAGCGGCCTGGAAGGTCCCTCCACCCACAGAAGCTACAGGTCACTGAGAGAGATGGCTGGGCTGGCCGAGAGTGGAGTGGGGTGTCTCTGTGACTCGAGCCCCATGGGGAGGAAGCAGGAGAGGCCGGGGGGAGGAAGCAGGAGAGGCCGGGGGGAGGAAGCAGGAGAGGCCGGGGGGAGGAAGCGGCGGAGGCAGAGGCGGGGGCGGTGGTGGGCGCGGCGGTGGCGGCGGCCCGGGACTCCCTGAGCAGCAGGCAGGATCTTCATTGCTGAAAGTCTCTGCATAAACCACCTAAAGGAGCTGAGCCTGGGAGACGGTCCTGCCCCACCCGCTCCATTACTGAAGGTCTCTACATAAAGCCCCTGAGAGAACTGAGCCTGGGAGGCGGCCCTGCCCCCATCCAAGCACCAGAACTTAAGCTCACATTGAATAGCAGCCGCGCCTGCCGTGGAAAGCCCATTTGAATCTCAGACCCCAAGGACTATCTGGGCGGATCTAGGCAGGGGTGGACAGGAATCTCAGAAGTCAAGTAACTGGCTGGGAAAATGCCCAGAAAAGGGAAGAAAAATAAGACTATAGAGAGTTTTTTCCAACAAATGCAAATGATCCCAACCTTCGGATCTGATGACGAGGACGTATCCTTGCCATCAGGGAAAGACGTGGAGGGCGGGGCCTCAGTACCCTAGACACCCCAGGGGAGTGGCGGGTGGGCTCAGGCCCTGGAAGAGCTCAAAAAGGATTTTGAAAAGCAAGTTAGACAGGTGGAGGAAAAACTGGGAAGAGAAATGAGAGAGATACAAGAAAAGTATGAAAATCGGGTCAATACCTTGGTAAAGGAGACCCAAAAAAATGCTGAGGAAATTAACACCTTGAAAAATAGGCTCACTCAATTGGCAAAGGAGGTTCAAAAGGCCAATGAGGAGAAGAATGCTTTCAAAAGCAGAATGAGCCAAATGGAAAAAGAGGCTCAAAAGCTCACTGAATTTAATAGTTCTCTCAAAATTAGAATGGAACAGATGGAGTCTAATGACTTTACGAGAAACCAAGAAATCACCAAACAAAACCAAAAGAATGAAAAAATGGAAGAGAATGTGAAATATCTCATGGGAAAAACAACCTAGAAAATAGATCCAGGAGAGACAATTTAAAAATTATGGGACCACCTGAAAGTCATGATCAAAAAAAGAGCCTAGACATCATCTTCCATGAAATTATTGAGGAAAACTGCCCTGACATTCTACAACCAGAGGGCAAAATAAGTATTGAAAGAATCCATCGATCACCACCTGAAAAAGACCCAAAAAGAGAAACTCCTAGGAACATTGTGGCCAAATTCCAGAACTCCCAGGTCAAGAAGAAAATCTTACAAGCAGTTAGAAAGAAACAATTCCAGTATTGTGGAAATACAATCAGGATAACACAAGATCTAGCAGCTTCTACATTAAGGGATCGAAGGGCGTGGAATAGGATATTCCAGAGGGCAAAGGAACTAGGACTCAAACCAAGAATCACCTACCCAGCAAAACTGAGTATAATACTTCAGGGGAAAATATGGTCTTTCAATGAAACAGAGGACTTTCAATCATTCTTGATGAAAAGACCAGAGCGGAAAAGAAAATTTGACTTTCAAACACAAGAATGAGAAGAAGCATGAAAAAGGAAACAGCAAAGAGAAGTCTTAAGGGACTTACCAGAAGTGAACTGTTTACATTCCTACAAGGAAAGACAATATTTCTAACTCTTAAAACTTTTCAGTATCTGGGTAGTTGGTGGGACCACACACACACATGTACACGCATGCACACACATACACACATGCACACACATACAGAGACAGAGAGCCTAGAGTGAATTGAATAGGATGGGACCATATCTTAAAAGAAATTAAGGTTAATGGTGAGAGAGAAATGTAGTGGGAGGAAAGAGGGTGAAATGGAATGGGGTAATTATATGTCATTTAAGAGGCAAGTAGGAGACTTTTTTAGTGGAGGGAAAAAAAGGAGAGCTGAGGAAAAAAAAAAAAAAAAAGAAGTTTACCCTCATCACATTTGACTAAAGGAAGGAATAAAATGCACACTCATTTTGGTATGAAAACCTATCTTACAGTATAGGAAAGTGCAGGAGAAGGAGACAAGCAAGGGGGGGGATGATGGAAGGGAGGGCAAAGGGAGGAGGGAGCAATTTGAAGTCAACACCTGGGGAGGGACAGGATCAAAAGACAGAAGAGAAACAATGAAGGGCAGGATAAGATGGAGGGTAATTCAGTTAGTCTTACACAACACGACTATCAGGGAAGTCATTTGCAAAACTACACAGATATGGCCTATATTGAATTGCCTGCCTTCCCAAAGGGAATGGGTGGGGAGGGAGGGATGGGGAGAATTTGGAACTCAAAGTTTTAGGAAAAACTGTTTAGTATTGTTGTTGCTACTAGGAAAGAAGACATACAGTTAATGAGGAATAGAAAGTCATCTGGCCCTACAGGAGAAAAGAGAAGATGGAGACAAAAGAAGGGAGGGATGACAGAAGAGAGGGCAGATTGGAGATAGGGAAAATTAGATTGCTTGGGGTATTGGGGTGGGGGAGGGGATAAAAGGGGGGAAAATTTGGAACCCGAAATTTTGTGAAAATGAATGTAAAAAGTTAAATAAATAAATAAATATTAAAAGAAAAAAAAAAGAACTCCCAACAAATTCTGGAGCAGTGGAAGCCACACAATAACGGAGTGGAGGAGATTTCTGTTGCAGAGTCCTGAAAAACCGACACCAAAGGTCCATTGCACACTGGACCCGGAGCAGAGCCCAGTCCTACCTTGGCCGCGTGGCCCCGAAAGAAGCAGATCCGAGCAGGCTTCAGGGACGGAATATCCAGGCGGCCGCAAAGGTCCCTCAACCCACAGGCACTACAGGTCAGTGAGAAACCCTGTCTGGCTGGCCGAGAGGGGAGTGGGGTGTCTCCATAACTCAGGCACCCTCGGGAGAGAACAGCGGGAGAAGCAGCAGACAAGGGCTCCCAAAGCAGACAGGATCTCGGTTCCATTGTTGAAAGTCTTAGCATAAACCCCTTGAGGGAACTAAGCCTGGGTGGTGGCCCTGCCCCCACCTGAGAACCTGAACTTAATCCCACTGAATAACAGCCCGCCCCCGAAAGCCCTGAGGCTGGGGAACAGCATTTGAATGTCAGACCCCAAGTACTAGTGAGGCGGGGGTGGAGAGGAATCTCAGAAGTCAAGTAACTAGCTGGGAAAATGCCCAGAAAAGGGAAAAAAATAAGACCATAGAAGGTTACTTTCTTGGTGAACAGGTATCTCCCTCCATCCTTTCTGATGAGGAAGAACAATGCTTACCATCAGGGAAAGACATAGAAGCCAAGGCCTCTGTATCCCAAACGTCTGAAATAGATATCCAATGGGCTCAGGCCATGGAAGAGCTCAAAAAGGATTTTGAAAAGCAAGTTAGACAGGTGGAGGAAAAACTGGGAAGAGAAATGAGAGAGATGCAAGAAAAGCATGACAAACAGGTCAATACCTTGCTAAAGGAGACCCAAAAAAAAATGCTGAAGAAAATAACACCTTGAAAAATAGGCTCACTCAATTGGCAAAAGAGGTTCAAAAAGCCAATGAGGAGAAGAATGCTTTCAAAAGCAGAATTAGCTAAATGGAAAAAGAGGTTCAAAAGCTCACTGAAGAAAATAGTTCTCTCAAAATTAGAATGGAACAGATGGAGGCTAATGACTTTACGAGAAACCAAGAAATCACCAAACAAAACCAAAAGAATGAAAAAATGGAAGAGAATGTAAAACATCTCATTGGAAAAACAACTGACCTGGAAAATAGATCCAGTAGAAACAATTTAAAAATTATGGGACTATCTGAAAGCCATGATCAAAAAAAGAGCCTAGACATCATCTTTCATGAAATTATCAAGGAAAACTGCCCTGACATTCTACAACCAGAGGGCAAAATAAGTATTCAAGGAATCCACTGATCACCACCTGAAAGAGATCCAAAAAGAGAAACTCCTAGGAACATTGTGGCCAAATTCCAGAATTCCCAGGTCAAGGAGAAAATATTGCAAGCAGCTAGGAAGAAACAATTCCAGTATTGTGGAAATACAATCAGGATAACAAGATCTAGCAGCTTCTACATTAAGGGATCGAAGGGAGTGGAATAGGATATTCCAGAAGTCAGAGGAACTAGGACTCAAACCAAGAATCACCTGCTACCCAGCAAAACTGAGTATAATACTTCAGGGGAAAAAATGGTCTTTCAATGAAATAGAGGACTTTCAAGTATTTTTGATGAAAAGACCAGAGTTGAAAAGAAAATTTGACTTTCAAACACAAGAATGAGAAGAAGCATGAAAAAGTAAAGAGCAAAGAAAAGTCATAAGGGACAAAAGTGAACTGTTTACATTCCTACATGGAAAGACAATATTCGTAACTCTTGAAATTTTTCAGTGTCTGGGTAGTTGGTGAGATTACACACACACACACACACACACACACACACACACGCACACACATACACACACACACGCACATACAGAGACAGAGAGCACAGAGTGAATTGAATAGGATGGGATCATATCTTAAAAAAATTAAGGTAAACGGTGAGAGAGAAATAAATTGGGAGGGGAGAGGGTGAAATGGAATGGGGCAAATTATCTCTCATAGAAGAGGCAAGCAAGAGACTTTTTAGTGGAGGGAAAAAGAGGAGAGCTGAGAGAAAAACATGAAGTTTACTCTTATCACATAGTACTAAAGGAAAGAATAAAATGCACACTCATTTTGGTATGAAAACCTATCTTACAATACAGTAAAGTGGGGGAGGAGATAAGCAGGGTGGGGGGGATGATGGAAGGGAGGGCAATGGGAGGAGGGAGCAATTTGAAGTCAACACCTGGGGAGGGACAGGATCAAAAGAGAGAACAGAAACAATGGGGGGCAGGATAGGATGGAGGGAAATATAGTTAGTCTCACACAACCCGACTATTATCGAAATCATTTGCAAAACGACACAGATATGGCCTATATTGAATTGCCTGCCTTCCCAAAGGGAATGGGTGGGGAGGGAGGGATGGGGAGAAGTTGGGACTCAAAGTTTTAGGAACAACTGTTGATTATTGTTCTTGCTATTAGGAAATAAGAAATACAGGTAATGGGGAATAGAAAGTTATCTGGCCCTACAGGACAAAAGAGAAGATGGGGTCAAGGGAAGGGAGGGATGATAGAAGAGAGGGCAGATTGGTGATAGGGGAAATTAGAATGCTTGGTGTATTGGGGTGGGGTGAGGGGACAAATGGGGAGAAAATTTGGAACCCAAAATTTTGTGAAAATGAATGTAAAAAGCTTAATAAATAAATTTATAAAAATCTAAAAAAAAAATTTGTGGAATTTTTTTTCTGATAACCTATGATCCCCAAGAGAAAGTACCCCAGCTTTTTGTCTCTTACCAGGCCCTCCTCAATTCACCTCTTCTCTTGACTCCTGCAGCAGCCTCCATTCTCTCTTCTCTCCTAAAACACGTTCTAACCAGATCACTACCCTACTTAGGAACCTTCAGTGACTCCTTGTTTCTCTGAAGTTGAACTGTAAACTGTTCAGCTTAGCACTGCAGGCATAAACAGGCCTTCAGTTGGATTTCTAGCTCTGATTCCTCTAACTCCCCTTCATGCCCTCTGTGTTCTAGTCAAATGAGTCTACTGGTTATATCCTCCCCCCATGAGCTGGCACAGGCTATTCTTCATGCCTTGAATGTCCTCCCCAAATCTCTCCCACTGACCTTTGCCTTTTGGACTCCCTGGTTTCCTTCAAGACTCAGCTTGGTGGTCACCTCCTATGGGAAGCCTTTCCTGAGGCCCCATGCCTTTGGGACTCTTTTCCCTCTTCAAACAATCTCCTATTTGCCAGGAGAACATGGGCTTCTTGGGGGCAGGAGTTACTTGTCCCCTAGGTGCAGCACAAGGCAGTGAAGAAGGTGGTTGTCTTTCAGATGAAGATGGCCTCACCTGACCACTGGCCACACACAGCTTGGAAGAACTTGGCAGCTTCCCACAGTCCAGCCTGCCCTCCAAAGACAAAGTTTTATTACCAGCAGTAAGAACATGTCAAAAAGGAACTCCAAGCATGTCTGGCACCATTGGCCAGCACCTGTTAAGACTCTTCTTCTTCTAAATGGACAGTGTACATGGGAGTACGGCAGCTCAGATTCGCTCCTCTCAAGGTACATGGAGCTCATCAGTACGTGCATCACACACACCCTTTCAGCCCAAGTCCTTAGTACCTTAGCAGACTATCTTCCTCAGCTGCTGTGGCCAAAACAGCTGCTCACCTGGAGCCCAACCTTCTGGCCACAAGCCTGTCCACACTGAACTCTACAGGTAGGCATTCTGATGAGAGGTACACACTCTATCCTTCAAGTTGGCCAAGGGACCTGCCATGGATTCCCCTCTGCTGCAGAATCTTGGAGAGTCCAGAAGAAGAGGAGGAGGAGGAGGAAGGGTATAAACATTTATTAAGTGCCTCTTCTGTACCAGGTACTGTGCTAACAGCAGAGAACAGGAGCAGAAGGGGAATGTGATGGTGAAGAAAGAAAAATAACTCTGCTTTTTCATCAGACCAAGGAACTCAAATCATGCTGCATGCTGCTCATCTACCAGGATGATGGCATAAATCTTTGCTCCTCTCCACAAAAACCTGCTAATCTGTGCATTCACCTGAACAAGAAGCCTACAGGACCAGTTCATGCACTCCCAGTGGATCCCAGCTCTGGCCCAGGGCCCTTAGCTCGTAAATACAAGATTCTCCTCTGCCCATTCTGCCTCTGGCTCAAATGTTGTTCAGCTTTAATTCAATCAGGTCACAAATGCCTTTCTCTTTCCACTTGGATATTTCCCAAATATCTCCTGAAATACATCTTCCATCACGTCCTCAGAGCTCCTCCTCCCAGGTCATCATTTTGGCTTAATTGTTTCTATTTGTTTTCTTCTCTTTTTTCTGGTCTTGGAAGTTCTCTTATTCCAAGAAACACCTGGAGGAACCAGAGGCAGATAGGGAGAAGCACCATGGAGTGGCGATCAGAAATCCTGCCTTGGATTTCCATTGTGCTCCTCACTACCTCAGTGTCCACGGACTTCCTTTCGGCTCTCAGAAAATGGCAAGGTGGACTAGATGATCTTAGCTACTGCCTTGGCCAGTTCTAAATGGCTGAGCAATACACATTAGAGTTCTGACATTTCGGAAGAGTTTCCTGTTAGGCATTGGTGCTTCCCCAATCTTTTTCACCAAGAGCTTGAGGTCCCTGCTTGCACCCCAAATCCCTGCCTCCCTACTGTGCCAGGTGCCATCCCAGGGACTGGCTTATGACCAAGACAGATTCCAGGGGAGCTGAGGTTAACTCCCCAAGCCATGTGCCCCATTGTTCCTAAGGTGAGTTAAGTTTTTTCACATCTAATTTCTTGGAAGAAACATCTGCACTTCTGGATAGTAGATATATCATCAGAATTTAGTATGGGGGGGGGATACCCCAGGATTAAAGGCAAATCATACTTTCTCTCCTTAAATATTTTAAAGGGATTTTCCCCATTAAAATAAAATCAACTGACCTCTGGTTAATATTCTACTCTGTCATTTTTCAATGCATATCCTTTCAAGGCAGTAAAGTCAAGAGTATAAATTGGGATGGATGATGTAAAATGTAAGCACTTTCTTTGAAAACCGTTAGTTTGAAGGGACTGAAAACAGCCACAGGCCTCTAGCTGTCTCTCAAGTCAAAGAGGAGATGAGAGGTAAAGAGTTGTCACAGATCCCCAGAGTCCCACGAGTTGAATGGGGCAGAGTCCTGTCCAGAGTATCCAAGTCATCTAGGTCAGATGGTAAAGCATACATTTCTTACAGCTCCAACTTCCCATTTTATTGATGGGGAAATGGATCCTGATGGGGCAAGGCCTGCAAATGGCCTAAGAATTGTGCAGTCAGATCTAGCTAAGATGAGTTTCAAGGCCTCAGACTCCTGGTACCCTGACCATTCCACTGGATGCTACATGGTCTCCTGACCTGAGTGGCGCTCTGGAAATGAAGCGTGGAATTACAGTGGGTTTCCTGATAAATAGCAGGGTTGTTAGTCACTGGATGCTAATTATGTTTGAAAACTTTCCCACCAAAAGATTGGCCTGAAAGAGGCTCCTCTTGTCCATCTTTCCTTCTGAGAGCTGGTCCAAGCCTGGCTTTACCTGAAGCAAAGGGAAATTTCTGTCCTTTGGGACTACTTCCATGCTGAAGATATTTCAATCTTTCTTTCCACAGCACCTTTCTGTGATCAGTATTTTTAGCTCATTGTTTTCTATTTTGGCAGCTTAGAAGCTGCAGTATGTAATTTGACCTCCAGCTTCATATTTCTTCTTAAAAGTGAATACAATGTCCTGTTTATAATAATAAAATCACTAGTTGGCAGGTCGACACCAAATGGAAAAAAAGAGAAAGCAATTGGAAAATTTAGAGCCAGCAGTTTTCAGTGCCAAGTTTCACATGTGTAATGGTCCAGGGGAGGTCACTGGGCTCCCTTTTTTATTAAGCAAATGGTGAAGAAATAGATATCCACCAGTCTTTCCAGGTCAGACTATAGAAACCATCTCCACTCCACAATAAGGTTTATGGCTCTCCAGAAAAGTGACGTGATCCAATTTTCCACAGTAATACTAACAACAGGAGACAAGCAAAAAGCAGTCTTGCTTTGGGAAGCTGGGGCTTTTTTCTACCTCCAATATTTAGGCTTTCTTAGGCCACTGTGATCTGGTTTTCCTGGCTTTGACTTCCCATCCCAATTTAGCCATAAAGGAAACAGAAAGATATGAATAAAATTGGAAACATTTGGAACATGTTTCAGAAATCATTTTGGGGTTTTTTAGTTCTTGGTGAAACCCCTTTAAATAGTAGTGTCCTTGGCAAACACTCCTTTCTGGCTCCCCAAAAGTTGGGGTCATAGAATAGAAGCAGTTTTTCTTAACCTCTGGTGCTCTGCTACAGAAATTGTCCATGCAAGCAGGGAAGGCCAATAGAAAAGTAGAGCTGAGGGGCCAGAAAAACTGCTCACGCGAGGAGCCTCAGAGCCACTCGAAAATGCCCCGGAGATTTCACACCAAGCTCAGGGCTTGAAAATTGCTAACCAACCACTTTTCTCTTCAAAATAAACACCTTTTTTCTTCTCAAGTTCAGTTTGCAAAATATTGCCCCAATTCCACTGGACAAAAAATCTGGAATTTTACTGACATAATTGGATTATGAGGTTTAAAGATTGATGGAACTTTTCTGTTCCAAATATAATTGTTCAAATACCAAACCCAAACTAGCTGCATAAAGAGCTGCTCTTACCTAACCTGGGCCAGAGTAAGAGGACAGGGCTTCCAGGGGACGTAACCCAGGGTAAAGAGTCAGAAGGCTACTGGGAAAGTCATGAATCCTCGACTTCCATCTCAGCTCTTAGCAAAGAGGCCCCTGCATTGGGGGCTCCATGGGTTGCATCCGTGAAAGGAAGAAGCCCCATCCGATGGTCCCAAATGGACACTGCCCATGTCCCAAGTTCTCCTCCCTTCACCACCAAGAATGGGACAATCTCTAACCAGATTCCCACCAGATCACTAGACTGAAGCTGGGACTTAAGAAGATATAACTAACAAAATAAATTAATGTAGAGTTAGGGAATCATAAAAGCTTATAATAACCTAAACAGTGATTATTTCTCAGTAGCAGGGAAAGGAGGCGAGGAAGACACAAAATAATATCCAAAAATCATTTCCATTTACCACTAGACACTGTCTTAGCTGAGTGCTTAGTTTCAATCCCTGCCCGTTGCTGCAGATATCTGTAGAAGGGATGCAGGCATCAAGAAGGGGGCTGGTCTGAAGAATGACCCAGAAGCTTCCTTCCAATGCTCAGATTCCGAAACGTGAAGGTTGAAGGCCAAGTTTGGGGGAACAGCATGGGGAGAAGGACAATCAATGATTCTAAGAAGCTATTGGAGATTCTTCTCCTTCCTTTTCACTCCAAGACAGCACTGTGGTGGCACTGTCCATGTATGAGCCAATGCACAGGCACAAGGTGGCAGTGAAGTCATTCATCATCAAACAAACATCCTGCTGGGAGCGGATTTCCAAATTCCTAGTTCTTAGCGTGAGGCCTAAGTCACAAGTAAAATCTTGGGAGAATTCTAACCCCAGGAGCAGCAAATGTTCTGCTGCCCCATTAGTAGCACAGCCTTTGGGGGCTGGGACAGAAGACCAAACTGCAGGCAAGGAGCTCCCCACAGATGAAATTAGCCAAGAAGACAGCCCATAGGTAACCAACCAGCTTCGGTTCAGATATCAGACAAGTTATGTACACAACTTCCCTCATCCTCCCTAGAGATACAAAGACCAGAACGCCCTCAAAGAACAAAGAGATGGGGAGGGAGAGAAAATTTGGTTTGCTCTATCCCCACTAGCGGCTATATTTATAATCTCCCCTTCATAAAGGACTAGAATTAGACTGTCTTTGGATAATTACACATCCCACCCAAATCCCCTTTCAAACAAACAATTAAGCACTTAAAGAGACCATTATGTAGAAATGCAGACAGGACTTCTAATACTCAGGGCTCATGTCCCTACAGAATCATAGAACTAGAGACCCAGAGTGGCGAATGGCAAAAGGCAGAGCCCAAGGGGGCACATCTCAAGCCCCATTCCTCACCCTACAATCAGGCAAGGCTCAGGCTGACCACAGTCTTAGGAGGTCAGAGTCCTCATGACCACAGGCACTAGATGGCTCCTTTGAACTTGGGCAATCAGCTCAGCTCTCTGAGAGACAAAGAAAAGAGATTGCTATCAGTAACAGAGAAGAGCTCTGCATATGGCCTCCTCCTCTGACTCCCCCAAACTTTCCCTGATCCCCCAGCTAAGAGTAATCCCTTCCTCCCCATATATTCCTAGAGTTCACTTTCAAGCCAGTTATGACCTATTTGGTATGAGATTTAACTGTGTACAACCAGCATCCCCTTGCTAGGAAGAACATGACTCCAAGAGGGCAGAGACCTATCCTTGTTAGCTGTGTGCCTCTCCCAAGTCCTAGGATAGTGACCTGCACACGCAGAATATTGTGGCCCTGGGCCTCATTCCCCCTTGGAAGGTAGCCAGTCCACCTCCACATCTACATCTTCCATATGATTTGAAGGGACTGATGTGGTTGGCACGAGCCATGGGCCTAGAGGCTGAGGGCTTGGTCACAAATTTTTGCTTCATCGTTAACAGCTCCCCAGATGCTAGCCAAGATGCTGGCCTCTCGAAGTCCTGGCTTCCTGAGTGGGTCCATCACCCACTTCAACAGGCCATTTTTCATCAGCTCCTTCTCAGACTTTAGCCTTCTTAGTGCTCCCAGGGATCTTACTACTCACTGCCTTTGGATGAAGCACCATTTTGGTTCCAGTCACACTGGAGTTTCCCCAAGAGAGAGGCTCAGCATCTCCAGATGTGCTGCAGAGGTGGGCCCAGCTTCCCTTCCTGACCCATCCTGGGCCCAGATCCCTGTTGCTCTGTAGGGACATCTAGTCCAACCTGCTTGTTTTAAAAATGAGGAAACTTGATTTAAGATTGTACATGTCTGGCCTGTATATCAGATTGCATGCCATCTTGGGGAGAAGGAAGAAAAAAAATTGGAATTCAAAATCTTACAGAAGTGTATGTTGAAAATTTAACAAAAAGGAAACTGAAGAGAGGCAGCTAAGCTGTGAATGGCTGAGGGGAAATTTGAACCCCAGTCCCCAGATTGCATTGTCCCTCTAACTGCACGTTGAACTGTACATAAGCAATCTTCACACATTTCTGTCCCCTTGTGCACCACTAAAATCAAGCGAGCTCAAGTCTTTGTGGTTCTCGTTTAAAAGGCTCGGTCAGATCTGAATGCTTGATGTCACCAAGTCAGAAGCAGCCCCAAAGGCTCCCCCTTCCTGCTGGACCCCCAATGCCCTCCAAGAAAGGGCAAACACGTCTGGCGAGCAAAGGTTTTCTTTTGGCATCCTTAATGAGGGGATAAGAGAAAATGATATGCAAAAGCAGACTTTGCATAGTCACCAAAATGATTGAAAGGGAAAGGAATAAACTTCCCTTAAGCACTCACTCTATGTCAGGCACAGTGCTGAGCACCTGACAAATATTATCTTATGTGATCTTCAAATCAACTCACTTTACAGTTGAGGAAACTCAGGCACAGAAAGGCTGACTGACTTGCCCAGGGTCACCCAGATAGAAAATGTCTTAAGCTGGATTTGAACTCAGGTCTTCCTGATTCCAGACCCAAAAGCTGCTATCAAGCTGCCCCAGGTAATGAGAATCCACGAGTTCATTGTCCTTACTGTCCGCTGACTAAAAAAGGACATTTGAAAGTAAAACATTGCTTTTCAGGCTGTCCTCCAGTAAAAGATTTCCCATGAACATTTTAAAATCATACATGGTATCCTGAAAGATGGGACAACAGAGATGACTTTGTTCAATGGTCCCAACTGATTATTAACCTCACATGAGGCAGAAAACAAGGAAGCCGGTGCTGCAGGTGTTATTATCGGTTGAGGAGTTTGTTCCCTAGTCACATGGCTGGGGAGCACCAGGAGTGGCAACCATTCTCAGACTGCTTTCCCAACACTCAGGATTGATATCCGTTGGTTTCCAAAGGCCAAGTAAAGGACAAGTGGAAGGAGAAAAGGCAGCCACGGCCAGAAGATTTCAGAAAGAAGTCTCCTCAGAGGTTCAGCTTTGACTCCCCAGATGTCTCCATCAAAGCAAGTCAATCCGTGACTCTGGGGTGGGATCCCCTAAGTCACAGAGCCTGGACCTTTGCCCATGTGATTCTTTCTTTTTAGGAACTGTTGCTGGACACCCAATCCATGAATATGCATTCACTGGCACATGTCCTACTTGGAGCTCTATTGCCCTGAGGATGTTCCAACCCCTGTGAAGGCAAGCACTGCCTCCCTCTTCTGTGGATGGTCCACCAAGCAAGGAGGCCAGCATAGATGGTCAGAGCTAACTGACTGGCTGATGACACCTAGACAGAGTTTAATGAATCAGCTTCAAACACTAAGGAGGTTCTGTGAGCAGGAGGACTTCAACGTGCTGCCAGAGATGAGGAGGGCTGGGGGCTACCTGCCCCCTACTTTACATGGGGCCTGATCCTAAGGAACACACCATTTCAGAAGGTTTATCTTCCCTAGTTTTCCTCATTTCTGATGGAGTCTGCACTTCCCTAGACACATACTTGGGCTTATCCCTCTTCCAGGAAAGAGGAAATGCTCCCAGTTCCACTCATTCTCTGAATTTTGCCACCACCACCCCCAAAACTACCATCACCAAAGCCATTCCTGCCATTGCCTCCACCCCACCACTACCTTCACCATCACCTCCATCATCTCCACCTGCCTCTGCCTCCCTCAGCAGCCTTCTCATCTGATTGGTGAATCAAGCCTGAGGTGCCGAGGCCAAGATCGCTTCACTCCCAGCTCCATGACTTACTCTATACTTTTCCACCTCCTCCTGGGTAGCCATGTCCCTGCTCAGATACCTTTCCTCTGCAACTACTCCACCACCAGTACCACTTCCTGGATCCCTTGGATAAATCCTTTCCCCCATTAGAATGAAAATGGTCTTTGTCTCTTTTCCTGTCCTGCCTTCCTTCCCTCCCTGCCCAACCAAATTCATTATCATTCTCATATTCTCTCCCCCCGCCCCGCCCCGCTCTCCCCCCACCACGTGCAGAGGTGAAGCACAAACTTAAAACAAAAACTCTAACTTCTACCATCCTACCACATCCGGCTGCACCCATTGCCCTATCTAGCCTTGTCCTCTTTCTCCTTTGGTGGGGGTTTGGGGGGAGAAACTTAGGGACAGTCTGTACAACAACATGGTTTTTTCCATTCCAAAAGATCCAAAGGTCAGGGACTTAACTCATCTCCACAATTGCTTTTCCTATTCTGTTATGGCTTTCTTATAGACAAATTTAGGGCCACGGGAATGAAAAGTGATGGGACTTTAAAGACGCAGCTCCTTCTTTAGAGATGAGGAAATAGGCCAGAGAGAAGGGGGCTGCCCAGGGTCATTCATGCAAGTCCCCAGAGGCAGAGCCAGGATTTGCAATGCTAGGCTCTTGCCTCTACGTGAGCTTCTCCTGGGTTCTTGTTGGATACTTCTTAGTCTAAAGAATGTCTTCTGTATAAAAGGGGGCAGTGCTTCCACTGACTTGTCCTTAAGCTATTTCCCCCCAAATAAGGTACCTTCCTCCAGGTCACAGAGACCCCAGGCCTTCAGACTGATTTTCCATGAGACCCTAAGAGAAAGTCTGGTGGTTGGTTGGTTTTTCAGGACATCAGCAGAGTAATGGTGTTTGGGGGTTTTCTCCCCTTGCTTTTTTTTTTTTTTTTTTTTTTGGACAAGGCTATTAGAGGAACTTAACCTGCCCCATGAAAACATTTCAGACTGTCAAGAGACCAAGGATTCTTCTTATTGACAGCTTCCGCAAAGATCCCTCCAATGAATCCCAGGGGGTTTGTTTCCAAAACCATTGTGTAACACCCATCGAGTGAGTCCTTTGTTCTTACTAAGGAGATCAGATTATGGTGGGGTAAGCAGGGAAATTCCAGGACTTCAAATGGCAGTTCCTGCATCCGATGTGTCATTTCTTGCACTCTTACCTGGATTTAATTGATTCCAGTATGAAAGCCAGTCTTTGGACATAAAAACTACGATGTCAAAAAATAAACATTTAATATACATCATATGGAAATTAATTGATCAATCAACATTTATTAAGCACCTACTATGTGCCAGGTTCTGTGCTTGGCACTGAGGATACAGAAAGGAGCAAAAGAGAGTCCCTGCCCTCCAGAAGCTCACAGAGTAATGGGGGAGACAACGAAGAAATCTGCATAAAGCAGCTACATGTAGGATAAATAGGAAATGACTAGCAGAGGGAGGGCACTGGAGTTACAGGACGTTAGAAAGGCATCCTGTAGGAGGTGGGATTTTAGTTGGAACATAAAGGAAGCCAGGGGATCAGCAAACAGAGGGGAGGAGGGAGATGTGGGAACAGACAGAGACAGAGGGTCTGGTTCATCAAACAGCCAGGGGGGCCAATATATTGAAGAAATGATGCCCAGGAGTAAGGTGTAAGAAGAGTGAACCGCAGGAGGAGGCAGGTGAGGAAGGGTTCCAAAGGCCAAGCAGAGCACTTTGTCTTCAAAGCTGGAAGTCATAGGGACAGAGCAGGTAACGGCAGCAAGGCCACCGGGAGGATGATGAGAAACCAGGTGCCAGTGCTTCTATAAGGGGGTAAACAGGGTAACTGAAGGCAAAAAGCCATGAGGACAGGGCCCAGAATCTTCTCTAAAACACTGTAATCAACCTGGATGCTTGTTAGCCAAGACAGAATGGCCTGTTTAAACCTGCAGGGGGATTTGGCAGAGCTTCCTTGGAAGCTCCCTGGGGTCAGGCCCACAGGTCTCTGTAATGAGCTAAGGACAGCACCGCTGGCACCCCTGTGGGAGCCTCAGCCCTTAGGATCGACCTCGGAGGGGCTGCTGCTTTCCTGGATCACAGGGGTGCTCATTTCCTTGCTTACCTCATCCAAATTAATGAGAGTGGAGAATGTGAGAGCATGGCCACAGGGCTAGTGTTTCCTCCCACAAGCTTGGGGGTTCTTTGCCTCACTGCACCTGGAGAACATAATCTCTTTATTCTTACAGGAAGGTTTGATCAGACACATCTTTTCCCTCCCCAAGTTGATTCCCAGGGTCAGGATAAGCAATTTAGTCAGAGGTAAATAGGACAACGGAACCAGGATTTCAGCCCACATTCACACCTATAATTTTTATGTTTAAAACTAGCAGCTCAATTAACTAGGGGCAACAATGAGGAGAGGGGAAGAAGAGGGAAGGAAGCTGGTCAGGGCAGTAAAGAAAGTACTACACCAGGATCACCTCAACCTTTTTCTAGCCACGGTGCAAGGGACAAAGGACTGCCTTGATCTCCCCAGTCCAAAACAACCTTGTTCAGACATCACAAAGCTCTGGATATTGTAACCCACAATATTACTGAGAAGCTCATCCGTATTTATGCCTGATGACCCAATATTACCATAATCGCTCTGATAACACCAATCTTCCTGAACATTGCATGGGCCCTCCCCAGTCCCAGCCACCAGCACAGTGCTCTGCATACAGTGGGCGCTTAGCAACTGCAGCACTGATCTAAACTGACTGCAGATCACTGTAATCTGGACCATCTTAAGGACAACAGTAGATTTACTTGGGCTTAAATTGATTCTTAAAGAGATATTTGTAAGGGGAAGAATGAAGCACCCAACATCAGGGAGAAGCTGCAGTGCCCACCTCTTCCCAGATCTCCAGAGAACAGTGCAGGACAGCCCAGGATCTCAGCTACTCCCGACTCCACCTGCCATGGTGATAGCCAACAAATCCAATCCCTATATCCTTGTTGACATACAGCCATTGCCCAGCCAAGCCCTCCGTGACACAAAAGTGATTCAGCTAGGAAGGGCAACCCACTGACAGAAATGAGGGACACAGAACCACAGGAGGCTGAAGGAGGGAACTAGCACTTTTGTAAAGGCTTGTCTACAATCCCTTTCCCTTTCCTGGGCATCCCCTGGATGTTCTTGTCCCCCTGCTTCCCATTCTCTGCACTTTCTCTCTTGGTAACCTCCTCCCCTCACACAGGTTGAATCATGTCTCTATGCAAATGCATCACTTCCCTTGTGCTCCAGGTCAACATCCCCCAGGGCACATTTTCCACTAGATGCCATCTCCACAGCTGACCTGAGGACCTTTCCCCAATACCAATTCCTCTCCCTAACTCCCTGTTCTCCAGGATGGTGTACCATTCTTTAGCCCCCAGGTTCTCAACTTCAGCTTGGACCTCAACTCCCCACTCTTCCTCCCCAGATCCAGTCAGTAGCTAGATCTTACCAGTTCTATGCCCCTCCCATTCTCTCTCCTTACACAGTCCTCCCCCACCCCCCCCACCCCCCATTCACCTTACCCCATCATCTCCCAACTGCTCTTCCTGCCTCCAGTTTCTGCCTCCCAAATGAAAAGTGGGGCTGCTGACAACACATAGGTTTGGCCATGTCCTTCTCCAGTGACTCTCTATTGCCTCTGGTATCAAATATAAACTCTTCCGTCTATTTCCAGCTCTTTACAATTTGGATCCAACTTACTTTTCAGTTTTATTATAAATTATTTTCTGTCCTGCACTCTACAGTGTAAACCAGCCTTCTTACTGTTTTTCACATATGACATTCCATTTTCCAGTACTTAACACAGTACTTAAGAAACAGTAATTAATGAGTGCTAGTTGACTGACTGACTTTCCTTTGCTGCTCCCTCCCAGAATCCACTCCTTTCTCACCTCTGCCTCTCAGAAAACTTTCTATCCAATAAAATTCAGCTCAGGCACCAGCAGAGTTCTACATGAACTCTCTCCTCATCTGCACAGCTGCCAGTCACCTCCTGCTAAAATTACCCTGTCTGTCGATTTTATATCTACTCCTCTATGTACAAGTGATTTTCTCCAAGTGGAATATAAGCTCCTGGAAGGTAGGGACTCCCTCACTTTTGTGTCTGTATCCCCCAAGTCTAGCACGTCCCCTTGCACAGAGTAGACACTTAACAAATGCTTGCTGACTGACTCTTAAAATTGAGACTGTGAGGAATTTGGGGCAATATGGCTATTGTACCCCAACAATCCCTCTCCTTAAATCCCAGCAGGTAAGCAAGTGGCAGAAAAGTTCAACAGAGGCCAAAACATTCCGCAGCGCTTCTGTGGCAGCAAAGAACTTGAAACAAAGTGGATCACCACTGACCGCAGAACGGCCAAACAAACTGTAATGTGAAAAACGCAATCGAATGTTCTTGTGGAATAAGAAAACGACAAACGAAGAATTCTTAGAAACATGGAAAGGTCACATGATCCAGTACAGAACGCAGTGAGCAGAACCAAAAGGACGAGACAGATACAATAATGTAACCAAACGCTAGAAGGAAATCAGTAACCAGAGCTGGTCCCAAAGAACAGTCAGACCTAGCCTCTGCTAAAGGAGAGGCGAAGAACTGCCCGGGGTGGAGTGCTGCATTCCATCACTACACTGGGCTTTATTTTTTTTCAAGTAATTGTGTTTCTTTGTTACAACAGGAAAGTTCACATCAGGGGTGGAGAGGGAATCATATTAAGAAATAGTTTTGAAATAAAAATAAAAAGTATCAGTACAAAGTATCAAAAAAGGGAAAAAAAAAAGAAGTGGAAACTAGTGATGATTTCACTTTCACCTCTAAGGAGAAACCACCTGAGAGAAAGAGTCTGAAGGAAAACAGGTCAGAAGGTCTGGGCTGCACATCTGGCTTTGCCACTTGTGAGCTGCGAGACCTTGGGCAAGTTCCTTCACCTATTATTTCTGCCTCTATTTTTTAAAATGTATTTAAAATAATGTAAAATGAGGTAATTATGTCATTGTGCCCCACCTCCCAGTGATAAAGATCATGCTTCTGGACAACTGGTACAGAATTATATCCACTCACTACTCTTCCTCTTCCACCATGGCCCTACCATGGTGTTCATGCCCAGCTCCACCAAGTGGGAACAAGCAGCCTCTACCAAGGTGGGGAGGCTTCAAACACAGGCCTACCCGAGGGCTCAATACAAGACAAGTGACTACAAAGGCCTTGTTTTTGGTGGAGTGAGACACCACCATTCATTAAGCCATCTCCCAAGACAGGAGCAAGTGTGCCTAAACTGGTGAGCTGATCTTCTGAAGGATTTCTTTTCCCTAATCTGCCATAAAGGGTCAATAAGCAGGACATTTCCTAAGAGACAAAGAGTAAGAATGAGGAGAAGGAGAAGCTGGAGTTTTCCCAAACAAGGTACAATAAAAAGCACGGGGAGTTCGTGGCATAATGTGTTCAGGAGGGTAAAGAAGGAGAGTTTGTACATCCAAAAGCTCTTGGATACATTAAGACTTGAGGATAAAAACTGACAATGCCACTGGACTGTCTGAGAAGTTTCTTGGTCCTAACCATCCCCAAATGGGGCCCAAAATGAATGCCAGCACTGAAACCAAATTAGGAGAGAAATATCAGAAAAGTAATTCCATCCCACAATGAAGAAACATCTTCAAAGAAGACATCATTATAAAAACACCACAAAAGTATTTTCCTGTCCATTCCAGACCTCACAGTGACGCTCAGAGAAGAGGCTCCAAGCATGAAACCTTGAATCCCTGCTCGGCCACGAAGAGGTCCCCCGAAAGGGGAGCTTCCAACCCCAGCCCAGGGTAATAACTCCTTCCTTCCTTTGGTCTTTTATAAAGCAGGGCTACAGACATTATCTTCTTGGATCAGCCCAAGAAACCTGGCAGCCAAGCGAGGCAGATAGTATTGCCTCCCACCCAACTGGATTTGTTTTGTTTTTTTAATAGGTAAAAGAAAGGAAACTCAGAGAACTATGATCTCATTGGAGACTGGGTTCTAGGCCCCCGAATATAGCATTTCTTGCTGCAAAGTAATCCCCCCAATTGGGAGGAAAAGAAACAGGATGGTCTATCTATCTGTAACAGATATTTAAACTGAACTGAATTAGAGTGGGGTTAGGGAAGGAGCAGTAAGAACCAGGCACCTTCAGGCTCTGGGGTTGGGGGCAGACAGGAAATAGTCATTACAAAGAAAAAGGAAAAATTCAGAGAGTTTACCTTAAATCTCTTCTTTTGGTGAATTCTGCAGGGGGGATGGTCCAAGGCAGACATTGGGGGAGGCATTCCAGAACTTCTGGGGAGAAATCAGAGAAATCTACCCCATGCTCCATCAAGATGCCCTCTGTTTCAGGTTCTATCTCACCAGCCTGGCCCAGGCTCTTAGCCAGATGCCTATGGACAAGATACAAGAGAAATACAGGTCCATCAGTAAGCATCAAGCCCACAGGAGCTAGACTCATCTTCTTTTTCTAGACATGGATGAGAACACACCAAGTCCCCTAAAGATCCAGTCATTCTCAACAGAACCAAAGTTACCAAAGGTCTGGGCCTCACCCAAGTGATTCAAAGTCCATCCTAGCATGCAAACCTGAGCTTACTCTAAGAGGCAGGTTCCCAGAGCTAAGCAGGACAAGAGAGAGTATCTCATTTGAGGAGCCTGAGACCCAAGAAGGGGAAGGGCTCAAGGTCACAGAGTAGAGAATTAAAAACCATGTCTCCTGCCTCTCAACCTGGTGCTCTTTCCACTTCATCATTCTAGGGCAGAAGTCTGAGAACTTCAATTAAAAAAAACCCCAAAACTTCTCTGATATATGTGGCCTCCTCTGTATCCTACTGATTTTATCTTACATCTCTAAAAACATTCTTTTGAGAAGGGGACCATGGGTTTCACCTGACTGCCCAAGGATCCATGACACAAACACTGTCTAAGAACAATGTTATTAAGCCATATTGTTTGAGATCTCTCAAACTCAAAAATGAGCCAAGATTCTTCAGCTAGATATAGGACACCCACAACTGCTTCTCAGGGAAATTTCAAAATAGCTTGTGCTGCAGGCTCTGTACAAAAGTATCTTTCTTTTACACAGTTCCGAATGGCCATGCCATCCCTGTGTAAAGGTCCCTGTTCATCTAGTTGGCTCATCAATGGTCAGTGTGAGAGAGAATAGACCCAAGGGTTGGGCCTCTAGATAGGATCTGATGAGGATAATATTCAAAATGGATTCTGACAACTGTGTCATGTGGTCCTGCCTCCCCTCTCCCATGACTCCTTGCATGTACTTTGTATACCAGGTAAACTGGACAGCTGTCACTCCCATCCCCCATGTTCTCCAGTGCCCCTGCCTCTGTTCTGGGAATTCCTCTTGCCTGGTGGAATGCTTTCCCATCCTTTGAAACCCAACCTGAATGCCATCACATCCAAGAAGGCAGCTTGACTCTCAAAACCCACGTGGACCTGGCAGAGAACTTGATGTGACATGTGGTCTCTCTGTGCTGACTTCTCTCTCCCTATCAGCCATAACATTTCATCAAAGCAGGGGCTACACTGTCTTCTATGAGCTTGGTTTTCACCAGCACCTTTCATAGTGCTCATAACTTCACTCTTCATAACAGGTGCTGAAGAAATTGCTGTTTTCGCCTGGGCTGATATCTAGCCCCAAACGCCACACTTCAACTTGAAAAAAAAAAATCTAAGTGTGGGATTTTATGTTTCTTTCTATTACATTTAATCTTATCCAATTCAGTCCCTCATTGCATCTTGTCAAGATTGCTTGGAATCCACATTGTGTTCTCTAGCATCTTGGCCAAACCTACCAGAATGCCCCCAAATACTGCTCAGATGATGCTTTACTATAGCTTTCCCTCTTGCTTTCACTGTTCCAGCCTCTCTTCCAGTCAGGTTCCTTGGAGGAAACTGCTAGACCACCCACCTCTGCCCTCAGGCAAAATTCAAACCCAGCCACTTTTGCTAACCAGAGAAATCCAGCTTCCTTTGGTAAATGGGGAGAGATAGCCAAGGAGTTTGAATAAATGAAACTTTCGCAGGGAAAACAAAAGAAAACCAAACCCAAACCCTTATACTCCTTGTCCGAGGACTGGAACCTGTAGGAATAAAGATTTCTCCCATGGTTTCTATTAATCTACCTAGCATTCCCATTGAATCATCAAATTTACATTGAGTAACTGTCAAAAGAAATATACTTTCCCATTAGGAAACCCCAGATCAGTACACTTTTTCTTGGTGGAACTCTGTAAAGGGTTTGTCATTTGAACTCCAATCTTCATGAATCTAAGCTAGGAGTCTCTGCTCTGCCTTCCAGCTCCCAAATGGAGGAGTGTTCCCATCTCACTCTTCACAATGAGTCCCTTACATTGTTCTTGGATAACTGACAACCCCGGGGACTCTTCATGTTTTATCATCCCCTTTCCAGGCCGGCGGGGGAAGGAGGGATCCTTTGCTTCTAGCAAACCTTCCTGCAGAGTCTCTCTCTAGATTTAGAGCCAAGTATATGAAGGATTTCCAAGTCTAGTGAGCGGCTTATTCGTCATGGCTGCATGCTGGGACAAAGAAAGACCGTACATCCTTCTTAACCATAGACCACACAAAATCTCTGTGCTTCCTTCATGATAGCCCTTTCCCAAATGGTCAGGCCTTTAGCACACAGTTGGAGTTCCCAGGTTTTGTTCCTAGCACTGATTCACTGGGAAGAGCCCATGCCTTGTAATGAGCACCTGAAGTTCTAGTTTCTCTACTCATAGGTCAATGGTTCAAGTGACCAATCAACCAATTATCTACAAAGAATCTACTATGGGCCAGGCAGAGGGAATACAATGGCAAAAGTGAAGCAGGGCCTCCCCTCAAGGAGTTTCCATTATATCAGGGGAGACAACATACCCACAGATCACTATATACCAAAAATACTAAAAAGCACAAAGACAGGAGGTTTTGCCTTCTCTGGGAATGGCCTCCATGAAGACTACAAATGACCTGTAACTTAGTATATAGCGTTTCTACTTAAAAGGAAGATAATACTGTTGCAAATTCTCCTGAAGGCTGCAGAGGGACTGGGGGAGAGCAGGGCTTGAAATCTCTGATGAAGATGAGGAATTCTTATACTGAAAAGCTGAAATAAAAATTTTAAAGGCTCCAGAAAAGAGTTTTCTCCAGTCTATGGGCTAAAGAAACGATTCAACAGCCACATGAGGCCATCCCCCAAGGCAGGAGCTGTAGGCAGATTGGGAGGAATTCCTATCTCCTCACCCTCTACACCCTAATCATTATATTGCACAGAGCAAGAATCGGACACTGGTAACCTCTTCACTATTCTCTTTCTTTTTTCTGTACTAATAGTATTCACATACTAAACCAAAATCATAAAAAACCAAGGAAAACCATATAAATGTCCTCACTTAAACCCACTGCAGGAACACGAAGATCCCAGCCTGGCTCCCAGCCTCCTTCTGTGGTGCTGAGGTTGTTCAAGGCTTCAGGGCAGTGGCAGCAGCTGGGAGGCTTGACCATCCATCCCCAGACCTCTCTAGCGGGCCAAGTGAAAGGCCACAGCACTGAGGGAAGTACAGACACACCAAGAGGTCATTCTGGGAGGCCA
The DNA here is from genome assembly GCA_023548195.1 of Bettongia penicillata ogilbyi. Classification (NCBI taxonomy): domain Eukaryota; kingdom Metazoa; phylum Chordata; class Mammalia; order Diprotodontia; family Potoroidae; genus Bettongia; species Bettongia penicillata. Next base: position 16,419,446 of record JAJHZJ010000134.1, on the reverse strand, counting down.
AGATTCTCACTACATCTACCTGGTTTCTAAGGATTCATGCCCTCAGCCACAAACCAACCCCCCCACCCCCAAATTAGCTCCAGAAGGAAGTCCCTCCTTCCCTGAACTATACTAGGAATGTCTGTCCTTGGCTCAAGAATTCCTTCTGGCTGAGCTGACTCAGAAATGTCTATAAGCTGACTTGGTGCAGCTCAGTTCAATGTTCTACCCAACTATGACTGCCATCCTGAGTTCCCAGAGGTGCCTGCCATCAGGGTAGCAGGACCCTGACAGACTCCTCAGCTCCCTTTCCTTCCTCTCTCATAGCCTAGACCTCAAATGAGAAGGGCCTGGGCCCAGGGAAGGAGGACTTAAGTAACCAAAGGAAGGGTCAGGAAGCTAAAAGGGGTTCATCAGCCTCAACAGTGCAGCACTGTGGGGAGAGCACCACACTTGGGACTCAGGAGATTTCAGGCTTGGAATCAGCTGAGACATTAATCCTATGACTTACAGTCACCAAAACTCTGAGAACCTCCTTTTCATCTGTCAAGTAAGAATCATAGCATTCACACTACCTAGCTCACAGGATTGTTGTGAGGAATTGCTTCGTAAACCTGTTTTATGGGAACATGATTTATGGTCATTAGCTCACAAACTTCCTAAAATAGCTAGAGTAGATAACATTTCCTTGGGTAGACTCTGCCATGATTCTTCCTCATATCTGAGAATAGAGTGTTCTGACCTGACCCCAGAACACCACACCAGGAGATCTGGCTCAGGCATTCGAGGCCTACTGAGATGGGACTTTTCCTCTCTCAGCTCCTCCATCCCTCACAAAAGGCAGATAACCCAGACTTCTACTTGCCTGAAAAGACACATCTCACCTTCTCTGAGTTCACTTAAACACCAACCCCCTTTCCTTTGCCATTCTTCAGAACTTCTCAGTGTCCTCTTCCTTCTGGTCACAGAGTAAGAGAGATGTTCCTACTAATGAGTTTGGATCCTCCTGGACCCTTGTTCCCATTCCCTGATGGGAAAGCTGTAGTAGAGGGTGGCCAGACAGGAGGGAAGGAAGTAAAGCATGGCCTTTCCTGAAAGAGTGTTCTGGGAGAGGCAGTCACAGGCCAGGAGGAGTGTGGGAGGCCGAGGCAGAAATTCCTCCAGGGCTTGATCTCTAGTGAGGGTGCCAGGTAGCTGAAAGAGGGGGTAGGTGGCAGGAAAACAGACTGCTGCTGATCAGAGGCAATCCCTCCTCCCTCCAACTGGATCCTCTTCTGTGACTTCAGAAACATCAGACTCTCCTGTGTTCTCCTGTCACTAAATACCCTATGGCTGGCTCCTCTCCTTCCAATCTTTACAAAGTGAGTATTCCCTAAGGGTCTTCTTGTCTTTCTCTCTTTACTCTCTCCCTTGCCAATCTCATCCATTCCCATGATTTCAAAGACCTTCCCTATGATGATAATTCTCTCTCTAAATATTCCTGGTGCCAATTCCTGTTCTGAGGGCCACTCAGGATCCTCAGCTGCTTCCCCAGCTTCATCTTTAGATTCCATCAGCTCTTCAGGCTCAACAGTGTTGAAAATGAAGCTCTTTCTCTTTCCCCTGAAGTCTGATCTTCTTTCTAACCTCATTACTCTGGTACCTTCAGTCTCTTTGGTGGAGGTGATCTGGAATACTCTCTTCTACCTCACCTCTCACACATAACTGCAGCCAAATTCCAACAAGTCCTCACAATGCCTCCATCTGGCTTTTGCTCTGTTTACAGCAGGCCCTCCTCCTTCCTATAGCCATAGACCACGGCCATAACCTTCCATGAAATCTTTCCATCCTACTTCCTCCCCCACTCAATCCACATGTTATATTGCTGCCAAAAACAACCTTTCTTACGCCACAAAAATAGTCATGTCTTTTAAGAAGTTCTTTTCTTCAGTATTTTTATTCCTGTTCTACCAAGCTATTCATTTTCTTTTCATCATTTTCTTGCATTATTCTCATTTCTTTTCTCAGATTTTCCTCTACCACTCTTGATTTCTAAAAATCTCCTTCTTTAGCTCTTCCAAGAATCTACGTTTTTCTCTGAGGCTTTGGTTTACTGGTGTTTTCACACTGTATCTTAAGCTTCCCTATCACCAGAGCAGCTTTTATGGATAAGTTTTTTTGTTATTTGCTCATTTTTACAGGCTATTTCTTGCCTTTGATGTTCATGTTAGAGTTAGGCTCTGCTCATGGCATGGGCATGGGGATGGGGGTGCACAGGGATTGGCCCAAGCTTCAAGCTTTTTTGCACTGCCATTTTCAGAACTAGTTCTGGGGGTCTGTCAAGTTTTCAGTGCTTCCTATGATGAGGTGTCATATGATCAAGGGAGAGATGTAGTCACTGTTCTTCTGGTCTACACTCCAGTACTTATCCAGGAAGGGCCTGTGCTCCCTTGTGTCCTCAAGTGCTCCTCTCCACCTTGGCACCATGACCTGGAACTAAGTAATGGACAATGGAGTTGTCAGTTAGTAACCTGGTCCTATGCCTAGTGCTAGTACAGGGCTCCCTAAGTTTATTGCTTGTCCTTCATTTTCAAAGAGGACAAATGAGGTCACAATGTGATGTCTCAGCACATGCATGAACTGGATTTAAGTGAGGCAGAACTGCACAAAGTTGTCAGCCTCACTCATCTTCTGGAGTCCAGAGGCAGGACAAGAGTCAAGACAATTGATGATGGCCCAGGATGCAGGAGATGATGTTGGTGTCTTCAATGACATTACCTACTTCCATCACCTTCATCTGCCCATTCCACTAGGTGAAGTCCTTTTATGAGAGGGGTAGATGCCCCCATAACTCACTGACACATTCATGGTCTCTTGCTGGAACAGTTTTAGCAGAGTGTGGGTGCTGTGCATGCTGTAATTGTTGGAACATGGCTGAAAGTTGAGTGCCAGGTGCCCTCCACAGGGAGATGAGCATCCTTGAAAAGGGCTCCAACCAGAGGCACCAGTCTTCCCAGGATTTCATAGGAGGAACTTAATAAATGCAGGATTCCTTCTTTCCAAGAGGGAAAAGTTTCTTTTGAGAATATAACCATTAGTACCAGCACAGAGTACTCTTTACTCAACTACAAGAGGACTTAAGTCCAGTTTTAATAATTTCCTAAAATACAAAAGAGAAGGATGTGGTTATTTTAACCTTTACATTGGGAACTTCCCATGCCAGGAAAGACCTGGGTTACTTGCAGGTGGAGACAAGCTGGAGTCCCCTTGGACTGACTTGTAGGGCCAAGTTTTTAAACTTTCAGTCTGATCATTTACACCTGAGAAATCAACAAACACTGCAAATCCAAGATGAGGGCTTTGTTGATTGAGTACTCTAGATTCGAAAACGGATGGGGAAAATTAAAGATTAAGTCTTAATTCCAAAGAGCTGATTGTTAACATTTACCCGAAAGCCACTATTTACGGGTCAAAGAAAATAAACAGAACTCACAGTAGAGTGCATGAAAGATACAGAAGCTCACCAACATTCCCTAGAGACCTATACAGCTTTATGTACGAGGTAGGCTAGTACAAGCAAATCCAAGCCCCCTCTCCTAGATGCCCTGAGGGTGTCCCCATCTCCCTACCAGAAACAAAACTCTTGAGTCCCCAGTCATCTTTCCAATCCCTTTCCCATGTCTAGGTGGTAAGAACTCTCCAAATGGCTGCTGTCATGGCTGTCACTGCCAGTGTCACAGACCTCTCTAAGCAGCCTGTGAAGGGAGGGGCTGTGTCTCATCTTAGGGGTACATCTGACTCAGTTCCTGCCACAGTACTCTGCATATAGTCCTAACAACAGTCTGTGAGCAAATGATCCAGCAAGATAGTGTCATGTGCTCTAGGATACAACATTAGAGATAAAAAACATCATTCTACAAATTAAGAGAAATCTGAAAATGGCCTAAAGATGCCCCATTTTTGTTCATTCTACCCAGTCCAAAATCTAAGCTATCTGAAGAGTTTAATTCTCCCCTTTATAATACAGCTTATAATGAGAATCGGGGTAATTCTGGTCAAAGCTGACAAAGACAACTAAAACTCTCCAAGAAAGTCTCTAAGATGAACGCACTAATTGCTGGAATATTAGGCCACAGAGGCTCTTTTCATCATACAATACTCCCTTCAGAATGCATGTTACAGCCAAACAGAAAGCTGTGTGGCTATCTTGGGGCTCTAAGCCCATGGCCATATCATTTTCAAATGGGTCTCTGGGAGACATGACGAGAATTCAGCAGAGTGGAAACAACTGCTCTGACTTTACTACAAGGACAGGGTTCAGGGAGGGCAGGTACTCAGCAATCATCTAGCTCATGTCATGAACCTGAGACCCAGAAAGGTCACAGGTCACCAGAAACAGAGCTAGGATTCAACCTGGCCTAACTCCTTAACCCAATAGTCTTTCCAGACACCACTCTATTTGTTAAATCAATCAACAAATCAATACTCATTTAATAAGTGCTTATTATGTGCCAGGTACTGGGGATAAGTCCTGGGGATAGAGAGAAAATACAACAGTAAGTCCTGTCCTCAGTAAGCTGACATTCAAATGAGGAACCAATGGAGATGGGCATACACAAATGAGAACAGATAGATGGCAGCCTTGGGGGCATGGCACTGCAAGGGGCAAGGGGGAGGGAGGAACGACACGAGGAGGGGCAGTCAGGGATCCGAAGACTCAGAAGGGAAGAAGGCAACTGGCCAGGCGTGACAGATCAACTAGTGCAAAGGCAAGAGATGGGGCAGAGAGAGGAGGTGAGACAGTGAAGGGAGCAACTAGTTAGAAGACCAGAAAGGGGGCGAAGACAAGCTGAGAAGAAGGAGGGCCCTCAGGCCTGGGCCTCCACCGTCCTCCACCTGAACTCTCATCAGCTCTCTCTAGGCTAGCAATCCTCCCAAGGTACCCTTTCTGCCCCAGCTTCTCTTCTGACCTCCAATCTCCCGTCACCAGCTGCCTTTCAGACGTCCTACACTGGATGTCCAGCACACACCCCAAACTAAACACGTCCAAAACAGGACTTACTATTATTCTCCTGAAACCCTGCTCCCCATGTTCCTTCCCCTTTTACCATCGAGGGCACCCCTATCCCCCTAGTCCCTCAGGCTCACAACCTAGGAGTCATCCAGGACACCAAACTCTCCTGCCAAGGCCTGGGATTTCACCTCTTCATTGAATTTGCCTCTATCTCTCTTCAGACAATGCCCCACCCAGGTGCAGGCCCCCTTCACCTCATACCTGGATTATTACAGAGTGTAGGGGGTCTGCCTGTCTCAAGTCTCTCCTCTCTCCAATCCTCCATTCAGCCACTAAAGTGATTTTCCTAAAGAACAGGCCATGTCAGCCCCCAACCCCATTCAATAAATTCATATGGCTCCCTATGGCTTCCAAGATCAGATACATAATTCTCTGTTGGCATTCAAAGTCCCCTTCTACCTTTCCAGGATCCTCACACCCTACTCCCAGGCAAATGCCCTTCAACCCAGGGACTCCAGACTCTCCTCAGTGCCAACAACAAGACCTTGCATCCCTGGCTTGGGGAATTCTCTGGGGCTGCCCCTCACTCAGGCCAGGAGCACTCTCCTCCACTCCAATCACTGACCTCTCCGGCTGCTCTTAAATCCCAACTAAAATCCTTCATTCTATAAGAAACCTTCCCCACCCCCTCTTAATTCTAGAAGGTGCTGAATACATGTTTACTAAGTGAATGACTAGATGTTTTACTCTGTAATCTGGCCATACTGGTCTATGCAGTCTGCAGACCCTGCTCCTTCACCCTGGCCATACCCTAGACCCCAGTTTATTTCACATCTTGTCTTAAGTCTCTCTGGCTCCCTGTGAGATTCAGCTCAAATCCCACCTCCTGCACAAGGCTTCCCTAGGCCCCCACATTTGCCAATGCCTTCCCCTCTGATAGCACCTTCCTTCTGTTCCACATATCACATATGTCCCTAGGCCCTCAAGCCTGAAATGCTTTTGCTTCCAAGCTATCAACCAATAACCATATGGAAAAATGCTCTAAATCCCTAATTATTAGAGAAATCCATATTAAAATGACTCTGAAATGCCATTTCATACCCATCTAACTGGCAAAGTTAACAAAAGAGGAAAATGGCAAATGCTGGACAGGATGTAGGAAAACAAACACAGTAACGCACTGTTTGCAGAGGAGTGAACTGGGCCCGTCACGGTGGAAAGCAATTTGAAATGATGCCCTATAAGTGACTAAATAATACATAAACTTTGACCTCGCAAAATTGCCACTATGTCTATACTCCAAGTAAATTAAAGATTAAAAGGACTCCTACGTTTGCAAAAACATTTGTAGCAGCTCTTTCTGTGGTAGCAAAGAACTGAAAACTGAGGGGATGCCCAGTAACTGAGGAACGGCCGACCAAGTTACGGCACAAGAATATGATGGAATGCTATTGTGCTATAAGAAACCATGAAGGGGATGGTTTTGGAAAAACCTGGGAAGACTTGTATGAAGGCATGCACACTGAAGAGAGCAGAAGCAAGAAAATGATTTATACAATTACAGCAATATTGCAAACAACTTTAAAACATTTAGGAACTTGGATCACCACAATGAGCAACCACAGTTCCAAAGAACCAACCGACTCATGAAGAAGCATGCTACCCACCTACACACAAGAGAAATTCAAAGTACAAAATTAAGAGTACAGATTAAAGGTTGGATGTTTTTTTTTGCGTTACTAAATGCAAGAATTTGTTTCATTTGATGATAAATATTTGTAACACTACTATCTTAATGGGGAGGAGTCTGGAGGGAAAGATTTTGGAACTGAAAATAAAACTGAATTTAAAAAATAAAAACTGAAAATAAATGAAGGTATTTTACTCAAACTAATTTATATATTCAATGCCATCTCAACTAAAGTCCCTCAAAAAATTCAATAAATTAGAAAAAATAACAACAAAATTCATTTGGAAAAACAAAAAGTCAAGAATAGCAAAGGAAAGAATGAAAAAAGGTATAAAGGAAGGAAGCTTAGCAGCACCAGATCATGAACCGTATTAGAAGGCACTAATTCCCAAAATCATCTGGTGCTGGCTAAGAAACAGAAAAGGGGATCAGGGGAACACAAATGATTTATAGCAGCAAATGAACATAATAACCCTGTATTTATATTTAACAAGTGCAAAGACTTAAAATTTTGAGATAAGAATTCATTATTTTGTAAAAATTGTTGAGAAAACTGGAACACAGGGTAGCAGAAACTGAGTATAGACATCATTAACCAAGGAAAGGTGAAATGCATACATGACCTAGATATAAAAAGAGATTTTAGAAGAAAATCAGAACATGGAACATATTACTTATCAGACTTATGGTTAGGTGAACAAATTATGAATAAATAAGAGACAGAGAGCAAAATAAAGTGTAAAATGGATAATTTCAATTATACTAAATTAGAAGGTTTTTGTACAAACAAAACAAATATAGCCAAGATCAGAAGGAAAACAGAAAATTGGGGAGGGATTGAATTTTATAGATAGCTTATCAGATAGAGTCTCCTATCTAAATTATAGAAAGAACTTAGATGTGTAAGGATATGATTAGGGAAAAAAGGAATAAATAGAGGAAACAACAAGCAAATGACTAGTTATATGCAAGAGAGACTAGTTATATACAAGATGCAGAAGCTAATGAGCAGCTGGTTGGGCTAAAGTCCTGCAGGAAATGGACACAAAGCTAAGTCCTAAAGGAAACCAGGGAAAACTGAAATGAAGATAAAGGGCCCAAGAATTTAGATGGAGTATAATGTGCAAATAAGTCAGTGTAGCGGAGCTATCAAATGTGTGTAGAGAAGTTAAGTGGGATAGTCCTGGAAAGGTACAAAGAAGCCAGGTTGTGAAGGCTTTTAAATGCCACAAATAAAACTTTTTATTTGATTTGAGAGGAAATGGAGGCCACTGTACATCACTGAGGAGTGGTCTGGCATGGTCAGAGCTATACTTCTAAAAAATCACATTGGCAGCTAAATGAAGGATGGACTGGGATGAGGAGAAAGGAAAGAGGGAAATCAGTTAGAAGGCTATTTCAGGAGGCCTGAACTAGATTCATGATTGGATAAATGGAGAGAAAGGAATGCATACAAGGGTTACTGTGAAGAAGAAATGACCACATCTGGGATTCATAAAGCAAGTGAGAGATGAAACGAGGTGAACCTAGATTGTGAACCTGAGTGCCCCAGTAGGTGGTGGGGCCCTCACCAGTGATAAGGAAGTCTGGAAGAGGGCTGGGTTTTAGTGGAGGAGTCAGGAGGGAACCAATGAGTTTTGTTTGATAGGCCTCAGGGACACATCCAGTATGAAATATCTAATAGGCAGTCAGTGATGTAGGACTGGAATCCAGGAGGCAAATGGTCTTTATTTTCTTCAGTGAAGCATAAGTTAAGGTCCCCAGTTGACAGAAGAGGGGGAGATGGTTGCAATCGGTGGTGGACAGCTGAGAAAGCTTCAAGTTCCTGCTGTGGCAAATGAGCCTGTTCCACTATTTGGGCTAGCAAATCCACTGTGGAAGAACAGGATGTTGACTTTGCTGCTACAGTGACTTCCCAGCTGAGATTAGTTAAGAGAAGTTTGTAGTGGGCTCAATCAACACGACTTCATGATCTCCAGATTCATCCAGCAGCATGCGAACAAGAGCAAAAGAAGCAGATGTGAAAAGTACTCTGGGATTGGGGTTAGAAGATAAGGGATAACTGTAGTGGAGAGGAGAGTGGAGGACTGAGCTGATGCGCCAAGAGATTAAGAGAGTGCAGCAAGTCTGGGAGGGATGGCCTAGGAAAGACTAGAGAGGAAAAGGGAACAAAGTACAGGGATGGGGCCACCAGGGAGAAGAAAGGTGGAATGATAAAAGACTGATCTGACGAAGAAATGTCAGTTCATGAACAGAGAAGTGTGGGCAGCAGTGAGATGAAGGGTACAACCATTTCTGTGTGGAAACAGAGTACACTTAAAAATTGGGAAGTCAATTGGAATGGGCATAAACATGGATGTGGAAGTTTCCTAGGATTAGGATAAGAGGTAGAAAGGACAGAAAAACTGTAGGAGGCAATGTACCATAGAGTAAAGCAGACAAGTGTTCACTGGGGTTTAGAGTAGGGGTAACTTTGGTACCACCAGGGGCCAGGGTGCTAAAGCAGAGAGAGCAAGGCAGAAGCAGTAACTGATCTGCCATTCACAACAGGGAATCTGGGGCTTTAGGGCTGGAGAAAGAACAGAAGGACAGAACAGAAAGGGGTCTGCCTTGGTCTTCTAGGTGCTCATGTTCTGGCAAGCTTTCCTCTCGGATTCAATTCTGAGTCAAAGGAATCTGGCTAGGTTTACCGAAACTACAACATGGCTCATAAGGACAAAAGGATATTTTGGCTACGGTTTCCAGCTTTGATTGAGAAGTCAAAGTTCCTATTAACAGTAATTAACATTTATTTTACAAGGTTCCAGAGAACATTTTCTATTTAAATAAACGTGCTCCAGACTTTGACTGGAGATAGATCTGATGTCCGCCAAGGCAGAGAGGTTTCTTGTAGAGGAGAGAATCTAATGGGTCAGCAAGGGAGCAGCGACTGCATATGGAACTAGAGTCCTACGGGACTGAGGCTTGGCCCCCATGCTACTCTAAGGTTAGCTACAACCTTCTCCCAGGCTTTCCACAAGCCACCAGAACAGCACCACAACCCACCAATGAACTCATTCACAGGCTTCTCTCTGCCACATTGAAAAAATGTTTCTTACAGCCCAGTCTCAGTTAGGTTTAGGTTTAAACCTACTGGACTTCTTCTAAATAAAGTTTTCCTGTGCATAGGCTAAAGATCAATGTCACAGGTTTCCACATGTCCCCAGGCCTTTCTGCTTCGGGGCAGAGAGAAGCTCAGAATGTTAACAGAGCACTGTCTCTCAGCAGGGATGCAGAAGACAAAATGGACCACATGTGGGAGGAGTAAGAAGGCATCTTTCAGGACTCCTGCACGCTTTCCTTTGAGTGCTCTGAGGCTGTTCCTCCAAAGGAACTTGCAGACGAAGACCTGAATCCTCTGAAGTCGAATCCATGAAACAGATGGAAATCTCCCAACTGAATCACAGAACTTGCTTCAGCAGCAGCAGCAGCCCAGAATACCAATGCCCTGTACTCTGGAGATGTTTGCTCTATATGATCTGCACTGCTGGTGCTGGTAGAGAGAGGAGCAGGGACAAAGCAGCCACTCCTCGAGGCCCCAGCGGCCCATCCCTGAAGATCTGTTAACTTTCCGTACTGCATCAGCTGTATACTGAGTTGCCTTAATGGACCTTTCCCTGCAATGCGCTTCAGCCAGGCATGTCTCCAAGGACCTCAAGACAGGGAGAAAAGGGCACATTGTTCCTTCCAGAAACAGCCTGGGAAAGTTAGGCCACAATGATCCAATTACCCAGATGATAACCTCTCATTCTATAATGAGCAGCAAGCCCACGCATTCACAAAGTATTTAACTGAATAAAATAGAAACAACAGACGACAAAGAAAGTTTTCCTCCTCGTGAGATCAAGTATTGAATGTTTTTACAAATACAAATATTCTGTACACAGCTCTCCGATTTGCTACCTGACCATGGGAATGGCCCTTCCCAATCCACTCACTCAGGCCCACTTTTTTATAGCTGAGAAGAGCCAAGAAGCTAACTTTTCAGGGCTGTTCCATGAGACACAGATATTAGGGACACTGCAGAGGCGACAGCCAAGAAAAAATGAGGAGGAAGCCACCAGGAGAGGGAAATGGAACATCACCACCTCCCACCTTAATCCACCCCAGACAATAAAGTCACCAAGACCAGCTCTATTGTGAGACAGGAGGAAGAACCGTGCTTGGATTTGTATTTTGTGTTTGTTGGTTTGTTTGGTTTTGGAAAAACAAAGGGTTTGGCCTTCCTTCCTCCTACCTCTGACTCTCCTTGGAAAGACACTTGTGGCAAGATTGTTAGAGCTCTTATCATCAGTATCCAATACTCCCATTCACAGGGTCATAAAGCATTTTTTATATGCACAGAAGACAAGAGGAGGCAAGGCCCTGGGAGACCCAGACAAAGCAAGGACAACTTTAAAAATAACACGCTAAGTTTGGTGTACGCTTGGAGGGTGAAGCAAGCTGGACATGCCTTCTTGTGCAAATCCTCTTTGGACTGCTTTGTATGTCCAATTCAACTAAATGTGTGCTGAGTTCAAACTACTGAAAATAATTACTGTCCTGCTCAAATAGAACAGACACCAAACCAAATGAAATAGTTGTATACAGTTCTTTCAAGCAGAGATAGGTCTAGATCAAAGTTTCTTATCCTTTTTTTCTCTTGTGGGCCTTTGGGCAGACTGGAGAAACCTGTGGATCCCTTCTCAAAAAGTTTTTATTACAAAGGAAATCAATTCTCTTGAAAGACAGTGACCAGAGCAATTTTTAAAAAGTAAGTGCATAGATGCTAGATGAAGATGCCGGGGTTGGGTGAAGCATGACATAATTAAGCATTGCTCTCACATGATGTGGCATGGCGTTAGCACCACCTGGCAAAGATGGCTCAGAGAGTCAGTCAGTCTCGGGCCTCGCGCCTCCACTCCAAGGTATCCTTCCCTCAGCTTTCCAAATGTCTCCTGAAGTACAAGTCCCTCCATGTAACTGTCCACTTCATTCACTTCTAAAAGCTCCAGGATCAAATGCCAAGTCCTCAATTGGCATTCAGAGCCCTACCTAATCTGCCACCTCCCTGACAGCCCCCTAGAAAGTCCTTTCTGATCCTTATCGGCCTTCTTCACACACCTGACTCCAGGCGTGTGTCCTGGCTCGCTCCTCACCGCTATATCTTGGCCTCCCTCCCTGGCTTCTTTAAAGTCTCAGTTCAAATCCCACTGCCTCCAGGAAGCTCCCCATTGGACTATGAGAGCCCCTCCAGGGCACGGACTGTCTTTTGTCTTTCTTTGTACCTACACCCCACCCCATGTTTAGCACAGTGCTGGCACACAGTGGGCACTTAATAAAAGCTTTACTGACTGCCTGTCTGGTCCTACTGTATACACACTGATTTCCTTAACCACTGGGAATGCACGCAGCGTCTGCATTTTGTTGTCGTTAGTGTTAACCAAGAGGCAAACTTTTGAGAGGCACTTAAAGAAAGATACTAAAAGACAAGAAATAAGTGAACTCCTATTTCAAAATTATGAATGTAGCAAAGACAGAAAAATTAGGAAAAGAGAGGCCAGGCAGAGGACAGAGGTGGTAGAGAGTCAATTATCTAAGGGGAAAGACTTTAAATCTGAGAGTAAAGAATTCAAGATCTACTATTAGACTATAAGGGAAATGGACCAGGCCGAGGGTCTCGGCTGTCACTCTAAAAATCTGTGACTCTTACCATACTATGTTTGAAGAGGGGATTGGAAACAAGGACCATGCCAGTCGAGGTGAAGATGACTGTCCAATGCAGAAATGACAGTGCCCAGCCCCCCACCCCAGTCCCTGAAACTCGGGCCTACCTTTTTCATTGGCCACCAGGGGGCAGTGAAAAGTTCTCCACAGTCCCCTCCCCAGCCTAGACACTTTTCCAATTTGACCCAACCCTTGAACCCATATCCCACTGTGTCCAAGACGGAGAGCAAAATGGCAAAAGCCAGCGGCAGAAGAGTGATCTCAATGAAAAGCTTCCTCCCCTCAGGGACCTCATTCTTCCAACAAATATCACTTCTCCCCAAGGCTTACATCACCCACCAAGGATAAATAGGATACGTTTTCTACCCATTCCAGTTGATGTACTGAAATAAAGAGTGTGCTTGGTGGAGGGAAGCTGTCTTAGGAGAAACGAGGGAGAGGCCCGCCTAAGCGCTTGGCATGGGTTAGGAAAATGGTGGCCTTGCATTCACTGGTCCTGGAGAATCCAAGTCTCCCGACAAGCTCCACCTTCAGTCTCTCCTTGATTCAGAGAAAGATCATGGTCACAAATATGGGAAAAACAGGCCTTCTCCCCCAGCAGGTAAAAGCCATCCTAAAAAGGAGTACATGCTACAGGCAACATTTGAGCATAAGTATGTCCTGGAAGAGTACAAGGGCTGAGGCACTGACTCTAACTTGTGATCCAAAGCATGGAAAATGGGGAAACGGCTCATCTCAGGCCAAACTAGAACAGACAGGGGCATGTTTGTCCTTCTCTCTTATGCCGGGTCAACTGACTGTCCAATCATAACCTCTATTCTTAACTGCCATCATCTCTACCCAGAGAAGGATGCACACAAGGAAAGAGCAAAATGTGTTCACCTCTTGTTACTCATGGACCCATGAAATATGGCTGATCACAAACCATACACAGAGTAGACACAAAAAAAAAAGGGTTCATTTTTTTTTTTAAACAATCAAAGAGAAATGAAAAGGTACAAAACAGGCAAGAAACATTTACAGCAGCTCTTTTTGTAGAAGTAAAGAACTGGAAACTACCTGCCCATCAGCAGATAGTGATGGTGCCTGAATGTAACGGAATACTACTGAGATGTAAGAAAGGGTGAAGGGAATGGTTTCAGAGAGACCTGGGAAGACTTCTCTGAACTGATGCAGAGAGAAGGGAGCAGAACCAGGAGCACTACTTGTATAGCAACAACAAGACTGTGAACACAAACAACTGTGAAATACTTCAGAACTCTGATCATAGCAATCACCAACCACAATTCCAGAGTCCCCACTCTCAAACATTTGACAAGAGACACCGGACTCAAGGAGGTTTGTTTTTTGTTTTTTTTTTAACATGGACAATATAATTTTTTTTTTTGCTTTACTAGACATATTTGTTACAAGGGCTTTGTTTTCTTTCTTTTGCAATGAAAAAGGGTTAGATTTTAATGGTGGGGGGGGAGAGGAGGGAAAGAAGATGGATTTTCATTCATTAGAAAAATTAAAATTTAAAACCATGTACATTTATGCCAAGTTTCTTCTACTGTACCACACATACAAAAGCATGCACACACGCATGCAAAACACACACTGTGCTGGAGATAGGGTTGCACACTTATATGTAGATGAATGGCCCAACAAGAGTACCACGAAGGACAAGTAGCATGTGATTATTTCAGGAGATAGGATGTTAAGGAAGACAGAGCAGGCGAGGGTGCAGAAAGCCAGTGTTGCCCAAGAACTTGCTGGCAGGAAAAGCACACCCAAACATGCATGTACATATGTGCTCTAAGCATGTTCCTTCCTCTCTCTGCCACTACCACCAACATCACAAACTGGCAAAGCAAAATAAGGCAAGCCCAGTCGTCAGGACTCACTTATGGGATGGGGGGGGGGGGGGCAGGGGGTGCTGGGGAGGAGTAACAGACACCCCAAGTGAAAAGGGCCTGAGATCCCTCCAGGGCTAGCCAGCTGGATCTTTGAAGAAAAAAAGCTGCCCTGGAAATTCATCATTAATGTCACTGAACTCCCACAACTCCCTTCACATAGTTTGATTTTCACGAATGTTTGGTGAAAGAATAAGATTGTTTAATTTCCTTACCCGGAGAAACAGAATTTCATTAGAAAAAGGCAAACTTCCATTCTCATGCACTTTCAATTTTCCTTTCTCAGTAGATAAGGAAAAAAGCAAAGACATCCTTCTTCCAACAGACCCCTCCACCCATTATCTGCTTCAAAATCCCACCCAAGTACTCTGGTGGAAATAACCTCAGGGAGCCTTTCAAGCTTTCCCATCAAGCATGGGGGAAGATTTCCTGACCACACCCTGGCCATGCAGACCCTTTGGAAAGAGCTACATCAGAGATGCACAATGGGACCGGTCAAAAGGGCAGATAAGAGAGAGGCCAGCACCTCCCCAGCCTCCAGAGCTACCCCCTGCCCTGCCCAACAAACTTCCTTTCTCTTTTCCACACCCGGTGCTACAGGGACATCAGGAGAAACCAAAAGGCCACGTCACTGTCAGCTCCAGACCGCTGGTGAAAAAGGGTCTGCCAGAGCAAGCCCATTAAAAAGAGAGGTAGCCCCCACCTTGAGATACATGCAGGGAGAGGCCAAAACCAGAGACAAACCTGGAGGGCACCAAAGGTGCCCACACATCCTGCCTAGTTCCCAGGAGCTGGATGCCCCAGTGGGGACCCGCAGCTGGCTCTAGGAGAGCTCAGCAAAGCCCACAAAGTCAGCCTAGCCAAGAGGCCCATTCTGGCCATTCAGACACCATAGAGCCAACCCACACATGCACGCTAGCTGACAAGGGCTCAAAGGGAACTCCAATTCCAAACAGCCTGGTCCTCTCAACCAAGAGGCAGATGATGACTGCGTAGGTAAAAGCAGATATAACTGAATTTAGCAGAGTTGGCCTGAGCTAGGGTCAAAGATCACTGAAAGGGGTGTGAGCAGAGGCCCTGACCCCACACTTAAGAACTGTGTCACCAGAGCCCAGTTACTCAACTTCTCTGAACAGTTCACAGCAGCCAGTGTGTCTGCAGCCCCTGCTAACGTTCCACACCCCATGCTCAGCACACAACGACAACTAGTTCATTTGACCTGCACAATAACCTTGGGAAAGGCAGATGCTGTTATTATCTATTTCCATTTTACAGTCAAGGAAACTGAGGCAAATAGAAGTTAAGTGACTTGCCCAGGCTTACACAGCTAACTAGGTCTTCCTGACGCCAGGTCCAGTGCTCTGTCCCATCTAGGTGCCTCTGTTTCCTCATCTGTAAAATAGAGATGATAATAATACCAGTGATAAGTACCTACCTCATAGGGCTACTGACAAGGAGTAAAAGAGATAATATATATAAAGTACTGGGCAAAACATAAACACTACACAAATGTAAATATTATTTGATGTTGTTCAGTCAGTTCAGCTGTGCCCATATCTTTGTGACCCCTTTTGGGGTTTTCTTGGCAAAGGTACTGGAGTGATTTGCCATTTCCTTCTCCACCTCATCTTACAGATGAGGAAAGAGGTAAGCAGGGTAAAGTGACTTGCCCAGGGTCACACAGCTGGTAAGTGTCTGAGGCTGGATTTGAACTCAGGTCTTCCTGACTCCAGGCTTAGTCCTCTATCTACTGCACCTCCTAGTGCCTCATAATCATTATTAATTTCTGAAAGTTGAGAAAGACCAGAAGGTCTGCAGAAGAGATGGGACTGAATGGATGTGAGGCTCAGATGGGAAAGAAAAGCAAGCATCTAATTTGGGAGAGTGTTGAAAACAAGTTCCCTGGCACCAGATGTGCCAAGAAAGAGAGAATCCCTCCCGGTTCATGAGCAGAGGCCAACATGATGAAAGTAAACTGTCCTCATATGAGAGGGCAGCATCTAACCATTGTACTGATCCTTGATTCAAGGTCCAGTGGGTGCTGATAAATGCTGAACAACCAGCTCCCCAGAGGAGAAAATATGCACACAGCAGGACAGCAGTCCTTAAGACGCTAAGCCAAGCTCCACTTCGCAGTGTTGGCTAATTTCAAAGGTGTAAACACTGCCCCTGAAAATTTAACCATCAGCTCTCACAAGCCCTGAAAGAAGTAGTGAGGGCCTGAACCAAGGTGACATCAGTCAGAATGGAAAGGCAACTTGTCCAACATCAGCAACAGCATCTCCATGAGGCCTGCAGGTTTGCCCACACCTTGTAGGCCTTCTCTCCTTTGTTCTTGTGTCCATTTGACAGAGGAGCACACTGAGACCAGGAGGGCAGATGGTGACTGGGCCAGGGTCTTGCAGCTACTGCAGCTCAGAGGCTGGCTTGATTAGAGCTCGGGTCCAGCCCAGCACTCCATTCACCATCCCAATATGCCATGCAAAAATGGCACATTTTCTTCCTATCTCTTCAAAAGGTAATTACAAGCAATGCAGAAATATTTCCCTGGCCCCACAAGGGCAAGCAAGGGAAACTAAGTTGCCAGCTCCCATATTAGATAAAAGTATTTATTTGCTATGTATTTTTCCTTTTGTGAAATCCTCATAAAGCATTTTGATTTCAACAGTTAGTAACATACCTTTTATGTTTGTCCTTCTGTCTCTTAAACTTAACATAACTCATAGATGTCTAAACACTGCACTGCCATGGTCATTCACGAAGGCACACGAGCCTCACTTAGGTTACTGTGCTCTGTTATGTAGCCATCTTGTTGTGAGCCACATTCTCCATTCCCATTTGTTGGGAACATGAAGGCCTACAAGGCCTTGCCACTAGCCCTGCTGATTCTACCTTAGAGTTTCTGACCCTTCCCACTGGCTGAGCTCCTTTACAGGACTTGACGTTTTCTCCAATAGAGTGAAAGCAAAGCCTGGGCCATTTTTCTTCTATTTGTGTATCCAGTGCCTAGTATAGGGCTTGGCACATAGTGTGTGGTTAATAAAGGCTTTTCCTTTCACTCATTCATCTGTTTCTCAAAATGGTAGCTCAAGAATTCAAATAAATGCGTGCCCTTGAACACATCACTTTGCCTCTCCATGCCTCAGTTTCCTCATCCGCAAAAGGAAAAGGCTGGACTAAATCATCTTTATACCCCCCTCCCACGTCTGGCACTTTATGAATCTATAAAAAAGAATTCCAACACTCCTATCCACGTCAGAGTTGGGGTTTTTTTAATCATTAAATTAGCCAAAACTTTGAAAATTATTCTTAAAAAAAACAAAGAAGCAAGATAATTCCAAATACCTACATGCTTTAATTTAAGGCAAAGTAATATCCCCTGAGAATCCCTTGACTTTCACTGTGTCTTGGCCTAAATACACAGTAAAAAGTTTATTTTCAGGACACATCTGGAAATGGGAACTAGGAAGTGACTGAATATCAAGGCCAGAATAGCAAAGGAAGATCATTTGCATCCTCCGTAGTGGTCCAGATGGAAACAACAGCATAACAGGTATGTTCAGGTAGCTATCAGGAACAACAGCTTCCCCATCTGCTGTCTTAAAATGTTAAGTCGTACTCAGAATCCAAATAAGCCAAGTCCTCTGACTGTCCAATATACAAATGAAGCCCCACCCCACAGAAATGGTGGGTCCCCAGAGTCCCTAAGCACACACATGACCACCTACCCCATTGCAAAGTGGCAGTGCTCCTCCCAGGCCACAATCCTGCAGACAAAAAGTGTTCGGGCATAGTCATTAGGCCGAGTCACGAAGTCCACAGGGCAGTCAGCGAGGGGCACATAAACCCTGGGGACTCGGTGATCAGAGGGTGAAAACAAGGCACATTTCCTGAACAGCTCACTGTTCTTATCGGCCAGGAGTTTGATGAATCCAGTAGCTGCCCGAGAATGCTTCTTCTCCAAGATGTAAACCACCTGAAATGATCAAAAGCTGGAGTTAACTTTGCATCATACTAGAAGTCAAGGAGAGGCAGAAAAGAGTCTCTAAGAACAGTCCCTAAGTCAGACAATTTCTCTTGTCCAAGGAAAGCCAATGAACCCACAGACTGGTATTTAGCAATTCTACGTGCCTACGGAATCACCATTTAAGCACACAAAAACATCCGCACTGCATGAAGTGTCCTCATGAGCCTTGGGAGAAAGGAACCCAGCACATTATGAAGGAATACAAGCTCAGTTACAGCCCCCCACCAACGGCCCCCTCTCAGATGTTCAAGGTTCCTTACAGTCACTGCCAGCAGTGACATCTTTAGCCATTTTGACTTGTTTTCCTTAATAAGGGCACCTTTCTTGTTAACCACAACAAGCTTCCTGTTGCATAAGATAGAGGAGAAAACCACATTCCCTAAGACCTGGAAGCAGCCAGGCAGAAAGAGAGATCCATCAACAAGCCCTGCTTCAGGTACTGGGGACACACGAGAGCAGAGCCCTCAAAGAGTTGCCATTCAAATGGGAGCTGGCTGGCTGGCATGCCAGGGGATGCACCAGGACGATCTTCCTGGAAAATCATGACATCACCAAGAAATCTGCCTCACTGAGCCAGAGGAGGCAGCTCCATGGGCACAAGCCAGTCATACAGGCAGGAGCCCTGCACACCAGAACGCCAGAACAGAAGGACCAAAGAGAGGCCTCCTGCCAGACGGGGATGGCTGGTTACCTTGGCACATCTTTGCAGCAAGCTGTCAGGGCAAAGTCTTGGGTCTTGGGGCTTAAGGAGGCTTCCCTGGGGTGCACTCTGTGTGTCAGCATTCTCGTTTCCTAGATGACCAGAATACATCAATGAGTTAAAGATTTCCAGCATCTGCTCAAGCTACACCTCAGGATATAATTCTTAAAGATTCAGGCAATCAGGAAATTGAAGAACTTTCTTGTGATTAGAGGCATGAAGAGCTAAAAGCAGGATTTGATTCCAAGTCCTCCTGACAATGAGTCTGGCCTTTTATTTACTATGAAACATTTTCCATTTATAATAAAAATAGAATTCTGTTGACACATTATGTAGGAAGAATCACAGGCTCTAAGAGTTTTCGAAATTCTTTGTCCCAGTAATGCACCGAGCAAGCTGTGATCATAGCATCATTTCTGCACCCTCCCTCCTCTAGCCAATGGCCTGGGTTTAACAGTGTGTTCTCTGGGCAGGCACCATAAGGAAAGGGGGTAGCAAGAAAGCGCCCCCCCCCGGGCACCCTCCCCCCTCGCCTTCTCTTTGCCTGCGACAGTCCCCCAGGATCCCAGGGGGCCTTGCCGTCTGTTCCACCCTGATCCCTTAGACTGTCCTGGCCTCTTTGGTCACCTGCAGCTGAGCTTCAGACAAAACACTGTCTTCCCCTGTTAGAATGTAAGTTTCTTCTTCAGGGCAAGGCCAGTTTCTCTTCTGCATTCACATCTCTAAGCACTTCGTACAAGGTCTGGCATACAGACAGAGCTGAATAAATGCTTTCTCTATCAGCTAGTTGTGAAATATATTCCTTACAATATTCTGGTGCAATGGGGAACTCAAAACTTGTCATTTCTATTTGACATAAGGCAAGTGAGGTTCTAAGAGGCCAGATGACTCAGACATAATTTAAGTGACATATCTGGCCTACCACCTTGCTCATTCTATGCCTACTATGTGATACTGATGTAACGAACAGTAGGTGAATGAATGAAATAAAAGGCTCTTGAAGGTCATATCCAATCTAACCTCTTCATTTTACAGATGAGGAAACTGAGGTCTAGATGAAGGTACTTCTGCAAAATGAGTCTTTCATTTGCCTTTTCGCTCTGAAATTCAGCCTTCAACCCGATGTGCTTTGCCTGTTTCACATGACTCATTTATGAAGTGTCATACAACAACCCAGAGGACAACACAGGCTGAATGAAGCTAAATCACTTGCATGTCAAAATGCCCTAGAACCCGATGTTATTTAATACTGCCCCAGACCCCAACGAAGAAAAGAGATAGGTTAATTTACTGTGCACATCTGCTGAAATACAACAAAATCAAAATAAACTCTAACTTTTAAAAGACCCAGCCATAATAAACAAAATGGTGGAAAATGGATTATATTTATTAAATTTTAAAAAACCAACCCTGAAGTTCCTGGCTTTTCTTAGTTATATTATATAAAGAGTAAAGTACTTAAATTCCTTTAATGTTTAATTTCCTTTTTAAAAAAAACACTTATAAAATGCACATTCACCCAAGAAACTGAAACCACATCTCTCCAGTAAAGACACATGTAGGCGTTGTACCAGGAGTATTAAAAACCCTCATGAAAAAGTAGCAAGCTAAACATTTTTCAACATTCAATATTTTATATTTTTGCTTGTTATTCTGGCTCCCCCAGCCCCCCACTTCCAAATCCCAGCCTTAACCAAACAAACTGGAGCTTCCAGGTGCAAAAGCAAAGACATATGGGCTAAGCCCCCAAACCAGACAACTGGGGGTGCCTTGCACTCATTATCATTTTTAAATGGCATGGGCCAAAATAAATAAATAAATCCTTTTTGGGACTGGCCCCTTCTTAGTGAAAGCTCAGCTGGAAGCCAACTTTTACCATTCTGGGCGTACTCTGGAAACACTGACATGGTCTGTACTGAATGGGACTGAAGAATGATCAACTGTTTGTTTTTCCATCTATGTTGAAATCATCTACCTACCAGCGTGTCCACTTAGAGCAGAGTTCTCATTGTTCTACAGAAACAAAGTTTTCCAAAGTCTCTGTCACCCCAGCCACAAGTTAAAAAGGAAAACCATCATGCAAAGTTCACTTTTCATTTTAGGCTATGGTCTAAGTTTCCAAGGCCTTTGTGTTCCAGAAAGAATCTAGGAAGAGGATTTTTGAGGGTCCCAGATAACAGGCCACACAAGATGCTGGCTCTCCTCCAAGATTCCCCTCAAAACAGTGCCCTTGGAACATCGTAAGTCGAAGAGGAGAAATTAAGGAAGGGCACATATAAATAAATGTTGGCTACAGTTATTATCACTCTTTCTCCTATATCATCCTGCCTCTCAATAGGGCTACAAAAGCATCTGCCTTCTGGGTTCAAATGAGAAAATATTGCTAAAGCGCTTTGCATACTTCCTGGCACAATAGCAGCTAGTATTGGCGGCATTGTTATTATTACATTGGGAAAGCTGAACAGTATTACGGGTGAACTGCGAGAACAAAGACCATCTACTTTGGATGAGTTCTTCCTCTTTTTGAAGTCCTGTCCACTCTACTCATGTAATTAATTTCCCCTGTCACCACCCCAAAACAGACCCTCATCATCCCATCCCCAACAAGCAGACACACACTGGAAAGATATGTTTGCAAGTCTCCAGAGAGGAGAAAAATGCTACCTCCTAAGCCAGCCCATTATACTTGTGGATAATTCTAACTGTGCAAGTCTTTCCTTAATTCAAACTAAGGGGCAGCTGGGTGGCAGAGTGGGTAGAGTCAGGAAAACTCATCTTCCTAAGTTCAAACCCAGCCTCAGACACTTCCTAGCTGTGTGGCCCTAGGCAAGTGATTTCACCGTTTGCCTCAGTTTCCTCATCTGTCAAATGAACTGGAGAAGGAAATGGCAGACCCCCTCCAGTCTCTTTGCAAGAAGAATTAGACATGCCTAAAAACAAATGAACAAGAACAAAACTTCCAGATGGCGGGGTGCGTGTGTGTGTTCATTCATGTACACGGATCACCCATTTATGCGTTCTGTAGTTATTCTAAAAGGCATTTCTCTCTCTTCCTGCTGACGTTTATTAGAATTTAACAGAAATGATAATGATTTATGTGGATTCTGCATCCCACAAGTTTGTTGAAGTTGTTTCAATTAGTTTTGGATTGGTTCTTTAGAGTTCTTTAAGCACATCATTGTATCATTTAAAGAACGATCCTTCTTTACCTCTGCTCATTTCCTTTGTTCATCCCACCTCTGTGGCAAGCACTTCTCATACTATGTCAAATAGAAGCAGTGACAAAAGATGTCATGTTTTGCCCCTGATTCACTGGAAACAATTAATCTCCGTTACAGGAGTAGTTCTTCGCTTTAGCTATGTACCATTTATCATTTTATGGAGAGATTCATTTATTCCTCTGCTTTCTGGTATTTTGACAAAAATGAGTATTGTATTTTGCTAAAAGCTTTTTTCTGTATTTATTGATGTAATCGTATGATTTCTGTTGATTGTGTTTTTAATATGGTTAATTAAGCTTATTGTTTTCCTAATACTAAACCAGCCCTCAATTCCAATCTGACCAATGAGTGTAATCTTTGGATATGGTATTTTAGCTTCTTTGTTAATACGTTACTTAAAAGTTCTATATCGAGGTTCATTAGGGATACTGGTGCATAGTTTCCTTTCTGTTTTTATTTTTTCTGATTTATGTATCAAGACCTTATCTGTATGAGAAGGAATTTGATAGGATTTCTTTTTTGTTTTGTTAATAATTTATGTAATGCTGAAATTAATTGCTATTTGAATGTCTGATAGAATTCATTTGTGAATCCATCTGGTCCTGCAGTTTTCCCTTTCAAAGTTAATTTGTAGCTCGTTCATTTTCCTCCGTCGAGAATTAGCCAGAAGAGATACAAGTAAGAATGACAGTGCACTGAGTATCTTGCTTCCCAGTGTCTGGAGGTCCAGGGGCTGCCCAGTAAAACTGAAGCGTGTGGCCACAGGGGTTTTTGTGAATGACAAGTAACAGCAGAGAGAGCACCAGCTGCAAGCTGGTCTTCCAAAAACAAAAGGAAAAGGTCAGGGAAGAGCTCATGTGCACCAGGCTTCCAGGGAGAATGAAGGAGAAAAAAAGCCAACAAACATGGAAGGAATCCTTCAAAGAGCAAATAGCAGAGGAGAGTCCTGACCAGTAGCAACAAGCTGCAGGTTCATGGAATGGGATGGAGAAAAAGCAAAAGGAATTATTGAACATTTGGAACAAAATGACAATGGGGAGGAGGAAAAGGAGAATGGCTAGCATTGTAATCACACTGGAAGCTTTGGAAGGGCTTTCCATATTATCTCATTTTGATTATCTCACTTGATCATTAAAGAAACCCAAGGAAGTGTGTGTGTGTGTGTGTGTGTGTGTGTGTGTGTGTTCATCCTTTGGTGCCAAAGACCATGCCATCACAGAAATGATGACATGACTTGTACTTGACTTTGTTTTGAGGGAAGGAGGGCTATGCAGGTCACCAGCCTCACTTCTCCTCCAGACCCATCTGAATCCAGTGACTAGATATTCATCAGGATGACTGGAGATGACCCAGGATGAGGCAACTGGGGTTAAGTGACTTGCCCAAGGTCACACATCTGTGAGTGTCAAGTGTCTGAGGTGAGATCTGAACTCAGGTCTTCCTGACTCCTGCATTGGTGCTCTATCCACTGCACCACCAAGATGCCCCACCCAAGGAAGTAAGTACTATCATTAGCCCCATTTTACAGGAGGGCTTAAGTGACTTGTCCAGGGTCACACAGCCAGAATAAGAGTCTATGATTGGATTCAAACTCGAGTCTTCCTGACTCCAACTCCAGTAGTCAATATTTGCTGTGCCACTCCAGCTGCAAGGCTGTGAACACAACTGTATCCTCTGAGAAGGAAATGGGTCTCCATGCTCAAAGGATTGGCATGAATCCAGAGAAGCCACAGAAATACTGGGATCTCGTCCAGTTCTGACCTGTCTTGAACATCATTCAGCCACTTTATCCAGGCAATCTATTAACCTCGACATCCTTGGGGAACCCCAAGCCTCAGATGGCTGGCCTGTTAATGGTGCAGACCCCAACACCCTGCTCACAAGCTCACCAGTTCAGAATCAGGGTGGTAGTCAAGGAGGATCCTCTAGTTAGAGGGAATGGTAGCTTAGAGGCCATCTGGCTCACCCCCTCATTTGTCAGATGATGAACTGAGATGTTGACTCTCTCTCTCCCCTCTCAGGTGTACTGCCTCCCTCAAATATCCCTGGCATCCGCCCCCTTCCCTCCACTCCTAGGAATAAGCCATACCAGATACACACATGTGACCAGGTATTTTACACAAAGTATCATTCTCTGCTAAAATAAAATGCTACTTAAAGCCATATACATATATGTAAAATTAATAGAAAAGTAATCCTGTTTCACTAAATTTAACCATGCTTTCCTTGTACATGGGCCCAATGAATGTGATGGCAAATACACTGGGTTGGAAGGAGGAAGAGTCCTCTGATCACTGTCCTGCTCTCAGGTCCCACACTGTACCCTTACTGAGCTAGCCTCTGAGGATGGCCCCTGCTCTGGAGTCCGGCTGCTTGGCCATGACTCCTGGGTGCTCCTTTGTATTACTGTGAAATCTTAATTTTTAATGATTCCTCATGATTAATTCCCTCGTTAGCATCCTCATTTCCACTCAGCACTCGCTGCTCTCAATCTTCCCTCAACCCAGGAAATGTTTGACTTATTTGGTGTTTGTTAAATTCAAAATTAAAAACCAAACAAATAAATGGAAAAAAAGAACAGTGAATAGACTTGTAGTAAATAACAGCGACTTTGCCGGGTCAGGCCAGTCATTGGAAGGCGTGCACTAGAGGCTCTTAAGGAGAAACATTCTGTCAGAACTGAGCATCAGCAGCTCTCATGTTTAGCCAAAGGGGAGTAGGCATCCAGGCAAGGTGAACAACCACAAGAGACGCCATTTTCATTTTCCAGCTAGTCTCTGAATACAATCCAGAACTATGGAAATAAGGGCTTATCATTTGCTTTCCTGGGCGACATAGCCAATTCTCCAAGGCACAGAGTGCCCTTGAGACTGAATGTGTGTGACTGTTTGGGAAAAGAAAATAGGGTAAATTTCAAGAGGAACAAGAGAACCGCAGGGACACCTGGTGATGGCTCCCCACCAGCGTCAACCCCAAAGGAATGAGGCACAAGTGGGAGAAATGAATGCCCTGTGGACCAAAGGAGGGAATGCTGGGGCTGCAGGAGATGGTGATCTCGGGAAAATCAGAAGCAACAATAAGTGCACCAGGGATCCTGCTGTGAGGCCTGTCCGCACATAAACCTGAAGTCTCCATGGATAAGTCTCAGGACAGAGAGAAACGAGTAACAAAACTCCAGCAGAGGCTACCAAAACAGGAACTAGGGGATAAAAAAAGCAAGAGTATCTTTCCATGGAGAGGCAAGATAAAGAGATTACATCACTGCCTTCCAGAACCTGAAAGCATTACAAAAGGTAGAGAAGAGCAGAAAAGGAGCAGTCCAACAGAAGGCCACCCTTATGGCTTACGAAGGGCACTAAGCAAGAAAATCCATCATCAAAAAAAACTGAACAGGAAGCATGGCAGGATGACCTTATTCAGAAGACCCAGTATGGAGTCCTGACTCCTTCCCACAAATACAGGATGGGGAAAGACTGTCTTTGGCATAAGTAGAGCATTAAAGAAATGATCTAGATATCTAGACCACGGTGGGCCACAAGTTAAATCTAAGTAGAAAGAGCTCTGGATTTTGAATCTGGAAAGCTAGGTTCATGCCCTAGTTCTTTTACTTAAAAGTCCTGTGCCAATGAACATGGTCACTTAATTACTTCCATAGAGTTTTACCACCTATAAATGGATGGTAAAACACACTCCACTGGCCATGAGCAAAGTCCCTTGTAAACCTGAAAGTGCTCTCTAACTGAAAGGTATGACTATGAAACTTCTATCTTCCCAAAGTCAACAAAACAAATTCAGTGTTGCATACTGTAATTAGACAATGGTGATGTCTACACTTTTAACACCACACCCTTCCTAGACAATCTATGCTGCCTCTCTTATGCTCTTTCCCACTGCCTGGAGAATGGAGAGGGGATGGTCCTATCACTTCGGTGGACATCCACTCCAAAAATGAATCAAAGCAGCCAGTGGGCGGTAGAAAACCCACCTTCTGTTTGAACACAAAAGAGAAGAAGGGGGAGGACACAGCCTCCTCCAAGCCAACTCATTTTTTATTTCTATCGCTGTGATTTGAAATGAACCAGACAGAAAAGTGATAATTACAAGAAGTAGGAGACATGAAAAACAGCATAAGAGGAGGAAGAAACTGATGTTTACAGATTGTATCTCTTCAGGGACCCAATGGATCCCCCAGGAAGCCAAATGCTTCCCCCTTTCCAAAGGAGCCTAGATGGGAAATGGTTTCTCATTAATAAGGAAATAAGCTCTCAATGCAAATCAAGCAAGTGCTGGATCTCTGCAGCCAGACTGTGAGCAGAGATGAATCTGCTTCTTATGCCAAACTAGGAACTCTAGGAATCTTCTAATTAGTTTATCCCATAAGGTCTGGGTAGTGAGATCCGCAGCAAGTTATCAAACAGATGGGTGGCTGGGTCAGTCTTAATATCAATAACATGCAATGAAAATCTAGCTCCAATGTGAGGAGAGCAGTTATAAGACTTGGCTGAATAAAGCTGGAAAAACCACGAAGTCATGTTGCTGGATCCACAACAAAGTTATATTACATAATCACAACTGGACCCTCACTATGGGAAGGCAATCATGCCTTTTACACCTCCCTCACCAAGTCATTATCTCTTACCTCCCCAAACCCCTCATGGCTGCTCCTCCTTCTCCTTCTGCTCCACCTCCTCAGGTATAAAGCTCATCTTCATTTAACTAAAACATTCACACAAAACCCCCTCTTCTCCCCTGGTCCCACCTCCTATCACTCAGATGCTTTCTGCCCATTCTCTCCTCCTGCATCCCTTTCACATGCAGAGGGGGCCCTTCTCTTTGCCAAAGCAAGCCCATTTCCCTGCACAAATGGCCTCCCTCTACTCCCCCTCCTCTAACCGAATGACTCCTCTACCATCCTCACTCTGTCACTGACCTTTGATCTCTCCCTGTCTCCTGGCTGATCCCTACTGCCTCCAAATATGCATGGCTCTCCACCCTCAGAAAACCCTTCCCTGAAACTGCCATCCTCTGTCTCCCTCCTACAACAAATGCTTCCTTTCCTCTTGTGTCTCTTCATAACTCACTGCAGTCTGCCTTCGGAGCTTATTTAACTGAAACTGCTTGACCCAAACTTACCAACAATTTCCCAACTGCCAAGTCTAAAGGTCTTTGGTCAAACTCCATTTGATTTCTCTGCAGCTTTGGATACTGCCAATCAGTTCACCAATAGCCATTTATGCCAGGTACTTCACTAAGCCCGAGGGACAGCCCTCAAGGGGCTCACCATCTAATGGGGGAAACAACAGGCCGACAACTCTGAACAAACAAGATATAGACAGGAGAAATCAGAAAAAACGGGCAGAGGGACGAAGTAGAATCAAATGGCATCAGGAAAGTCTTGTTGAAGGAAGCCAAGGGAGGCCAAGACACAGAGGAGATAAAGGGGAACATCCCAGGGGAAGGGCCTGGAGTCAGGAGATGGAGCAGAGAGAACGTAAGGGGAGCAAGATATAAGAAAATCAGAAAGACTGAGAAGGATGGAGCGGGCAGGTCATGAAAGGACCTGATGATTACCCTGGAGACGACAGAGTCACTGGGATTAAATGAACAAGAAGGCCACAGAGTGAGACCTGCAGGGCCCCAAGAGAGAGGGACATCAACCAGGAGACTACTGCGCAGTCCAGCTGTGAAGCAGATGGGGTGGTGACACCAGGGTGATGACAACGTCGGAGGAGAAAAAGGATAAAGAAGTAAAGCCAAAAGGACTTGGCAACAGACTGAATACAGGGGTGAGAGATAGTGAGAATCAAGGGTGACTCCCCTTGAGAGCAACAGACTAAGAAACAGGAAGGGTTCGAGGGAGGTGGAGATCCGCATCAGGCTTTCACGTCTCCAGTCTCCCTCCCTGCTTCTCTGCCCTTCTCAGGTTCCTCTGCTGGGTCTTCCTCCGGGCCACAGCTATGACCCATGAGTGACTCCCAAGGCTCCCCTCCACTTCTCCTTCCCTAGGACTTGGCTGGGTAAGCCTGGCAGCTCACATGAAATCAGTTCTTATCTCTAGGCTGATGATTCTCAATCTGTTTAATCCAGCTTGAGTCTCTCAAACACTCCACGGACATCTCACGGATATGTCCTATAAACACTTTCAACTCCACCTACCCAATCTGACTTACCTTATCACTGTCCAGGGCACCACCACCCTTCCAGGGGACAGCTCACAGGCCGATCCGCTCCAAATCAGCTACTGAGCCCTGTGAACTGGCCCTTTCTAATAACATCGTCTAATGCAGCCACCACGCTGCTGCAGAGCCTCATCACGCCGCAAGCGGAAGGATGCCATAGCCTACTGCTTGATCTGCCTGCTCCAAGTCTCTCCCTACTCCCATTCATTTATCAGATTCATCATCCTAAAGTGCAAGTCTGACCATGTCTCTTGTTGGAACTGAAATACCACCTGGATCAAATAGAAAATCTTATGCTTAGCTTTTCCAGCTTCCTAACCTGGACCCCTGCTATCTTTCCATGTGTTACTCCCCACCAACACCCCCACATACCCTACGATATGGTGGCCCTGGCCACCTTGCTGTACCTCACACCAAACACTCCATCTCCCAGCCCATGGCATTCCCACTGGCTAGCCCCAATGCCTGGCATGTGCTCTCTCATCACCCACACCTTCTGGCTCCCTTCAAGGCCCACCCAAAATCCTGCCAGGTGCAAGAAGCCTTTTCTGATGCACTTTAATTCCAGTCCTTTCCTGCTATGGATTCTCTGCATCGCTTTAGGGTGTGTAGGGTTGTCTATCTAATGTCTCTCCCGTTAGGCAGTGAGCCCCTCGGGGGCAGAAACTATCTTTTGCTTTCCTGTGTATCACCAGGGCTAAGCACAGTGCCTTATACCACGTTTTAGGTGCTTACTAAATGCTGACATAACCTGACATATTGAGCGACAGACTCAATGAAGAGATTCTGGAGAGAGTACATTTCCAAAGCACTTGAAATGTTAAAAAGCGCTTTCCTTAGCATTCCCAGGAGGCATAAGGACTGTTATTTTCATTTTTCAGCTGGGGAAACAGAGGCTCACAAAGGGGAAATGCCTTGCCCTCAGTCACTTGTTTCATGAAGCAGACCCTCCATCTCTCAGCTCTGTACATTTTCCCTCCCCCACACCAACTATTGACCTCTCTGGCTAGGTTTAAGTTCCAACCCAAATCCTACCTTCTATAAGAACCTTCCCCAACCCTTCTTAATTCTAGCAGACACTGAATAAACGTTTACTGACTGCCTGACTGACTACAAAGAAGATAGCAAAATACACTTCTCTCTCCTTTGCAGAGGTGGGCAAGCCATAGGAGTGAAAAACAGGGTGGAATGTCAACAGTTCATGCAGTCAATCTGTTAATAATTTTTGTTGTACCTCACACAATTTTTTATTTTTTTTCTCTTTCTCCTTCTTTGTTTTAAGAGTTGTTTTTTTTTTTTTTGGTCAGAGGATTCAAGCTCTAGAGCTGGAAGGGCCCTCAGAGACCATCTACTTCTACTCCCTTACTTTACAGATGAGGAAAGGAGGCCCAGAAAGGGCCAGTGATTTATCCAAGGTGAAACAGAGAATAAGAGGTGAGATTGGAAGCCAGGTCCTCTAACTTCTGGGCAAGAGAGAGATGTTTGGAAATGAAGATGTGAAAATAAAACAGGTCAATAAAAATGTTAAAAATAAAATTAAGCAGCCTTCAACAAATACTACCTTTCAAAACTATTTTTGCCCACTGTTAAAGGAGTTTTTTGTTTTTGTTTTTTACTGTTTCCATTTTCAGACTGGGACTCTTGATTTCCTAGCTGTGGTATATCGACCTCAGATAAAAGGGGGAGGGAGGTGTTTCCCTTTTAAATCTTATTTCTATTACTACCTTTTGTTTTTACAATAGCATCATTCTAAAAAGATCCTTCCTCCTTTACCACCTTTCCACTGTCATCCTTTGTTAAAAGATTTATAAAAACAGAGTCATTAGCAAAAGTACAACAACATGTCAATTATGTCTGACAATCATTATAATACTATACATGAAGGGGCCACCACCGCTACAGAAGGAGGTGATTTTACTCCACTCCTTTCCTCAGTCAATCAATCAGATGAAATTTCTTCTCAGAAACACTCCTAAGGAACCAGGACCTGAGCACTCAATCATTTGTTCAGAAAAGACCATTTGGGGATTTATAAAACTGGCCACATGTTGGGATGAGGATGCTTCACCCATCGCACCTATGTTACATGAACTGATTGCTTATGTCCATATCGTGTCCCACATGTGCAAATACTGCTCTCACTGTCGTCAATACATCAGTTGGACCAGCTCAGCAGTAGGAGTCCAACAAGCACCAGGGGCCTCCTCCAAAACATGACCTTAAACACCCTATCCCAGAGAAACTTGGGAACTGATACAATGATGAGGAAGATGATGGGATTGAGTTCTGTCATGGGAAGCACTGTGTGAACCTTGCACTCTGGAAATGGTTTTCTCATTCATTAAGAGAAATAAGCAGCAACACCTGAAGGCAGTTTATGGTGTTGGAATAAAAACTACTGAATAATATGCATCTTCAACTCTTCTGAAGTCTCAGTTTACTCCTTTGTGACCTGTAGAATCTGTCCTCCTCACAAGAGTATGAGATTCATATGAGATCACATCTGTAAAGAATTCTTCAAATCTCAAGACATTTAATAAAGGGCAGTTATTTTGGGGCTTTGGAGTCTTCAAGACTGATAGGATCTCAGACAAAGCAAAGCAAAAATAAATCTAATAAAAGAGATAAACAGGAAGACTACATTTTGCCAAAGAATAACACAATGAATTAATCAATACTAAATACATATTCACCAAATGACATCACCTCCAAAGCCTTAAAAAAAAGTACAAGAGGAAACAGACAATTTATCCCTCTCAAATCTAGATAAATCTAACCAAAAAATAAACAAGAAAGAAGTTAAGGACCTGGATAAAATTTAGAAAAGTTGCATATGATAGACTTCTGGAAAATATTAAATGGGAATAGAATGGCACCTTCACAAAAAAAAAGAAAAAAAACGTTAGGGCATTAAAATCTCACAAACAAATGGAGAAAAATCAAACTATAAAATGCGTTTTTACTAACATATCCAATAAGGGTCTTTGAAGCAAAGATTAAAAATTGATTGGAAACTGAATAACTTAAATCCTAAAACGTGGCTCAACCAATCACTAAATATTTACTAAGCACTTACTATGTGCCAGGCACCGAACTAAACATTGGGTAACAAAAAGAAGCAAGAGGCAGTCCCTGCTCTCAAGGAGCTTACAGTCTAAGAGGGGAGAAAACATGCAAATAAGTATCTACAAAGCAAGCTAACTAGGAAATAACTAAAAGAGAGAAAGTACTAGAATTAAGAGAGTTTAGGAAAGGCTTCCAGTAGAAGGTGGGATTTCAGTTGAGACTTGAAGGGAGTCAGGAATGTCAGCAGTCAACATGGAGGAGAGAGAACATTCCATGCAGAGGGGACAACCAGAGAAAATGCTCAGAGTCAAGAGATGGAGTATCTTGTTTATGGAACAGTTAAAAGGTAATTGTCACTGAACTGAAGAAGTTATGTCAGGGAATAAGGTATAACATTGAGAAGGTAGGAGGAGGCTGTTCTGGGAGGTGGTAATGAGCCCCTGGAGTTTATCGAGTAGGGGGTCAGTCACATTAACAGACCTGCATGTTAGGAAAGTCACTTTGGTGGCTAAATGGAGGATGAAATGGAGAAAGGAGAGGCTTGAGGCAGACACACCTGTCTTCAGGTTGGTGCAATAATCAAAGCATGAGGTGATGAGGGCTGCACTAGAATGAGCACAGCATCAGGGGAGAAGAGGGGACTAGCAAAGAGATTCTGCAGAGATGAAATAGACAGGCCTTGACAACAGCTTGGATATGATGAATAAGAGAGGAGGGTCCAGGATGACTCCTAGGTTGTAAACCTGAGGGACTGGGAGGATGCTGTTACCTTCTACAGTAGAAATAATCAAAATTTTCATTAAAGATAATGATAACAACAGGACAACAGACCATGAAGATCAGGGGTTAAGCAAGAATGTCCATTATCGCCATTATGAATCAACACTGTACTAGAAATGATAGCTATAGCAATAAAATAAAAAAAAGAAATGAAAAGAATAAGCATAGGCAAAGAAAAAGTAAAATTATCACTTTTTTCAGATCATAGGATAGCTAGAAAATTACAGGGTTAGAACAGATTATGATAGGGTTAGAAAACCCTTGAGAATCAACGAAAATACTAACTGAAATAATTAACAACTTTTAAAAGTTGCAAAATATAAAATAAATCCAAACCCTCAGCATTTCTACACATTACCAATAAAATGCAGCAGGAAAAGATAGAAAAAGAAATTGCATTAAAAATAACTACAATTAAAAATAATTATAGATAGTATAATGCTCAGAAGTCTACCCACAAAAACACACCCAGGAACTACATGAACACAATGACAAAACACTGTTGCCAAAAATAAAGTCAAATCTAAATAACTGGAGAGATATTAATTGCTCATTGGTAGGTCAAGCCAATATAATAAAAATGACAATACTACCTAAATTTATAATTATAATACTAATAATACTAAATTAATTCAGTGCCATACCAATCAAACTACCAAAGTGTTACTTTATAGAACTAGGGGAAAACAAATTTCATTTGCAGGATCAAAACATCAAAAATATCAAGGTAATCAATTTTAAAAATGGGAGGGAAAGGGGCCTGGCAGTATCAGATCTCAAACTACACTACAAAAGCTATAATTGTCAAAACAATTTGGTACGGGATAAGAAATGGGGAGTTTCATCATCGGAAGAGACTAGGTACCCAATGGAGAACAGTTAAGTTTCCATTTGATCTGAAAGGTCTGGCGGAGAGGCAGAGAAGTCCCACAGGAATACAGCAATGTGGGAAGTGAGGAGATGGCTCTGAGGTGCCTGCTCTACCCTTCGCACGGAGGAGTAGAGGGGGTTGAAGAGGGGGGCATCCCCAGGCTGAGAGGGTCTTGCAGAATGGTTAAGTTTCCCAGTGATGAGTTTCCTGGAGCCAGGTGGGAAATAGTTCATTTTCCTACTGAAGTTTCTTCACCAGACTCTGGGATTTTGTGACTGAGTATCCCTTCAGTTTCCAGCATCCTACAAATTGTGTTTTTGTCTTAGTACAGTGCCTGACACATAGATAGCACTCGGTAGCTTATTAGCTATACTAACTGCTTTCCTCTTAGGGACCAGAGCCTCAGTAAGGGAAGAAAGGCATTGCCTGTGAATTTCTAAGGACGCAAGGATTCCAGAGGTACTCTAATTACAGCATCTCTCTTGGTGACCATGAAGATTCAGGGGAATAAAAGAGTGGCTACTCATGAGACTAGATCCCAAAATAATCTGTTTAGACTCTAGGTCATAGGATTTAAAGCTAGAAAGAAACTCAGGGGATCATCTAACCTAATTCCTTCATTTTACAGATAAAGAAACTGAGGCTCAGAGATTCTTGTATAAGTACACCACTCCCAGGAGTGTCTCTCTTTCCCTTCCTAAGGAAGAGCTATTCCTCATTAGGGTTTCAGTATCTACGCCTTTACTGAGGCAGACACTAACTGCTTTTCTCAGAAGCAATAAGACTATCTCAAAATGATCTCAAGCAATCAAACTACTTCCAAAAAAAAGGATGAAATATCATCCAAAAGCCAACTATTCAAAGGACAAAACTCAGTGAAGAAACACAAAACTCTGTACATCCCCATTTGTCCCAGGAGCTTCGTTTTCGTTCATCTCCCTGAGGCTGGGAAGTCATAAAATAGCTTGGTTCCGTCTCAGGATGAGCGCAGCTCGCCTGCCTACTGGGCATGGTGTCCTGAGGGGGTCAGGATAACAGATCCATCATTTACACAGGCAGCCTGCTGTAGAGCTTCTTTGATTTCACAAAGCAGGGTATCGCCCAGGGAGACAGCGTCGAGGCGTTTCATAAGAATTGGAATCTTTCCTTAATAGTGTTTACTGAGAACACACATGAGCAATCTCTCTCCCTCTGCAACACCAGACTGATAAATTATTCATTTAGAATTCTCATTTACAAACATATGGACACATACCCACACACACCAAACAACTTTCCTTTGTCCATCTTGTTGTTCTTGTTGGTTAGCTTTTGAAGTTTGAAATTTTCTGTAAGCACTGCAGTCTTTCTCGGAGAGGCCTGGAAGACTTCTGTGAGCTGATGCGGAGTGAAAAGGAGTAGAACCAGGAGAACTTTGTCTACAGCAACAACCACAGTGTGCCAGGGATTTTTCTGGTAGACTTAGTCCTTCATAGCAATGCAAGGACCTGAAAAATTCCCAATGGACTCTTGAGACAAAATGCCTTCCACAGCCAGAGAAAGAACTATGGGATTGGATCTCAGAGTGAAGCAGACCGTTTTCTCTTGGATTATGTTTTGTTTTGTTTTGTCTTCATGGTTTCTCCCATTAGTTTTAATTCTTCTATGCAACATGACTAAAGTGAAAATGTATTTAATAAGAACGTATGTGTAGAACCTGTATAAGACTGCACACCGTCTTGGGGAGAGAGGGGGAAATCTAAGATATATGGAAGTGACTGTAGAAAATGGTACCAAATAAATAAATTAATAATGATAAAAAAGAGAAATGGGGGAAAAAGAAGTGCAGTGTTCCTCTGTCGGGCACGTGAGGCAGCAGCAGGACGGCTCTAAAAGTTCTTAAGGAAGTGATGAGAGCCATTTTCTTTTAAAAACGGAGTTTTGCACTGCTTGTCTCACTTAGAATATTCCTCCTTTTGTTACATGCATGTGAATGTGCACGTGCACACGCAGTCTGTGCACTTAGCCTGCAGGCGTTCAGTGGGAGGGGCTCAGGGGCTGAGGAACTGTCTTGGGCAGGTTTGTGTTCACTCTTCTGAGACCCTTATTAAGCCTTTGGAAGAAGACTCAACACGGCGACCAACAACCACCAAAGGGGTTTTCTGTAGGAACGCTGAAAAGAGCTAATGAACAGGCCAGAAACATGGATGGGGAGGGAAGATAGAAACCTTCCAGTTAGGCTTTTCAAGAACTTTCTGTGGAAGGAATACACATTCCAGCTGGATGCATTTTAAGTGCATCTTACAGTAGGAAGAGATTGAGCAATCTTGACCTTTAAGGGCTGGGTCTGACAGTGAACTTTGTCCAGAAAGGAATTCAGGCCCTGACCCCAGTTCAGGGATAGAAGCAACACACATATTTATTGAACACTGAGATATTCAGGGGCTACTAAGTGGCCATGTAGTGGATAGAGCTCTGAGCCTGTAGTCTGGAAGACTCCTCTTCCTGAGTTCAAATCTGGCCTCACATACTTATGAGCTGTGTGACCCTGGGCAACTCATTTAACCTTGATGGCCTAAGTTTCCTCATCCATAAAATGAGCTAGAGAAGGAAATGGCAAATCACTTCAGTATCTTTGCCAGGAAAACCCCAAATGGGGTCATAAAGAGTCAGACACAACTAAAAAGTAATTCAGCAACAACCAATTCTATACCCAAGGTACTGTACGAGGCACCGTGCCAAGCACAGTAAAGGCGGCAAAGAATAGGACAAGGGCCCCACCCATCAGTAAGCTACAGAGTAAGTGCAATTAAGGAAGCAGGACACGAATATGTGAAAGGCTACATGGAAGACTGAAGAACCACTCAAGAGAACAATACATCAGAAGTCTCAGAGCAGTCAAGACAAGACACATGAACCGTACTAAAAGTTCCAAGGAAAGGAAGATAGATTCAGGATGGTGAGCAGGGAAGGCTTTGACAGAGGATCTGAGGATGAAGAGGTAAAGACAACCCCCACGTATGAAATAGGAGAGACAGTGAGTAATGGCACCAGAGACAGGTTTAGTGAAGGGAGGAGGAGCTTTCAGGGAAATGGTAATGAACATCACTTTGGATACAGTGAGTGTGGGATATCTGTGGGACTTCTGGGTGGAGATGTGGGTCCAGAGCTTGCAAGAAGAAGTGGGAAGCAATAAAGATTTGGGAGCCATCAGTCTGAAGGACTGAGACTGGAGGAGAAAGAGCAGAGAAACAAGAAAGGAAGCCCAACTCTATAGCCTTGAGGGAACATTCACTGTGAAGGATAAGAAAAAGGAGAAGAGGGCAAGGAAGGAGACAGAAAACAAGCAGATGAGAGGCAGGAGAACCAGCGAGAACCAGTAAGTATGAGAAGC
This sequence comes from Bettongia penicillata ogilbyi, assembly GCA_023548195.1. Taxonomy (NCBI): domain Eukaryota; kingdom Metazoa; phylum Chordata; class Mammalia; order Diprotodontia; family Potoroidae; genus Bettongia; species Bettongia penicillata. Next base: position 16,382,927 of record JAJHZJ010000134.1, on the reverse strand, counting down.
CAAGGGAGGAGGAAATATGATCAAGTGCAGTGAAATAAAAGGGAACAGTTGAGCCTCCTTCAGAAATAAGTGTGTTAACCTGATGAACACACCAGGATGAAGGCTGTTCTCAGCATGGGCACCTGGCAGTGATCCATTCCATCACTGCCTAAAACAGAGCAAAGAACTTTAAAAAAAAAAAAAAAAAAAAGGACCCAGGTATTGGGGAATGAATGACCAAGCTGTGGGACAGGAACATAATTAAGTGTTACTGTGTGGTCAGTGAGACAGCCTGAAGATATTCAGATACGCAAGGACTCCAACAAGGTAAACAAAAAAAAGAGCTGCCAAAGCGGAGTGAGCTCTAGGGACCAGAAGGCTCAGTCATGAAACATAGTCACAAAGTCCTCCCTTCTCTTCAGCAAAGGGGATTAGGACAGCACAAAGCTGCAGACACTTTCAAACAAAACTTATTTTAAAAAACTTTGGATCACAAAACACAAAAGATACTTTCCAAGGTTGTAAAAGTAAGCAAAGTGGAAAGAAACACCAGTTCAACTAAAAGTTCTAACATTCAAATCAAACTGGCCAAAGCCTTCCTATTTTCCTTAGAGATATAACACTATATTTGAATACTGGCATCAAAATACATCATAAGCCTCAATTCAGAGTAAGTTAAGTTAGGAAACTGGGCAAAGAATTTTACAGTAAGTTTCTCTGATAAATATCTGATTACTCAAATATATAGGGAATTAAACTAAATTTATAAAAATAAGAGCCTTCCCCAAATGATAAATGGTCAAAGGATATGAACAGTTCTCAGAAGAAGAAATCAAAGCTATCAACAGTAACATGCAAAAAATGCTCTAAATCATTATTGAGTAGAGAAACGAAAATTAAAACAACTCTGAGATACCACTTTGCACATATCAAATTGGCCAACATGACAGAAAAGGAAAATGACAAATGTTGGAGGGGAAGTGGGAAAATTGGGACATTAATGCACTACTGGTAGAACTGTGAACTGGTCCAACCATTCTGGAGAATAATTTGGAACTATGTTCAAAGGGCTAAAAAACTGTATCTGCGACCCAGCAATACCACTAGTAGATCTGTACTTCAAAGAGATCAAAGAAAAAGGAAAAAGACCCATATGTACAAAAATATTTCTAACAGATCTTTTTGTGGTAGCAAAGAACTGGAAATTGAGGGGATGCCCATCAATTGGGAAACAGTTGAACAAATTGTTGTATTGATTGCAATGGAATACTATTGTGCAAAAAGAAATGACAAACAGGATGTTTTCAGAAAACTCTGGAACTTATGCAAAGTGAAGTAAGCAGAACCAGGAGAGCAAATTACACAGTAACAGTAATATTGTAATAATGATCAATTGTGAATGATTGGGCTACTCTGATCAGCACAGTGATCGAAAATAATTCTAATGAACCTATGATGAAAAAGCTACTATCTATCTCCAGAAAGAGAACTGATGGACTCTGAATGCAGACTCAAGTAGAATTTTCTTACTTTAAAAAAAAAAAAGAGATGATCCTTCAAGATAGCAACTAAGAACTCATTAAAATAAGAAACCTCATTTTGTGAAATGCTCTATTCCTTGGAACTGCTCCTAGGCATTACATAAATACAACTAGAGAGTATGCACCCCTCTAAAGAATATTTTGGGGCACGGGCAGGAGTGCGGGAGGGGAGAGCCAGTAGCACTAGTGCTCAACATGAATCTTCTGTCACTGACTTCACTCTGAGTGAGCACTAAAAATTACCAAAAGTCTCTGAAAAGATTCATTGGTTCAAGTCTATCTTTTCTTTCCAAAAGGGACCCATAATGCAATCATTCTGCAGACATTCCCAGAACTGGCATATCATGATGCTTTTCCCCCTAGCTGTGCCTCAGAGAGCTACCGAACCTCCATCCTCACTAACTGGTAGGTGTTGCTTCTATCCCTGAACTGGGGTCAGGGCCTGAATTCCTTTCTGGACAAAGTTCACTGTCAGACCCAGCCCTTAAAGGTCAAGATTGCTCAATCTCTTCCTACTGTAAGATGCACTTAAAATGCATCCAGCTGGAATGTGTATTCCTTCCACAGAAAGTTCTTGAAAAGCCTAACTGGAAGGTTTCTATCTTCCCTCCCCATCCATGTTTCTGGCCTGTTCATTAGCTCTTTTCAGCGTTCCTACAGAAAACCCCTTTGGTGGTTGTTGGTCGCCGTGTTGAGTCTTCTTCCAAAGGCTTAATAAGGGTCTCAGAAGAGTGAACACAAACCTGCCCAAGACAGTTCCTCAGCCCCTGAGCCCCTCCCACTGAACGCCTGCAGGCTAAGTGCACAGACTGCGTGTGCACGTGCACATTCACATGCATGTAACAAAAGGAGGAATATTCTAAGTGAGACAAGCAGTGCAAAACTCCGTTTTTAAAAGAAAATGGCTCTCATCACTTCCTTAAGAACTTTTAGAGCCGTCCTGCTGCTGCCTCACGTGCCCGACAGAGGAACACTGCACTTCTTTTTCCCCCATTTCTCTTTTTTATCATTATTAATTTATTTATTTGGTACCATTTTCTACAGTCACTTCCATATATCTTAGATTTCCCCCTCTCTCCCCAAGACGGTGTGCAGTCTTATACAGGTTCTACACATACGTTCTTATTAAATACATTTTCACCTTAGTCATGTTGCATAGAAGAATTAAAACTAATGGGAGAAACCATGAAGACAAAACAAAACAAAACATAATCCAAGAGAAAACGGTCTGCTTCACTCTGAGATCCAATCCCATAGTTCTTTCTCTGGCTGTGGAAGGCATTTTGTCTCAAGAGTCCATTGGGAATTTTTCAGGTCCTTGCATTGCTATGAAGGACTAAGTCTACCAGAAAAATTCCTGGCACACTGTGGTTGTTGTTGTAGACAAAGTTCTCCTGGTTCTACTCCTTTTCACTCCGCATCAGCTCACAGAAGTCTTCCAGGCCTCTCCGAGAAAGACTGCAGTGCTTACAGAAAATTTCAAACTTCAAAAGCTACCCAACAAGAACAACAACATTGTAGGTTATGTCATTGCCCAGCTGACCCCTCTTGCTGCAGGATCTGAGTTCCTTCCAACAGAGGTGGAATAACAAGGAGTCAGGGATGTTTCTATTGAGAATGGGGTTCTGGGACCTCAAAGTGCCCTTCTTTCTCCAAGATGGTACAATTCAAAGTAGTGACCACAAGCCAAATCATTCCCAAACACCTGTTGGGCCTTGAAAGTAAAGGTCCCATTTCAGTTCTATGTACTCTAAAAAAAATATGTCCAGCATTTAAAAACCTTCCCAGCATGTGATCAGCAGTTGATACTCACCTTTCTCCCGGGCACTGTCAGCCAGCATGCCTGGCCCATGTTCCTGTCCATCCTCAGTCTCACTGTCATTCAGCTGAGCTTCCAGGATGACGTCAGGGCTGTGACCTGCGCGCCTCCTCCCAAGCTGCATGGGGGGAGTCTCCAACAGCTCCTCACAGACATCAGACTCAGGCACAGCATCGGCTCCTTTATCACTGTCTTCTGTCTTAATTACCTGGAAAAGTCAAAGAGAAGGGGGCCCACTGAATCTCAGCATGGAGGAAGTCAGACTGCAGCCATTTCTGCTTCATGTGTCCTCAACGAGAGAGATGTAGATGAGTGGCAACTGGAGACAGGCATGGGTGACAATGCATGGTCTGAGAGAGAATGACTCCCATTTACCAGAAACACAGAGGGTATTCATGCTAAGGACAACCTCAGAGACACACCTACTACCAACCATTAATCTGGCCTCAGTACACAACAATCCATGGCCCCTCATCAATGGTATCATGCAGCAGAGGAGCAGAGGCACCTGACCACGGTGCTAACAACGGAAACACAAAGCAGAGCACGTGACCTTCCCACTTCCTATCCTGTACTCAAAAAGCAGCAGAGAAGATAAGCCATCTTCTCTGGGCCACAAAACCCCAAAGCTTTTAGTTAGCCTTCCTGTGGGAGGCTTGATCATCCTGGCTGACCTCCTCTGGAAGATCTCCAGCTGGTCAAGGTCCTTCCTAAGGTGGGGCACAGACTGAAGACTCATCCCTGGTGTGTTCTGCTTAGGGCAGAGGAAAGCAGGTGGGTGTACATCCTGAAGCCACCAAGAACTTCACTAACAATCAACTGCAATGGAGAGAAGAATTTGATTCAAATTGATTTGAATGGATCTCATCAGAACACTAGTCATTAGTCACTCAATAGGAAAATGGAGTAGAAGTCAAACATACCAGGTGGTGCTGAGCCTTGGAACATTCAAAGGTGCCTCTGTATGTGAATCTGTTTGATCCTTCAGCACTACCTAAAAGAGTCCATACATTTTCAGATGACAACAATTTACTTACAACAATTTGTTCTTTGGGGAATATTGGAAATTTTCAGCAAAGAAATCTATATGCAGGGGAAATATCCAATTTTAGGTATGAATATGATAAAAATCACTCAGAGAGATGCTAAAATAGATGGATCATCTTGTGAGCATAGGAAGCACCTACAAGAGTCAGTACGGGTAGCATCACTCAGGCCAGGGGGATTTTATATGCTACTGGGGTGTTTCCTACTTTAATCTACGATCCTATGACCCCAACCCTGAACAAAAACAAAATTTTTTGATCAATCAACATATATCCAATTCAATTCAATCTAATCCAACAAACGTTTATTAAGTGTTTGATAATCTTTCTGGCACTGTGTAAGGTACCGATCCCCAGGGCGTAGGAGGATTAAGCCTGGAGAAGACCTAAATGGAAGACCACGTGGGATAGCAGATCCCACAAAGTCCTATTTCAATGCCTCATCATAAACTGGAGGTGATCCTGGGCTTTCAAAGACTATACCAGCAAAGTTCAAGTGATGGCAGTCTCCATAATGGCAGAAAGACTTTGAGTCAGGTCCTGGGGACAGAGCATCTATTAATATTAGCTTTCTGCTAGTACTCTGAATGTGCTATCTTTGTCCAATGAGTAGACAAAGCAAATGGAGGAAATGAATGATAGCAATGCTGACAATCATGTTATAATGAAACCAGAAAGTTAAAGGAAGCTTCAGCTCATTAGAAAGATGATACCTAGACCCTCCTTGAAAAGTCAAAGAGATGGGGCAACAGAAGTCTGAAGGCCCCAAGAAGCATCTTTTCATGGGACATCTGCACATCTTACATCCCAGCACCCAAGAAAAGCATCTGCTAAAAGACCACTTCAAACATGGCAGCTGATGTGCCAACCTAAGCTACAGAGAAGGAAGATGAACAGGATTTTGACAAAGAACTCAAGAAGACCTCATAAATCAGAGCAACAGAAGCTGAATACTCTTACGCAAAGATGGACTATGGAGAAGATGACAACAAAGTCAGAAGATATTGCTTAGTGCTAAGAAATCAGAGTAGACACCAAAGGCTTGGGACCTATCACCTGATCATCTTCAAGGGAAGTGACATTTCCTGAGATGTGGAGCACTAGATAGCATCACCCCAGAAATGAAATTGGGTCTATCTGAACAGAGAGGCAAAGGCTAGCCACTGAAATGGAAATCATCCCCAAATTAGCTGCCTGTTCACAATCAGATCATTGACTTGTTCAAGTAAAGATCAAAATTAATATGAAGTTAGAAGAATAAAAATGAGACCAAGCTTCATCGTGTGATTAAAATAGCCCATCATGTCAAAATGGACCAAGCTGGAAGCCGGGGGACACATCAGTTTAGAAAAAAAACACTTTGGAAAAATCCTGTGAAGAAAGAGGGGGTGGGGTTTGACAGTAATAGCTGAAAGAATCAGATAGGGCCTCTTGTAGGAGGGGGCACTTCAACTCAGCCTAGGAAGCAAGGGGTCCAGCAGGCAGAGATGAGAAGGGTGAGCACTCTGGCCATAGGTGCACAAAGGCACAGTAGAGTCTCTGTCAAATGGGCATCATAAAGGTCTTGAGGAGAACAAAGTGAAGATGGGACTGAAATGCTGGGGGTCCAGACCTTTGCAATCACCAGCTGCCAGATCCACCTCCTCTCTCTTCTCCTCTCTCTCGTCTCTCTCTCATCTCCGTCTCTCTCTCTCTCTCTCTCTCTCTCTCTCTCTCTCTCTCTCTCTCTCTCTCTCTCTCCAGCCAAATGCCCAAGGCAAGGACACATGGCTTCTTATGCTCCAACCAACAAGTGAATCTGACAGTCACCAACCAGTGAAGGATAAGTAACCATTACATCACTAATAGCTAAGCGGTGATATATTCAAGTAAACTCCTGATCACTGACCAAAAAGATTAATGTTCCCTTTAAATCACATGCAGGTCCCACAACACAAGACCTCTAGCCATGACAAGTCAGGAAAGGTTATCAAGTGAAATGTCCTCTCCATAATAAAGACTGTATGCCATCAATTCCAATCAGCAGGAATCACTACAACTAGTGAAAACCACCACAAAGACCCAGAAAAACAACAATGAAAAAGAAGTCACTTCCAAGTCCACTGTTCTAATCAGTCTGCATCAAGAACCCAAGAAGACTTCCCGAGGTTCTCAACAACTCAGAGACAACAAACACCTAACTGGTCTGTGCTTCTGAGTGTTTTCTTTTTCAAATGGTTGAGTTCAAATCTCTGAATTCTTTTTTGCTTTTAAAAATTTTCTTTATTAAGAAATTATTATCTTAAATATAACCCTAATGAACTAACTTTTCTCTTTGGTTCATGTTTTATCTTCTTAATCTCAGGAAATATTAAACCTCAAATCTCTAAATTTTTCAAATGTGATTGTCTTTGAGCTCTTGCTATATTTTATGACTCAGATATATCATCTTTATTTTCAATTGATTTCTTTAAAAATATGGTAATGCACATTGTGCACACATGAGTATGCATGTGTCTCATTTGTTTCTGTGGTAAGTTTAACAGCAAACATTACATGGTAAAGCAGGAGAAGTAAAGAGCCCTGGCTGTGAAACCTGACCCGAGTGGCCCATAGAACACCAACAGCCCAAATGATGGGGGGATCTCAGTGCCTTGTGGCACTGAAATGATACACTTTAATTCTATCTGGTCCTTCTCCAGTCAAGAGGGCCCTGTTCAATAGTGTGGGTGCTGATCCCATATCTGATAAAGATAATGCAGATAATGAATTACAAAAGAAACAGAGAGCTAGGCACAGGGGAGGGAAGAAGGAGGAGAATGCTGCAGTACTAGGGCTCCCACAGCCAGGAAGACAGGATCAAATGAAAATGCCCCCAGTGTGCCCATGACTACTAGCAGCCTTTGTCCTCATTCCAGCTGTAGTCACCCAAGAGATGTGGCCCTCCAAGCAGGACTCACAGGATCTCCACCAGTGCTGACTGTGACCCCTTCTGCACCACAGTAGATTCCTAAGCAGATTTCCTAAGCTGCCATGGCCAAAAAGGAGAATTGCCAGATGGGCCATCTTCCAACTCCTAGAAACCTTTAAAGAGTAGGCAGAAGGCAGCTCCAGGCCAGGCCCCTGGTACAGCCCAACAGAGCACCAGAGTATGCACAATAGAGAGCAGAGAAAAGAGAAGATGAGGGAGACCTGGAACTTGAGATGCCAGAACTCAGCAGAGAAAAGACACAGGGATAGCTACAGAAGAGCAGTGAGTCACCTACCCATCTTTTCCCTTCTTCCACCTTCATTAGTTTATTAAAAAACAACAAGCAAGAATGGAGGAATGCTGAGGAAACAAGGACCAAAACCTACCCTTGCTCTCAAGGAACATAAATTCTATGGGCAGAGCAAACCCAGCTAATGATGGAGAAAACACAGACCAACTAAGTAAAAACCAGTCCAGATGGTGCAGGAGGGGAAAGCCCTAGCAGCACTGGCCATCAAAAGGGCCACTTCAGCCAAATCTCGAGGGTCTCTGTAGGGTCCAGGCACAGGGGTTGAAGATAAAAGATCAAGGCTCAGGACAGCAAGTGGACCAGGGTGGCTGGAACTACAGTATGCATGGGAGAGTAATGGGAAGTCTGTGGAGAAAGTGAAGATTGAAACCAGGTTGGGAAGGGTTTTAAATTCATTGGTTAAGCACTTTTACATTCCAGACACTATCATAATTGCTGGAATATAAAAGAAAACAAAAATCCCTGCCCTCAGAGGGGTGGTAACATGTATAGAAACATGAGATATAGAGTGATAGATAGATAGATAGATAGATAGATAGATAGATAGATAGATAGATAGATAGATAGATAGATACAGATAGATTTATAACCTTCAAAAGGAATGGTTAAAAAAAATAAATGCTTTAAATGACAAAAAGAAGAGCCTGCAATTTATCTTAGAGGTAATGGGGAGCCAGCAAAAGTTCTGGAGCTGGAGAACAACATGTTTTGAGAAACTCACTCTGGTGGCTACAAGGTTGAGTGGGAGACAGAGGAGGTGGAAGGAGGAAAGATCTGTCTGGAGTTGAGTATGACAGTCTGGATAAGAAAGGATGAGGGAGAGGGCTTGTGTTAGCAGCAAGAAATGGATGGAGGAGAAACGGTGTGGAGGGCAAAGCACCCACTAAGGCAGCTAATTCATTAATTAGATGGACTAAATGGAGGTGGAAGGAAAAATGAAGAGCTGAAGGTGACTGAGAAGCTGTGAATCCAAGTGACCAGAAGAATGAGTGAGCCTCCAACGAAGACAGGGAGATTAGATTAGCTCAGGGACTAAAGAGACTAAGGGACTCTGGCAGCTCCCTAATATATCCAGGATCAAATGGAAAGTTCCTTATTTGAGATTTAAAGCCCTTCACAATCTGACCCCATCTCTCACTGCATCTCCTTTCCACGCTGCCTGATCCAACCACTCTGGTCAACCTGCTCTTTCTCTCACATAACCCACTATCTCCAATCTCCAAGAGCTAAAGGTTTTATTGGTTTAAATAGGAAAGACAGAGTCAGATTGCTCTGAACACTATTCCAAACCACTTTATATTTTGACAGTTTTAAAGAACAAATAGGTTAAAAAATAGTGGAAAAATATCATGGATGCTATAACATTTTGCAGTTTCTTTGTTTACATAATTAAATTGTGATATCTATGTTTTATATTTTGAAACATTTTATCTAAGTCAAGGGTGGGGAGCCTGTGGCCTTGAGGCCACACATGGCCCTTTATGTCCTCAAGTGTGGCCCTTTGACTGAATCCAAACTTCACAAAGCAAACATGTATTTGGATTCAAAGAGCCACATGTGCCCTCAAGGCCACAGGTTCTCCACCCTTGTTCTAAGCACTCATGTGATTTCCTAAAAATGTGTTCATTATATCAGTTCTCCTTGTCTAGACTGCTCCAAGACAGAGCTGGTCTTCTTCTTTCTTCCAAAGCTCCCCCAAGCCCTCAGCGTGAGGACAGAACCACATTCCTTCTCTCCCCTCTGAACCCAGTGTGTATGCTCTGATGGATCTCAGCTGCCTCCTCCAGTGAATTCAGTCACAATCACTCCATGTTTCCCCACCCTACATGAACCTCATCCCAGGGCTCCCCTAACTGACCAGATACACAGAGGCCCTGGACTTTGGTCTGATGTTGACTCAACAGAAAGACAACATTAATCTACATTCTAGGTCTCAATGCCAATGATCTAAGCCAGTTTATCATTTTCCACCTTAAGTCCCATTGCTCTGCTTTAGGCAATGTTCACCCCAAATAAACTATTCCAAGCTCCACATCCCTCACTGTCTTCTGAACAATCAAGTACAAATCCGTTCTGCACTTCCTCTTCCATCATTACCCCCCACCCTGGGCCAGCCCAGGCCCTCCCTTCCTGCGACTCAAGAGCGCTGGGGTGGACATATGGGACATCCTCCCGCTTACCTCCTTCAAAGAGGCATTCACCTCACCATCTGCCACCAGGCTATTCTATTGGACTTCAGCATTCTGCAAAAAGAAATCCTCTCCCCAGTGACAGGACTGTTCTAGCACCACCCCCCAACCTGAAGACCCCCCTTCTGCAACTATGAGCTCCTTGATTGCGGTGATTGTCCTACGTCTTTCTCTTTATCCCCAGTGCCTGGCACATAGTAGGTGCTTAATAAATGTTTACTGACTGACTCTGATATATCTACACATACTATCCCTCTGAATCCTGTAACATCCTTCAAGCCCACGGTATGAAATGTCAATAAAGTTTTAAATATATGTATGTGTATATGTATGTATATATGTATGTATATATACATATGTATTTTATATACACATATATGTATATATATACACAAATGTACATATATACATATTCATATATATATATAATATGTATATATATATATATATATATATATATATATATATATATATATATATATAAAATCCAAACCAGCAAAGGTCTTTCTCCATACTAATTACATAGTCTCAAGATAGTTTTCTCATAAACTTCAAGTCCTATCACTGCCTTTGAACCTGTCCACCCCTATAGGGGCCAGAGCTCTGCTGGAGGCGATGGAGGAATAGATGAATGAATGAGCAAGGCACTTACTCTATGTATATATGTATGAAGGAAAGAAGGAACAGAGTCCTGACTACCGGTAAAGCACACATGTAGAGAGCTCAGCTGAGTGAGGAAGGCATAGACAGACAAGTCGGGTGATCCCTGACGTCAATGGGCTCTCATCCAAATGGGAGACAACACCCAGAGAAGGTTTCGGCTCCAAGTCAGACAGGAAGGCCCACAGTCCTCAGGGGGCAGCAGCAAAGCTGATTGATAAACAAGGTATTTCTGATGTGAAAAGACATCATGTGAAGAGAAAGAAGCAGATATGTGAGAGATGTTGTGAAGGAGGATTGCTAAGATTTAGTACCTGATTGGAATATACAAACCAAGCAAACATTTTACAAAGGAAAAAAGCATGGATACAGATCAGTAGATAGAAGAACTGGGGAAAGGAAATGAAATTGTGATTTACAGAGAACTCTAAGACAAGTGAAATTCCTCAGTCATTGCAAACACCTTCTCTGCAGCTTGGGACTCTCAGGGAGTCTGTTCCTCAGACCTGGAGGGTGAATTGGATGGCTTCTTCAGGTTCACAGGGGTATCCCAAATGCTTAAAGAATGCTAAGAGATGGGGGAGGAGCCAAGATGGCGGAGTAGAAAGACTCACGTATGCTAGCTCCAAACCCACAGCCCATAAATTTTCTGTAAAAAGAACGCCCCACAAATTCGGGAGCAGTGGAACCTGCGCAGAAATGCAGGGGAAGAGATTTCCGTTCCAGAGAGCCCTGGAAAGCCATCCCCAGAGATCCGTCACGCACCGGACAGCAGAGCCCACCCCTGTGCTGCCCTGGCCAGGCGGCCCCAGAGAAACAGATCCGAGCAGGCTTCAGGGACGGAATCTCCCCAGTGGCTGCGAAGGTCCCTCCACCCACAGGCGTTACAGGTCAGTGAGAGAGACTTCTGGGCTGGCCTAGAGGGGAGGGGGTGTCTCCATCTCAGGCCCCCTTGGGAGGCAGTGGCAGAGGCAGCAGCAGAGGCAGCGGTGGCCGAGGACTCCCGGAGCAGACAGGAGCTCAGTTCCATTACTGAAGGTCTCCACATAAATCCCCTGAGGGAACTGAGCCTGGGAGGCAGCCCTGCCCCCACCCCAGCACCAGAACTTAAGCTCACATTGAATAGCAGCCACACCCGCCACTGAAAGCCCCCAAGCTGTGGAGCAGCATTTGAATCTCAGACCCCAAGCACTAGCTGGGCAGATCTAGGTGGGGGTGGAGAGAAATCTCAGAAGTCAAGTAACTGGCTGGGAAAATGCCCAGAAAAGGGAAGAAAAATAAGACTATAGAAAGCTACTTTCTTGGGGGACAGATGTTCCCACCTTTCATTTCTGATGACGAGGAACAATTCTTACCATCAGGGAAAGACGTGGAGGTCAGGGCATCCAGGGCATCTGGGTATCCCAGACATCCCAGGTGGATGTCCGGTGGGCTCAGGCCATGGAAGAGCTCAGAAAGGATTTAGAAAATCAAGTTAGACAGGTGGAGGAAAAACTGGGAAGAGAAATGAGAGAGATGCAAGAAAAGCATGAAAAACGGGTCAATACCTTGCTAAAGGAGACCCAAATAGGCAAAAGAGGTTCAAAAAGCCAATGAGGAGAAGAATGCTTTCAAAAGCAGAATTAGCCAAATGGAAAAAGAGGCTCAAAAGCTCACTGAAGAAAACAGTTCTCTCAAAATTAGAATGGAACAGATGGAGGCTAATGACTTTCTGAGAAACCAAGAAATCACAAAACAAAACCAAAAGAATGAAAAAATGGAATGAGAATATCTCATTGGAAAAACAACTGACCTGGAAAATAGATCCAGGAGAGACAATTTAAAAATTATGGGACTACCTGAAAGCTATGATCAAAAAAAGAGCCTAGACATCATCTTTCATGAAATTATCAAGGAAAACTGCCCTGAGATTCTAGAAGCAGAGGGCAAAATAAGTATTCAAGGAATCTATTCATCACCGCCTGAAAGAGATCCAAAAAGAGAAATGTCTAGGAATGTTGTGGCCAAATTCCAGAATTCCCAGATGAAGGAGAAAATATTGCAAGCAGCTAGAAAGAAACAATTCCAGTATTGTGGAAATACAATCAGGATAACACAAGATCTAGCAGCTTCTACATTAAGGGATTGAAGGGAGTGGAACAGGATATTCCAGAAGTCAAAGGAACTAGGACTCAAACCAAGAATCACCACCCCAACAAAACTGAGTATAATACTTCAGGGGAAAATATGGTCTTTCAATGAAACAGAGGACTTTCAAGCATTCTTGATGAAAAGACCAGAGCTGAAAAGAAAACTTGACTTTCAAACACAAGAATGAGAAGAAGCATGAAAAAGTAAAGAGCAAAGAGAAGTCATAAGGGACTTACCAAAGGTGAACTGTCTACATCCCTATATGGAAAGACAATATTTGAAACTCTTAAAACTTTTCAGTATCTGGGTAGTTGGTGGGACCACACACACACATGCACACACACATACACACATGCACACACATACAGAGACAGAGAGCACAGAGTGAATTGAATAGGATGGGACGATATCTTGAAAGAAATTAAGGTAAATGGTGAGAGAGAAATGTAGTGGGAGGAGAGAGGGTGAAATTATCTCTCATTCAAGAGGCAAGCAGGAGACTTTTTAGTGGAGGGAAAAAGAGGAGAGCTAAGAAAAAAACATGAAGTTTGCCCTCACCACATTTGACTAAAGGAAGGAATAAAATGCACACTCATTTTGGTATGAAAACCTATCTTACAATACAGGAGAGTGGGGGAGAAGGAGATAAGCAGGGTGGGGGGGGATGATGGAAGGGAGGGCAATGGGAGGAGGGAGCAATTTGAAGTCAACACTCGGGGAGGGACAGGATCAAAAGACAGAATAGAAACAATGGGGGACAGGATAGGATGGAGGGAAATACAGTTAGTCTTACACAACACGATTATTATCAAAGTCATTTGCAAAACTACACAGATATGGCCTATATTGAATTGCCTGCCTTCCCAAAGGGAATGAGTGGGGAGGGAGGGATGGGAAGAATTTGGAACTCAAAGTTTTAGGAACAACTGTTTAGTATTGTTTTTCTACTAGGAAATAAGAAATACAGTTAATGGGGAATAGAAAGTCATCTGGCCCTACAGGACAAAAGAGAAGATGGGGACAAGAGAAGGGAGGGATGATAGAAGAGAGGGCAGATTGGTGACAAGGAAAATTAGAATGCTGGGTGTATTGGGGTGGGGGAGGGGATAAATGGGGAGAAAATTTGGAACCCAAAATTTTGTGAAAATGAATGTAAAAAGTTAAATAAATAAATTTATATTCAAATAAATAAATAAATAAGGAAAAAAAGAAGAAAAAAGAATGCTAAGAGATGCTGCAGAGTCACACTAAAGTTCTTGTTTCCTTTTTTTCTCAAACTGCATTTATTTTTAATAGTATTTTATTTTATTGCAATTACAAGCAAAGACAAATTTTAACATTTATTTAAAAACTTTCAAAGTTCCAAAATTTTTCCCTCCTTTCGTCCTCTACCCCTTCCCTAAGATGGTAAGCAATTTGATATAGGTTATATATGTGCAATCATGTAAAACATATTTCCATATCAGTCATATTGTAAAAGAAGGAACAGACCAAAAGAAAAGCAAACATGAAAAATAGTCTACTTGGATCTATATTCAGAATGCATCAGTTCTTTCTCTGGACATGAATAGCATTTTTCATGATTCCTTTGGAAATATCTTAGATAACTGTATTGCTGCAAATAGCTACATCATTCATGGTTGATCACTGTACAGTATGGCTGTTACTGTGTACAGTGTTTTTCTGGTTCTACTCACCTCACTCAGCATCAGTTCATGCAAGTCTTTCCAGGTTATTCTGAAGTCTGTCTGTGCATCATTTCTTATAGCACATTCATATACCTTACATTCACATACCACAACTTACTCAGCTATTTCCTGACAGGTATATTCTCAGTTTCCAATTCTTTGCCACCACAGAAAGAGTTGCTATAAATATATTTTGTACAAGTACATCCTTTTCCCTTTTTTTTAAATCTCTGGAAAACAGATGGAGTAGTGGCATTGCTAAGTCAAAGGGCATGCACAGTTCCAAATTGCTCTCTAGAATGAATGGATCAGCTCATAACTTCACCAACAGTGCATTTGTGTCCCACTTTCCCACATCCCCTCCAACATTTATCATTTTCCTTCACTTCCATGTTAGCCTGTCTAATAGGTATGAGGTGGTACCTCACAGTTGTTTTGATTTGCCTTTCTCTAATCAATAGGGTTTAGAGCACTTTTTCACATAACTACAGAGAGCTTTGATTTCTTCATCTGAAAACTGCCTGTTCATATCCTTTGACTATCAGTTAGGGAATGACTTTTATCCTTAGAAATTTGACTCAGTTCTCTACATATTTTAGAAATGAGGTCTTTATCACAGACGTGCTATAAAAATTGTTTCCTAGCTTTCTTCTTCCTTTCCAATTTGGGTTGCACTGGTTTTGTTTGTGCAAAAATCTTTTAATTTGATATAATCAAAATGATCCATTCTATATTTTGTAATACTCTCTTATCTCTTGTTGAGTCCTAAATTATTCCCTTCTCCGTAGATCTGACAGGTAAACTATTCCTTACTCTCCCAATTTGCTTATGGATAAGGCTTTATTTCTAAATGTGTACCCATTTTGACCTAATCTTGGTATACAGTGTAAGATGTTGGTCTATACCTAGTTTTTGCCATACTGTTTTTCCAGTTTTCCCAGCAGTTTTTGTCAATAAGATGAGTTTTTGTTCCAGAAACTGAAGGGTCTTTGGATTTATCAAATATTAGATTATTATGGTCATTTACTGCTGTATCTTGTGCACCTAACCTATTCCTCTGATCTGCCACTCTATTTCTTAGCTAGTACCAAACAGTTTTGATGATTACCACTTTACAATATAGTTTGAGATCTGGTACACAGTCTACCTTCCTTTACATTTTTTTTTATTTATTCCCTTGATATTCTTAACCTGTTATTCTACCATATAAATTCTGTCTTCATTTTTTCTAGCTCTATAAAATAATTTTTGGTAGTTTGATTGGTATGACTTGCTAAGGTTCTTTAGGGAAATATTCCAGGAGCCCACAGAGGCATTTTTTCTTTCTCAAAGTCTACACAAAGTATAATTGGGCAGCATTCTGTTTCCCAGTGCAAGCTCTATTACAAATGCAGCCTCAACTGACATGAGGAATCCCTTGAGATCTGTTTTGAAATGCACAATTCTCTTAAAGAGTCTCGATCTTTTTGTAGTGACTCTGAAACTGCCACTGTACAAGGCAGACATGCTTCCTGAGGGCAAAAAAAGATGTCCACGGCTGCAGGGACAATGGAAAATGGCTCGACTATATGTTTTAGTGTCTTTTCTCTATGCTGTATTCATATTCTGGCCTTTGAGTCTAAAAGAAAAGAAAAAGAAGAAAATGGCTCCAAGACTCCAGATATGGGAGATCAAATAACGAGGATGAAGAGACTCTTTGGGAAATAGAAGGTGCTGTATAAACCTGTAAGAAGGAAGAAGACATTTTTGCTGTATTAACTATGGGCCATTGTGGGGGCCCAAAAACCATAACTGCAAAGGGACAATGTTAGAAATTTAATGTGAAATATTTTCCAAAAGTGATCATGGCCAGCTCATGAAAACTAGGTGATCCTATGATTTGACAGCCAACAATGCTGATATAAAACCAGAAAGTTACAAGACATGGGCATATCCCCTCTCCCGCTAACAGAATGTCAGGACCAATTCTGGTTTTAACATGCTATTCTGCACAGATGAGGTACCTAATAAATATTTTTAATTTAGTAAAACCTTTGTTATTGAATACTGCCTCTCCATACCACAACCACAAGTTGGTGAGTGACAGCAACATGAAGTAAAGACCACGTAAAAGACCTACCAAATGAGAGAGATGAGTAAAATGAGCAGAAGTAGGAGAACATTGTTCACAGTAACAGTTACAGTGTGTTAGGACTGCTTCTGACAGACCTAGCCCTTCACAGCAATGCAAGGACTCCTGAGGCTATTCACATCCAGAAAAAGAACTATGGAATCAGAATGCAAAAGGAAGGAGAATATTTTCTCTTGTGTTATGTGTTGTTTTGGTTTGGTTCTTCTCATGGTTTCTCCCATTCATTTTAATTCTTCTATGCAACATGACTAATGTGAAAATATGTTTAATAAGAATACATATGTAGAACCCATATAAGATTGCATGCCGTCTCAGGGAGGGAGAGGGAGAAAAATCTAAGATGTATGGAAGTGACTGCAGATTAATCTTTTTTAAAGTGACTAGACAGATGTTCTCCCCAGAGCCGTCCCCCCACCCCGGCACCCAGCGCCAATGTCGTCCTGCTGGGACACTGATTTTCAGGTCAGCAATCTTCCTGTCCCGTCATGACCATGCAGAACATTCTCACGGGGGAAGAACTGGACATGACTGGTGATCCCTGCTAGAATCTGCCACAGGTGGGAAGGAGAAGGACCACAAAGCCTGACTCTGCATGCTTCAAGGTCACAGTACTGAGTATGTGCAGGGAGGAGGCAGTCATCACTTACCAGGAATCCCAAAGTGTCTGGAGCACCTGAGCCCCGTTAGGCTGACTCGAGATCAGCATCCTGGCACTAGCACACCAGCCTTCCAGCTAATCAGAATAAACCCAGCAGATAGTGGAGCCTTTTACAGAATGCATGTCTAGAACGAGCATTCCAAGACCACAAAAGTATCTTGGAGCACCAGAGTCCATAAGGTCCATAAGGATGACTCCCAAGTCAGGGCTAGCATTGGTCAGATGATTGCTCAGATCAGTTCCTTCCAGAGGGAAAGAAAGGTTGTGGTTGAGAAAGAAACAGGAATAGAGAGGACAGGGGATGCCTATCAGCAATGAAAATGGAACCACTCACTGTCTGTAGTTAACCTGATTACTGGTCTCCTCCACTTGAACGCATAGGACCCCATGTAGCATGAAGGTGAGGAGTGAGACACAGAGGACACAGAGCATGCCACTGTGATGTTGTTCTTGCTCTAGTCATCACGGAAAGGAAACATGCAACACACAGCACAAGAGCATATGCCTCACATTTCAAGAGTTTCAGTAATGATTTGGACTGATTGCACCATTCAAAGTTGTGGCAGGCTATTACTGTAGGTAGTAAGAAAATGAGGACATCTGTCCAGGGGAATTCTACTCATTTGTGTGCCTTATGAGATTTCTAATAAGTCCAGTATTTTTTAAGGAAAAAAAAACTCAGTGAGACAAAACAAATTTCCTCATTGGTCACTTCACTTCCAAGAATGAATTGCTCATTCTGGTAGAAGGTAGGTGGCATGGTTGCCTTTCATCCTCTGGACTTGAAAAAGAATTCTAAAGTCTTTCCAAGTAGTAATTCCCTAAAATCTTATTATCACTGAGTGAATCTGGTCAGTCAACAAATATTGGTTAAGCACTTCCTATGCACCAGGCACTGTATTGCTAAGTGCTGAGGATAAAAATGCCAAAAAAAAGACTGTCTCTGATCTCCAGGAGCTCACCATCGAGGTGGGGGGGCTGGGGGAGAAGGGTGTTGGGGGGTGGGAAAGAGGAGTGTTCTCTACTTCTGCTCACTCCATTGTCTAGCCCTTCATACACATCTTCCCAATTTCCTCTGAAACTATTTCGTCATTCCTTATGGCCTGGTAACATTCTGTTAAAACCACGGACTGTCCTTTTTGTAACTAAGGTACCCCCTCGGCTTCCAGTTTGGGGCGACCACCAGAAGGGCTAATAGGGGTATCTGTGCACATGGAGGTCCTTCTCCTCTTGCTGTGATTCCTTTGAGGGTACAGTTGGTACTGCTTATTTAATGGATACGCAAAGCTTAGAAGCTCTACGGAACACAGTTCCAAACTATTTTCTGGAAATGACTATGCTAATTCACAGCCCCAGCAGCAGTCATTGCTGAGGCACTGAGGCATACTGTCTTCTCATAGTCCAGCCAATATTCATCATTTTCCTCTTTTGTCATCTGATAAATGTAAGACGGAACTTAGGAGTTGCTTTAATCTTCATGTCTCCCATTATTAGTGATTTGGGGCATTTCTTCATAAGGTTATTGATAACTTGGAATTTCTTGCTTTAAAAACTGCCTGTTAGAACATAAATTTGAATAAATTCCTTATATATCTTTTATATGAAGCCTCTACTGCTACAAACAGTTTTTTTTCCCTAGTTACCTGATTCTCTTCAAATTGTAACTGCATTAGAATTATTTTTGCAAAAGCTTTTCAATTTTATATAATCAAAACATTTGTTTAGTAATGAACTCTTTCCCTATTCATAGCTCCGAAAGGCAATTTCTTCCTTGCTCCATTAATCTGCTTATGATGTAATATTTTATGTGTGAGTCATGTATCCATTTGGAGTTTATCTGGTATTTGCTGGGAGCAGTTCAATGAAGGATGAAGCCTCAGGGCACATGTTTATTGCACTTCTTATTAAAGAGATGTAGGTCAAGAAAAGGGGGCCTGATCCTTGAGGCCCACACTTTGCACTACAAAACCCCCCAACGACTGAGGAAAGGGCAGCTCTAACATCTGCAATTTTCAAGAGAGTTTCCAAAGGTCTCCTATCTATGTCCATGACAAGGTCTGCCCTGAGTAGCATCATGCCCAGAGGAGGGAGAGCAAGAGGGCAAAAGGACTCAAAAACACTCTGCAGAAGGCCGGCTGGATGACCAGGCAACATTTAACCTGAAGAAAAGAAGGCTTAGGAGGAAAATGAGAGATGTTTTTAAATATATGAAGGCATATCTCATAGAGAGGAATTAGATGTTTGGTTAGGTTCTTGGGGTCAGAACTCAGACCAATAAATAGAAACCAGGAGGAGACAGACACTGAGACGAAATAAGGCAAAAATTCCTCACTTGAGCTGTCCAGAGAAAGGCTAAAGAGCCACGTAAAGTGGGGAGCTGACTCAACATGGGGAGCCCTTGTCTGGAAAGGAGCTGGACCAGACAAGTTGCGAAGTCCTTTCTTGTGCAAGGACTCTCTCTGTTTCTATGAAGTGTTCGAGCCTTCGAATAAGCAGTAACTTTCTGAAGTCAGGTTTGCTTAAAACAGCTACTGTTTTTCTTAGCATAAACTAAAGCTTCATTACATCTCGTTCCACCTTCAGTGTGGACTTACTTAAAGACTCAGCCTTTGGTAAAATTAAGAGTATTCTTCTCCACAAGGTACTTTTCTTCTTCAGCACCAAGATTCACTTCTGACCTCCAGACTATGACAATTTCATTTCCGAATACATATTTCATAGGAAGCCACATTTCATTTCAAACCCACAAGACCTCCACTGTTCCCTCTGGGCCATGACCATGGTGTGAACTATTTTTGGTTCAGAAGTTGATACAACAGAGGAAGCTGTTGTGGTCTCTAAGATCAATCTGGTTACCGCATATGAAATTAGCTCTGGAGGGAATCTCCTGATGAGCCTGGGCGACCAACAAAAAAAGTACCCAGGCCATAACAAGCAGTAGCACACAACTAAACATGCCTGGGGAAATAGGTGTATAGATATTTTTGCAAAAAGTAAAGAACTGACCCAGGCTGCAGTTCATTTGCTTGAAAAGCTAAAATTTTCCCAGGGCTTTAAGAACATTTACAAAGTCAAAAAAGAGAACTCAAAGGGATCTGCTGAGTGTCTCTGTAGAAAATCCCAATCTCCTAATTTAGGGACATTTGCCACTTGGTCAGCACTCTGTCAGGAAAGGCGTGCCCAAGTCACCAGAGCTACATAAGAAAGATAAGCTCCAGAACCAAGAGAACTTTGTGCACAGCAATGACCACAGTGTGTGAGTTTTTTCTGGTGGATTTGGAACTTCGTTGCAATGCAAGGACTTAAAAAAATTCCAAATGGTCTTTTAAGGCAAAATGCCTTCCACATCCAGAGAAAGAACTATGGAATTCAATAGCAGATTGCAGCAGATCATTGTGTGTGTGTGTGTGTGTGTGTGTGTGTGTGTGTGTGTGTATTACATTTTGGTTTGTTATATGATTTTGCCCATTCATTTTAATTCTCCTACACAGCATGACTACAGTGAAAATGTATTTAATAGGAATGCATGTGTAGAACCTATATAAAATTGTAAGCCATCTCAGGGAGGAAGGGGGAAAGGGGGACAAAAAATTCTAAGTTATATACTAGTGATTGTAGAACACTGAAAATAAATAAAATTAATTTAAACAAAAAAGAAAGATAAGCTCCAAGAGTCTCAGAACATCATCCACGTGACCTCCATGGTCCTCTGAATAAAATGACTAAGGAATCCTGTAGAAGAAGCAAGCCAGAAGAAAGGGCAGAGCCCCCTTCTCCCCACAAGCCCCAGGTTTTAAGAACAGACAAGCTAGGACTGAATCACAATTCTGATACTTAGTACTAATGGGACCCTGGGCAAGTCACTGGGCTGTATTCTAATCTGGAAAATGGAGATAAATTGAAGGTCCTTTTTAGCTCTGAATCTTTACATCCAGAAATGAAACATGACCTCATACATGGCTTCTCTGAAGCCACGTAGGCCTTTTGGTTGACATTACCTTCATAAAATAACAATGAAGTTTCCTCTTAGGGTAAAGCCATCATCATCATCTTCTTTGTCATCATGGTCTTCCCCATCTTCCCTAAGAGCCTACTGTCCAAAACCACACCTTTCTTCTTTTGCTTTCAGAGGTGCTGCATTAGGTCAATGAAATTGGGCCTGCCACCAAACCTCACAACTCACGTGGCTACAGATCTTTGAGGTTCCTCAAAATTCATTTTTTAAAAAATTGTTCTTGGGCAGAGATCTTTGTATACATAGTATTAGCCAAGAACAAAGTTTTACAGTTGAATGCTAAACCCCTTAAAAACTGCATTTTATAATGGAAATACTGACAGGCTCTTTGCCCAAGAAGGACTATTATAATGGGTATTTTCTACTTCTTCCAAAATTCAAAGAATATTGTGAACTCAAGATCAGTGTTTTTGTAAAAATCACAAGTTATGCAATCAGGTGGGCTGAGTTTTTACAAGATGGTACAAAACAAAAATGTATTTTTACTGATCAAATATGCTTACCACTTACCACTTGAAAAAGTCATTAGATTCAATTTTTCAAGACATTTTCCTGAACTCTGCAAACCAGCTAACTCAGACTGTTAATCTGCAAAAAAAAAGTTTCAATGTTGTTTGTGTTTAGAAGCAGGATTAAGCCCTGCTTTGAGCCCACAATGTGGAGCAAGCTCACATTCAAAGAAGAGACCACTGGTCACACTGCCACACAGATAGCAACCTGGAGATTTGGGGCTAACACTTGCAAAAACAAAGAATGCCACTAACATAAGACCACAAATGTAACTTTTTTTTAAATTCAGGTTAATCAGTCCTTTAAAGTTTTAGTATTTGTAGGTAAAGTCAATGAAAACACACTGCAACTGGACAACTCCATTTAGAGATTAATAATACCAGCTGAGTGCAAATCCAAGGTCTCTGATGTCTTTTGAGTTAAGTGAAAAAGTATATACAAAGCCTGTCTAAACAGGTCAGTCGGTCTGACTTAGCCCTCCCTTAGCCCACTGTGAAAAGATGATAGGAGAAAAAAAAATATTAGAAGGGAAGAATAAGAGTTCCATGGCAAACACTGCAAATTGGCAGGGGTAAGCAAGCAAACGACTCCTCAGGAATCCGATAGCCCTCTTCCAAGGGCTAGCTTGGCCCACTTCATGTCCTCCTGAAGTTGAGACGTACCCAGTATGGTGATCAGATGCTGGTGTCACACTTTGAGGGAAAGGGTTGAGATAAGCTGAATACACTGGTCATGATCTTAGAATGACTTTGATGTCCAAGACAATTTCCACTACATGAAGAAGGCATATCATCCAGCACAAATGAAGTAGGTGAAGGGAGATCGGGATTAGAGAGAAAAACCACAGATTAGAATGGCACCAAAGGCCAAGGAATGAAGGCAGAAATGGCGTTTGTAGTCTTCCCCCTTTCCGAACAATAAAAACACATTTTCTCTGCCACGTCCCCATTGCAAAAGGCAGAGGGGCTGTGTCAGGGAAAGGATAAAAGCCTGCATTTATGCAGACTGTCCTAAAGACCAGCTCCAACTCCTCTGCCCTGAAGTGCTTGGACTGACTTCCCACACTGGTAGCATGTCAGGAGCAGTCTCTTTTTCACTGGTTGCATTGTGGTGGGGTCACCAGCAGAACCTAGAACTGGAAAACACAGCCCAAGAGCTTCAGCCATGGATGGGATTATGCTACGTCAAGCACCAGAGTCTGAGGGCCAAAGGAAGAAAAGTGAGGGATGCGAGCTGGGCACGGGGGACTCCATCCCAGCAGTCCACAGCATCAGCGATTAGTTTCTTAGTTGTCCAAGCGAATGATGAGAAGCTGATCAGAGTCCGCCAATGGTTCACTAAACACTGACAAGAACTTGGGCCCCACAGGAGAAGCAAGGTGACCTGTACCCAAATGGCCAACAAAATCACCAAAGGTGCCCATGGTGAGCAAGAGGCAATGCCCACAGCGTTTGCCCCTGAGGAAAATGAAATATCCTCAGTAAATAAAGGCAGGTCAACTCAGGCAATGGGGTCTCCTCCTAAAGATGGACTCTGAAAATCTGTGAAGTATCCTACCTCTGACTGCTCTGAGAGCCAGAAGCACATAACATCACAAGCACAACCTCTTCTACAAAGCACATATGAGTAACAACTCTTCTCCCCTGAGATCAATTCAGAAGGACTGGCCCCGCTTCTGGGACTCTGGTCACCACCTGGCTGTCATTCTTGAATGGTTTCACGCATGTCTCACTCACAGTGACACCATCTGGGGTTTTCCCGTCAAACATACTAGAAAGGGCCTCCAACTCATCTGACAGATGAGGAAACTGAGGCAAACAAGGTGAAGCGACTTGCCCAGGGAAACACAGCTAGTAAGTGTCTGAGGTCAGATTTGATCCATAGAAGATGCGTCCTCCTGCCTCCAGGCCCTGCACTCTATCCACTGCACCATCTACTTGCCCATTGGTCACTACTAGAAGAATCAGAACTCCTGTGATCAGCGAGAAAGTTGGGAGGAGGCACAGGTGGTGGCGAGCTAGCCTATAAGCTCTAGCCCTGTAGCCAGAGGCTGGCAGGGCACTTGCCACAAAAGGATTGGTTTGAATTTGGGGGGACAGTTTTGTGGTGAAGATGTATGGTTTCATCATCCCTCAACAAATTCACCATATCACCACTTGGTCAACCACTTCCTTGTAAAGAGGAACCTGGGCCCCTAAGAGGTCAAGGGCTTTCCCCAGGGTCACACATGGAATGAAACATGACACAAGGAAAACCAAGTTAAAGTAGTACGTCCCACTCATCCTGGTGTGAAGGTAGTGCCAGATTCTGGAAAGGTTACCAAAACTCTGGCAACTCCTGCCAGACTCAAAGGTTTCAAGTAGAATCCAGACAATGGAGGGACTAATTTCTGAGGACAAGCCAAGAGAAGCTGATGAGTGTAACCCACAGAATCAATTCATGGGAAGGGTGACCCATGACCCCAGTAAAAGCACCAAATAGGCCCATATCCTGCACAGCTTGGATGGAGGCTCTCAGCCTGTGTACAAAAATGACATTCACAGGGAACAGAGGCAAGATGGGGAAGTAGCAGAAAAAAGGAAAGAGAGCGTCCCACAACACCAGCACCACCCCACCATGCCCTCCAGATCGAGAAAACACACCAGACCAAATCCTGATTGGGAAAATCCAAGAAAAATCACAGAAAATTGATTTGCTGGCCCAGGTCAATATAGGGAGAGAGGTCTGCAGACACTGGGGTGTGGGTCTGGCTAGGGGCCCACCATGAAGATCTTTCTAGCTCAGGGAGAGGCCATGCACCTGGGTAAAATGAGGTCCCAGATTCAGCATGTGGGACAACTGACTGCTCTGTCACTCAGTACTCAGTCCTGGGTCACAGATCCAGAGAGGACCAAAGAGGGGACCTCTTCCTAGGGGTGACATGCTGGGTTGACAAGCTGTCCCAGGCCTGAGGCCAGGCCCCAAGTAAGCAGCAAGGTCAGAAGCCAGCAGCAGCCTTAGGCTCAGACCCCAGGAGAGGAATGGGGTCTCAGTTCCAGCTTCCAGCCCCATCTGAAACCTGCAGGGGAATAACCAGGGCAGGAATCCCAGACCAAAGGGAAACCTAGAGTTCTGACCCTCTAAACCAGGAGAGCTTTCCAGCTGGCTGATGATGGCTGAGCCCAGCCTCAGGCTACTAAAACTCCAGATGGATAAGCCCAAAGGCCTGTTGTTCAGACCCAGACCTAAGTCAGGAACTTGCTGAGCTCACACCAGGGGACAGTGATCAGACTTTGCTTTGGATCAGATCACTTTGGGAGGACTGCAAGCGTGAAGTTCCCCAGCCTGACCTGTCCCTGAGATCTTGGAATAACATAGCATTTAGTATCCAAGAAAGCAACAGAAAGAACAGCCTGGACATGACTTCCAGAAGTGTGCAAAGTCAGGGAGGAGATGGAAAGAAGGAGCAAATGAGAAAAGAATCTGCCCCCAAAACCCATGATGGTGAGAGGGGCTCAGGACATGAGCTTGGCAGAAAAAAAGTGACCCAAAATATCTATAAGCAAAGACTCAAATAAAAATAAAGCTTGGGCACAAATTCAACTAGAATTTCTAAAAGTTCATAAGTTTTAAGTTTTTTTTAAATAAATAAAATGAGAGTGCTGGAGAAAAAAAGTTGGAGAAGAAATGAGAGCTATGAAGAGTGGCAAAGAGAATCAAAAGGCTCATACAAGAGATATAAAACCTTGCCCAAAAACAAACTCCCTGAAAATTAGATTGGATGAAATAGAAGCTTCCATGCAAGAACATGAAATAATAAAACAAAGTCAAAAGACTGAAAAAAGAGAAAGAAATGTAAATTATCTCATAGCAAAAACATGTGACCTTGTTTGACCTTGAAAATATATAGAGAAGAAAAAAATTAAGAATCACTAGACTACCTGAAAACTATAACCAGAAAAAAAGTCAAGACATCATATGTCAAGAAATATGAAAAGAAAACCATCCAGGTTTCCTAGAACCAAAGTGCAAAATGTTAATGGAAAGAATCCACCAGTCATTGCCTAAAGCAAAGTTCCAAATGAAAACTCCCAGGAATATCACAGCCAATATCTAGAGCTTCCAGAAGAAAAACTCCAGGTAGACCAAGGAGCCACAAATGGGCTCACACATGATTTCAGCAGCCCCCACTATTAAGAAATACTCCAAATGGCAAAGATATAGGTTTGCAGCCAAGAATAATTTATCCAACAAAAGTGAGTCTGATTCTATCAGGGGAAAATGGACCTTTCATGAAAACTTCCAGGAAGACCTGACGAAAAGAGCAGAGTTGTAAAGAAACTTTGAAACACAAGAGTCAAGAGAAATATGAAAAAGATAACTGGGAGCCACCTAGAAGGCACAGTGGATAGAACCCTGGCCCTGGAGTCAGGAGAACCTGAGTTCAAATCTGGTCTCAGATACTTCCTAGCTGAGTGATCCTGGGCAAGTCACTTAACCCTGACTGCCTCACCAAAAAAAAAAAAAAAAAAGGTGAACAGGATGGAACAATTATAAGAAGGAAAAATTGTTGTTCAGTATAGTCTGACTATTTGTCATTTGGAGTTTCTTTGGCAGAGATACTGCAGTAGTTTGCCATATCCTTCCCCAGCTCATCTGACAGATGAGGAAACTGAGGCAAGCAGGTGAAGTGACTTGCCCAGGATCACCCAGGCTGGATTTGAAGATGAGCCTGACTTCAGGCCCACAGCTCTATCCACGGTGCCACTTAGCTGCCCAAAGATAAATGATTCACATTCTAATATGGGAAGACGATACGCATGTGTCTCCATCAGGAGTCACAGAGGCTATAGACAAAGTCTGGAAATGGTTCTGTCATGCTTTTTTGTTTGATTGATTATCTGGAGTGGGACAGAGGGAAACAATCAGGGTTAAGTGACTTGCCCAGAGTCACACAGTTAGTGTCTGTGGCCACGTTTGAACACCGGCCCTCCTGACTCCAGGGCTGGTGCGCTATTCGCTGAACCACCTAGCTGCTCCCAATACTGTTGTTTTGATAGTCCTAAAGGAAGAATGAACAGGTTGGAGGAAGAGGACTACATGGAGAAGAAAAGAGAGAGTAAGGTCAGAGAAAACACCTCATGTAATCAGAGAGCCTATCTATAGCCAAGGAGGAAGGAAGGAGTGGAGCAGCAGCTGAAGTGGTCAAAGGAGGAAAGAACACACAGAGCTGGGCACAGAAATGCACTTCACTAAATAAAGAGGAGGGAAAGTGAAGATGGACAGAGGGAGAATGAGAGAGAGGTTGGATTTAAGGAGGGATTCGTTCTAAACAAAACAAATTACAAGGATGTATCAAAATATTTATAACGTCTTTCTTCCATGGCAAAGAACTGAAAACTGAAGGGGTAGCCATCATCTGGGGACTAGATGAAAAAATTACAGCATACAAATATGGAATACTATTGTGGTGCAAGAAATGATGGAGGGGATGGTTTCAGAAAAAACCTAGGAAACAGGAGGACAATTCATAACATATGAGGATAACAATTTTCTGAAGACAAACAACTCTGAAAGACTTAAGAACCTTTCAAGTTAACATTCTCACTGTAAATAAAACGAGGAAACATAAATGAAATGTAGCAGAATGGGATGGCTCACAGAGAAGTCTCCCGGTCATACCTTTCCCATCCCAGGGACTCTGAACCTTTGCAGACCATCATCTAAACCGTTTTCCACACTCCTCCCACCTGATTCCCTCATTCCCATCCCTCTCATCCCTCCTACCCCAAAGTTCCAACCAAACCCCACCCACTCCATCCACCGTGCTCCCTGGAATCCCCGTTCCACAGGAAACAAACTTCTCTTCACCCTAAATCTCTTCCTCTCCCTGCTCCTTCCATCTGCCAGCTCTTACTAAACCTGGCTGCCCTGATGACGCAGCCTCCCTGGTCACCCTTTCCAGGACTGACTGCACCTTTGCTCATTCTCTCCAGCTTGCAGGTCAAGAAGACAGAGATGGAACACACCTTGCTCCCCATGGCCACTTCCAGGTTCTCCCCCTTTCTCCATCACTTAGTAACCTTTCCCCCTTTGAGGTTCATGCTTTTCATATCTATCATCCAATCAAAATCCTCGTAGCTGTTGTGCATAGACCCCTGGGTCATTTCTCTCTCTCAAGGAGTTAGATATCTGGCTTACAATTTTTCTCTCCTCCCCAGCTCCTGCCCTCACATGAGGTGACTTCAATACATACGATGACTTTCCCTTAAATATCCTAACCACTCAACTCCCCAACATACTCACCACCCATGGGCTACTCCTCCACCCCACCTCAGCCACATACAAAGATGGTCATACTCTGGATCTCGTCACACCCACAGATGCACCATCACCACATTCAAGAATTCTGAAATCCTTTCATCTGATCAGAATCTGCTGACTATTTGTTCATCACCGCCCCCCAACCCTGCTCTTCATCCTCACCATGACCTCCAGTCCAGTCCCTTGACCCCTCAATTCTTTCCAAGGCCATCTCCTCTGCACTGGGCACTCTTTTCTCTTCTCCTCATCTCGACCCCTTGGGGAACCAACTGAACTCAGTCCTTGTACCTAATCACATCACTGATCACATCCAGCCATGCCTCAGTCTTGTATCACCCCCACCATTCAGTGTCTTTACGACCTATACTTGCTGCTGAACAAAGTCCTCTGACTGGATCCACTACAAATTTATGTTATACAACCTCAGCTGGGTCCTCGCTGCCACTAGGCAATCCTATAATACTTACTTTATCAACTAACTCTCCCAATTCCTATAGCAGCTCTTCCAGACCTTTTTATCCTTCCTCAAATCATTCTGAATAACTGGAAGAACAGTAATGTAACAAACAGAAACAGGAAGAAGAAAAAATGTTGAGAACTCTTCTGAATACATTGAAGATGACATGCCAACAAGACACTGAGCTGAAGATACACAACAGACAGTTAAAACAATTGGGTCCTGAGACATGCTATAGGGGTGAAGAACCTGCAGTCTTGAGGCCACAAGTCAAGGCCTTCTAGGTCCTTGGAGTCAGCCTTTTGACTGAGTTCAAGTTTTATAGAAGGGATCATTTTATTAAGGGGATTTGTTCTGTGAAGTTTGAATTCAGTCAAAGGGCTTCCCTTGAGGACCTTGAGGGTCCCATGTGGCCGTGAGGCCACAGATTCCCCACCCCTATTCAAATACTATTCTATTTTTTTTTCTTCTAATTAAAAATGACTTTTAAGTAAAGAAAAAAGTTTTCTTGTTTTTCAGGCTACAGAAATGTAACCTGAGTATTTTAGGGTTTTTTGATTTGGGATTTAAGCCTTCATTAGATACAAAATTTTACATCAAGGAAATAAAGACCACCTCTGCCTTTTCCTGGTTGTTTGGAAAGATTGAGATTCTTCTACAAACAAATCAGTTACCCAATGCTGACCCTGTACCAACCCCACTCTTCTGTCAAGATTATACAAACTTATTGCTTTATTATTTCCTATTAAGAAATATGATCAGCACACCCAACTCAACCATTCTTACCAGATTCCTAATTGAGGCTCCCCACAAAATTAGGATCACCTTTGTTTTTTGGGCTACATTCTCACAGCACTTCCTCATCCTTTATTCCAGAGTAGTACCTCATACACTAGCAAATTCCCGAACAAAGAGAAAGGTCCTAGAACAAACTGAATGACCATATGTCAGGTAAATGGAAGGTGGGAAGGGGAGGAGATGGTCTCGAAGGTCTGCAGGGCTGTTCACCACCTTAACCTGGACTGGGAAATCAGCCTCACTTGAGAAGCCAAAAGAAGAGCTACTCCATCCACCATGTTTGTCTCTCTTATGGGCTGTTACGACGCATTAAAAGGGAAAAGAGTCACTACCCTCATCTCTTCTGTAAAAGTAACTCAGCATCAGCAGTATCTACAGAAGAGTCTCCTTCAATCTGTTCAGAAATAAAAGTCATTTGACACAAGAATATAGCACTTTAAGGTTTACAAAGCTGTTTTACATATATTGGCTCAATGGATCTTCACAGCAACCTTTCAACATAGTTAGGACAAATATCCCCATTTTTTAGATGAGGAAACTGCACCCCAGAGATCTTAAGAGATTTGACCATGATCACACAGCCAGTAGAAATAGAGGCAGGTTTAAACTCAAGCATATCCAGCTTCCAAGTCCAACCCTCTCTGCACTACACCCCAGTGCTCTTCACGAAGTAGCCCTCTGTTTATGGTGCTACTTTCATTTACTCAAGACCAATTACGAGGCAGTTATTCTCAGAGCTAAGGGTCCATAATAGAGACAAAGGAGATTCAGGCCTCCGAGGAGCTCTCACAATCAGAGCAGGGAGGCAGAACCAACATAAATGAAAATGACATGATCACATATAATGATAGAGCAAATAACCAGTCCCCTGGCAGCCATCTTTATAATGAAAAAAAAGTCATGTTTATGATTCATGGAATACCGTGCTGGCATCGGTTGTGCAGATCAACAGTAAATTCTTTGAGCTGCTTATGTGTACACAACACAAGATAACCCAGCATACAATACCCCATCTCCCTGGCACAGTCTGGAAAGGAAGAGAGAAGCAGCAGTGCCAAGGCACAGGGGACCCCAATCTTCTAGAGCAGATACACTTCGCGGCCTCAAGGGGCAGGGGTCAGGAGAACCAGGCTGCGATGGAGAATGAAAGCGCTAAAGAAGGTGTAAGAGTCTGGAGAAGCCAGCACCAAGAAGGTGGAAGCAAATATGGTAACAAGGGATGATGGGCACCCGAGAACCACAGCTGGACAGCTGCCACTGCTCTTGGACAGCTGCCACTGCTCTTGCCCCGCTGCTGGAGTCCTGAGTGGGAAGCAGCTGTTCCTGAAGCAGCAGGCCAAGCTAAAACCTGGCTTCACTGGTTCTCGTGTCTTTTACCCCCTTTCACAGCAACAGATACAACTAAAAGAATCCGTCTCTGATATACTTAGCCTTTCTTTCTCTCTCTGTCAGAAGCGGCTAGGTGGCACTACAGTGGAGAAAGTGCTAAGCCTGGCATCAGGAAGAGCAGAGTTCAAATCCAACCACAAACGCTTCCTAGCTGGGTGACCCTGAGCATGTCACTTTACCTCTATCTCAGTTTTCTCGACTGTACAACTGGGATAATTAGAGCACCTACTTCCCAAGGTAGTTGAGAGGATCAGAAAGGTAATATTTATAAACTGATTAGCAGGATGATTGGCAGAAAGGAGGTGTCTCATATAGACTCATCTCCTTCCCTTCCACGCCCCCTTCAGTGCCCTGAAGGCCCTTGGTTGGGATGGCTGCTCAGCTGACTATGGAGAGAAGGAAGGATGTGAGATCTCTTGGTCTGCCTCTCCTCAGTAAGCCCAGCACGGACTCCTGGGCTCTCCTCCACTGACAATAATAAGGGACTTTTACCCAGCTTTTAGTGTCTTCCCATTCCCTAACACTGTTCTGTTAAATCAGGAAATCTCCTTTATTAGCCAATGATTATGCCTTAACACGAATGTGTTTCAGTCAATCATGCGTTTGCTGAAATTTTGACCTTCCATGTCCAAGTCTGCAATGAAGGGGAAGTGCCTATAAAGACCCCATGGTTTTTTCTGGGACTCCTAACTGGAAGAAATGAGCTTTAAGAGGAGCAGGGACATGGACTCCAGGAGGCAGGTCCACAGTATGGCCCAGGAGAAGAGCTGAAGCCTATCGGCAGGAGGACTTCCCCCAAGGAAGAGACATCTCTTGTGGGAGGGATTAATACACCTAATCAGGGAAGGGATAGGAAAGTGATAGAGCAAGAAGCTCTACACAAATATATATGATGGCTCTTCCAGACATCATGTTGCTTTACTGCTAATAAGAAAAACAAATCACTGTGAGTTGCCAATTCTCAAGGGAAAATAAAGTTTTATAAATAAAAAAGATGATTAGAACAACTTGGGCAAGAAGCTATGTGGCACCAACAGAGAGTAAAGAAGTGGGCCTCAATGCTTCACCACCCACAGTCAGGGCCAGCAACAGCAAAGCAGCAGAAACCACTGCTCTCAAGTCCCCTAAGCACCCCTGCCAAAGGAGAGGCTGGGAAACAAGGGAGCTACTAAATAGTTGGTGCTTTTTCGGAAGGTTCCCCCAAATGTTGTGTGGTCATGTTCATTTGAAAAATATCTTCAGGGTAAAAAAATGCTAGGAGCATCAAGGTCTATGCGAACCAGATACATTTTCCTGCATTTACTCCCTTGAATAAGGGAACCAAGACCCTTCATGGTCACTGGCCCCAGAGTAAGGGGACATGTCACCACATCAGTGCCAGGCAACAAAGAGGGTCTAGCCTAAGTAGTTTGAGTAAAGAATCCCAGAGTCTGAGCATGCTGGCATCTCCATTCAATGATGCACATGAAAAGAAGGAATTGCTCTTGACACAGTGGAAGGGCTACCTACCAGGGAACCCAAGTCCTCCCTAGCCCTCAACTCAGGCTTTGTTTATATTAGGAAATTCAATTCTTTCAGTGAGGGGAGTTTTAGAGCAACTTATTTAAGTAGTCTATAGTGTTAAATCATTTTTGGTGCAACAGCTGTTATCAGGGCAAATTTCACTTAGCATGAACATAAAGTAGAGACCCAGTGAAGCCCCAGGGTCTATGAACTCACATCACACCACACACAGTTTTTGACAGTGAGGAATACTGACCAGCACTCTTGCACAAATGCAGCATCACTCGGGTTGTTTCAGGTTGCTGTATAAGTTTCCTCTCTCTTGGTCTCAGGTCAGTGTTTTAATACTTGATATGTGAGCCAACATGGCTTACACATCAATGAAGCCAACATGGCTCACACATCAATGCTTAAGACAGCAAGGAAATTAAAACACCAATAGAATTTTTTTTTTAGCGTTTTGGGTTGGGCAGTGAGCCAATCACCTGACAAGATCCAAGTTAAAATACAACAAAAAAGTTTCCATAATTTAGAAAGACTGGTGAACTAAAGGACGACTTGAAGAAGCATGTGTGCTGCTATATCTTCTTCACACGCTACACTTACTACTAGTTCTGCCCCTTCAAGAACAGTCGGAAAAGGTGAGAGGAAGGGAGAAGGAGGCTGGAGGCTCAGGGTAGAAATCCCAGCCCTAAGTGCAGAACATCATGTCCAGGCCATCCAAGCACTCATCCAGCAGGGAGGGAACCAAGGGCAAAGGTGCCCAGGGGGCTGCCGAGACTGGCTTCCCTTTAGTCAGCACAGACACACTCGCTCTCCCTGGGCGAGCATAAGACAAGAGAAAACAAAACACGTCTGTCATAAGCCAATAAAACAGGTTTTGCTTCAACACCCCCTGAATCTCACAGGAGCCACCAGCTGCTCGGAAGTCTTTTCAGAAGGCTAATACAGCGGTGCACATCCTTGTAGGAAATGCTAATGGTCTATAAGAAATGAGCCATTAAAACATCAACTCCAGTTCCCAAGATTGAAGCACCAAGCTGAATATCAATATGATAGAAAGGCACTTTGGAAATTCCAGGGGACAAGGAGCCAGGGCTGAGGGGCTTGATCCCTTCCCACTTTCAGTTAGTATGTCCAGGCCTGCCTTTGCACTTGAGCTCCAATGCTCTATTTCCAACAATGGCTTTCACTTCTACATGTCTAAAATAGGCCTCTACTCTGGCTGGCTCAACTTCTCACAATGAAGGGTGCTAGGTCATTCTCCACACAGTGTTAATAGGAAGTCAAACTTCCCTTGAGAGAACTTTCAAAATTCAGAAACAGAGCAACTAGCTGTAATGAGAGGAACTGCAAAGTAACTGTGGAACAGTATGTTTGGTGTTCAGGTTGGCATCACAAGACCCAGCCCTCTGAGCTGAGTGAGCTTAGGCAAACTGCCATACATCAGTGACACAAATGTCCTCACTGATAACAAGAAGGTAATAAGATCCACATTACCAACTTTACAGGATAATCACAAAAAAGAGAAAGGTAATGGATAGGCTTACTTATAAAGGGAATGCACTATCTAAACGCTGAGTATTATAGTAACAGGAGGAACATCTATAATCACCCAGAAGACAATCAGCTTCCTAAGGATGGGTGAGGCCTGACTGATCTGCATCTTTGCCACTATCTGTTTCAGTCATGGGTCTACCACAGCCCCCAGGCTTACAACCTCAGAGTCAGCCCCCAACTTCAATCCATGGCCAAGTCCTGTTGATTCTGCCTCAACAGCATCTCTCACACCCATCCCTTCCCACCAATCACATGATCAGGCCCTCAACAGCTCTCATCTGGGCTACAAAGGTAATAGTATCCTAACTGGTTTTGCTGTCTTAGCCCTTTTTTCCCTTTCAAATTCACCTTTCGTAACACTTTCAAAGTGATTGAATCAAGGGAACTTAGTAACCAATGGGAGATGAGGGGAAAAATGGAAAAGGACTTAATGCCAATGTTGTGATTTTGAACACTGGAGACTGACTGAAGTTAAACCATAATATCATAAGATGAGACAGGTTTATATGGGTGGAATTTGAGGGGTCTGCACAACATCAAGATGACAGTATCTTACAGATATTTGGAGGTTCAAATCTGGAACTCAGGAAAAAAGTCAGGACCACAGATAGGAATTGGGAAGTACTTTGTTTAGCACTGATAGTTGAAGCAACAGAAATGAATGAGGCTGCCAAAGCAGAGAGGAGGATCAGGTACTAAGAAATGAGAAACATGGTAGAATGGATCTAATACACACTATTAGAAAGAACCTCTTAAGAGTCAGAACAGTTCAAATATGGGGTGGATTCATTCATTAGGTAATAAGTTCCCTATTTTTGGAACTATCCAAGAAAAAACTGGAGGACCATTTGTTCAGAATGCTTCAAAGAGGATTTCAGCACTGGGTTAAATCTAAGAGTGGCTGTGTAGCATGACCAAGAAGAACTGGCCCTGTATTTGCTCCAGTTAAATGGTGAGAAAGCAGAGTCATGGCAAGGCTGCTTCTCTGGACAATGACAAAAGATGAACCCGAGATTTGCTCTGATGCTTCTAGACACTTGGAGGGAAAGCACCATCAATATGCTACAGTCCATACAGCAAAGTCGTCATACAGCAAAGTCGTTGGTCTTCTCCTGGACCAGGCTAGAACAGGCAACATTGCCTGTGATGTCCCCCGCATCCACCAAATCCAAAAACAAATCAACAGGCCACATTTTAAGCACAATATTTTTACCCTTAAACAGGGTAATAACCACCTCCAAAATAGCAACAGTTGGCTAACAGCTGGCTACCAACATCATAGTCACAGAAGAATGCTACATCCAACCCAAACTTGATATGACAGACAGGCAGACAGCCCAACTGGAATTCAGCCAGAACACCAAGTCTCAAGTTCCCAGCTTTTTAAGAGCGTGCCTACCACACACTACACTTCTTCCTCCACTGCAGCGTCAGGGAGGAAGAAGTCAATCACACTGTCACTTTTGCCTTCTTGTCCCAGAGAATGACCATAACTGTGACGACAGCAACATTAGCATTTATACACCTACTATGTGCCGCGGGGAAGTTGGGTGGTGCAGTGAATAGAAGACCAAGCCTAGAGTCAGAAAAACCCAAGTTCGAATCTGGTCTCAGACACTTACTAGCTGTGTGCCCCTAGACAAGTCACTTCACCCTGTTTGCCTCAGTTTCCTCATCTGTAAAATGATCTGGAGAAGGAAGTGGCAAACCCCTTCAGTGTCCCTGCCAAGAAAATCCCAAAAGGGG
Organism: Bettongia penicillata ogilbyi; assembly: GCA_023548195.1. NCBI lineage: Eukaryota > Metazoa > Chordata > Mammalia > Diprotodontia > Potoroidae > Bettongia > Bettongia penicillata. The sequence goes on along the minus strand of JAJHZJ010000134.1, from coordinate 16,347,545 downwards.
TCACAAAGAGTCGGACACAACTGAAACAACTCAACAGCAACATTCATTTAGTCATGATCCTTTAACTACAGTGTCTCTTGTTCAGGATACTGGACCCACAGGGTCAAGATCACTCCAGGGAAACTGGGGGGAGAAAAAGGCTATCGGAGCAAAGAACTGGTAAGAAGAGAATAAAGAAGTTTAACATGATTATGAATTACTATTACTTCTCAGCAAATACATGCTCCTATTTGTAAATTGATACATTTACAAACCTCATCATTAAATGATATGAAGACAGTTCTTGAAAGAACCACTAACTTTTCACAACCACATGAAATACTGCTCCAAATCCACTAAGAGAAACATAAATCAAACAACCTGGAACTTTCCACTCATTCCCAGTAAACTGACTAAAATGATCAAAGAAAGGAATGACGAGTCAGTGCAAGAGGAATTATAAAAAGACAGACACACTAATGTACCCTTGGCATAATTACGATTGGGTCCAACTATTAGGGAAAGCAATTTAGAATGATTTCAAGAAAGTGCATGGTCTTGACCTCACACCTATGCATAAACTCCAAAGCTGTGACATGCAGAGACAACGAAACAGGACCGTGCTGTAAGAAATGACTGCACGATAAATACAGGAGCCTTGGGAAGAGCAACATGAACTGATACAAAGTGAGGTAAACAGAACTAGGAAAACACAATGATAAAGGTAAAAATGGAAAAGAGAAACAATTTTAAAGAATAAAACTGAATATTATGAAATTATAGTGACCCAGTTTGACCCCCAAGGGAAAGACCAGAATACATTTCCGTCCTTTGCTTGCAGACGTAGGTGACGAAGGTCATGAATTGCAGCCTGTGACATTCTCTTCTGCCGAGCTCATGTCCTGAGCACCCCTCTCACCATCATGGGTTTTGGGGGCAGATTCTTTTCTCATTTGCTCCTTCTTTCCATCTCCTCCCTGACTTTGCACACTTCTGGAAGTCATGTCCAGGCTGTTCTTTCTGTTGCTTTCTTGGATACTAAATGCTATGTTATTCCAAGATCTCAGGGACAGGTCAGGCTGGGGAACTTCACGCTTGCAGTCCTCCCAAAGTGATCTGATCCAAAGCAAAGTCTGATCACTGTCCCCTGGTGTGAGCTCAGCAAGTTCCTGACTTAGGTCTGGGTCTGAACAACAGGCCTTTGGGCTTATCCATCTGGAGTTTTAGTAGCCTGAGGCTGGGCTCAGCCATCATCAGCCAGCTGGAAAGCTCTCCTGGTTTAGAGGGTCAGAACTCTAGGTTTCCCTTTGGTCTGGGATTCCTGCCCTGGTTATTCCCCTGCAGGTTTCAGATGGGGCTGGAAGCTGGAACTGAGACCCCATTCCTCTCCTGGGGTCTGAGCCTAAGGCTGCTGCTGGCTTCTGACCTTGCTGCTTACTTGGGGCCTGGCCTCAGGCCTGGGACAGCTTGTCAACCCAGCATGTCACCCCTAGGAAGAGGTCCCCTCTTTGGTCCTCTCTGGATCTGTGACCCAGGACTGAGTACTGAGTGACAGAGCAGTCAGTTGTCCCACATGCTGAATCTGGGACCTCATTTTACCCAGGTGCATGGCCTCTCCCTGAGCTAGAAAGATCTTCATGGTGGGCCCCTAGCCAGACCCACACCCCAGTGTCTGCAGACCTCTCTCCCTATATTGACCTGGGCCAGCAAATCAATTTTCTGTGATTTTTCTTGGATTTTCCCAATCAGGATTTGGTCTGGTGTGTTTTCTAGGTCTGTTCAGAGGAACTGGAGGGTTGAGGTAAGAAGAGTTGGCTGTCCTCCTACCAGTGCACTCTGCTCATCTGTAAACCTATAAAGTTTTATCTCAGCTCCGAGGCCTCCCCTATTTCCCCAATAACACCTTCACAATAAGTGTTTATTTCAGCTCACATGGCTAAAGACAGCATATCCTCCACAGAAGGAAGAGGAGGAAGGAAAGGAAGGGGAAGAGAGCCAGGAGGAGAGGTAAGGAGAGGAGTGGAGAAGAGTAGAGAGGGGAGGGGAGGGAGAGGAAGGGCCACAGGTTTACTGAGTCCAAATCAGGAGTCCAATTTTTCCATTTCCAAATCCAATCTTTCTATCCATTACACAGCTTATATGGAGACATAAACGTGTTCCAGAAACGATCCATCTAAATGGATTGACTCTAGTTAATTAACAGACAAGGATTCATTAAATGCAAGGGAAAGACTGCTTTGTCTTCAGAGTTGAGAGGCCGGTTTTCCAAATGTTTCCTTAATGTGGAATCTGCCAGAATTCTGGTCATCGTGGGAACCCAGGATTCCTTCTAACGAAGCAGGCCCAGTGGGGATTCACAGGTTTACCGAAGCCCCTCATCCGCTGCCCACAAGAAACGCTGATCTCGCTGGGCTCACATTCAGAGTCCCGGCCTTGCCTCCTTCCTCATGTCCTCAATACAAGGCCAGGACTTTACTCCAAAAAGATGGGTGTGACCGTCAATGACTCAAAGGCGGGGACAACGCAGCAGCCCAAAGCCTCCCAGGGCTCATGTGGATTTATAGCCAGGGCTGCCACTTGGGAATTCTATCCACCAGCTCAAGTTACTGTACAAATGATCGCATCCTTATGGGTCCTCAAGCTCACAATGACTCATTTACTGTCTGTCAGTCAGTCAGTCGCCATGTGCCAGGGACTATTTGATCCCAAGTTCACCCAATTCTTCTCACTTTCTTTCTTATATCTTCTCCTCAATTCCCATCCCCCAACACACACACACACACACACATTACTGCTCTCTGCTTCAGCGATGTTTTTGTGGGTAACACAGTAGCAGAGCTGGGAGCACATGCCACCACATGTCATGACACACCATCACACACCACCACATCAGGTCCTGAATCAGGGTTACCCACTGCTTCTCCACAGTTTCTACAACCACAGATTCCATCCTCATAAATGAATGCACAGCAGGAGAAAGGGCAGAGAAAAAAGGCAGCCCCTAACTCTCATCCTATCTCTGACACCAAAATGCAGACACTATTTTTATGAGTCTTAAGTTATTTGGAAAACGAATCCACCTCTGGAAGAATCTACTGGTTCCTCTACAGACACTGGTGTCACTTCTCCCAAGGCTTGGAGGCTTTTCCCCCTTGAAATCTGTCCCCAGCCAGCAGCAGGGACAGCTGCCACAAGATGGGAGAAGAGCTGTCTGGACTTTTGGAGTTCCAAGACTGCAACATGTCATGCCGCGGAATCCCAAAAATCTCCCAAATGTGGCAGACACATTTCAGCTGTGTTCAACTCTTTGGGACCCCATCAGGGGTTTTCTTGGCAAAGAAGGTTTGACATTTCTGTCTTCAGTTCATTGAACAAATGAGGAAACTGAGGCCAAGAGGGTGAAGTGACTTGCCCAAGGTCACATAGCTAGGAAGCATCTGGGGCCAAATTTGAATGCAGTAAGATGAGTCTTTCTGATCTCAGGCCCAGTACTCTATATAAGTACCTAATGGCTGGGAGAGTAGAAAGACAAAAAGAGGAAACAGACTAGGCCTTTAAGAACTTGGATTCTATTGGGACAAACACCATCCTCAGTGAAACAAAGCACGAGAGAGAGAGAGAGAGAGAGAGAGAGAGAGAGAGAGAGAGAGAGAGAGAGAGAGAGAGAGAGAGAGAGTGTGTGTGTGTGTGTGTGTGTGTGTGGTAGGGGAGAATCAGTGCTGGAGGGAAGCCAGAAAGACCTTGATAAGGAGGGAGAACTTGGAGGAGAAAAGGGAGAGGATCTGAGGAGTATTTCAGGCCCAGCACTCAGCCTATGCAAAGGCATGGCGATCAGAGATGGAATTTCATGAACAGGGAACAGACAATGAGGAAGCCTCTTGGGTCAGAACTTACAAGTACATGAGGGGATCCTGGAAGAATCTAGATCATTCACATGAAGTAAACCTCCAGACCCTTCACCCTTATCTGACATCCCTTTGTGTCTATACCAAAAAACACAAAAGACAGTAGTATTATTTTTTCAGGTCTGTCTCTACTATCTAATGACCAGGTTTACTAGTGATTACTTCAACTTTTCCCCATCAACATTCCCAAATAAATGAATTTCCACAAATGGAATATTTCCAATTAGAACTAATGCAGCCCAATTTATATTTGACCTTTTAAAAATTTTTTAATTCAATCAATGCCTTGTTCAACAAAATGTATCTGTAAAAAATTAAAATTAATTAGACTTTAAATGCAAAATTCAGTTATGTAAAATAAAACTAGTTATAAAACATTTGCCAGTCTTCTATTTAAAAGAATCGTCCAAATATTTCATGGTCACATGCCATCATTTTCTGCAAAGAAATTCTCTTCCCAAATGAATTATAATAATAAAATGTTACCAGATACCAATATTTATATAATGTTGTCCTCATTTATAGATAGGGCTGAAAATTATCACATTTACTCTGGCCAAAAAAGCCATTCTGGAATATCAATTTGCATTATTGTCTCCCAAAATTTAATTATTGGCTTATTCATTGATTCTTCCTTCAATACACTGTTTTAAGCACATACTAAATTGTTCCTTCATGATCTTATCTTAGCATGGGTGTGACTCTATGCTCTGGAAAAATCTGCCAGAGGAGTGTAAGTTCTGGCAGATCCTATCAAGTAGAAAAGGCTTCCAGTAGGGGCCTGGTGAGGTGAGTCTGCCCTCCAAAGACCAGCCCTAGTGTAGGAATCTCATCTAGAAGGTTCTGTTATGCTCCAGAGTGCCACACAGCCATCTCAATGGCACCTGCAAACCAGAGCATCTCCAAGCCCCCACCAGTGACAGAAGATTCCTCCTTCCTTTGAACTCTCTGCTGAACAGCTTCCAAGACAAGGGTCAGTCTTCTGGTGAGGACACATCCACTCATTTTATGCCACGTTGGAAATTAATAATCAGGGGGTCATTGAACAAAGTCACTCAAGATGTCTTTCAAGGACACTTCCATATACCAAGCCCTCTGGATGCATTTAAAGCATAATGAACCCCTGGCTCTGCATATATAAAGATGCCACTGCTGATCAATCAAGTAACAAGCATTCAGGAAGAACCAATGTGCCAAACACCGCTCTGAGAGACAGGGGATAAGCTGGTAAGATAAAACCAATACCCACTCCCAAGCAACTCACATTCTAACAGGGGAGACAAGAAGCATACTGCTAAATACATACAACATAAACATACATGAATTAACACAAATGTACAGCAAAGTAACTGAATACAAGGTAGCTTTGGAGGAAGGCAGGAACCAGGGAAAGCTTCCCTTAAGGAAAGAGAGGGATTCCAAGAGGTAATGCATTGCAAGCACAGTAAAACAGATGGTGTGGATGAAGAAAGATGGAAGTGTTCTCTGTGAAGAACAGAGAGAAGACCAAAATGACTGAATTACAGAGCATGGGATCAAGAGGAATGTTGAATATGGCTGGAAAAAAGGAATGGAAGTCAGGCTATAAAGGGCTTTTCAAAACTGAACAGAGACATTTTGTGTGTGCTCGTCCTTCGTTGCCAAAGAAGACCATGCCATCAGAGAGATGGTGACTTTGTTTTGACTGAGGGAGGGCTATGCAGGTCACCAGCTTCACTTCTCCTCCAAAGCCATCTGAATCCAGTGACCAGATGTTCATCAGAATGACTAGAGATGACCCAGGATGAGGCAACTGGGGTTAAGTGACTTGCCCAAGCTCACACAGCTAGTGAATGTCAAATGTCTGAGATGAGACTTGAACTCAGGTCCTCCTGACTCCTGCATTGGTGCTCTATCCACTGCACCACCTAGCTGCTCCCAACAGAGACATTTATATCTGTGCTAAAGGCACAGGGAACCAATTTAGTTGAGTAGGGAAGTCCCATGACCAGATGTGTGTTTAAGGAAAATTATTTTGTCAGCAACGCATAGAATGAACTGGAGTGGGGAAAGACTTGCAGTACGAAGGCCAATTAAGACGTTGTTGACATAATCCAGAGGATGGGTGAAGGAGACTTGAACTAAGAAAGCGGCCGTGTGAGTAGGGAGGAGGGGTCAGTTGTAAGAGATGTTGTGGAAGTAAAAATAGCAAGACGTGGCCACTGACTGGGGGTAGAGGGGAATGGTGTAAGACTGGACAAAGCTGTAGCTGTGGAGAGAACACTCAGAACTGTTTCTGTGGGAAGGCTCTAAGAAGGAACAAAGACTATGCCTTGCTGGAGTATAGATCTGGTTGGAGTTGGGCAACATGAATCAACAATGCATTCAGTAGGCACAGCTGTGTGGCTTCATCTAGCTCCACTCAGCAACACACGAATAGGGGTGGAAGAGGCAGGTGGTGGAACTGGTCTAGGAGAGCTTTGGCAAGGGGGGTTCAATGAGAAAAAAAGTGGGTGAGAATTCACGAGCAAAAGACAGGCTAGTGGTGAACTGATGATTAACTATAATGTCAAGACTGAGAAGGGAGGAAAGCAAAGTCACATCACAGAAGGTGAAGGAGGGGCCTCAGATCTGGGAATCGACAGAAGCAAAGAATCCATTTAGAAGCACAGGGAGAAATGGAATGAGATGGTACCAGAGTCAGATGGAAGACTGGCAGGCTTCTTTTTTAAGGAAATGATGATGCTGAGACCCAGAGTGTGGCTATCCTACTGTGCGGCTGGGAGGGCAAGGAGTAAGATCTAAGAAACTGAGAATCTGGAGGGTTAGAGAGTTTGAGAGAGCAATGATCTGGATACAGAGGTCCCCTTCTATAAGGGTAGAAATGGTGATGGAAAGACACTGAGCATAGCACTGAACTCCTCGAGAAAGCAAGGCCGGGACGCATTATCACCCATAATTGGAACAGGGTTTCGAGAAAATCTGAAGTGTACTTAAAAGGAGAAGGGGTGGCTGAGCAAGAAGAGTGCTGAGATGACCCTTCCAGGGACAAGGAATTAGACAATGTGAGTGAACATACAACTGGTCCTAGAGAGGAAAAGGGGAGAAAAATAATGAGCTCCACTCTGTTGAATTGGAAGTGTCTCCAGGATGTCCCCTTTGGAATTCAGGAGGGTCAGAGGATTCGATATTAAAGCCTCCAAAGATGGTAGAGAAGAGGATAGAAAGTATGATTATATATCCCCAGTGTTTAATACAATGCCTGGAAGATAGGAGGTGCTTAATAAAAGATTGTTGTCTTCCAGAGACAACAGGAAATGTCATTTCATGAGGCATCTGTCAACTCCTATTATGAAACTCATTGTATCAGCAAAAGACCTCCAGGAAAAGAACATCAGTGGAAGCACCAACATGTTGCAGAAAATGGAGATATAAGGGAATCCGAAGGGCTTAAAGTCCTCCAAAGGAAAGCAACATTTGCTTTGATGCCAGATGACTCCAAGGAAAGGGGAAGCATTGGCAAAGAATGAAAATTCATGAGATAAATAAAAATGTGAGAAGTCAAAGGCTTGACCAGACAGAAGTCTCCTATAACATCACGGATACTTTCTTTGAAAATAAAATTTGGAAACCACTGGAGAGGCAAGTAGCAAATAACATCACAAAAAAATGAAATTGATTATATTTTAACAGACAGGAAACAACTTCTTACTGATGTGGGAGTAATTCTTGGATCGGGTTCTATGTACAGTCAGACCACCAACTTTAGAGCAAAGATCAGAATGAGTAAAAAACTAGTAGAATCAAATGAGAAAAAGATATAGTATGCAATTAAAACAACTCCAACCTGATCTATTTAAACTAATTATTGGGGCCAAAAAAATGGAAACTACATTGAAGAAAGGGCCTCACCCCAATTATATTGATTTCATACAGTCAGACCCATGTGGATCAGTTGCCATAATCAGGAGACCAGAGAAGCCTGAAAACCAGCTCAGTCAGCAAACACTTGATCTCCTCGCCAAGAGGAGAGGGGTGACAGCCAAGAGCAACAGCAGTATAGACTATAAACTCATTTGTAAAATCTTACAAAGAAACATGATGGAAGATTATGAGCAGCATCCCCTCATAAAACAGTGAGAAACAGTGAAAGGAAAAACCAGTTTAAAGAAAGCTTGGCAAGAAACCTGGCTAAGCAAAGTCATCCTGAGGGTGTTTAAGGATGAAGTTGGAAGGAGGGCAACAAACAAAAGAAAGATGGCAAAGATCTGTGCAGATTATAGTAACACCATGGACAGTGAGGCCACCAGTGTGGACACTGAAGTCCTAATCCTGGATACCCTTCCTAAATGGAAATGGCCTCCAAGGGTGAAGAGAAAGCATCAGACCAGAGTAGAGAAGGAACAGGCTCCTACCTGGACATGACACAATGCCAGAGGCAGAGAGAGAGAGAGAGAGACTCTCAAGGTACCTCAAGGAGGGGAGGATACCAAAGGCATGGGAAAAATCCTAGACCCAATTATTACTTGAAAATCCAACATTAATAACTTCTAACCCATATGCCTACTTTCCTATCCATATAAAACTTCTATGAGGATAATTCTGATGAAGCTATTAGAAAGGGGGCAGACAGCACTTCTTTCCCATCATATAAATGACTGAAAGACCCAAGAGAATGCAAGATGTCAATGGGCTTATTACTGGTAGGACATTTAAAAACCTCATTTCAGCAAAAGGCTACCTAAAAGACTTTATCCTCCAACAAAGGAGCTTTCATGCAAATATAAAATATATACATGATTCCTTAAGAGACAAGATGGGCAGTTCCAAAGAGCCTGAAAGAATTCTATAAACTGAGAGAACAGGAAGTGATCTGAACCAGAAAGACCATTGGTACTAGTGAACATTTTACAAACGGCCACCTTTGAACACCTTAAGAACACTGATCAAGGCAATCACCAACCCTAATCCCAGAGGACTGGCCACCTCTTCACAGAAAGGCGATGAGCTAAATACACAGAATAAGGCACGATTTGGGACACAACCAACATGGCAATCTGTTTTTCTCAATTAGGTACATGTGTTACATGGATTTTAATGTTCTTCCCCCACCCCCAACTAGGATGGAGAAAATGAAAGGAAAAGAAAATAAAAGTTTACTTTTTTTTAATTTTAATCTTAAAAAAGAAATATATAACAGAGATAGTCTTTTTCAATAACATCAAGTAAGTCATAAAAGAAAGACATATGCTCACCAAAGACAGGAGATTCAAACCATAATTCAAGGGGATGTGGGGTTGCCCACTGATAGTTAGGTCCACTAGGTCCCCCAGATGCTACTGGTTGTGGACTGCATTGTGCAACAAGACACAGAATACTACAGGGCCTCCAGAAAGCCGCCCCCCCACACACACACACAAGTTTGCCCAGCTTTTAGACAGTTAAAAAGTAGATGAAGACTTCCTGTTATTCAGACAATGATATAAAGCTGGATAGGCAACCCACTCAGCCTGTCCATCACTTTGTGTAAATCTTGGCCACACACTGGTCCCAGAACCAAACAGGAAAAAAACAGGTTGATTTGTCTTTTGAGAAATTTCAAAGTTCTTTTCATGAGCCCAAGTTTCTTCCTGAAACAAAGGTCCACCTTTTACATGCCAATGCAATGAAAATAATAAATGCTACCCTCTCTGAAGATCTTGAATATCACCTGAAGGGCAATGAGGAGGTATAGGTTAACATGAAACAGGTTGTGATACATGGCAAATAAGAAATTATAGAGAAGAAATTGTATAGAAGATTTCATCAAAGAAACGTGACCAAAAAGTAAGATGGCACATCCCATGTGAGAGCAAGAGACAAGCAATAAATTGTAGACTCCACAGAGTCAAAAGAACTTGACCAAAGCACCGGCATACGGTGTGGACCTGCAGGGGGGACTACGTGGGAAGGCAAAGATGACAGCTCCATAAGAGATGCACACACAGACCTAGTCGCAGGTGTTATCTGCATCCCCAGAGAGCACCTGCTCCAGTGCTACTGATGGCACAGCTTCTGGGAAATCACTGATTTCAGAGCAGGAAGAGCCTTAGAGATCTGGTCCCATTTCATACACTCCATGATTTTCTATGAACAGAAAAGCACTGGCACTAATCCAGTCTCTCAAGTGACTCCTCTGGGTCATTTACATATACAGGTTTCACATGGGTCAGGTCGGATTACAGTCAGGGGTACAGAACACGATGATGCCAACTGATCCTACACAATGCCAATCTGACAATGAGCAAGTACAAGAACCTCACGACTGGACTGGAAGTCAGGAGACCTTAAGCCTCAGTTCAGGCCCCTCCTCCAAGCCTCAGATCTGATGCTCATTATCTGTGTCACAAAAGGTGAGTCACATGATCAGACTCTCTCCTCATCCATGAAATGAGAATAAGAACATTTGCAACTACTTGCATATCAAGTCTGTGAAGAAGAAAGACTTGTGTGAGTTATAGAAGTGCTATACAAGTGAAAGGTCTACTAAGTATTCTTCCGGTCAAGTCTTCTGTGTAGACCTCCTTCTGGGATGCTGGTAACCCTGAGTTCTCATAAAACTGCAGAATGTAAAGATGAGTAGTAGACCTTAGGAAATACCTAACATCACTGTACCGATGATGAAATTGGAGCCCAGCAAGCAGGATGGGTTGCCCTGTGTCTTATACACACAGCTCCAGAATCCAAGTCGCTGGACTCCCAGGCCAGTGCTCATTCTACTGCAGGGGCCGCAGTAAGAGTTGTCAGCTCCATGGTTGATGTTGGGAGAGCGAGAGGAACCTTAAACAAGGTCAGGCCACACTTTCTAGGCACATCACCAATGGTATCTAGTAACACTCATCTCTCACAAAGGGTTCTTAAACAATTTTCCTATTTTAGCAATAGAAGGGGTGGATTCTCTTGAGGACAAAGCAAAAGGGTCTAATACTCTCAAGGAGTAAACCAACAGTCCACAATTCATATAGGTAAAACCTAGCTGCAAAGGCCTGGAGATGAACCCTCTATCACTCAAGAACCAGTGGAGCTAGCTAAGTTCATCACCAGATGGGCTAGCCACCAATCCATGAATGTTTTCAGCTCCAGGTACCCATTAAACTAGCTACAGCTTGGAGGAACTGTGACCTACATCCAAACAGACCATACCCACAGGAATGAGACCACAGGTCCTGGAAGTACTGAAGCATTATTACATTATTACAATAAGACAGATCATTGCATCAGGTGTGTGGGGATTACAAATCTACATTCACACAGTATCCTAACTAACCAAGCAACACACAACTTTCCAAAGACACAGAGAATGTGTGAGCAAGGCTGTTGAAGGAGTCCCCTGGGAGCCCTCCCAGCTACTTAACACACAGCAAGGATTGGCTTGACACTTAACTCTAGTCATGTGGTCAGTGCGTGACTGCAGCCATACCGTGACCTCTCCATTACCAGGTCTAACACTGAACTGCTTGTCTGGTGTAGGTGTGGCTTTCTAGCTCCCTCCACCATTAACCACCTGGGAGTTGAAAGAACACAGCATTAATCTTCCAAGAAATAATTCTGAAATGTTAATTGGGAGTTTCCCAGTACAAATATAAGCTGCCTCTTCTCCTCCATGAAGAGTGCATTCCTTATTTCAGACATTTCTATTTGAATTACACAGATCTAAAGGTGAATTTAAAAGCAGGCAAGACTATAGAGGAAAGTGTTTGATCCTAGAGTTGGCAACAAGGGAAAATAAAATGACTGTTAAGAGCAGGTTGTGCATGTAAAGGATCCAGCAAATGCTCCGTTGTGACAGCAGTTCTACCTGCCCAGACTGTGCTAGGCAGAGGCTCTGAGACCTTGTGTGATACCAGGAACCACCTTCCAAGTCTTTTTTGGGCCTGCCATGCAGGCCAAGAAACCAAATAGTTCTAAGAAAGACTAATTCCACAGGAACCAAGAAATGAGAGCAATCCAAAATGATAGTGGTTATATAAGAGATTGGATTAAGTATAATCTAGCATGATGAGTGTATATTTAGAGAAGAATTTGGAAGACGAGACTTTAAAACAATCACTTGAAGGAAAAGTTAGCTGTTAAAAGAAACAATTTACTATACTAGATTGATTTCACGTGACCAAAAGGCAGGTTTGGAAACAGCTGCTGAAAATTAAGGATTAAAGAAATGTTCACTATGATTTTTTCTTTGTTTAATTTAGTACAAGAACAGTTGCTGGGACCTGTGCTGCCTTGATTTCTTCAAACCTGAGCCCTTTTTTCTTTGCCAATGTATTTCAAAAACTCAAACCCCACTTTTAAAATATTTTCTAGAATTAACGAGCATCTTAGCATAGAAATGAGTTTGAGGTTTTGGTTTTTTGTTTGTTTTTACAAAAATTCAGCCAAACGTATGATACAAGAATTGGTGATAAAAAGTCTGATTCCACGGTGAGCTTTAAATGAGACCAAGAGGAAGAAGGATAGGCCTGCCTGCACCTCACTACCTGCACATCCACGAGCATGCCCAACACCTTTCTGAGCCTCCTGAGTAAAGGAAGTGGCAAGTTCAGCCCCTTCAGCTCTCAAAACTATAGTCCATTTCACTCTTTTTCTGAGTCACTGTGAAGAAAGAACTGATAATACAAGGTTCCAGTTTCTGCCCAGAGGTGAGAACCACATCTTCATACAGCTGACCTGGAAACATCTTTTGACATCTATAGAAAGCATACTCCATTGCACAGCAATAAAAACCAGCTTTGGGGTGCTCTCAGGAAAAAAATAGAAAAAAGTGCAGTATATCCTGTAAATGCTGAGGAAACACTTTTCAGAAGTACAGTTATTGTTATTAGATACCTTTTCATGAACAATTTTGGTTTAATACAGAGAATATTTTAGCTAGGATTTCAGTATGAGCAGCTAGGTGGCACAGTGGATAGAGCACTAGGCCTGGATTCAGGAAGGCTCATCTTCCTGAGTTCAAATTTGGCCTCAGATATTTATTAGCTGTGGGACTCTGGGCAAGTCACTTAACCCTGTTTGCCTCAGTTTACTCATCTATAAAACAAGTTGGAGAAGGAAATGGCAAATCACTTCAGAAAACCTCAAATGGGGTCACAGAGAGTTGGACACAATTGAAAAATGACTCAACAGCAAAATTTCAGCTCCAGGATAGGCAAACTTCCTAATAATTAAAGTTATCTGAAAGTGCAATGGGCAATCACTTTCCTCATGGAAGTCTTTGAGCCACATCAGGAATTGTCAGGGATATCAGAGAGGGGAGCTTTGGTTGGGAGTCTAGGTCAGACCCAGTGACTTCAGAGGTCCCTTTCCAACAAAGATTCCATGAAATCTGAATGTTCTTCAGTTAAGTGAGTTGCCAGCTTTTTGAGAAATGACCATAATAGGCTTCAGTCCTCTAGCGTTTTACCAGTCTATCTACAGGGGCTGGGAGTAGAGAAAGAAGAGAGTGGGAACACATTTTTGCCTTGGATAGAAGTCTATATTCTGCCAAGGATCACACTTTTCCAGTATGTATTATCAAGCAATCATGGATTCCTGGAGTTGAAAGGGGTCCCTAAAGGGAGTCTCATCTGGCTTCCTCCCAGGTGTATTCTTTCTCTTCTATGATATCTTAACAAACATGTGGCCATCCAGCCACCTGAACAGTCCCACTGATGGGGAACTATCTCCTGAAACAGCACATTCATTTTTACATAGTTCTAATTATCAGATAGCTTTGGCCTCCCTCAGGCAGATGATAATATATACCATTTAAATACCCAGACAAAGGAGAAGGGGAACTAAGTGTTTTGAAATACATCTTTATTGCTATCTTTTGTTTCTGCATTCCCTAAGTTTCCCTTGTTATCTCTCCTACTCCCCTTTCCAAAGAGCCATGCTTCCTAACATGGAATTTTTTAAAGAAAAAGAAAGTAATCAATAAAACTGATCAATACATCAAAAAAAAAAAAAAAAAGAATCTGGCTCAGATTCAATGTAACTCAGACTCTGTCTAGCTGTGTCAGTATCTGGCCTGCTTGTAAAAAGCGTTACAAATGCTTAGACTCCTTAAGAGTCAATTCAGTGTGGCGAATCTTCAATAAACTTTATTTTCCTTTGGTTTTAAGAAGGTTTGCGTCCAATTCATTCAAGCAGGACCCGGCGTATCAGTATTTTGGGGTCCCCACCACCCCGAACCTCAAAATTGGTATGGGTGTTTCTAGCGAGCACCACACTTGCTTTCTCAGGAGAAGCATAATATATGCTTTCCTCTGCCCATTCTGTTCCTGAATTCTTTCAGTGAGAAGGGATCTGCTGTACTAAAGGTATTATCACATGGATCTTCTTAAGGACATGCTACCAGGGAAGCAGTGGGCAGCGGTAGCTCATCCTGGGCTAACTCCCTGACTTGGCCTGGGAAATCCTGTGTCCCCACAGACATGCTAAGGAGCATCTTATGTGGATCTTAAGGGCATGATACTAGGGAAGCAGGCACATCATGTGGAGCTTCCTAAGGGCGCACTCATTCTGAGCCAACTTCCTAACCCTGCCTGGGAAGTCTTGTGATCCTCACAATTCTAAGCTGCCAGGCCAGGGAAGACAAGCCTACAGCACCAGCAAAGTCAGAGTCAAGTCAACAACGTAACACTAAAAGAACCGGTGATGAGGCGGGTGGGAACAAGAGCGCTGCAAAGCTCTGAAATCCCCCAGTCAGGTCAAAGATCGGAGGAAGAGAGGGAAAGGACACAGTGCATGCAGTGCGAGGAGGGCGGGCAGTGTGCAGAACTCGGTTAAGACTGAAAGAAAACGTATTCAGGAGGAAGCTGCTGGTGACCACGGGGAGAGGCTGAGGTACTCTGAAATCCTTCTCCCAAGAAAATCACAATCAGAGGAGAGGGAATCAGCAAGTGACTGATGGGAGGAAACAAGGAGGGGGGAAATGAATGAAATTACCAAAGACTCAGGAAGAAGAGAACTCAGAAACTTATAAATCAACAGAAAAAGCAGTGACAACCTAAGGAAATATATCCCCCAGATCCAGTAAATTAGTTCAGACATCTTTGAATAAACAAAGGAGCGGATCCTAATGAAATATGAGACACACATTCCCCAACAGATAAATGGTCAAAGGACATGAACAGGCAGTTTTCAGAGGGAAGAAATTAAAGCTATCCATAGTCATACGAAAAAACGCTCTAAATCACTTTTGATTAGAGAAATGCAAATCAAAACAACTCTGAGGTACCACATCACACCTGTCAGATTGGTAAACATGACAGAACAGGAAAATGAGAAATGTTGGAGAGGATGTGGGACAGTTGGAACACTAATTCATTGTTGGTGGAGCTGTGAGTTCATCCAACCATTTTGGAGAGCAATTCGGAACTATGCCCAAAGGGCTATAAAAACGTGCATACCCTTTGACCCAACAATATGGCTTCTAGGACTGTATCCCAAAGAGATCATAAGAATAGGAAAAGGTCCCACATGTACAAAAATATTTATAGCAGCTCTCTTTGTGGTGGACCAAAACTGGGAATCAGGGGGATGCCCATCAATTGGGGAAGGGCTGAATAAAATGTGGTATATGAATGTAATGGAATACTATTGTGCTATAAAAAATGATGAACAAGAAGTCTTTACAGAGGCCTGGAAAGACTTATATGAACTGATGTTGAGTGAAAGGAGCAGAACCGAGAGAACTTTGTACACAGCAACGACCACAGTGTGTGAGGAATTTTTCTGGTAGACTTAGTACTGCACTGCAATGCAAGGACTTAAAAAATTCCCAATGGTCTCTTAAAGCAAAATGCCTTCCAGATTCAGAGAAAGAACTGTGGAATTCGATCACAGAATGAAGTAGATCATTTTCTTTTGTATTATGTTTTGGTTTGTTTTACGATTTCTCCCATTCATTTTAATTCTTCTGTGCAACATGACTAAGGAGAAAATGTATTCAATAGGAATGTATGTGTAGAACCTGTATAAAATTGTATGCTGCCTCAGGGAGGGAGGAGGAGGCAGGGGAGGATGGGGAAAAAATCTAAGTTATATGGAAGTGATTGTAGAACACTGAAAACAAAATTAAATTAAATTAAAAAAGAAATATGAGACACAAAAAATAAACAAATAAATCTGACATTGTATGCAGTGTTCCACCCCATGCACTGCCCACTTCTGCAAAAGAATGGAGAAGAGTAAGAAGGTCAAACTATCCACAGCTGCTGCTGACATACGGTCTACTGAGGAAATGCAAGGAAATCCTCAAAGAAGCTAAATGAAACAATAGCCTCAGCAAAGTCTCAGGCTGCAAAATAAACCCACAAAAGGCAATAGCCCTTCTGTATAATACCAACAAAATCAAAGAGACAATAGAACAAAGGAAAGGCTCACGCAAAGACCATGGACCCCTATGTAGAGTATCAAGGAAAATAATGGGGGGAGGGGAGGAATAAGGGGAAAATAGCTTTTCCAGACTTCAAACTACCTCATAAATAATTTGGTATGAATTAAAAAATAAAAAAGGAAATCAATGGACTTGGCTAGGCAATGGGGAACTTCACCAACAGGGGCACTCTACAGCCTAGAGTTCTCTAAAATCCAAAGAGAAATCACAGAGGAAGCCAAGCTCTCCCAAGAGAAAGATCTCTACACTGTTGCAGCTGAAAGTCTGAGACTGCCCCATATGCCCGGTCTTGTCCTACCACACTTTTCTTCCCTTTGGCGCAGGAAGATGAGAAATGCACGTTAAATTCCTGTCTTCAGATGAGGTCCACAAAGTACACTTATTAATTCCTCCTCTTCAAGCTCTTGGCATCTCAGGTGACATGATTTCCTCCTGCACCTAGAGCAACAATCCACGTACTAACAGCAATAGAAGAAGTCCTGGCTCTCCGTAAATTACTACACCTCACCCTCTGAACAACCCAACTGGGGCCCCAACTGGGTCAGTTCTGAATGTCCCTGGAGTCACAGCATCAATCCAACCTCAATGCTCACACAGCCAAGCCTAGCATCCGAGGCAGAATGGGACAGGACGAAACTAGAGGAGCAACCTTGCAGGGAAATGGGGACACAAAGGGAAGCAGCCAGAGCAGCAGTGCTGAGGCCAAAGCCTGCAGGGTGGTTCCTGCTTCCTGCTGCTCTGTCTCCACAATGCCAGAGTCCCCGGAAGAGTCACTGTCTGTAGATCTGCCAACCGCCTCCTCCAAGAAAAGGAAAGTCTAATGAAGTTCATCTGAAGGGCTTCAAAATCCTGAGAAAAGACAACCCCTTCATATACCAAAACCAGAAAGTGTCAACTAAACAAGAAGTGATGTCCACACAGAAAGCCAAGCGTCGGGTGCCACTCCAGCCCAGGAGAGATGGATGCTTCTGTAGGAGTCTCCTGAGGGACACTCAGACAGTACTGCTTGAGTTCCCAAAAGGAGGTAAGAGGCAGAAAAAACACTAGAAGACCCTTCCCAGTCATAAAAGGGAGCCCCAGGAGACACAGGTCCTGCCACTGGGCAAAGTCACCAATTAACCTCCTTTTTGACAAATGCTGTGGACTCAGTCTTCTCAAGAGTTTTGATTAGACAAATATAACTCAATTCAAAATGGGATTTTACAGCCCACTTTGCTAGAATTGGCAGCTAGGTGGCTCAGTGTTAAAAGCACCAGGTCTGGAGTTGGGAAGACCTGAGTTTGAATCCTGTCTTAGGCATTTATTTGCCGTGGGACCCAGGTCAAGTAACTTCACCTGTCTGCCTCAATTTTCTCATCTGCAAAATGAGGCTAACAATAGCACCTCCTCCTCAGGGCTGCTGAGAGGATCAAATGAGATAATGTGCACAATGCGCTTTGCCAACATGAAAGAATGACTGAAGTGCTGCCCATAACCGCTATTAATGATAATGATTCCATCACACAACTCCCTGGGCACAACAATCTTCTGAACTGACCACTGTGGGTTCAGTCATCAGACAACTCCCTCCTCTCTCTTCTCCAGGGCTCAGGCCTCGGGTCTGTGCAATCTCTCAGTCAAATACAGATGACTTCCTACACAAAGCCAGTGCTGATCTCACTGGCAGCACCCTAGGAGACATTTCTACCATCCCATGAGAATGGAATAACTAGTAAACCAATGCTTGTGGATTAATTTAGAATTAAAAAGTCTTTGCACAAATAAAATCAATACGACTACATTCAGAGGAAAATCTACAGATTCAAGGGAAAGCTTTGCATTAAATATTTCTCACACAAGTCTAACATCTTTAAGGAGTTATTTTCAAAAGAGGTGGAGACTACTGATAACTACCTGAAAAATACCCAAAGTCTCTAACAATGAGAGAAATGCCCATTAAAACAACCCTATGGAATCACCTCATACACATGAATCTAACCAAGATGCTGGAAAAGACGAGCAAAAGAAGAGACTTCAAGAAGACAATGATAATTCATTGCTGGTGTTGTCTGCGCATTTATTTGACAGTTATGACCCACAATGTGGAAATGAGCAAAAATGGAGTAACTCCACTCTGCACAGAAGAGCCCCAAATGGAGCGAGCAGCATTAGCTGTAGCCATCCCTGGACCCAACAACCGGACAGCAGCTGAGCAAACAGCACCAGAAGTAACAATGAATTAAAAAGAATGCATAGAAACAGGGAAGGATCACCACAGAAGATGAGAGAGCAGGGCCACAGGAGAGATCCCTGCAGGGCCACGACCAGGCTGTGTGCATGGAAGGGCCAGAGAGCCCTGCATGATGACACGGTCAACAGAGGCTCTAGCTTCATCAGGAAGCTGTATTCTCAAGGAGCAGGCTTTGGGAGCAGTTGTCTGAGGTTTTCTTTAAGAAGTGCCTCTTGCGTCAGAATAAAAGAGAGAGGTAATTCTTTTTTCCAAATAATGTGAAAGGAGGAAGAAGTGATCACAATCCACCCTCGACAAGAAGCAGACGGCACAGGCTCCCGGGTTAAAGACAGTGACAAAGATAAGGGCACCAAGTAAATGAGCACTGCTGACTCTAATTAAATTAGAAGCCTTCAAAGGGTAAAGGTTCTTCAAGATTCCTTACTCCAACCCCTCCATTTTATAGATGAGACAACAGAGGCCCAGAGAGCTCTGGGTCCTTTTCAAAGGTCATAGAGGTCATCAAGTAACAGTACCAGGATTCAAACCCAGGTCCCCTGACTGTAACTCCAATGCTCTTTCTGCTACACCATGAAGGCAGGCTGTGCTCACAAGAAAACAAATGAAAATTGAACAAAAAAAGTCAGTAATAGGACAAGTCAAATAAGAATAATGTTATTAGTGGAATAAGCCCTAACAAAGAGAAAGGGGATTCTAGAATGGATTAAAAAATAAAATTCAATAAAACCCTTTCTTCATTAAACAGTTATCATAGCATTTTCCATAAATTTATCATGTTATATAAAAATCAAGAAAGCCAAGGGTGGCACTGATTATACCAAAGTGACATTCCAATCACAATGTAGTATAAGAAATAAACAAGAAATATAATATCATGTTTAAAGGAATTAGTGCATATGACTTTTGAATACAGAGGCATCAACTAATATCACAGAAAAACTAATTAAAGACTTAACAGTTTGTAAAAATGTAGTGAATTAGGAGCAGTTAGATGGCACAGTGGAAAGAGTGCCAGAACTGGAGTCAGGGGGCTCTGAGCTCAAATCCACACTCAGATACTCACTAGCTGTGCAGCTGTGGGCAAGTCACTTACCTCCAACTGCCTCCGAAGAGAAAAAGAAGAATATCGCAAATTAACAATAGTAAGAGAGTGACAAATCAAAATTATAAATAAAGGGAGACAGAATAGAAAGTACCACAAGCTGGTTTTAACACCTGAGGGTAAAATCAAAAAGCATAGACTTCTTTCAAGTAAATATGAAACAACCATAAACACTTATGATAATGCAGATAATCATGAGAAGTCATTAAATTCAGAAAGATATAAGGCTTATTTACTTTTAGTCTATAAAATAATGCATGTGATATATGTGTGTATTATTATTCAATGTAAGAATAAAGAAATAATGACATGACTAGTTTTCATCACAAATAACGCTATACTCACTTCATATAGCCCCAGAACTCTACAAAGTCTCTTCAGTGAAATTCCAAAAAAGCAGAAGTGTACTAGGTTTGGCTAGTCACACATAAAAAAAGTGGATGAAAAATACATGCTGTCCATATTATGACATGAACTGGAAAGGCAACCCATTGAGTTAGTGGATATAATTCCTCTCCCTTCAAAGAATAAGTGATCCCTATGTTTCATGGTTTCAACAAGTGGGCTGTGTTACTATGAGGGGTCCACAAATTCAGACTTCTCTTCAATCACCAACATTATAATATGAGCATGTATAAAGTTTTTTTAACAGTAAAATGGAGTCCTCATACACAAAAGGTTGGGAACCATTAAGATGGACTGTTTTTAAATATAGAGAAAGGTAGTATTTTACAAAATGCTTTGACTCTCAAAGCCTGGAAAAGATAAAGGTGAAAAAAAAATTGGAGGTCAATATATTTGATAATACACACACACACACACGTAAATAAATATTGGCAAGAGAAGAGAGCATTTTAGAAGAAATTATCTATATTACTACCAAATTTTGTGTGTGTGTGTGTGTGTGTGTGTGTGTGTACATATACACATAGAATATAAGGATAATTCAGTATCAGGAAATAATTGATATGATATATATCAATAAGTCAAATCAAATTATTACAAAAATAAATGCAGAACAAGTACAAAGATTTGTTTCATTTTGTCATATCCACATCAAAGAAAAGAATACTGGGGTATCCAGAAAGAAGCAGTTCATGTATCAAGGAATGACTGACAGGTTCACATAAGACCTGTTATCTTCTACTAAAAATGAGAGAGGATCTTGGAATACAATATTCCAAAAGGCAAAAGAAACAGGCTTAAAATCAAGAAAAACTTACCCGGAAAAGCTAAGTATAATCCTGTAGGACAAAAATGGATCTTTAATGGAAGCCAGGATTTATAATTATTTCTGATGAAAAGACTAGAACTAAGGAGAAACCTGAAATGCAAACACAAGAGCCAAAACAATTGCTTGAGCTGCTGGGAGGGGCTGTATGATTCTATGAAGCTAACATCCGAACAGTAAGGAAAGAAACAAGTGCCCCTTCAGAACTTCGGTCTTCAAACATCCAGGAGAGCTAAACAAGAACAGTGGAGGACATGACAGGCTGCTTTTGTTCTGAGGATTTTAAGAGGCAAAAGAAAAAGGACAGAGTAAACAGGAGGATAAAAAAGGGGGCTGAATATGCTATCTTTAATCATTGAGGTATGAAAAGTAGACAAATATGGCAGAAAGTTGCATGCACACACACAGAGTTTGGTGTAGAAACACATCAAACTGAACAAGGAAACAAGTGGGGACAGGGGTGGGGGGAGTTACGGAGAAAGGTAATATCCGGATGGTGATGGGGGCATTGGAGGAGGAATCTCAGGTTAGCATCCATCAGATGGAGAATGGATGAATAAATTACATCTATTAATGTAATGAAATATTATTAAGTGACAAGAAATGAAGAGAGGTGACACAAAGAATCCTGGGTAGCAGGAGGGGAGAACCAAGAGAACAGTACTATTGTCTGAAAGCCTTTGGAGTCTGCTCCATAAGCTGAGCCCCTGCCACGTCTCCAGAGGGCAGGCAGAGATGCCACATGTCACCCATCTCCTGACAGAGGTGATGACCTCCAGGTGCAGCAAATGGATATTTCTGAACATGACCACATGGGGATTCATTTTGCTTGACCATGCTTATTTGTTACAAAAGTGTTTTTTTTCCTCCTTTCTGTTTTTAAAATGGGTTGAAGGCAAGGAGAACAAGCAACACAGAAGGGGAAGGAGGAAAGAGGGCTGTTGGGAAAAAAATGTTATATGCACAGAAGAGACCCAAAGGAAGTTAAGGGGGAAGCACAGACAAGCAGGACATTCTGAAAGTAACAAAATGAAGATTCACAGTTTCACAGAAAAATGCTAGGTTTTTGGTATTTACGTTCCAAGTTAAAAAAAAAAATTTCAACTAAAGTAAGAAAACTGTGTTCAAGCCAAAACACTTGGCTGTCTCGATCAGTCAGGGAGAGAATAGGCCTGCCACCATCTCCTCTCCACAGACCTTCCTCAGAGCACTGGGCTCAGTTCTAGGCACCATATTTGAGAAAGGAGCTTGATGAGGTGGAAAGAATCCAAGAAGGATTCTCAACCTGGACAAGGACCAAGGGGTTTTTAGCCCAGAGAGAAAATGACTCTGGGAAGGCAGAATAATTATCCCAAATAGATGAAGGGTTGTCCTTTAGAAGAGGGTCAAGGCTTGTTCTGCTTGTCCCTGGATGGCAAAACTTGGAGCAATGAGAGGAAGTGATTATAGAGAGGCAGATTCCAACTCAACATAAGGTCAAACCTGCTAAAGATCAGAGATGCCCCCCACAAGAGGTACACTGACTCTCCCCAAAGGTCCTGAAGAAAAGGCTTGGGGATCATATAAACACATGAACCTGTGAGTGCCCTCCCAAATCCAGGAGTGACTCCAGGACTCCACACTTCAACCATGGCATTTTTAAAGTTCCTGACCACTGTTCTTTCATCAGACCCTGCTGCCTGCCAAGGTCTGAATCCCCAGCTCATGTATCACTACGTCCTCCACTGAGTTTTCTTGATTTCACAACTCCTACTGATTTCTGCCACCTCTGGCTTTCTATTTAATTTTTTCTAAAATGGAAAAGACCGCAAGTGGATTTAGACACACTGCTATTATCCTGTAGTGTGACATCGCTGTCTCATCTTCCCTGTAAGACTGTAGGCCACGGAAATGCCAGGGTCACATCTCACCCTGTAGACAGGGTTCCCTTTAATCCAGCATGAGCATAAGAAAGCAAGCTCAAGAAATGCTCAGTTCAAGTTAGTTTCCTTTAGTTCCATCCAAATTAACTGAATGCTAAGAGCAGGTGCTTTGGAGATGCAGAGGATGAATCCAAAAGAGATTAAGAATGTCCAGGCTGTGGCCCAGCTGCCTGTCAACATGCTTTCTGTACCAGCAGAAAGCCAGCAGGACAACTATCCCATGCCTGAAGGGATGGCTATCATCGAGTAGAGCCAGGCCTCCTCAGGGCCTCTTCTAGGTGATCTTGAAAAGGAGCTTGGACAGGACTCAGTCTAGGTACCACCATCCGGGCTGGCAGACCTGAGGGGGAAGCCACAACTACCCTGCCAGGCTTTGGCCTACGTGCACATGCACAATTTACCCTTTCTCCCAACCAGACAGGAAAATACTGAAGTGGGTGAGGAATGGACTCAGAGAGGCAGAAAGCAAATACACAACTAGTCACGCATAAACAAAGTCAAACAAGAAGTTACTGAAGGTTCAATGGTTCAGCGGTCCAGAGCTGGAAGCAGCCCACTCACCCACCTGTGTCCTAGAATCCTCATTTACAAAGGAGGAAACTGAGATCAGGAGAAACTGAGAGATTTGTCCAAAGGCCCTGAAGTCAGTCAGAGCTGCTCGGAGTCCTTCCTCAGACACTGGCTTGGACATGAAACAAGTCATTTACCCTCTCTGAGCCTCAGCATTTTCATACATTAAATGGGAACAACAATCCTCACGCTCCTCAGTTCACAAGGTTATTGAGGAAAATCACTTTGCAGACCTCAAAGCCTTCTCCTGTGCTGCTACAGGTGGACTCTCACATGTGCTGGGAATTCTCAAAGAGGAAATGCACTCCCCTAATGTAAATGAGCCCCCACCAGGCACCTGAGAGGCTTAGAGAACTACCCACACTGTCAGTGACTGAGTTATCACTACTATCGTCACCATCACCCTCCAAAGGTGCACCCAACAGAGTTTGGGAAGTCTATTCCCCAGCACTGCCTTCCATCCTAAACCCCTGCTGTGAGTTCAGACCTACTCTCCAAAAGCTCCTCCTCTCCCTCACAGACAGGCAGGACAAAGAAGTGAAGAAGCAAAAGCAGCAGGAAATCAGGGGGAAGTTGAAGCCCAGAAGTGCTAAAGATACTCCAACAGAAGGGCAAGCCCCTGGCCTTGCTATGGCTCAGGCTCATCTGCATGCTCCAAGGAGGCTCCAGAGATCAGAACGGGATCGGAGGAGCCTGGGGACAGAGAGGGGAGAAGACTGACCTTCCAGTGATCCTTGGGCAGCAGTTCCACAGCCACCACGTCGCCATTCAAAGCTCTGTTCCGAGCCACGACTCCATCGATAAAGATGTCTCTGGTTCCATCCTGTGAAGGAAAACAACCAGAGTGGAGAGTCACCTTCCCAGGGTCAGAGATGCCAATCGTGCAGACTTTCCACGGCCCTAAGAACACCTGCCAACAAGAAGGCGCTAACGTCAAACTGAACAAGGATGAGCACGCCTGGCCTGGGAGAAGCCCCAAACTGCCTGCTTTCTCATCACTGTTTTTGAGGGGTTTTCTACCCAAACAGGACATGTTACTTTTTCCTAAACATGACTACAGTTGGAAAGGAGAGACACAAGAGAAAAGAAGAGAAAGGTCCAGGGAGAACGCAGAACAAAAGCCTCAGCAACTAAAAGACAAAAGCCCTTTGGACACGTGCTGCCGAGCACTCTCCCCCCTCCCAAGACAGCCAAAAGAGGGGCCAAAACTCCAGAACATGAACAGCAAGAGGAGACATTTGTGAATCATTAAGCCATCCCATATTGCACAGAAGAAAAGTGAGCCTCAGAGAGGCAGCAAGGCTCATCTAAAGCACAAACACCAGGTCTCTGCCATTACTAAAGGAGACATGAATGACTTCACACAATCGTCAAGGCTCCAATGTCCCCATCAAAGAATCCCCTCTTCTGGGGATGTGGTCAGTGCTCCTGTCATGACACTGGTCACAAACACCAGCAGGGGATGCTGGACAACACCTGAAAAACCACCGTTCAGTGCCAACCAAAGGCCAATGGCTTCACTCCTGCAGCCTCAGTGGAATTGGGATGTCTGGGCCACCTCAAGTGTTCAGAATTCTGGAAGAGCCTCCCCAAGACTGGGAAGACTCCTATGCAGTGAAGCGCAGCTCCTCACACAGCAATTCCAGGTGGCAGCAGCCAAAGCATACCTGGGAAGATAGGCCAGGGAAAGGTATGGCTGGAAGCTGAGTCAAACAGCTGCGGCTTTTTAACTGCTACACTAGTCACATCCTTCAGGTGCCTGAGGACCCAAGAGGCTCCAGGAGCAGGGTACCAGGCAGGCCCAACTCAGAGCACTTGAATACAGAAGTGCCAAAGCCAAGTCCAAGGGCCCTCATGATGCTGTCACCAGAAGTAGATTCAAAGGTAGTTGGGAAACAAATTTAACAAAACTAATAAAAATACAGTAGGTAGAAATAATGTTCACATGTGGTTCTGCAAGGCAGCCGGCAGGGCTCCTGACAGACGGTTCACACACACACACACACACACACACACACACACACACACACACACACACATTCTCTCTCTCTCTGTCTCTCTGTCTCTCTGTCTCTCTCTCTCTCTCTCTCTCTCTCTCTCTCTCTCTCTCTCTCTCTCTCTCTCCAACAGGGAAATAGCCTCTGGAGGAGAACAAATGCCAGATTTGGAGTCAGGAGCCCTAGCTTCAAACCCTCACTTCAATATGGACAAGCCAGAGGATTCGGGGCAAGCTGTTCCTCCTCTCAAAGTCTCTGTGCCCCAATCTGCACCCCATGCTATCTAATTAACAAGGCTTCTCTGAGCTAAGCAGTCTGGAGGAATAGGAGTGATGGGGTGGCCAATGACATTAAACAGCTGGATTCTCAGCCCTAGACCACAGAAAGTCCTTCCACTCGGACCCTCCCCAACTGCACACTCTCAGGAGGCCTCTGACAGCAGTCGATCCTTATCCTTCAAGCCTAGCTAGAGAGAGGCTGGCAGCTGCTGCCTCCCCCTCAGCCAAACCCCAACCCCACCCGGTCAGTGTCGAGTGGCTGCTGTGCTAGCTACGGAAACCCCAAATCACTCCAAGATGACCTCAGAGACAGGATTCTTAAAAAAAAAATACGGTGTGTTCCACTGGAAGCAGAAAGATGTAAAAAACTAAAGTGTGACTCTGGGTCATGAAGGTAGTTTTAGTTTTCCTGTAACAAGATATCTGGGAGGTCAAGGCCACCTTTCACTATTTGCAGGGAAAGGCCTCCTCTCTCAGCAGCTACATGCACACAAAGGCAGCTCACTTAGCCCACTTGGTGGAAATTAGGAGAAGAAGCTGCCATCCTAAGAAATCCAACAGGGCCATGAGCATAAGATAGACATGGCAGGGCTACAGCCCCTGCTCGCCTCTTGTCTGATGCCTAGAGAACCCTTTTCTATTTCAGAGCAACCTGGAAAAAGTATCAAACTGTGGAATTACCTGACAACTGTATTAAAGGTTAAGATTCAGTCTTCTTAATCACAACTCAAGGAGGAAAGTCCATTGCATTGGAACTAGAGAATTCCATTCCAATCCTACCTCTATGACTTCCTGGGGCAGTCACTTTCTCAGGCTCTGCCTGAATTCTCACACTGTAAAACAATAGCATTGGATGCCATAGTCTTTAAGGGACTGAGCACCCCAAGTGTTGACACTTCAGCACAGAAATCCTTCTCCAATGTTCTAGAATGATGAGATTACTGTACCCACCTCTTGTGGGAAGAGAAAGAACTGACCTTAGACACAGTAAACAGGGAGCTGTGGCAATTTGCCTAGCTACCTGGAAAAATGGAAGTTCAATATGGTCATGCCATGCAAGTTAGAACATCATCAATCAGGAAAATGACCCCGTCCAGACCAACAACAAACTCAACAGCTGCACCATGGTTGCCTCCCATGACAAGATGCAGGAAAATTGCAAATCCTCTTGGACAAATGTAATTCAGAATAAAAGCTGTGTTCCTTAAAAGGCCAGATTCTTACAGATGGTTCTATTTTTTCTTTCTCTTTTCATCCCCAAAATAAAACCAACCACATGTTTAAAAAAAAAAAGCCAAGGTTATCTCAGTAATAAGACTTTATCCTGGTGCATTTTAAAGTCACTTTATTTTATCCTATTTCTCTACTTCCCTTCAGGGCTGTCCCTACTGGGAGCCAGATGGAAGTTGGCACATCCATTCATCTGATCTATCCAATGTATTTTGGATTTTTTCAGTAGAAAACTCAAATCTTCTAATGCCAGCAAAAGCTGGAGTGACGCACATTAGCTAAGTCAAGGTGGCCTGCCAAATTTGAAACAAAGAGAAATGTCTCTTTTATACCTGATAATTCATTCACAGTGCTCAGCTTGTGTGGACACTTTAATCCAACAGCTAAGGCAGGGCTGGCTCACACAACTGCTTCTAGACTTCTGCGAAGTTAAGACTTCATTTTGCCTTTCTAACTACATTAGGAGGTCCTTGGGTATGGGCACAATAAGAAATTAATAAAATTGTGGTGCCACTAAGGCTATCAGAGATTGATCCAATCCAATTTTTGACAGAACACTGGCCTCCTCTGAGTCCTAGACCTATCTGATCCTTGCCCTCAGTTAAGCCACAGTGATTCGAAGTCCTGACTCTGATCTCCACTACCTCTTTCTGGACTGAGAGTACTTGTTTTAGCCTTGCCTTTACCTCATCTTTGGGATCTGATGACCAACCAGGTCAAGACAGAGAAGGAATCACAGAGACCAGGACCACCAAGCTTTCCCAGTACAACTGTAATCCTATGTCATGCTTCCACTAAGGTGACTCAGTCATACCTGAAATACTACCAGCTTCCTCCAAAGGGAATTTTATGAAAACCATAATGCCATTTTTACATCCTCCCAAAATGTTTATGGGTTCAGAGCCTTAAATAAACATGACTGACAATACTGATACCCAAAAAGCTGAACTTTAGTTATAGACTTTGTAAAGCCTCTACAATACACAGTGGGGTTCTCCTGGTATCCATTGGCCAATGGCTGCAGGACTAACCACTACTCATCAACCTCTTACATCTCCTTACTCCAGACCTTTACATACTATTTAGAAAGCTACAAGAAAGCAAAAATCTACAGTAAAGCAAGCAAACAAAGGTCCACCTGAGTCCACTAGTCCTTAAGTGGCCAAATTGCTCAGCAAATGCCTTTGCTACAGTAGCCTCCTGATTCCCCAGATGTGGACCCCATGCCTTTCATATGACATCCTTAGTGCTTCCCTCCTTTATTCCTTTGCAGCCAAACCCCAGTTCATCAGCATGTCCACAGGGGCAGTGTCACTGCGTCCAGAGGCAGCTGGGGAGGATGCTGAAGGCAGAGAGGCCTCAGCAAAGCTTCCAGGGACCAGGGGCTTTCACTGCTGTTTCCTGACTCTTCTTCACATGCCATAAGCCAGGGCAGGCTAAGGCTGCACCTGTCACTGGGGCTCCCGCTGGAAAGGAGACTCCTCACCAAAGATGTAGAACCCCAGAAAAACGGCTGGGGTCCTTCATAGTCAAGGAAGACCAAAATGACATCACTTTGTTGTAGTCAAGGTACAGCTGTGTATCTGACTGTGGTTGATCAAACCAATACGGGCTTGGAATGCTCTACCATAGGTAAGGCAAAACAGTCCACAGGAACATTTGGAGTAGAGATGTCTCTAGTTGGTGTATCTTGTGTTTCTTTTGAGCTACTTCAATTCTGCTTTGCTCGTACAGCACAGCACCTTCTCTGATGAGGGCATGCCATGCTGTGCCAGTCTCTCCCATGTCTCACAATCAATTCCAAAGTTCTTCAAGGAGACCTTGAAAGTGTCCTTGTATTGCTTCTTCTGACTACCACATGAGCACTTGCCTTATTTGAGTTCTCCATAAAACAGTCTTTTCAGCAAATGTATGTTTGGCAATTGATCAGTATGGCCAGTCTACATTGCGCTCTCTGCAGTAGAGTCTGAATGCCTGGCAGTTTAGCTCAAGAAAGGACCTCAGCGTCTGTACCTTATCCTGCCAGGTGATCTTCAGAATCTTCCTAAGACAATTCAAATGGAAACAATTCAGTTTCCTGGCATGGCCCTGGTAGAATGTCCAGGTTTCACAGGCATACAACAATGAGGTCAGCACAACAGCTCTGTGGACCTTCAGTTTGGTAAGCAGCCTAATGGCTCTTCTCTCCCATACTTTCCTTAGGAACCTCCCAAACACTGAGCTAGCTCTGGCAATGCATGAGTCAACCTCATCATCTAAGTAGACATCTCTGGAAAGTCAAGGTAAGTGAATTTATCCACAGTATTCAAAATTTGTCTACTTGCTGGAATCAATGCTTACACTTATCGATAGTGTGGTGCTGGCTGATAGAGGTCCTCTGTTTTCTTGGTGTTCATTTTTAGACCAAAATTAACACAAACAGCAGAGAATCGATCCATACTCTGTTGCATCTCAGCCTCAGATGCTGCACTGAGTGCACAGTCATCTGAGAACAAGAAGTCATGCACCAGCTCTCCCTCCACTTGAGTCTTGGCTTACAGCCTTTTCAAATTAAATCATTTACAGTCAGTGCAGCGGCTGACCTTCCTACCACTTCCATCTTCACTGAGAACATCATGCTAAAAAGCACGGAAGCAAGCACACAGCCCTGCTTCACTCCACTGGCGTGAAGTGACTGGGCAAACTCAAGAGCATTATCCATTATCCAAAAGCCAGGCAAGCATGCTGTCATGGAACTGGCACGCAATACTGATGAACTTCTCCACACAACCAAACTTTGTCATGATCTTCTACAAGCCCTCAAGACTGACAGTAACAAAAGCCTAGGTCAGATGTACAAACATTGTGTACAGAGTGCTGCTCTGCTCCTGGCATTTCTCCTAGAATTGTTAGGCAGCAAATATCCCATCAGTTGATCTTCAGCCCTTTCTGAAGAGCCACATGGACTCTCAGGTAGATGACCATCTTCCAGGTGAAGGAGCAGTCATAATACAGGACTCAAGAATCCTGCCAGCACTGACTAAGAGAGAGACACCCCACCTGCCACTGTGATTGTCACAGGACAACCTATTTCTTTTCTTTAATATATATGGACAATGGAGGCACCCTTGAACTCCTGGAGAATAACTTTTTCTTGTCATATAACCCAGAAGATTTCAGCAGCTTTTGTATGAGCACTGTCTTGTAAATCTCAACTGGAAAAGAATCAGCACCAGGCACTTTGCCACAAGAGAGGAGCCAAATGTCATTCAAAACCTCTTCTTCAGTTGGAAGTTCAGCTAAGGAGGGATTGACTTCAACCTGAGGTAAACGGTCAATGGACTCAGCATTGATTAATGATGGTGTCCATCTCTCTAGGACCATGTCTTTATCACTAATCAATATGTCTTCATCAACACTGAGTAGCTGAGATGCACCATAGATCTCTGGCCCATAGAAAGCCTTCAGGACATCATAAAAGCACTTTGGATTGTTACTATCAGTGTAAAACTGAATTTCATCTGCCTTCTTACTGAGCCAAGCATTCTGCATTTCTCTAAGAGTTTCACACTTTACTTTGTAAAGTTAAACACTGCCTTCTTATAGATAGACAAACTATCCTGTTGGTAAGCTCTGTGGAGTTTTCATTTTTTTTGTTTTGTAACTTCTGAATTTCCCCATCATTTTTATCAGATCAATCTAGAAATCTGTAAGTGTTCTGGCCCAGATAAGTAAATGTGGTACTGTATACCAAATCTCTGAAAGCTGCACACTCCTTTTCTGCTTCACAGTTGTCAACCATGTGTTGACTCAGCTTTTCCTCTAAATTAGCAACAAACTATTCCCCCTCTCTGGAGAAGTGCTCTAACTGGTTGACATTAAGTCTTCTAGTAGCCATCTTGCCTTGGGGCTGCGACTTTTGTTGAATGTGAACGTTTAACATGGAGAGGACAAGTCTATAATCGGTCCAGCACTCTGTGCCACACAACACCTTCATTACTCTCACATTCTGTCTTTTCTCCTTACAATGACACTGTCTATTAAATGCCAATGGTTGTTGCAGGGGGCATCCATGAAGTCTTATTGTGTTTAAGTAAACGGAAGTCAGTGTTGGTGATGAGAAGGTCATGAGATACACAAGTCTTCAGCAGTAAGTGGCTGTTGTTATTGCTATTTCTGACTTCATCACTCTCAAGAACACTCCCTGCCACATCTGATAGTCTGTGCCTACTCTGGAGTTAAGATCACCCAGAATCATAAGCTTGCCCTCTCTCAGCACACTGATGATGAGGGCCTCCAAGTCTTCCTAAAATTTCCCTTTGACTTCCTCAGGGTTCATCATGGTGGGAGCATGGGAACTGAAATGGTGGCATGACACTTTCCTGCATGAGCCTGTGATTCACTCCTTTAGGCAGGCATATAAAACTTGCTGACTAGACTAGTTTTGATTGCTATATCAGCTTCACAGCACTCCCCTTCAATCATAGCCACTCCAGAAAAGCACATATCCAGCTCCAGCTTTGGGTAGTGGCCTTCATTTGCAAGCCTTGTTTCACTCAGAACTATTATGTAGATGCGCCATCTGCTGAATTCTCTCCTGACAATAGCTGTCAATGTTTAGGTCTACTAGATTTCATGTTGTCCATAAGCATGTGCACATTCCATGTACCAATGGTGAGTGGAATCATCTTCACAAAAGTGTTTGTATATTTTTTTGTGTGTTTCCACGGCACCTACCACAATAAATAGGCAAAGATTGGGTAGGCAGACAATGTTTAGGGCACCTTTTCTAGCCCCTTCTTCAGTGAGCTAGCAATCCACTAAGATGCCCAGATCATATTTAGACAAATGGCTATTTTGCCCATCTTCTACTAGTAAAGCTTGTTTTTTTAACCTAAGTGTAAGACTTTATACTTGTTATTAATTTCATCTTACTAAATCTGTTCAGCGTTCTAATCCGAGATGTTTTAAAACCTTGACAGGCCCTAGAGTGTCACAACATTTTCTTTCATATCTTTTTACTTACTGTATACATTGTCCTTCTGGTCTCACATATTTCACTGTGCTTCAGTTCATAAATATCCCCATGGTTCATGAGGATCATTTCTTACTACACAAGAATATTCTATTATATTAATACACCACAGAGAAGTGGGAAACCTCTCAACCAACAGGCACTCATTTTGTCAAAAAAAAAAAAAAAAAAAAAAGCTGGGCACTACATGTGAGGGAAGATACTAACAAGCAAAAGTATGTTCAGAAGACAATGACCAAGATGGTAAGACGTTTAAAGAACATATCACATTAGGACCAATTAAATGAACCAGGGATATTTTGTCAGCCTGGAGGAGATGATCATTGTCTTTACCTAGAATGAGGGATCCACAGACCCTCCAAAGATTTGCTGCAGAGATCTCAAGGACTCATAAACCTGAATGGGAAATAAATGACCTCTTTATTTTCAGTAATGGTAATCCTGTACATTTTATTTTATGCATCCAAAAACATTATTCCAAGAAGATGATTCACAGGCTCCCCTAGACTAATGCCAGAGGGACCTATGACAAAAAAAGAAAGAAAGTAAGAAAGAAAGAAAAAGTGAAGAAGCCCTGAGCTAGAAGTCTTAAATCAGCTCTGCTTGGTTAAGAACAGTGGGCTCAAGGTACGGAGGCAGATTTCAGCTAAACAGAAAGAGTCTGAACCATTAGTGATGTCCCGGACAAGCTGTTATGGGAGACAGGGAAGCCCCATTGCTGAAGGTCAGAATGACCACTTGTACTACAAATCCTGGAGAAAGTATAGGGTACTGGAGAGGCAAGATGGTATAGTGACTAGAGAGCTCTCCATGGTATCAGCAAGACATGGACTCAGGTTCTGCCTGCATGAACAAAAACACCACCCTTCTTCATTCAGCTGTGCCTGAGACGATCCTCTAAGATGGTCAGGTACTAAGGAGTTTCCAAACTATATCCAAACCAAAGAGCTTAACATGGTATCTTATTCTACCCTCACAAAAGTCCTGTAAGTGGTGTGCTACTGTTACTCCATTTTACAGATGAGGACATTAAGACTGAAAGCAGTCTTGGTCAGGTTACACAGGGTCCAAATCTGAACTCAGGTCTCCCTGATTTACAATCCCAGGCTCTATCTATTATACAACCTAGCTCTTAGGCAACACAAAAGATCATCCAGTTTACAGACTCTGTGAATGCAAACTGGAGTGCTGGTTCCACACTAGAAGTATCTGACAACAATGAAATCACTGGAGGGGATTCTTGTAGGGGCTGAATGAGATGAATGCTGGGGGTTCTGCTGGTTAGGATCCTATGAACTAATAAATTCTCTGACTCCTGAGTCACAGCCATCAGAATCAAAGAATCTTAGAGTAAGAAGGACCACCTAGTCATTGTCCATCTGGTCCAACTAACTCAGAAAAGGAATTCCTCCCCACCTCCCTACTCCCCCCATATCCCAGACAACTGGCTGGTCATTCAGCCTCTACCTAAAAACTACTCTTACCTCCAGAGGTACCAGGAGCGCTCTCAACGTCGGGAAGTTCTTTCTTACCTTCAGCCTAAATTGGCCTCTCTATAAGCTCCTCCCCATGGCTACTGGCTTTACTCTTTTTTATACTGGCCCCAAAGGAGAAGTCTGACACCTCCTCTATCTAAAAGCCTTCAAAATATGAAGTGAGAGCTGTCAGCCTACCTGGCCCCTCCCCAAGCCCAGGCCATCTCTCTTCTGAGGAAAGCATGTCTAGTTCCTTCCATGGATCCTAACACAGCATCACCTGAAGGCCCATGACCTTTCTCACTGCCTTCCTCAGGAAGTCCTCCAGCTTCTCTGTGTCTTTCCTAAACAGAACCAGCAGTCCAATATGTAGTATGGTGAACAGGGCAAAAGATATAAGATCTCCTCCTTACTTCTAGGAATCTCTGTCTGTCTGCCTGTCTGTCTGTCTATCTGTCTCTCTCTCTCTCTCTCTCTCTCTCACCATTATACTGACGCTGTTACTAGGTTCCACATTCTGGAAGGCAAAGAAGGCAATGGGCTAAATAGTACTCAGTAAAATGACTTAAATTTCTTTAATTTTAAACAGTACTAGTAGTAGTAATAATAATATACATTGAGCACTAGACAGAATTTAGAAGTAACACTGAGCTGATTTATCATGTTTCAGGTTTTAAATTAACTTACTTTAGCATAACTAAGAAATTTAAATCCTAAGTGTTATCCTTTGTTATTTATTCCAAAGAGCAAAGGGCCAAAGGCATAAACACAGAATCTTAACCAGCATTTTCCTATCTGGTAGAAACCTTCAGAGGTCATCCAGACCACTCTCCTCAAAGCAGAGACGAAGGAGCTGAGGCTCCAGGAAGTGAAGGCTTGGGAATATGCCTCCCTCATCTTTGTGCATGTGTACCATTAAGTCATTTACAAAGCAACGTTGTTGGTTCTCCCAGAAGCGGCTCACCATGACCAACACAAGCTCCTGAAATGGCAAAGGCCCCTCCCTGTTCATGACTCACTGACGTAAGGAAGGAGCGCAAGGATCCAAAGTAGAGACATCAAATTCTCCCAAATGAAGAAAAGGGGAACTTGGACCAGCTTTGTTTTGTTTATTTAAAAAGGTGCCACACGTTATTTTTGGACAAACTTTACAGATTAGATCATAGAGTCAATCAAAAGTAGATACCATTATTTC
The DNA here is from genome assembly GCA_023548195.1 of Bettongia penicillata ogilbyi. Classification (NCBI taxonomy): domain Eukaryota; kingdom Metazoa; phylum Chordata; class Mammalia; order Diprotodontia; family Potoroidae; genus Bettongia; species Bettongia penicillata. The sequence continues at coordinate 16,313,020 of JAJHZJ010000134.1, read as the reverse complement.
TTCAGGAGAAATTAACTTAACCCACTGGAAAAAACCATAAATCCTTTAAGCTGTAAACCAAGGGAGTCCAGTTACACTAACTGGTGGGCCTCCATCTGGGCTCAGCTGCTTTCTGCAGTCCAGCAAATAAGCGTCCTGACTTCCACTGCAAGTGTGCCCTTGCAGTCTGACAAAAGGGACACAGAGTACATTAGAGAGTCTCCAAGCCCATGCCTGTCCTCAACTTGATAAGCTTAGCTCATGTTTTCATCAGTTCCGACATACAATTCACATATAATTTAACCAAAATCAGTGTATATCTAACAATGTAAGTGTGACAATGTGGATTAAGTTACTTAACTTACCGGGGAAGGAATAAAAGCCTCATGATACTTCTTTGGATTTATCCTCAACACACCCTTTAAGAAAAGAAAAACAACATTAGCCTGAGAAACAGGTTCAATGGATGAGAGCCACAATACCACAGAAATCTGCTGTTGAAACCAGGACATGAGATTTACCACCATATTTTTCAGTATTAGGATTACGCTAACATCTTTATCCTCAAACACAATGTTAGGCCTGGCATCCTGATGTAGGTGCAGGAATCTACAGCAGAGTGCATGGGGTGTCCACAAAGATGAAACAACTTTAGGGGAGGATACTTTACATTTCTGTCATCTGGATTTTAGATGCTACATTACCTATTTCGAGTTGCTTTGCCATCAGAACCAAGAGGCTGATACATCCTCAGTGGATGATGATGAGACCAGGCCTTTACACACCTCAAATTCAAAACATTGCCCATAATAACCAATTTCTGACATCTTCCTACATACCACCCCTTGACTCAGAGCAAGATGCTGTTAATGGTAAGATAAGTACTCCTTCAGAATAATAATGGCCATGATGATTGCAGCTAATGTTTGATGGCACTTTCAGGTCACCAAAGTGCTTAACATGGTATCTTATTCTACCCTCACAAAAGTCCTGTAAGTGGTGTGCTACTGTTACTCCATTTTACAGATGAGGACATTAAGACTGAAAGCAGTCAGGTGACTTGTTCAGATTACACAGGGTCCAAATCTAAACTCAGGTCTCCCTGATTTACAATCCCAGGCTCTATCTATTATACAACCTAGCTGCTTAGGCAACACAAAAGATCATCCAGTTTACAGACTCTGTGAATGCAAACTGGAGTGCTGGTTCCAGCAGCTAGGCCACCCAGGCTGCCTACAGCTTTATGGTTATCCAAACACGATGTCCAAGGCTGATTCTATTTACATATGGGGTGCACCTGGGGATGGCTGGGGGGGGGGGGGGCCTTCCAGCTGTGGAGATTACATTCCCCTGAAATTTTCAGATGGTGTCAATTACTCCCTAACAAGCCAGAATCAAAAGGTTCCTTGAGAAGGTGTTTCCAATGTTTTCCAAAATGTTGACAGACACAATGTAATTAGCAAAAACAGGTGTAGACATAAAATGTGGGTTAAAATCATTTTCTCCTTCATTGATCTGCCAAGTTTGAATTATGAGTCTTCCGGCAAGAGTGGGTGACCTCACTCACACCTCAAACAGCATGTCCCTGTACTGTGTCAGATACAAATGGAAATGCCACTGGCTGACCAAAGACAGATCACTCAGCTTTCCATCAGAGGTAAAATTCTGAAACTTGATTTTGGATTGCACCCACGCTGCTTTGCCTTTTTCATCTCTTTTGGCAGATTATCAGGTGGCCTAGAAAGTTTCAACGTGTTGATTACCCAACTATTCTTAGAATTTCCTTCCAATAAGGGCCACTAACACACTGACTAATTTTAAACTAATAAAAATCAAATTTAAAATAGGGCCTAACAGTTGCTGTAATAAATGCTCCACATTTTGAAGGGTAAGAATCTTGTTAATTCCATGGCTCAAAAGAGAGTGCCAGTGAATTAATAGGAATTTATTCCAACTGTGCACACTCAAAACTTATAGAAGCATGCAGATTATATTTCATATAGTCAAAGAATAAATCTGAAAATGAAATGAAATGCCTAATGGTTTGGGATTTTTCATTTTCTTTTATGAAAGAAAAGTCTCTTCAGAAGGGCGCGTCAGGACTGCCGTGAATAGAGGCCTCAGAGTCAGGGACTCTGTCTGATTCCTGGCTTGCTGTGGGAGGCTGCAGAAGCTGCTTCCTCTCATGTCCCTGCTCTGTCCCTTAGTGTTCTCTGATGATGTAAAAGAAGAGTGTGAGTGCTCTCCACAAGAATGTGTGCATCACCAACCTCCAGTGTGTAAATGGTGGAAACTCTTTCCTCACATGCGCTTTTTCCACCCCCAGCCCCAGTGTGGGAGTCCAACAAACACACACACAATTTGTTAGAAATTTTTTTCACCAGGGTTGTTGATAAGAAAAGTCTTTCTACCAATGCAGACCACCATCTTCTCTGTAACTAACAGTCTTAGTGTTACCTGGGATACCAAGAGGTCCAATGATTTGTCCAGGGCCATACAGACAGTCAGAGGTGGAACCTAAAGTCAGGTTTGCCCATCAGGCAATATTATTATTCCGAAAGGAGAACATTCAGCACAGACCACAAACTCTCTACACTTGAGGCCTCACTCATTCGGGTTACTCCAGTTGGTCTGAGTTTTCAAATATTGGACAGATCTCATTCCTACAGCTACACAGTGGTTCCCAAGGTCTTAGATACAATCAGCCAAGTGGTACTAAGTGGATGTTTCTCAATCAGTGGTTTCCTACTTCTTAAGCCGCAGTCTCAGAGTGGTCATCTCTGATCTACATTCATTCATTCTCTGGCTTCTCATCCCCCTCTGCCTTCCATGGGACCAGCTCATGGCTCTCCCAGATCTGCCCATGCAGGGTCCTTCTGCAGTAGGACCTCATACAAAATGACCACATTTCCAAGAAACTAGTCTTAGTGACTCTAGCACCTCTGAGAGAGCTAACCCAATGTCCTGCACACCCCATTTCCATTCCCCAAGTGCCCAGCACTGCCTGGCACACAGCAGACACACAATATTCATTGAATGGACCAAAACTCTGTTGACTTCTGACATTTCTTAAATTTTGCCACTACATTTCAATGATGATAACTCTAGGCCTCTCCAGGAAGCCTCTGCTCCCTGAGCAATCATCTCACCCTAGACACTACACTTTTCTTTTTTTTTTTTAACTTATTTTTATTTATTTTTAGTCTTCAACATTCACTTCCATAAGATTTTGAGTTCCAAATTTTCTCCCCATCTCTCCCCTCCCCCCACCTCAATATGGCATGTAATCTGATACATATACATTCGTACTGAACCTATTTTCACATTAGTCATGTTGTAAAGAAAAATTAGATAAAAGAAGAAGAAAAAGAAAGAACAAACAACATTCTTCAATCTGCATTCAGACTCCATAGTCCTTTCTGGATGTGGATGCATTCTCCATCATGAGTCCTTCAGATCTGTCCTGGGTCCTTGCATTACTGAGAAGAGCTAAGTCATCACACACTGTGGCTGTCACTGCCACACTTTTCTCCCACCCAGGACCTTGGTTCACTGTGCTTGCTTCTCTTGTTTTCCTGCCAACACTTCTCTCATGTGCATGGACTGTTGGATGATGCAAGGCCCCTTCCTTTCTCCCTAGTATGGCTCCCTCAGGGGTTTTTTGGTTTGGTGCAAACACACACACAGAAAAATTATGGAAAAGCATGTGTTTGGTAGCTCTTGTGAAGGAATGCAGGTGCTTATTCTTGTTTAACTTTCTCTCCCTTCTTGACTAAAACCATTCTTCCAGATCTCATTGAGGGTCCAGGCTGAGCTGGAGGTCAGATTCCTTCTAATTCTTAAACAGACAATTCAAACAGGTAAGAGAAGGACCTATCTCAGCTCTTCCAGAACATCATTTCCTAATCAATGGTTCCAGGTAGGTGAATCCAGGCTTTAATGTCCATAATGATACCATAGCTCAGGACCATGAGGGTGCAGAGGTGACAAAGTGAGACACAGCTCTGCCCTACCCTTTGAGTGTCTGACTAGAGAGAACCAGACTTCATTTTATTCAGGTCTTGTACAGAAGTGACTCCTCTTCCTTTCTCTGTCCTTTTGGAGTGGTGTAAACCAGCTGATTATAAGCTAGGAAGCAGTAGCAGAACTTGTAAGCTACGATTTTAAGGAAACCGCCAATACCTTAGAGGTCCCTCTAGTATCCCCAATCCCACTAAAAGACTGTGAACAGAATCGGAAGTGGAGTGAATTAATGACCCAATAATTAAGAGGCACCCCTTATGATACAGTGATCTCTGTAATCAAGGAAAGGACCTTCTGTTGAGATGGTTTGACTGTCAAAAAGCTGAAGAGAAGAAAAGGGATGAGAAATAGCCTTCAAATGCAATGCCTGGGACCATCAGGAACCTTAGAAAGAACAGTTTCAGTGGAAATAGAAGCCAAGAAGTCAGTAGGAGCTGAGCAAGTGGAAGCGATGCCTACAGGTAACACCTCTCAAGGTTGGGTTGTGAAACAAAGGACCAACGAAGGCTCGCGAGGGAGACTGGGCATCTTTACACATAACAGAAAAGACATCATGAGAGATACTGAGAGGGCAAGAGAAGGTGAATAAGCATAGTGCCCAGCTTCAATAAGCTTACAGACCACCAGAACTATTCTTTTCCATGGACAATTACAACAAAAACATCCACTACTTATCAAGCACTTCGTGACTAACCAAGTATTTTACATACTTTGTTATCTTTGATCCTCAAAATGACCCCATGAGAACTGTTGACAGATGAGGTACTACTGTCCTCATTTCACCAAAGATAAAAGCAGAGGGAGGTGAACTGATGTCCCCATTTAACCAGGAGCAGAGCAGAAACCAAACCCAGGCTTGTAACTTCAAATCTAGCCCTTGTTCTACTGAACAACCCCTCTCTCCTCCCCCACCCCAGAGCACTTCCCCATCCATTCTCTCCCATCATCCTACCTAACACTGGGGAGCAGGCAGAACACTGCCATTCCTATTTTATCATGGAGGGAGCAGGTTTGTGTAGGTAACTTGGAGTAAATGTCACAAGAGAGTCGAGAGGAGAGCAAGGACCAGCCCCTTCAACACCTCATTCGGTCTTTTTTTGCATGACCAGCCAGATGGGGAGGGATGCCCATTTTCCATGTCCACTCTCCTTCAGTTACACCTGAAGCCCACAAAATTCCCTGATTAGCTGGGGAGACTGGGTTGCATATTAAAATGATTGTCATCCAAAAAGCAGTATGAAGTTGTTCTCATCACAGACTCACATATACCAACAAAACAAATTCTATCACTGATGAAGATCCAAAGTTTAGCCCCAGGACAGGGTTGCCCAAGGCAGAAAGCACAAAAATATGACCTTGCTCCCAAATGCTATTCCAAAAAGAGATCTCACCAAAAGGGAGAACTCCCCAGGAAACATGATTTCCCTGCAGGTCCTCACTCTCCAAATAACCTAATCCACCCCAAAGCACCAAACAGGTTTGCCAGGCTAACCACACAGGAACAAATCCAATAAGCCCTTTCTTCTCTTAACTGTTCACAAGGGCACATCTGTTAATAAGAGTTCTCCTACTCTTCACATCTCTAAAGACTTTCCCTATTAAAGTGCTAAAACACATTTCTCTTCCAAGTTCATATACATCCACAGAAATCAGTTACAAATCTATGTAAGAATAGTGTTATTCACAAGACAACATGAAAAATATTGACAAAATTCTGGGTGAAATCTAATTCTATGGGATTACCATGGAATGACTTACTATTGGTGAACCAATGATGGAAACTTATAAGTTTCCTTTTTAAGTGCTCACAAAAATTCCATTTAATAATTCTTTCTAGAACTTCCCTTGGGGTAAACAAAATTCACAAGCATATGACTTGAAGAATTCCCTTTTTTCCCCCAAAATCAGGCAAACTTCTGTTCATCTCTAGTCAATTCCCTGTTTGCTCCAGAATAATCCATAGCAATTGTTTGAGTCCAAATCCTTATCACCTTCACCATGGCTGGTATACAGGAGTCTGCCTTGGATGTCATGACCTGTGATGATAAGCTGATCCTTGTATAAAGAAGCAGCTCCATTTCTAAGGTACAGCAGCACTCCCTACACAGTTTTTACATACACCCAATTTGTGAGGATACCACCACCCTGACCATCTTGCTTCTCTTGAACTCCAACTGAAATTTCCTGAATAAATCCAGTATCATGAATTGCTGGGTCTCTGTTGCTTACTTTGTTTAATTTCTGAATTTAGGCTTATTGCTTATGATACACACCAAGAAATAATCAGCACCATGGCCAGAGTTTGTGAAGAAACTGGCTCAACACTTAACTAGCTGAGGGTGGAGTCCCCTCAGTAAGCTGCAATCCCCAATAGGGTAGAACAGAAAGGGCACAGCCTGGTGCCCACCCTGCAGAGCAGAGCCAGGGAGGCCTCCCCTGACCTGGAAAAGCTTCTCCATCCATGTTGCCTGAAGAAAAGTTTCCCCCAAATGAGTGTGTCTTCTGGTCCAGGCCCAGTATGCTGACCATTCCCTAAGGAAGAGAAACAGGGAATACCCTGGACATCTGCACCCCTCAGGCCTTCTCTGGCAGCATTCCTGAACCCAAAGAGTCAGTGTTCTAATGAGGGCTAATGAAAGCTAGATGATAAACAGAGCTTCCAGAAACAATCTTGTTTGTTGTCTATAACATTCTTTTTTCCAAAAATCTTAGCTCTATGGGGTATGAGATCTCTGGCCCCTGGCCTCACAGGCTGATGTTCCTCTTGCATTCGTTGATCTTTTCAGACATGGGCCAACATGACCATTTCCAACCCTCTGGCTTCTGTCCCATTCACCAAGACTGCTCCAAGAGAGCCAAGGCATTACCTGTTGGCTTTGCAGCTGAAGGGAGAGGGACAGAGTTGTGTGTGTAATGCATTCCATTGCCATTCAAAAACAAAAGCCAAAGGAAAATAATTTAAAATATTTAAGTACTAATGTTTCCATGTTTTGTGCCATGTCTTTAAATCTGGAGCTTTTCAAAGGGCTCTCCAATTCCAGTCTGTCGTTTCTTCATAGACAATTTGCCAAGGCTTCCTCACTGGCATTCTTCTTGATTGCACTTTAGGTTGGGCGTGGGAATCTTCCATTCTTTTTCTCTACCTCACCCTCAAGAGGCCATCCCTCCTTTTCCTTTTTTTAAAAATTTTCCAATGTTTATAACTTCTTTTTATTCCGAAGTGAAACATCAGAAAAGAGTACTTACTCATACAAAGAACATAGAAAGAAGTTTTTCTGGAAAGTCAGGACTCTCACTACTTGGTTCTTAAGAAAAAATTCTACGTGATCCTCCCCAGTTTTCCAACTTGTCTGCACTTCCTTCTCAGCTCCTTTTCTTCTTTTCTATACATTTTTTAAAGCACCAGAACAACCTATCTGGAGGAGTCACTCCTGCTAACCTTCCCTGCCCCTAACTAATCAAGAGCAAGAACATGGGATAGGGGGGAAAGAAACTTTGCAACAAATCTGCAGAGTTATAGAGGATTCCAGGAAGATGGCAGAATAAGGCAAGAAATTATCTGGCTCTCCCAAATTCTCCCACCAATAATATAAATAATGCCTCAAAGTGATAGATCACCTGTCCAGGCTAAGACACAGCAGGGGAGGGAGGTAGAGTTTTAAGAAAAGATCTGACTTCCTAGAGGCCTGACTGGAGAGGTTGCAGCTATGTTGGAGGTGGCAGTAGGTTCAGGAACTTTCCCCCAACCAACAGGGTGGGGTCAGGGGTCAGGTAGCTGAGCAGAGTTGAACTCAGGCACCCAGGAAAGTCAACAAGGCATGGTCCCTGGCTGTGAGCAAGAAGAAGCAAGTATATACTGGTGAGTGTGATCACAGATGCATGAGGGCTCTGATGGCTGCAGGCATTTGCAAGGGACCAGGGTTCCTAGTTTCAGTTCCAGGGCAGAGGGGTGAGGTGCTGGAGGGAACCCAGGGAACAAGAGAATTTGCAGTGACAGCATTGCTGGAGACTCTGGTCATCACTCAGGGACAGAGAAGAATACCTGAGATCAGGTCCCCAGATAGAACTGAAAAACAGCAGCCCAAAGAATCTGAAGCCCGAGACATTATCCCCGAAATCTCTGGACTAGAATTCAACTCTAACATAAAGCTAAGGGCCAAGAAATAAGCCACTAAAAAAAATGAGTAAGCAAAAGAGAAATAATGATTACAGACAATTGCTATAGTGATCGAAAAGATGTGAGTTCAAACTCAGAAGACAGTGAAGTCAAAACAGCTACTTCTAAAGCTTCAACAAAAAATGCAAAGAAATCACAAGTCAAAAAAAGTTCTTAGAAGGGCTTAAAAAGAACTTTAAAAATCAGAGAGGTTGAATAAAAATTAAGGGGAAAAAAGAGTAAAGCAAGAAATCAAGAAAATTATAAACACAAAGTCAACCAATTAGAAAAAGGGATCCAAAAACTTATAAAATAAAATATTCCTTAAAAATCAGAATTGGGCAAGGGGAAGCTAACAATTTCACAAGACACCCTGAAATAATAAAACAATATTAAAAGAATGAAAAAATACAAGAAAATATGAAATATCTCATTACAAAAACAACTGACCTGGAAAACAGATAGAGGAGAGACAATATAAGAATTACATCTCAAAAGTTACGATCAAAAAAAGAGTCTAGACACTATATATCAAGAAACTATTAAGGAAAATGCCCTGAAGTTTTAGAATTAGAGGGCAAAATAGAAAATGAAAAAAACAAAACCAAACACCAATCACCATCTGAAAGAGATCTCAAGATGAAAAATCACAAGAACTATAAGCTTCAAAGCTCTAAGGTCAAAGAGAAAATAGTACAAGCAATTAGAAAGAAACAACTTAAATACTGTGGATCTGCAGTCAGGACATCCTAACACAAGATTTGGCAGCTTCTACATTAAAGAACTGGAGGGCATGAAACATGAGAGTATTAAGAACAAAGGAGTGGCTTTGCAACCAAAAATAACTTGCCCGGCAAAAATCAGTGTAATCTTGCAAGGAAAAAAACAGATCTTTGATAAATAAAGGACCTCCAGGTACTCTTGAGAAAAAGATCAAAACTGAACAGAAGATTCGACCTACAAAAATCAGAAGAAACATGAGAAGGTGAATATGGTAGACCAATTATAAGAGATTTTAATAAGATCAATCTTTATTTCTTATATGGGAAAACGTTTTCTGTAACTCTTAATGTTATCATTACTAGGGTAATTTGAAAGAGCATACATGAATATAAGAGTTGAAGTTGAGTTGAGTATATAATGGGATGATTCTAAAAAGTAAAATGGAGCGATTCCTGCATGTAAACAAGGCATGAGTGGAAGAACGGTTGTAGTGGAGAGTAGGAGGAAGTGAAGGGCTGGTAGTGCTAGAACCTTATTCTTATCAGAACTGGGCTAAGGAGGAAATAGCAGTTACATCTAGAGGGACATAAAAGTCTTTCTAAGTTACACAGAAATAGAAGAGCAAGGGCATAGGATAAGGGATGGCCTCTTTGGAGAGTAGTATTTTCTTTTCAAAACTTTTGTCACACCTTGTCCTGAGGTTTATACTCCAACTAGAACACCTAAGTAGGAGAGATCTTAGAGGATGTGCCTTCCAGCTCCATCTCTAAGTAGGCTTCTAGCTTTTAGCTAGAAAGCACCTTAAATGTTCTCTAGTTCAATTTTCATTCTACAAATAAGGAAACTGAGTCAGAGGTGTTCAGTGATTCTGGGCATCCAAAGGCCACAATCATGATGCAACTTCACAACATCCAGATTACTGACATCAAAACCTACAGCAAATCATGAGAGGCACTGCTGTGATGGCAAGCTGGCTCTGCCTGTTAGCCTACATCCCAAGGCAAAGGTCCAAAAAGAATCAAACAGAATGTTCTTGCCCATGGCCCAAAACCCTCATTCCAACATTTTGTGCTAATTCTCAGAACCAGAGGAGCTGCTGGAAGGAATGGAAACAGAACTACGAGTCATACCTGAGAAATAGGAAGGCATGTTCTAGGCTCAGACAAAATGCTTTTGTGCACACTGAATGAAAGTACCTATCAGATTTGATTAGAAAATGACCTATTTCCAACAACACATTTCTAGGATCAGCTCAGGCAAGTACTCTCATGTAGACTAATGTTTCTTTATTGGCAAATAAAGTACCTTGATTACTAGTATTATCTAGGAAAGAAAGTTTCTGTTTGGAAAATCTGAAATCCCACCCTTTAAATGTGTTCAATGGGAGAAATTTCTTAGGGGAAATTGACACTCAATGGCATTTGTTTTTCTCCCAAAGGTAGAAGACAAAAAGTCTTTAAAAGCCTTTAGAGTAGTTTTTCCCTACCTACTCCAAGCTCTACAAACTCTGATGATGTGAAATGACTTCTCTTCTTACTAAGTTGTATTAGCACAATTATTAGAGCATGAGGAAGGCAGAACTGAGGAGTAAAAAAGGAAGAGCCTCTGTGCCTAAAGCATGTCACTCCAACACACTTCCCTCTTATACTTCCTTGCTCAGCTGACTAGCTGAGAGATAGCATCCTGAGAAACCCAGAGAGGCAGAAGGTAAGCATAAAGTATACTAGCTATTATCTGCCTAGCTACAGAGAGGAAGAGCTCCATTTGATTTCCAAGGCTGTGCTGGTCTTAAATGGAAGACTGTGCCATCTCCATCCTCCAACCACCAAAAAAAAAAAACTGGTTATTAACATAATGTAAAATACCTGTTTTTAACCTAACTATTGCTTTTGTTCAGTCCTTTCATTCATGTCTGATTCTTCATGACCCCATTTGGAGTTTTCTTGGCAGAGATACTGGAGTGGGTTATCACTGCCTTCTCCAGTTCATTTTACAGATGAGGAAACTGAGGCAAACATGGTGAAGTGACTTGCCCAGGGTTACACAGCTAGTTTCTGCAGCTAGATTTGAACTCAGGAAGATGAGGCTTCCTGACTCTAGGCTCTGGAGATTCTATCCACTGTGCCACCTAAATGCCCTAACTATAGTTTTACTTTACATTTTGCTACATATAGGTTTACTACATATTTTACTATTATTTGTTAGGAGCTCTTTAATAGTAATCAGTAAGGGGAAAGCATGATTAAAAGAAAAAAAAAACATTTTCTTACAAAACTTCTTCACTCTTGAGTAGCACCTTAATGCAAAGTCACAGGGATGATTTTTTTTCTTCTTGAAGGAAAGGAAGGTGGAAAATTTTTGCCCTCAGGGGCCTTCAAACACAGCCTAATAAAATGCTTTTTAATGAAAGATGGTTCCCATCTCTCTCTCTCTCTCTCAATCTACTTAAATCAAGCACATATAGCATTCACTTAGTTCAGGCAGAAAAGTCACCACCCTGAACTTCAGAGAAAACACAGAGAACTAAAGACCAACAGGGCTTCCAACTGTCTGACCATAATCAATACATACATCACAGATCAACAGACAGATCCAATTGTCTGACCATTACATACATTGGTTGGTTGTTGTCCTTCGTTCTCAAAGAGGACCAAAATGACATCACCATGATAAAGTGAAATTTCAGTGTGTCCAACTGTGACTGATCACACCAACATGATCTCGGAATGCTCTACCATAGATTGGGCACAGACAGTCCATGTGAGCATTTGGGATGGTCACTCCAAATCTTGGCATCCTATGTTTCCTTTGAGCTGTTTCAATTCTGCTTTGCTCATAGAGCACAGCCCCTTTTCTGACATGGGCACGCCATGCTGAGTGGTCCTGTGCCAATGTCTCCCATGTCCCACAATCAAATCCAAAGTTCCTGAGTCAGGCCTTGAGAGTATCCTTGTATTGCTTCTTCTGACCACCATGTGATCACCTGCCCCATGCTAGTTCTCCATAAAATAGTCTTTTTGGCAAGTACATATTTTGTATTCAAACAAGGCCAGCTCATCAGAGTTGCACTCTCTGAAGCAGAGTGTGAATGCTTGGCAATTCAGTTCAAGCAAAGACTTCAGTGTCTGGTACCTTATTCTGCCAGGTGATCCTCAGAATCTTCCTATGACAGTTCAAATGGAAGCAAATTCAGTTTCCTGACATGGTGCTGGTAGACTGTCCATGTTTCACAGGCATACAACAATGAGGTTAGCACAAAGGCTATGCAGACCTTCAGCTTAGTAGTCAGTCTAATACCTCTTCTCTCCCATACTTTCTTTTGGAGCCTCCCAAACACTGAGCTAGTTCTGGCAATGCATGTATCAACCTCATTGTCAATGTGTACATCCCTGGAAAGTAAACTACCAAGGTAAGTGAACTTATCCACAGCATTCAAAGCTTCTCCATTTGTTGTAACCAATGGTTCCACATATGGATGGTGTGGTGGTGGCTGATGGAGCACCCATGTTTTCTTGGTGTTAATTATTAGGCCAAAATTAGCCCAGGCAGCAGAAAATTGATTCATACTTTGTTGCATCTCAGCTTCAGAGGCTGCCCTGAGTGCACAGTCATCTGCAAACAGAAAATCACGCACCAACACTCCCTCCACTTTGGTCTTGGCTTGGAGCCTTTTCAAACTGAAGAACTTAACATCAATATGTTAGCTGACCTTGATGCCTTGTTCATCCTCACTGAAAGTATCTGACAACATGGCTGAAAACATCATGCTAAAAAGCATGGGAGCAAACACATAGCTCTGTTTCACTACATTGGTTACTAGAGAGAGAAGCACCAATATCTGGGTTTTCAAAACAGCAGGGCTCCTTAGAGGCTAGTCAGTCTCATCTGGTCAAGCAAGAACTTCCAAAGAGCAAACCCCCCAAAGTAAAACCTCACCTCAGAGTATTAATACACTTTTCAGAGCCAGAGGGCATCACAAACATAGAGAACCAGTGCCTCATTAGAAATTTACAAAAGGTATGGGCCTTCCTACAAAACAAATCTCCCCTAACCAGGCTTCTCTTAAAGGGCAGGCCCATTAATGGGTGGGGAAGATGTTTAACTCTTATTAACATAATTAACATTACAACACACACACATACACTCCCCAAAGAAACCTGTTCATCCCCTTTGCTCATCTTTAACTTTAACTGACCTAAGATGAGATCTGAGCTTTAATATCATTGCTTACTCCGCCCTGTTCAACAGTCACATACTCTAGGAAATAGAAGAGAATCTTTTTTGTTTAACTTATTTATTTTTTATAAGCATGTTTCTGTCTCCCACTGTCCACTCCACAACTGAACAATTTCAAAAAAAAAAAAAAAAAGTAAGAAAAAGAATTAAAGCCCTGGTAGAATAAATGCTCAGTCTAGCAAACTGAAGTATTCCTGTGAGAGATCCTGTCTCTTGCTTGTCCCCTATCCCTAGAATGCTCTTCCTCTTCATCTCTACCTACTGGTTTATCTGGCTTCCTTAGATGCCCAACTAAAATCTCACCTTCTGCAAGAAGCCTTCCCCAATTCCTCTTAACTTACACCCTCCCTCTTCTCATTATTATTCCTTGTTCATCCCGTACATAATTTGTTTCCACAGATTTTGGCTCCTCGTCCCCGTTAGATTGTAAGTTCCTTTAAGAGAGGAGACTGTCTTCTGCCTCTTTTTGCATCCCCAGTGCTGAGCACAGTGCCTGGTACACAGTAGGTGTTTCATAAATGTTTCCTGACATTGCCCTAAGGCAGGAATGTACATCTCCCTCTGCTATTGAAGCTCCTCCTCAGCTCTTGGGCAGGAGGAACTTCTGCCTCACTCTTCTAGACCCATGATTTATCACTGCCTGGATCAAAGCTAGTCTTTGCTATGATGATGGCATTGTGTAACTGTTCTAGCCCTGCTCACTCTCTTCTGCACTAACTCACAGAGGGGTCCAAGTTATTGTTTCTTATGCTACAACTGGCTTAGTGATCCCCTAAATGAAGGGCATCCCTGGATTTTCCAGCTTGGAGCCTCTCCAAAAAAAGTCATTATAAATACATTTTTACTTCTAGGTCCTTTCCCTTTTTCTTTGATCTAGTGAGGGGGTAGGCTGAGCAGTGGGGTGGAGCAAACATCACCCCAAACTTTCCAGAATGGCTGTACCAAGTTAGAGCCCCCACCAGTGCACAAGCTGCACCTGTTTACCTGCAGCCCTGCCAGCACCTGGCATTTTCCTCTGGTCATCTAGATCAATATGACAGTTGTGAAGGGAAACCTGAGAAGAGCTTTAATTTACATTCCTCTAACTCTTAGTGATCTGAAGCATTTTTTTAATGTATAGCTTGGGTTCTTCCCTTGAGAACTACCTCTTCATATCCTCTGACCATTTATCAATTGGGAAGTGGCTCTTACTCTTATAAATTTAAGTCACTTCCTTATACATCTCTTGGATAGGAAGTCTTTATCAGAGAAACTCAGTCAATTATTTTTTCCTAGTTAACCTGTTTCCATTTTAATTTTAATTATATTACATTTGTTTACACAAAAACATTTTCATTGTATGTGGTCACAACTGTGATGCCCTCCCCTCTACTGCTCATTTAGTCACGATTTGAGTGGAAGAGATTCTCAAGGCTGAAACTGTGATTCCATTAAAGATGTGACCTCAAGGCTTGAAAACAAAGTAAAACAAAGGAAGGGGAAAGTGACTTAGAGGAACCAGGCTCTCCAGTGCTCCTGGAGAAGGTGGGGCACTGTCGTGGGGAAAGACAGGAATATGTCACAATATATTTAAATCTGAGCATGTAAATTAACTAGTGCTTCCTGACTGAGGATAATATAAAGTCTGTTTTGATCTGATGGCATTAAAATACCTTTCTTCCAGATATCCTCGCTCACGATTAGAGAGCAAAGAGTCCACACAGCAAGTTTACATTAGGAAGCAGATGGGCCCTGTATCTTGGTCTATGAAAATCTTATTTACAGTGTTGTCCATTTCACGCTGTGATCTCATATCTGGAACCAACTCTCTTCCCCATCTGCAAAGAACAACTGTTCTCATATGTGGATGAGGGAATGAAGCTCTGGCTGTAAGGTCTCATGATGTCACACTCCAGCAGGAACCACTTACAGACACTTGGGAACAAGACCTGCCATATTGATCAGAGCTGATTCACAAGCAAATGAAGGGCCTTTACATTTCCTGGGCTTGAGAAGTATTTCTCCAGGCTCTGCTAACACCCTTGGTACGTTCAGTCTTTCAGCTATTTTTCTTAAGGTTTCCTATTTATTTCTTGTCGTCTTACAGGTATTGCCAGAATAACCACTGCTAAGAGAGGATCCCAGCATGGTCTAGGGTAAAAAGCACTAGCCTTGGCACCAGCAGAAGCCAAGGTTTGAATCTCGCTTCTGACCCTCCATTGTGGGGCAATTCCCTCCCCCTAGATGAGCTTTAGTTCCCTTGTTTATAAAATGGAGATAATATTCATTACCCATATTAATGGGTCAGTATAAGTGTCCAATGAGATAATCTATACAAAACATTTTGTAAATTGTACATCACTAGAGGAATGTCAGCTGTTACTTTAAAACAAAAAAATATGAATAAACAAACCTGGGAAAAAGCTAAGAACCTGGCAGGAAGAGACCTAGAATCAATAGTAGCCTTCACGTCAGCCCACTTCATTTACCAAAAATGCTTTTCCACCCAAAAACAACAGACTATTAATCCCCACCCCCCCACCCACCCACCCCCACCCACACACACCAGGCCATGGATGACTACAGAGAGGTTAAGAGAAGGGAGGCACCTGGAGCTCAGGTCGGGCCCTCCCTTCATAGGAGGAAGACATCCTTAGCCATGGCCACTCCTAAGAACAACTCAGCAACTGTGGGAGACTCTTCTCTCCCAGGTGAGCCCAGCTGACTAATGCCCAGATTCACACACAGAAGCAACAGGAGGCAGGCAAGCTTGGTCAACAGACCTGTTCTCTTCCCCTATGATGAGCCATGATGTTTTACAAAATAATTCAGGGCAATTCTGGATGTTCCCTACTAGAAAGCATTTTGTTAGCTCCTGTCTGCCCTAGGCTTTGTTACCAAGGATTTCTGCCCAGAAACAAGGTCTAATAATGGTGATGAGCTAAATTACATTTGCAAAAGTTACACAAAAATCAAGTAGGGGGATTTTTGAAGTGCTTTTCTCTGCAAAACTAACAATATAACACAGACACAGTCTAGCACCTGCCTGACAGAAAACCAAAAGAAAGTTAGGCCCTTTGACCCAGCAATACTGCTTCTAGGACTATATCCCCAAGAGATTATAAAAATGGGAAAGGGCCCCACATGTACAAAAATATTTATAGCTGCTCTCTCTGTGGTGGCCAAAAACTAGAAATTAAGGGGAAGCCCATCAACTGGGGAATGGCTGAATAAATTATAGTACACGAATGAAATGGAATACTACTACGCTATAAGAAATGATGAACAGTAAGAGGGTGGAGTAGAAAGACACACATATGCAGGCTCTCCCCACACAGACCATAAAATATCTGTAGAGAAGGACTCTCAACAAATTTTGGAGCAGCAGAAGTGGAGAACAATAGAGTGAAGGAGATTTCCAGCCCAGGGTGACCTGAAAGGCCCATAGGAAAGGTGAGTTGCACCGGACACGGAGCGAAGCCCAGGCCAGCCTCGGCCGCGCAGCAGTGCCACTCTGGGAGGAGGACACCTCGGTGCGGAATCTCCAGTGACAAATCTCCAGTCGCAGAATCCCCAGTCACAGCAGCAGCAGCGAATCCCCAGTCCCAGCAGCAGTGGTCCGCAGATCCCTCAATCCACAGGCACCAAAGGTCAGTGACAGGGTTTTTTCAGCTAGCTGGGAAGGGAGAAGGGCCTTCCCATAGCTCCAACAGAAGAGGCCACATCAGGCAGGTGGCAGCAGTTCCCACAGTAACCTGTACAGTGCACCGCCCCCCCATCCATTGTTGGAGTGTAAAAACCCCTGGGGGCACTGAGGAGCTGAATATTACCTCAACCCTGTGTAGAGGCCCTGAGGGAACTGATCTTTATGTCACACTGAATGGCAGCCCTGCCCATCCAGCTTATCTGAAAATCAGCCCCCAATGCTGACTTGGCAGAATTGGAGGCCAGGTGGCTGTGGAGAGGTAACTGCTAAGATTCTGGGCACAAAAATCTCCCAGACCAGTGTACACACTTAATTGTGCCACTTTGGAGGAACTGAGATCTTACAGATTCCCACAGTATACCCTACTCTTGACAAAGGACCCAAAAGTCAAGTAACTGGTTGGGAAAATGCCCAAAAAAGGGAAAAAAAAAAAGACTATAGAAGGTTACTTTCTTGGTGAATAGATATCTTCTCCCATCCTTTTGGGTGAGGAAGAACAATGCTTACCATCAGGGAAAGACATAAAAGTCAAGGCTTCTGTATCCCAAACATCCAAAATAAATATTCAATGGTCTCAGGCCATGGAAGAGCTCAAAAAGGATTTTGAAAATCAAATAAGAGAGGTGGAGGGAAAACTGGGAAGATAAACGAGAGAGATGCAAGAAAAGCATGAAAATCAGGTCAACACCTTACTAAAGGAGACCCAAAAAAATGCTGAAGAAAATAACACCTTTATTGGAAAAAGAGGTTCAAAAAGTCAATGAGGAGGAGAATGCTTTAAAAAGCAGAATTAGCCAAATGGAAAGGGAGGTTCAAAAGCTCACTGAAGAAAATAGTTCTTTAAAAATGAGAATGGAACAGATGGAAGCTAATGACTTTATGAGAAAACAAGAAATCACCAAACAAAACCAAAAGAATGAAAAAATGGAAGATAATGTGAAATATCTCATTGGAAAAACAACTGACCTGGAAAACAGATCCAGGAAAGACAATTTAAAAATTATGAGACTACCTAAAAGCCATGATCAAAAAAGGAGCCTAGACATCATCTTTTATGAAATTATCAAGGAAAACTGCCCTGATATTCTAGAACCTGAGGGCAAAATAAATATTGAAAGAATCCACCAATCACCTCCTGAAAGAGATCCAAAAGGAGAAACTCCTAGGAACATTATGGCCAAATTCCAGAGTTCCCAGGTCAAGGAGAAAATATTACAAGCAGCTAGAAAAAAACAATTTGAGTATTGTGGAAATACAATCAGGATAACCCAAGATCTAGCAGCTTCTACATTAAGGGATTGAAGGGTGTGGAAAATCATATTCGAGAAGTCAGAGGAACTAGGACTAAAGCCAAGAATCACCTACCCAGCAAAACGGAGTATAATACTTCAGGAGGAAAAATGGTCTTTCAATGAAATAGAGGACTTCCAAGCATTCTTGATGAAAAGACCAGAGCTGAAAAGAAAATCTGACTTTCAAACACAAGAATCAAGAGAAATATGAAAAGGTAAACAGCAAAGAGAAATCATAAAGGACTTAACTAAAGTTGAACTGTTTACATTCCTACATGGAAAGACAATATTTGTAACTCTTGAAACTTTTTTCAGAATCTGGGTAGTCAGTGGGATTACACACATACATACACACACACACACATACACAGAGAGAGAAAGACAGAGACAGAGACACAGAGACAGAGAGCACAGGGTGAAATGAATAGGATGGGATCATATCTTAAAAAAAATGAAATTAAGCAGTGAGAGAGAAATATATTGGGAGGAGAAAGGGAGAAATGGAATGGGGCAAATTATCTCTCATAAAAGAGGCAAGTAAATGACTTTTCAGTGGAGGGGAAAAGTGGGGAGGTGAGAGAAAAAACATGAAGCTTACTCTCATGACACTCGACTAAAGGAAGGAGTAAAATGCACACTCATTTTGGTATGAAAATCTGTCTTACAATATAGAAAAGTGCAGGAGAAGGGATAAGCAGGATGGGGGGGATGATGGAAGGGAGGGCAGTGGGAAGAGGGAGAAATTAGAAGTCAACACTCTTGGGGAGGGACAGGATCAAAAGAAAGAATAGAAGAAATCAGGGCAGGATAAGATGGAGGGAAATATAGTTAATCTTACACAACATGACTATTATGGAAGTCATTTGCAAAACTACACAGATATGGCCTACATAGAATTGCTTGCCTTCCCAAAGGGGATGGGTGGGGAGGGAGGGATAAAGAGAAGTTGAAACTCAAAGTTTTAGGAACAACTGTTGAGTATTGTTCTTGAAACTAAGAAATAAGAAATACAGGTAATGGGGTATAGAAAGTTATCTTGCCCTACAGGACAAAAGAAAAGATGGGGATAAGGGAAGGGAGGGATGTTAGAAGGGAGGGCAGATTGGTAATAGGGGCAATTAGAATGCTCAGTGTTTTGGGGTGGGGGAAAGGGAGAAATGAGGAGAAAATGTGGAACCCAAAATTTTGTGGAAATGAATGTTGAAAACTTAAATAAATAAATGTATTAAAAAAAAAAAGAAAAGAAAAGAAAGAAATGATGAATAGGAAGACTTCAGAGAGGCCCGCAAAGACTTATATGATCTGATGCTGTGCGAAAGGAGCACGGCTAAACCAGGAGAACTTTGTATACAGCAACAACCACAGTGTGTGAAGATTTTTTCTGGTAGACTTAGAACTTCATTGCAATGCAAGAACTTTAAAAAATTCCCAATGTTCTTTTACGGCAAAATGCCTTCCACATCCAGAAAAAGAACTATGAAATTCAATTGCAGACTGTAGCAGATCATTTTCTTTTGTATTACATTTTGGTTTGTTATATAATTTCTTCTATTCATTTTAATTCTTGTATACAACATGACCGTGGTGAAAATGCATCTAATAGGAATATATGTGTAGAACCTATATAAATTATATACTGTCTCGGGGAGGTGGGGAGGAAGTGTGGGGGGAGGGAGGAGGTGGAGGGGAGCAAGGGGGAGGGAGGGAAAGAAAAAATCTAGGGTGTATGTTAGTGATTGTGGAACACTGAAAATAAATAAATTTAAAAAAAAAGAAAGAAAGAAAGTTAGGGTCATTTAGTCTAACCCTCTCACTTACAGAGAACACAGAGGCCCAGAATGGAGGCCCAGGTGGCTAGAACCAGAGCCCACTGCTGACTGCTAGGCCAGGGTTCCTTTCATCCCAAGATGGAGAGGGGAAGTTCATTCCAAAGCCCTGCTGGTGACCCAGGTCCTGCACTGCATGTCCAAGGTCTACCAAGAACCACCTGCATGTGTCAACTGAGTCCCTTGAGACTACCTCCAACAATAAACCCCAGGGGCACCTCTGGGCATGGTTCTGGAGTGAGCCTACACAAAATATCTGAGCAGGTCTTGATCTCTGAACTAACAGTATCAAATTCTCACCAAACATAAGAATCCCTGTACTCCTCATACTGACTTAGAAAACCACACATTACCATTATCTATGTTCTCCCGTATATACTGTATTTTGTTAAATCCTTCCCAATTATACTTTAATCTGGTTTGGGAAGCACTTGGGAATGTTCAGTCACAAGCAGTCTAGGGGACCTGTGTTTGACACCCTAATACCTAAGACCTTTGCCATGTTCAAAGAAACCTTCAGAAAGCAATCCCTCCTATGGTTCCAGGGACTGACACTGCGTGTAATGGTCAGCAAAGTCCCCAAACTGAAAGAATGGCCTTCAGCTAAGGCAGCTCAAAGCTTCCTCTGGCTGGCTGCCAGTCCCTGCTAGCCCTCTGAATGGCCATCGTTATCACTGCCATTGTCAATAAATCACTGTGATTGTGTAATCAACAAACATTTACAATGTTTACAGAGCATTCTTATGTCGTTTCACACACCTGAATAAGAGTTCCCCTCTTCAAGCCAGCCGAGACACTCTCCTTAGACATGTAGGTCTCAAATATATTCCTTTTCTTCCCTTGTGAGTGTTTGCTCGCCATCTTTTTGTCACCTGGCGATGATCCAGCTCCACAGCAGCCACTTGCATGGGACACACCTAGGAACACAAGGCACCATCAGTTCCTTTACAAGTCCAAGGTCACTACATTCCTAAAACTCAGATTCTAACCCATTAGACATTCTTATTTTGTTTTATTTAGATGGAAATATAAAAAAGAAATGACTCCCTTGTTTCCCAAATAACCACTGTGAAAAATTCCAGGCAAAAGCACCTGAACAAAACCAAAACTAAGCACGCCCACAGATTACACCAGACCTTTTAAGGGAAAATATGCTAAGGGTGTTTTGATTCTTACATATGCAATAAACTTATTTAAATTAGCTACAAATATCTACTACTAAAAGATGTGGTATCATTTTCCTGAAGGAATATAAAAAATGCTTGTCTGAATATCACAACAAAGGTACTCCCAATAGAGAAGAGGTCCCTGGAAGCCTGCAGCCACCCTCCATCCTAGGAACACTCTCCATCTCCCTCCTCCAACCCTCAACCTAGACCTGCCCCAGCCGTTGCTCACTCATCCACCCCGAGTCCAGCCCAGTTGGTCTCTGGAAGAGCCCCAGCCACCACTGCCCTTCCTACCTTTTGGAGTTCCCTTTGGGTGGATCTTGCAGTCCAAATGGCTCATAGTTTCAAACTCCACAAGGTGCCTCTTTTTCCCCAGGCTGGACGAAGTGCTACTACTCAGCTCAGAGACCTTTCGAGCCCGACTCCCTGAAAGCCAAAATAAAGTCGTCAGTGTGGAGGAACACTCCTGCTCTGGTAGCTCATTCTGCACAGGGTTGCAAAGCCTTTCCAAAGTTCTTAGCTTCACGCCATTTTTGTCTAATCAGCTATGAATTGACTCAATCTGGAGCTGACTTTTCTTTCAAGACACCCCTCTTTCTGTCTGCTTCATGGACAAAGGACTGCTTTGACCTTCATCCTTGGTTTAAATGAAAACTGATTCAAATGGAACAATGAAGAACAAAAGCCAAAGACACTGTAAGACACCCAATTTCAACTTTCAGGGGCTCAAAACAGAAGGGACACATGACCCAGGAAAATGGTCTAAGACCTTCTCCATCCCACTCATCCCCAAACTTAAATCTAGACTCATCTGTCCATTAACTTAAGAAAGATGACCACGAAAGCAAAGGAGGCCTGGAATAATAAATGACCATGACTCTCCTCTTTGCACCCTTTTCTTTCCATTTCATCAGTTTAGACCTGCCAGGAAAACAGGAACCACTGCTAAGGCTCATGCCAATCTTGTTCCATGGATCAGCAGGGTAGCTGTCCCCTTAGTCTTGAATTTGAGTAGCAAACATCATCACCACTTTTACCTGCCTCCCCTGCTGGCCACTGGTCCAGGACCCAAGCCCATACCTGCAAATCTAAAAACTGTTGGGAGCCAGCTCCCTTCTGAACAGCAGTTTCTACTCCCTCTACAATTCCCACACATACACCCTTCTCAAATGAAATACAATGTATTTTTTTTTCAGATTCATAATTTTTAAGTTGTAAATAACACAAGAGAAAAACTGAGTGTCCTAGGAAAAGGAAAGAAGGCTATATAGGAGGAAACTGAAGAGACAGTTGCCAAGGATGTAGCCAACCTGGTGCAGAAAAGGAGAAAATCTGCTGGCCTGAAACCCACAAAACTTGGCATGGAAGAAAACAGTGAAAGCAAGATTCAGAGGGTCAGTTGGCCTAAAGACATCAATGAACAAGCCTTTGGAGATGGAATAACAGAGGACAGAAACCAAGGAGGGGAAGAGCAACATGAAAGAAATACCACAATCTAGATCCTCCAATTTTCATTATATCCAAGAATCAATCTGCAGAAACTGAGGGTAAGGGGATGGGAAGGTCTTTGGAATGGGAGATTCCAGAGAGATGGTTTGTGAGCAGCAGTCGTTAGGAAGCTCATAAGCAGAAAGAAAGTAAAAGGATACAAGTGAAGACCAGGGGTGCTTGCCAAAGTTATCAGAAGGGTGAAAGACTGAGAGAAGGAATGAGGGTGAAAATGAGATAAAGAAAAAATACAAGTTCAGGATGTTCTTCATGTCACCTAGAGGAAATGTTCAATTTGCCAGCTCATTAACAGTAAAAGAACCAAGTCAAGACAGGCAAGAAAATGAAAGAAGCAGAAGGAGCCAAAACATGACACAAAGTCCAATAACGTCAAAGACAAAGATGGAGACGTTCCAGAAATACGGCAGGGCTAAAAATCAAATCCAGGAGAATAAAGGAAAGGTCTTCTTCCAAACAAAGAGAAAACTACAGCAGTTCCTCAGGATTCTTTCTAGATACTTTCCCTAGGAGGAAAGAGATATTCAACAAAAAGAGGTAAATAAATGGAAAAGAGTATTGTAGCCTCCCCCAATCCAAGTAATGACCTGTAAGGAGAGAAGGCCAATGAATTTTGCAAGACCTTTATGCCTCAGAAGATGGAGACCTGTGCCATGATCAAAAACATCAATCATCTGGTGTCTGCCAATCAAGTAAAGTTGATGCTGGAGTGCCTAGAATGAACACTGTCATAAGGCCCACACTCAAAATGAATCTGGCTTCAATAGGGCCTTCCAGAAAATGCCCCCCACTGCTACCATCTCAGCATCACCTCAAAGCCAGAGGAAGACACAGGCACAGGGCTTGAGTGGAAAATCCACTCTGCACAAAACTAACACAAAGAAAAAAATATTCTTCTGATCTACTGGCAATTAAAGTTAAATTATCAATTCATCCATCCTACTCTTTTCCCACCACCACCTCCAAAACGAGGAGAGACTAAAAAACAGCACCTATGTCTTCCACCACCAGAAGACAAGTCTGTTACTCCCAAATGCAGAGCAGGCACAGATCCCCAAGGAAGCTCTAAGTTCATTCCAGTGGTCAGCCCTACTCCTTTCCTTCAAGATGCTCAACCAAATCTGCAATTTCATTCTGTTGGAAGTTCCCTCCATTGATCAAGAGCCAACCCATCTATGGCTACCCAGTCTGTGTTCCCCTTTCCAAAGCATGCCCCCATTAGTTTAACACAAGGAGAGAGAAAAATTATAAACCAAGAGTCAATGTTCTAGAGGAAAATGGAAAGAGTATCCTTGAGGGGGGGGGCTAATACTAACAACAAGCTAGAAAAGGATGGGATATTAGGAAAGGATGGGATAATCAGATCTCATGAATTCCAGGTGAGGACATTTCTAAGCTGGACAGAGCAAGGGTCTGGAAGTGGCAGTGGAAAGCAAGAAGTATTTGAACATTTCTCCTGATTCTGTGAGTCAGGAGTCATGAAAGAAGAAAAGACAAGCAAGCATCGTGGAGACTTAAAAGGGTTATGGTGTTACCAGAGGAGAAGTCAGGTTCCAGTTAGTATAAGGGGATAGAAGGATAAGAGAAACAGACTGA
This sequence comes from Bettongia penicillata ogilbyi, assembly GCA_023548195.1. Classification (NCBI taxonomy): domain Eukaryota; kingdom Metazoa; phylum Chordata; class Mammalia; order Diprotodontia; family Potoroidae; genus Bettongia; species Bettongia penicillata. The sequence goes on along the minus strand of JAJHZJ010000134.1, from coordinate 16,288,829 downwards.
GGATGAACAGTAATTTGTTGACAGTACAGTAGGTTTTCCAAAAGGCACAATATTAAAGCAGAAGGGGAAGGGAGCCAAGGTTGGACCCAATATTAACTAAGCATACTTGAAGATTAATGAAAAAGGTACCTGAATATACATCAGTATTTACATTTCTTTAAATTTTCCCCTAAAATTTGAATCCCACTGAAATGCAATCTTCTTTCATATTTTTGCTTGGAAGAGGTTCTAGGGAGATGGCAAAGTGAAAGGTTACTGAGGAGCCGACTCCTCAATAATCCCTCAAAAAACAGCAAAAGAAATGCCAAAAGAAGCAAAACTACAAGGAATCCTCAAAAGAAAATGTTTAAAAACACTCAAAAATGAACGAGCCAAATACAGCTCCAACACAATGAAAAAATATTATGAATTTAAAAGAAACAGTGACAAAAACACCAGAAGAAAAATACCCTGAAACACAACCAAATGCAGCATCAGAAAGAACATAAGTTTAAGATAAAGGAAAATGTATAATAAATATACTAAAGGAGACTTCCCATCACATGGCCTACAAGTTGGAGGACTAGACATTATGTCCCATCTTCATAACCTCTCCAGTCTCTCCAAAACAGGAACTATAACCAAGAGATAAGGCCATTTCAGCTGCCTCCATGACATAACTATCTTGACCAAGAGTCCAAAAGGATAAAAACCTGAAGAATTAACAAAGAGAACAATTTCCATCCCACTCAGTTCCTCCTTCAGCCCCCACATTCTAAAAGTAGGACTGCACAAACCAACCCTAGGGGCTGGCAAAAGTACTCAATTCTACAAACTCTTCCTCTCAATATCATGAAAATAAAAATGGCAGATGCTTGCTCAGGCCTGACCAGCAACACCAGCATTCTGTATTATAGCAGAATGCAGGCAGTGAGAGAGGAGACAGGGAGAACTGGGATAGGACATGTGTGTGTGAGGCTGGGCAGCACTCCACTAAGCCTGGAGCAAAAGAGCCTGGCATCTAGCTGGGGTCAATTAGGTTCCCCTAGAAGTCACTAAGGGTAGAGACTGAGGCTGAAAACTATTAATTGGCCAGTATAAGAGGCTACAATGGCTTTGAGTTAGGGCCTCCAAGAAAACTACCATCAAGAGAGGGAGTCAGAAAGTGAGATGTAGAGGAAAATACAGTTTGGTCTCTGGACCTCTGGTCACATGAATTCAAAAACATACGATTTGAAGTTATAATTATGTAAAATATGGTAACTGATCCCAGACCAATGGAAATTTGTATTGCAAATTCAAACATATCCATCATTTCCAAGGATTCATTATTCATACTAATTGGGACCTAACTATAAAGAAAAAAATGAATAAAATTACCAAAGCTGTTTAGGGAAGAAAAAAACCTTAATTTCTCTATCACCCTTTCTAAAGCAGAGAATCAACAAAAAGAGAGGAGCCAAGGGTCAAGATCTACAAGACAATGATGTAGAAACTATTTAGAAAGAACTCAAAATAAGTTTTAAGCCTTTTAAGTTAAAATAAGTTATAAGCCTTGACGAATACAGACACAAAGAATAAACACTGACAAAAGACAGAAGAGGAAAATAACTAATGAAGAGAATGAGAAAAAAAGAAATCCTTTCTAGAAAAAGGCATAGAAAATGGAATTTTAACTAATGAACAAAATCAGCTGAATGGGAGGGGGGAAATGGGGATTTTACTTAACTACCTAAAAGGAGGGGGGGTAAGGGGGGGATGAGAGGAGAATTAAATAGCCACATAAAAGTAAGAAAGAAAAAGCAACAAGTAAGTGAAACTCCAAAACCCAGAAAAGAAGCAACAAACAGGAAGGGGGCAGGGAGGATTAAGGATTAAGAGAGCTGGTGGAAATGGTTTGCCTTAAAGGAGATTAAGCTAAAATAACTGAGGGCAGGGAGGGGGAAATAGTTCTTTCCTTCAGTGAAAGGAGGGTAGGGGAGATATTAATTTGGAAAATTATATTATAAATGAAGGAAACTATAAACCTAATTCTCATAACTCTAAATGTCAATGGATTATGTAATCCAATAAGATGAATAAGTGACATTAGATAAGAAAATAATGTTACTGAAAATGATTCTAAAAATTATTTTTGAAAATGATTTAAAGAACAAAGAAATACACAGAATAAAAACGAGGGGCTGAAAAAAAATTTACTACGCATCAGATGAATCCAAAAGCTATCAGACAAAGCCAAAAAAAAAAAAAAGTCAAAACACAAAGATGAAGAAGGAAAGGCAAGGATAAAGAGGGAAAAACAAGGAAATATTATTCTTAAAAGAATCTTAGACAACAAATCAATATCTATATTAAACATATCCCAAATATCACGGCATCTAAATGTAATAAAGAAACGTCCCTTTCTCAATTTATAATTCTAAAAGAAAGATAAACAAAAGGGAAACTACAGAACTGAACCAATTACTAAAGAAACTAGAGCTAAAAGATTTTTGGCATCTTCTAACTGGGACTGCTAAAAAATAGACATATTTCCATATGAAATAAAACTTTTACACAAAAAGCATGTATTAAGATAAAAAAATTACAAACAAATGTGAACGATCATAAATATGTCTCTTACAAGTCATAGCACAAGAAAAAGTCATCACTTCAGGGACCACAAACAAAAAATAAAGACCCAAATCAAAACATAACAATGAAATCCAAATCCTAAATAATGAGATCAAAGAATAAATAATAGAAATAATAATTACATGGAAAAATGATAATGATGAAATAGCATACCAAAATTTTTGAGATAAGACCAAAACCAGTCCTCAGGAGAAAAAATTCATATCTCTACAAATATACATTAACAAATAAGAAAAAGAAAGGATTAATGAATACTTTACAGAAATAAAATAAGCACAAGTTGGAAACCAAAATAAAAACTATAGAAATGATAAATAGAACTAAAAGCCAATTGTTTGAAAAGATCGATAAAATTGATCGGCCTTTACCTAGTCTAAACAAAAAGGAGGGCAGAAAAATCAAATCAACAAAATAGCAAACAAGGTGAAATCACAACTAAAAAAAGAAAAAAAATAATCGGAATTATACAGTTGTATACTAATAAAACTGAGAACAGAAAAGAGATAATTATCTTCAAAAATATGAAATACTCAAAATGACAAAAAGACAAATGCTGATCTTAACTCAATCTCAGAAGAAGAAATAAAACTAGCATAAAGGAACTAGATGTAAAGGAACTACCAAAGAAAGAAAATTATGCCTGCTCCTGATAGATACATAGGAGAACTCTTATCAAATTTTTAAAAAATACTTAGTACTCATACTACAAAAACTGAAGAAGAAAGAACACTACCAAACTCCTTTTATGTGACAAATATAATCCTAATACCTAAAATCAGGAAGAATAAAGCAAAGAAAGAACTAAAGACCAATATTATTAATGAATATTAATGGTTTTGATCCTGTCAAATAGAATAGAAAACAGTGATTCATATAAGGGATTCATTATAATGAAGTTAAATTTATACCAGCATGGAAAATGGTTCAATATTAGAAAGTAAATGTAAGTAATTATATCAAAAACAAAAATATTCAAAACCACATTATTATCTCCATAGGTGCAGAAAGTCTTTGATAAAGTACAACATTCATTTATGCTAAAAACCTACAAAGTATAGACATTGAGGGACTTCTTTTTTTTTAAATCCCATCATGTCATATTTATCTGAAATCAAAACCAAACATCCTATGCAATGGGGATACATTAGAACCTTTTCCGGTAGTGTCCCAACTAGTCTTACTGTCCCACTAGTATTTGGTATAGTTCTGGAAATGCCAGCATTTAGCAGTAAGATAAAAGAAAGAAATTCAAGGCATAAAGAGAGGTAAAGAGGAAATAAAACTCTTCTTCTTTCTTAGATACTTAGTAGTTCTTAGTATCAAGTCACTAGCTGGCCTCAGTTTCCTCACCTGTAAAATGTGGATAATAAATAGCCCCCACCTCCCAAGAGGTATGTTATGAGATCAAATGAGATAATAATTTGTGAAGTACTCTGTACATGCCTGACACATATTAGACACTCTGCTGTCCAGGGGTGTTTCAGTCATGTCCAGCTCTCCATGACCTCATTTGGGGTTTTCTTGGCAAAGATATTGGAAGGATTTGGCAATTTTCTTCTCTGGCTCATTTTACAGAAAACTAAGGCAAATGGGTTTAAGTGACTTGTCCAAAGTCACGCAGCTAGTAACTGTCTGAGGTTGGATTTGAACTCAGGTCTTCCTAACTACTCCAGATCCACTGTACTACCTAGATGCCCAGAGGCACAGCAAACATGTTAGCTATTATTATTAACAAAATGCAAACAGTAATAATAGAAAGAGGAATCTCATTGCAAATAACTACAAAATACACGACATATCTGAGAACTGGACTACTAAAGAAAGCACACAAAAGACTATCAATTATAAAGAGCTCCTTAAAGAAATGAAGAAAACTCGAGTAACACTTTATATTGAACAATAAATTTGAAAATAGTTGGTTCTCGCTGCTGAGCTGGGCCAATGTAATAAAAATGCCAATGATGCCACAGTCCATTTATATTTTGTTTTGTTTTGTTTGGGGTTTAAACATCTTTACTTCTTTTTTTAATGTTTATTTTTAGTTTTCAACATTCATTTCCACAAAATTTTGAGTTCCAGATTCTCTCCCCATCTCTCCCCCCACACCCCAAAATGCCATGCATTCTGATTACTCCTTCCTCCAATCTGCCCTCCCTTCTATCACACCCCTCCCTTCCATTATCCTCACCTTCTCTCTTTTCTTGCAGGGCAAAATACATTTCTACATCCCATAACCTGTATTTCTTATTTCTCAGTTGTATGCAAAAACAATTCTCAACATTCATTCCTAAAATTTAGAGTTCCAACATCTCTCCCTTCCTCCCTTCCCCACCCATCCTCACTGAGAAGGCAAGCAATTCAATATAGGCTATATATGTGTCTCTCCTGGCCTGCACAAGTACTATGTTCTGCTCAGGATCTGCCAATAGGGTTCTCTTTCCAGAGGCTCCACCAACTCCACCAAACCAGCACTCCTCCTCCTCACCCCAGGGTTGCCACTCAGGGCTGAGATCCACATCAGTGGCTCAATTCCCCCAGGGTCTTTAGGCTGAGGGCTCCAAAAATGGATGCGGCCGCTGCAGTTGCTCCTGCCAGCAGGGCCAAATCACATTCCCTTCTCACCTTGGTGAGAAAGTTTTCTCACTGATCTTTGAAGCTATCTCTGGTGTTTGTGGGTTGAGCAATCTGGGAACTGCTGCTGCCTGAGGCTCCCTGAAGCCTGCTCGGTCCTGTCCCTGCCAGCCTGCACCTAAAACCCTTGGAGGAATTGAGCAGCTGATGTGAATCTCAGCCCTGAGTGGTGGCCCTGCCTTCCACCTAAAGTCCCTGGGGGAAATGAGTTGCTGACCACATTCTCAGCCCTGAGCATGGCCCTGGAGTGAGGAGCACTGTTATGGTGGAGCTAGAGGCAGTTGTGTAGAGGGAATTCTACTACTCAACAGATTCAGGGCAGAAAAGTTTTTGGATGCTGCCAGACCAGTGCATAGGCCAGGAGAGGAGTAAACTCCTCTCCCTTGATCATGCCACCTTGGAGGAACTGAGAATTTACAGGTCCCCAGAGTATATCCTCCTCTTGACAAAGGATTCAAAAGTCAAGTAACTGGCTGGGAAAATGCCCAAAAAAGGGGAAAAAAAAGAAGACTATAGAAGGTTACTTGCTTGGTGAACAGGTATTTTCTTCCATCCTTTCAGAAGAGGAAGAACAATGGATACTGTTAGAGGAAATCAAAGCTTCTCTCCATCCAAAACCTCCAAAATATGCAATGGCCTCAGGCCATGGAAGAGCTCAAAAAAGATTTTGAAAATCAAGTAAGAGAGGCGAAGGAAAAATTGGGAAGAGAAACGAGAGAGATACAAGAAAATCATGAAAAGTGAGTCAACAGCTTGCTAAAGGAGACCCAAAAAAATGCTGAAGAAAATAACACCTTTAAAAATAGGCTAACTCAATTGGAAAAAGAGGTCCAAAAAGTCAATGAGAAGAAAAATGCCTTAAAAAGCAGAACTAGCCAAATGGAAAAGGAAGTTCAAAAACTCACTGAAGAAAATAGTTCTTTAAAAACTGGAATGGAGCAGACAGAAACTAATGACTATGAGAAACCAAGAAATTACAAAACAAAACCAAAAGAATTAAAAAATACAAGACAATGTGAAATATCTCACTGGAAAAACAACTGGAAAACAGATCCAGGAGAGACAAGTTGAAAGAAACAATTTGAGTATTGTGGAAATACAATCAGGACAACACAAGATCTAGCAGGTTCTACATTAAGGGATTGAAGTACTTGGAATAAGATATTCCAGAAGTCAAAGGAACTACAATTAAAATCAAGAATCACCTACCCAGAAAAACTGAGTACAAATGGGGAAAAAAATGGTCAATCAATGAAATAGAGGACTTTCAAGCATTCTTGATGAAAAGACCAGGGCTGAATAGAAAATCTGGCTTTCAAACACAAGAATCAATAGAAGGATGAAAAAGTAAACAAAAAAGAGAAATCATAAGGGACTTACTAAAGTTGAACTGTTTACATTCCTACATGGAAAGATAATATTTGTAACTCTTGAGACTTTTCTCTGTATTTGGGTAGCTGGAGGGATTATATACATAATGACAGAGGGCACAGGGTGAGTTGAATAGAAAGGGATGATATCTAAAAAAAATAAAATTAAGAGGTGAGAGAGGAATATATTGGGAGGAGAAAGGAAGAAATAGAATGGGGCGAATTATCTCTTATAAAAGAGGCAAGAAACAGCTTTTTCAATGGAGAGGAAGAGGTGAGATGGGAAAAGTGAAGCTTACTCTCATCACATTTGGCTTAAGGAGGAAATAACATGCACGCTCAATTTGGTATGAAAATCTATCACACTACAGGAAAGTAGGGGAGAAAGGGATAAGCAGGGTGTGGGGGGATGATAGAAGGGAGGGCAAATAGGAAGAGGGAAGTAAACACTTTTGGAGAAGGACAAGGTCAAAAAAGAGAATAGAATAAATGGAGGCAGGATAGGATGGAGGGAAATATAGTTAGTCTTTCACAACATGACTTTTATAGAAGTCTTTCACATAACTACACATGTATAACATATATTGAATTGCTTGCCTTCTCAGTGGGGATGAGTGGGGAGGGAGGAAGGGAGAGAGGTTAGAACTCAAAAGTTTTGAAAACGAATGTTAAAAATTATTTTTACATGCAACTGGAAAATAAGAAAAACAGGTAATGGGGTATACAAATCTATCTTGCCCTACAAGAAAAAAGAGGAGATGAGGATAAGGGAAGGGAGGGGTGTGATAGAAGGGAGGGCAGATTGGGGGAAGGGGTAATCAGAATGCACAGTGTCTTGGGGCGGGGGGAGGGGAGAGATGGGGAGAAAATTTGGAACTCAAAATCTTGTGGAAACAAAATTAAATAAATTTTTAAAAATAAAAAGATTTTTTAAAAATAAAAAAAATAAATAGTACAGCTATAAATTTAAAAAAATGAAGTTACTCTTCAGGTCCACTTCACATTCTGTAACAGCTTGGCAAAGATAACAAAAAAAGAAAATGACAAATGCTGGAAGGGCTATGAAAAAACATGTACATTCATATATCATTGGTGGCACAGGCCCAGCCATTCTAGATAGTAGTTTGGAATGATGCCTAAAAAGTTATGAAGCTGTGTATACCTTTTGGCCCACCCATACCACTGCTAGATCTATACACAAAGCAATCACAGTTAGAAGAAAAGGATACATACATACAAAAAATAGTTACAGCATCTCTTTTTGTGATGTCAAAGAATGAGAAACTGAAGGCATGCCCACAAACTGGGGAGTGGCTGAACAAGGTAAACCAAAAGACCCACCCCCAAAAAAAATCAAAAGTGAATGTTGCAAAAATATAGAAAACTAGGATAGCTAACAGGAAGAAATATGAGAAGATACTACCACCAATATCCTGAAGAGGCAAGGGGTACAAAAGTGCTGTACATTGCATATGTTTTCAGGCTTTTTCAATGTATTGAACAGTTATGCTGATTTTTTTCCTCAGTTCATCTTTTTAAAAAAATACTATTTGTATAAGGAATTGTTCTCTGAGTGGGTTAGGGAAATGGGGAGGAATACTGAGGGAAATCTATGCTGGCATAAAAAAAGACATCAATAAAAACTTAGTTTAAAATTATAATAAATATAAAACAAGAAATGGAAGAAATTAAATTAACAAAAAATGTCATTTATGGAATAAAGAATTGAGCACAGGGTAGGGAAATTCAGGACAAGCTGATAATGAAAATTAACACTTTAAAAAATTCACCGAAAATATAATCATACTGACTTGGTTTAAAAAAATTATTTTACTAGAGGTCAGAATGGTAGAAGGAATAGAAACAAAAAAATTTACTCAACTGGGAAAAAATGGAATAAATGGATAAAGAAGTAGCATATTTACAACATAAAGGAAATAAATTTAAGAATTACCAGACATCCCAATATATTTGAAGAAAAATAATTCGAAGATGATTCTTTAAGAAACTAAGCAAGAACATTTCCCAGAAATATTGAAAAGAATAAAGAGATTCTAGACTGACAGCCTTCGCAGGACACCAGTAAGATGAACCTAACTCATCAACCCAAATTCACAACCCCAGAACCCATCTTGGCAGATTTCAAAACTACAACGAGATGACCAAGATGACCAATGGTAAGTGTCCCCAAAGAAGAGCAGCAAACACCAATTTCACAAGGTTTCTCCACAAAAAAAAAAAACAACCAGCAAAAGGAATTACAACATGATAGGTCCGCCAACAAAAGGAAAGATGGGGGACATTAGCCCAAAATAAGTACCAGCAAAACTAAATCTTCTTTTCAAATTCAAAAAGATGGTCGTATAATCATTTTACAACGACCACAAACAAAGGGGGGAAGTTATTCATTAACAGCTAATTCTTCACAAATGAGATATTTATAGTATAAAATAATCAATGTTTGGTGGTGTTTGTCACAGATTATGTATTATAATCAGGAAAGGATTACAATGAATGAAATGAAGGAAACTATTCTTAACTCAACAAAAAAAAAAGCTAAAAGCTATGATTAAGTCAAATTTAACAATTATAATGATGACAATTTTCTAAGAGAAAGTTTTACTAAATGGACTATAACATCCGAACATTGTTGTTTGACTACATATCTGCAACAGGTTTTGTTTTCATGCTTTCTCAATGGAAGGGAAAGGATAGAATTTGGGGGTGGGGAAAGAATTGAGAGCTGAAAATAAAATAAAATTGATAAGACAGAGTCCAGGAGGATGATTGCAATGGTCCCATGGACAGGGCAGAAAAGGTCTTTTGGTCAGTACCAAATGAAAACACTGGGAATATTTCACCTATAGAAGACATGGCGGGACATGGTCATTTTCTTCCAATATCAAGGGGCAATCATAAGAAGGAGAAATTAGACCTGTTTTCCATAGCCCTGAAGGGCAGAATGAGAAGCAGTAGATGACAACTGCAGAAAGTCAAAATTGAGCTCAAAGTGAGAAAAAACTCCCTTAGAATTAGCAGAATCCAAAAAAACAGATTGGCTGCTTCACAAGTCAAGAGTTCCCTCTCATTCAATGTCACCAATTGCCAGAGATTTTGTGGAAAGGGTTCTCCTTCAAACTGGATTGATATGGAAGGGTTCCAGAGTCCCTGAAATACTGCAATTCACACAAGAATTCTAGCGAACATTCGAAAAACCTAATGCTTTCTTCTCTATGCTCCATAAATTGTTTCTAAAAAGTCAATGAATAATAAGCATTTATTAAGCACCCACTCTATACTAGGCACCACGCTAAACATTGGGATACAAATGGGAAGACAAAAATCCCTGACTGCAAGAACTTAAGCTCTAATGGGGGAAGATAAGAGACAAAAGAAAGCTGGAAAGGAAGCCAAAGGAGTTCAAAAGGTTAGCACCCAGAGAGGTAATGAAATGTCTTAGGTTAAAAGTATCACCCATCAGACTGGCAATAAAGAAAAATAAATGACGGAAGAACTGAGGGAAAACAGACACATCGAAACCTTGATGGTAGAGCTGTTAATTTCCACTCTGGAAAGCAATTTGAAACTATGCCCAAAAAAGTCAATAAATACTGCAGAGATCAAAGAAACAGAAAAGGAATACACATGTACAAAAAACCTCTATAGTAGCTCTTTTTGGAAAATAAAGGGATGACTATCTGTTGACAAATGGTTGAACACTACCTTGCTATAGGAAACTATGGGGGGAATAGTTTCAGAGAAACCTGGGAAGAGTTTTATGAACGCAGAGTGAAGTGAACAGAACAGAACAGAGTCACAACTGTAAAGACGAATGCTGTTTAAAACCTAAGTCCTCTGCTCCACACCAGGACCAACCACAAAACTATGATACAATACACTACCTACCTCCTGACAGAGACGTGACAAACTCAGCATGCAACTTGAGAAACATCACAATTAATATACAAATTTAATGCCATAACAATCAAAATGTCAACTAAGATAAAGTATTAATAAAAATGTAATAGGAACAGAGAAGAATATCAGGGATATCCACGAGAAATTTTTAAAAAGAAGTCTTAATATACTTTAAAAATCAGTAACTCTTACCTAATACAGAACAAGATAAAACACAGAAAACAGAGAGAAGTAATCCAGAATTAGAACCAAAGCAATACAGAAGCAATGTCTAAATCTAAGATCAACAAACATGTTATTCAATAAAAAAATTACTAAGAAAATTAGATAACTATGACCCAAACAAGTGATCTGATTTAAATTCTACTCATACACCACAAAAATTCCAAAAAGGTAATCTTAGAGATTTTCTAAAATAAAATTTAAAAATCAGAAGAAAATAGAATGACTTCTTTATCATGGTTAGGATAAACAGAAAATGCTTATATACTGAAGAAAGAGAACAAAGCACTAGAAACAAAACCGGTGGTTTGACTCTCTCCAAGTAGAGGGCTTGCACAACAGAAAGCAAAGGCCATCCTCTGACTGCTCCCTCCACTTTCCTCAAGTGGACCTCAGCATGCAGGGGGCTCCCCATCCCATGGCTCACATGAGGAGGTGGCAGTCCCTTTCCTCACCTAGGCAAAGCCTCCCCATGCACCCTTGATTCCATCCCAATCCTGTCTGGCAAATTGCTCCCTCTGTCATCCCCACTCTCTTTACTCTTCCACATCTCCAGGTCTCCAGGCCTTCCTTGCTGCCTTCCATTCACATCTCCCCTTTCTCAGTTAAGCAGTACAAGAGAGGCCCCCTACATCCACATCCCTCCATCCCCTTTCTTTTCACTCTCTTCTAAACCCTCTACACTCTGACTTCATGGTCATCATTTGACTTCAGGTGCTCTCTCCAAAGTCACCAATGATCCTTTAATTAAGAAATCCCCTGGCCTTTTTTCCATCTTTCTCCCTCTCGACCTCTCTGCAGCCTCAGACACTGTGCTAGACACCCTTCCCTAGAGATTATCATGATGTTTCTCTTAGCCTCCTCCTACCTACTGACTTCCCTCAGTCTCCTTTTCTGGTTCTTCATCCAAGGGTCTATCCTGGGGCCTCTTCTCTTCTCCCTCCATACTATCTCACTTCATGATCTCGACTCCTGTGCATTCAGTTAGCATCTCTACACAAGCGATTCCCAGAACTAGACATGCAACCCTAATCTCTCTCCTGAGCTCCAGTCTCACAGCACCAACTCCCTTTTGGACATTTTGAACTAGATATTCCCTAGGCATCTCAGACTCAACATGACCAAGAAAGAACTCATTCTCTTTCCCCAAACACTCTCCTTTCTTCCAAACCTCCCTATACATTAACTGCCATCCTCCCAGCTGCTCAGGCTCTTGGTCTCAGTATCATTCTTGGCTGCTCTCTCCCAATCATTCTCTTATCCAATGTCTTGTCAAGTCGTGCTATTTCTATTTGCACAACTTCCCTCATTCACAACCCTTTCTCTCCCTTCACATAGTCCCTCCCTTGCTATAGACCTCATCACCTGACTACTGCAGGAGCTACAAGTCTCCCCCAACTCCAGTCCATCCTCCACTTCCTATCCCTGTGACCCACACAAACAAAACAAACTCCAGTGGCTTCTTATCACCTCCAGAATCAAAATCAAAATATGGTGTCTGACACTTAAAGCCCTTTGTAACCTTACTGCACCTCCCAATCTGTTCACTTCTCTATATATACTTCACAAACCAGCCATACATGCCTTCTTGCTGATCACCCCTGCCAACGGCTATAACTCCCAACTCTGAGCCTTTTCAAAGATTTTCCTTCCCTCCCCACCAGCTTCCCAGGCTTCCATCAAGACTCAGTCAAATCTCATTTTCTACAGAAGACTTTTGTGCCTCCTCCCATTCCCGCACTGCTGGGATCTTCGCTCTGAGATTACTTTCCGTTTATTTCATATACACCCTATATGTGCCTAGCTGTTTGCCTGTTGTCTCCCACATGAGACTGTAAATCCCTTGAAGGGAGGTACTGTGTCTCTGCTTTCTTTGTACCCCAAGTGCCTGGCACATCATGAGCTCCTAGCAAACACATGGTATCTGGCAGAACAATAAGGAAAGAAATCATTTTGGGAAAATTCTTACCATAAATATTTCAGGTAAAATCTAACATCCCAAATCTCTAAAAATTATTTAAATTCATTAGCATAAGAGACATTCCTCAGTCAAAACATCTGAGAAGCAGTTTTTGAAAGAAATACAAGGTATTCACTTCTTGAAAAATTGTTTAAGTTCTGTAATAATTAAAGAAATGTAAATCAAAACAAGATATTACATCTATTACATTAGCAATGATAGAGGAAAATGTATAAATTCAATGCAAGTTACAGGCACTAAGCACAAAGCACTGGCTGTCACCCTGCCCACATCCTCTGAGACTCATCTATTAAGGAGAGTTAAAGGGATGCTGCCACCATCCCCCTGAAATCCAAACACATGACCTAGACAGCATTTCTCTTCTATCTGTGTAGCAGCCATGTAACAAGGGAGCAAGGCAGATGGGAACAATAATTCGAATGGAAAGATAGGGACAAAGGTTCCTCCAAGGATCAGAAAGTTCTCTGTTGCCACTCAATGCCACCAACCTTGTTCCTCAGGTGGGTCAATCCAAAAAGCATTTATTAAACCCCTACTGCATACCAAAGCCTGCATTAGGCATCAGACAGGCTCAGTAGAGCATCCAGCAGATGATGGAAGACGAGGGCCTCCAAAGTGAGCTCTAAACAGACTGACTTCCAAATCTGCCGGCGGCTGCTGATGCCCCCAGCAGCTCCCTTAGAGCCCCTCCAGTCCCCAAACTGACAATCTGTCAGAGCAAACCCAGGCTAACAAGGCCTGGGGCTTGGAAAAGGATCAATAGCTCCTCACCCAGCCTCCTCATGGCCCAATACTGAGCAGGACGCTGAGCAGATCCGACACTTACCCTATTAAATACTGTGGGAAACTTTCAAAAGCAAGAAATCTTCCTTAATCTACTCTAAACCATCTAAACTAGGGCTGTGGGAAAGAAGAAAAACAGACGCTTCGGACATTCCTCAAGGAAAAGATATCTTCTTCCAGGGAGGTCAAAATAAAAATGATCCCTGGAAGAACTTGGGTGTAAAAATTCACATTTAATTCTGACTGACTTGGCAGAAGCAGAAAGATTCCTTTACAAGGACCAGAGGCTCTATCCTCGTGGTTCTAACAGGGCAAGCTCCCTGCCATCTAATCAATCAGGGATTAGATCACAGTGTTTTGCATATAGGAAGCACTTAATAAATCCTTCATGAATTCATTCACTCCATTCATTTAGCTAAGAGAGAAGAAAATCATGGCCCCTCCATTGATGTGAGCTGTTGTTCAGGACCACTGTAAAACCTCAAGACAAGGAAGGGCTGACAGAGGCTCCAGTTCACGAAAGGTAGGATTTTCAGGGTCAACAGCCCCACTCCCATGGTCCCAGAGGAAGGCCTTGTGTGGGGCCTTCTCCTTTAAATTGACTGACTCTTAGTGTGCTGCAACAGAAGAGAGGGCAGCAGCGAGAGCGTGTGCAGGAAGGCCAAGGCCAGGGACGTTAATGAGTGGAGAAGGTCATATGGCAGCGAGCTGAGGAGGAAAAGGTGAGAAGGAAATGAATGCAGTGAGTGTCGGAAAGAGAAAAGCAAGCTTTCCATAGCTCCCACTACTTGCTACATGCTGCACTAAGTACTTTACAAACCTGATCTGACTCCATCCACAGGTTGGAAGAGGGAACAAATTATGACAAGTGTCTTCCGAGGTATCATGGCTATCACTTCCCCAATAAAAGACCTAGTTATCCCAGTGCTCTCCACATTGGGATACATGCCCTCCATCAGAGGGAGGATGTAAAGGGATCCACTGGGGGAAGATAATAAAATACTGGAACTTCAAGCTTTATGTCTTTTAATCTGAAAAGTAAGAGGGAAGCCAAGCTTTCCTAGGAAGACTGCTACGGACATCATCACTCAATCCATATATCACTTAGTCAGGTGTCACCTAAAATAGGTAAAGAAGTTGACAGTGATGCCCTTACTCATTCATTCACTTTCAGATGTGTTTTATTATTGGATTTTACTTTATTTTTTATTTTTTCTTTATGCTTTAAAAAAAATCCCTGATGGCTATCTGGGAGAAGAGGGAAATGAGAAGGATAATCTAAAAGGGAAAATCTGAAAGAAAGAAAAACAAAAGCTATCAAGACAAAAGTATTTTTTAAAGCAAGACACACTTTCCCAAACACAACCACTGCGAGTGGGTTTGTTTTGCATGACTATGCTTATTTACAAGACAGGTTTTTTTTTCTTTCTGTTTTGAATGAGAAGGAAGAGAAGGGAGGGGAAATGGTTAGCAACAGTAATGCCAAAAAGCACTGATGTTCTGGGAATATCAGCAGAAGCAGTTAAAGGAGAACTTGGGCATTGAAACAAAACATGATAGAAGGCACAGTTGAGATATAAAAACAAGCAAAGAAGGCAAATTAGCTGAAAAAGCCTAGGAAGCAGCATGGATACAAGCGACAGATGCTGGGGACGGCTCAAGAAGATGGACTTCAGAATTGTTGGGGTGTCCACTCGACACCATTTCAGGAAAATATGAGCAAATCTCCCCAAAGCATTCAAAATAAGTACACTCACTACTCCAAGTAAAAACAAAATGCACAAAGAGGCTGCACTGAGAAGAGAATAAACAGCTGGAATCAGAAATACCGGGGTTTAAATCCTGTGACTGCCTCTGGGACCCTGGATTAGTCACTTAAACTCTCAATGGCCCAGGTAGAATCTCTAGGACTTGATGCTGCAGGAGAGTTCACAACCTCTTGCTACAGGGCACTTCCCCACTAGGATCTCCTTATATGAATGAAATCAGAGTAGATAATTTTTTTTTTTTACAAAACCCACAGAAAGGAAAAACTCAAATTTCAATCCACCCAGACATATCAGTATAAAACTAAACAACTAAAACATCAAAGTACAAATCCTTCAAGCTGCCAAAAAGGAAAAAAGACATTATTATTAGAGTCTGTGCAAAGAGCACTGGATCTGGAGTCAAAAGTTCTAGATTTGAATCTTGGCTCTTCCACATGCTACCTATGTGACCTTGGGCAAGTCAAGCATACACATATATATAACAATAGGACATTTTCTTAACATGATAAAAATTATCAAAATTATCTAAAGCCAAGAGTTACTACTCTATGGAATGGAAATCAATCTTGGAAGGGACATCCATAGCCTTAGAGTATACCCAGTCCTCCAAAAAGAATGCCCATGATAACACACTCAGCTTGAATCCAAGCAATGAACCCACCTATTCTACTGCTGCCCAATAACCCATCCTTAAGAAGTTCTTCCTGGCATCCAGCCTACACTGGCTTCTTTGCAACTTTCCCCTGCTGCTAGCTCTTCCACACTACTGCGTTTGAGAGACCTGACCCCAAGTCTTTTCTTGTCTCATGGTAAACATCCTCCATTTCCTCTAACCTGTCCTAACATGACCTAGAATCAAGATCACTCACCAGCTCCCTCAGAATACTTGGAGTTTTTCAACATCATTCCTAAATTACACCACCTTCCTGATTCCCAGCAACAATGCCCCTGATGGCAGGCACAAGGTCCCATTAGCTTTTGGCTGCCATATTACCCTGCAGACTCATAGTGAGCTGGTAGCCCACCAAGACACCCCTGATCTTCCTCAGACAAACCACCTCCCCTATCTTCCACTTATGAAGTTGATTTCCTGATTCTGAGCATTTCTCCTTCCAGTCTTTATCTTTACTGAATGTCATCTCACCCCAACATGTTACAGTATACCCTTCTGGTGCCTCCTGCTTCTCAGGTAGTTAATACCTCTCCCTCCCAGCCATAGGTCCTCTTTAAATTGCACAAACATAAACTCTATTTAAGGCAGAGCTGCCCCAGTGTCCCCATGATAATGGAACATTATTCTAGAAATGTCAGTGATGGCCATAAGGGCTGTAAAAAATTTAGGGAATTAGCATTGGTAAGAGGAGTCTTAGCAAGTATTTCCAGTTGTAGAAGATATCAAACCATCAATCAATAAGGACCTCCTACATACCAGGCCCTGGCGATACAAAAAAAAAATGAAATAATCCTGGCTTTCAAGGGCCTGCATTCTAACAGGAGAGATGTGTAACCTTGCATAGGGAAGAACAAGCTGGAAGAGGATGGAGACAAGCTTCCTACAGGAGAAGGCAACTTGAACTGAGTCTCAAAAGAAGCTGCAGGGGTGGAAGGGGAGCTTTCCAGGCCTGGGGACCACCAGTGCATAGGCAAAGAGAAAAGAGAAGAGGGCCATGCTAAAGAAACTAGAACTGTGGCTGGACTACAGAGCATGGAGAAGAAGCCTGGTACTGGAGGCAAGGTACAGATGTGAATGCCACATGAACACATCTCTATTTGATCCCAGAAGTAACGGGGAGCCCCTGGAATTTAGGGGGGTCGTCACATCATCAGATTTCTGCTTTAGGAAAAATCTTTGTCAGCTGTGCTAAAGATGACTCAAGGCAGAGAGACCCCCTCCTCAAGAAGCTATTAGAACAGTCAAGTATGAGGCATGTGAGGAAAGTGTAAACTAACCTGAATGGAGGACTGTGTGAATGGAGAGAAAGGAACGAAGCAAGAAACACTGTACATACAGAAAAGAAAAGGATCTGACAACTAATTAGACACATGCGGGATGCCTGAATGAGGAGGCAAAGATGACACTGAGGCTGAAAAACTGGGTGATCAAGAGGATGGCAGCATCCTCAACAGCAACAGGGCAGTTCTGGAGGGTGTCGAGGGACAGGAAGAATGCATCCTGATCTGGATGGAAGTGCTGAGCTGGAGAGGCCTGCAGGCAGCCAAGACTTGAGGAGAGAGCTCAGGGGAAAGTCTAGAGCTGCAGAGAAAGACCTGCGAGTCAGTCATCTGTGCAGGGATGGTACCAAAACCCAGCAGGCTCCTGGGGACTCCTCTGGGCTGAAGGGAGAAAAAAGAGGAGATGCAGAGAGAGGCTCGAGGCTGCCTTCAGGGAGCTGGCCTGGCCTCAGTCAAGAACAAACAAAGGACACTGAAAAGGAGCAAATATAAGAGCAGAAACAAGAAAAAGGAGCGTCCCCAGAATCTAGAGAGAAGAAAGGAGGACAGAGAAAGGGGCTGTCCATTAGAAGGCGTGGGCAGGGAGGGATCATTGTGCTTGGGAGATTATTAGCCAATGAATGCAGGGCTAAAAACAAAAGGCATCAATAAAAGACACTTTAAAAAAAAATGATTTAAACCAATTCATTAATGTATGGAGCATTTATTAAGCACCTGCTATTTGCCAAGGCTGTGCAAAGTATGAGGACACAAAGAGAAAACAAAACAGACCCTGTCCTCAAGGAGCTTATGTTCTATTAAGGGGAAACAATATTTGTATATAAAATTAAATACAAAATACACACCTAGTAATTTCTGAGGAGAGGATGTTAGCAATTTGAGGAATGAGGACAGGCTTCCTAGCAATCCATCAACAAGCATTTATTAAATACCTACTGTTTGCTGGGCACGATGCTGGGTTCTAGGGACACAAGTTGTGTTTATCCTTCATTCTTGTAGAGGATCATGACATCATGGAAACGATGACACGATTTGCAGTTGACTTTGCTTTGAGGGAGGGAGGGCTGTGCAAGGTCACCAGCCTCACTTTCTCCTCCAGAGCCATCTGGGGCCAGTAGCCTGATATCCACCAGGACAACTGCAGATGTCCCAGGATGCAGTGGGAGACCCTGGCCCTTTTCAGGTTGTCACTGTGGGTGAGGCCTGTACAAAGGATGGAACAATCCCTACTCACGTTCTGATGTGGAGAGACAAGATACAGATCTAAGCACATACAACATAAAAGTGACTAAACATACAAGGTGACAGACCACAAGGTCATTTGGAGAATCAGGAAAGACACCCAGCACAAGGTACTCTAGGAGGTTCAGGTAAAGAAGGGCCACATCTCATCACATGGAAAAACAGCAGAAAAAAGACAACAAGATTTAGCAACGGTTGATGGGGAACGGAGGGTGAGGGAAAGTGAGGAGCATGTTAATGCTGATATCACACATCCGGGAGATTGAAAGGACTGCTGAGGCTCCAACAGAAACAGGGTAAAGGAAAGGGATTATGAGGAAAGACAAATAGCTCCATCTTGGACATGGTGAGTTTCCATTTGATATGACCAACAGTCTAATGGGCATGCAGGAAGGAAAGGCCAGAAAGAGCTTGGAGTGGTGAGCCATCTGCATGGAGACAGCAGCAGAAATGGAGGGAGAGAAGTGAGACCAGACAGGGCAACAGTGGAGCTTAGGGGAGTGATACAGATGATGAGCACAAGACAGCAAGCAGGTGAATCAGTCCTGAGGAAGGACAAAAGATGGAGGGCCCCTGGAGGCAGCTGTGCAAAGGTCCAAAGACTGGAAACAGGACATGCTGTCAGGTGGATGGCAGTGACTAGAAGCCAGAGTGCATGAAGGAAATAAGTGTAAGGAAATAAGCTTGGCAAGGCAGTGTTGGACACAAACTGTCAAAGACTCTGAAAGGCAAACTCCAAAGTCCTGAATGTTCTATGTGACCAATGGATCCTCTGCTATGGTCAGGTCTGTGCCACAGGCCTGACACTGAGCAGGATAAAAGGATTTTAGAGTCGGAAGAGACCAGAAAGAACCCTCATCTTACAGATAAGAAACTGAGCCAAGGAGATGGAGTGATAACAAAAGGCGGTTAGGGAAAGACCTGAGTTCCCCGGATCCCAAGCAGCCATTTCTGCCTCGTCCCCTCCCTATCCCCTTCCCAGCAGAGGATCAGAAAGCAAAGAGCATGGGAGCTGCAGGAGCAGTTAGGAGGCCCTGCTGGAGCCCAGGTAAGAGGCAACACGGTCTGAATCAGGATTTCCTAAGACTCTGGTCGTCAGAAAAATACACATCAAAACAACCTACTGAAATAAAGGGATTTTAAGGTATCCTAAAAACAATGCCAACGAGAATACAAATAAATAAAGACTCATTTGAAATGAAACAAAGCAAATAGAATCAGCATATACCTGCCAACTTACTGTCAAAAACATAAAAACATCAACGAATTCTGATAAATACACAGATAAAGAGATCAAAATGGGTCACAGAACAAACTAAGACTTAATTGTGTTAAAACACATGCAGACATACAGAGAGACAGACAGAGTGCAAGAGCGCACACAAGGGTGCAGAACCTGTGGCCTCAAAGCCTCATGTGGCCCTCTAGGACCTTAAGTGCAACCCATGTGGTTTTGAGGCCACAGGTTCCACACCCCTGCTTATCTGAGAGAAAATCAAATTTGGAGTTATTAAGATATGAATTGGAACCCTACTTCTGACACTTACAGGCCAGTCACTAAACCCCGAATGTTCAGAATTCAAAACCTCAATGCTATCTCTGATTCCTTCACCCTGAAATTCAAACAGTGGCTAACCTCCAAGAGCTTCAGTTTCCTCACCTGAAAAATTGGGATAATAATAGAACCTACTTCACAGGATCATTATGAGATTCAAAAGAGACAATATATGTAAAGCTCTCTGCAAAATCTAAAATGTTATCTTCATTTATCAATAGCTTTATTTCTTTTATCTAGCAATGATTTAGAACTTCTTGTTCTATGTATGATTTCACTCCTTACTTTGCCTCTTAAATGCATTCTCTATTGAACTGCTGTTCATAGCAGAGAATCTGAGCTGCAGCAGCAGCTGGTCAGGTCTAAGGGAGCATCAGCAAGCTACCGGAAGGGTGCCAGGGAGGTACGTGTAATGCTGTCCAGCCCGCTACCAGCACCTGCCCGGATCAATAAAGAAGCAATAATTAATCATTTGTTTGTTTTTATAAATGCATGCTGCATGTAAGATCTACTCTCTACTCTCAGATAAGGTTTTCAACATTTAAGTAGCACTATTACTTCTAGACTGGAGAAGTCTTTGGATTGTGTTTTAAGAAAAATTCTTGTTGGGTGGAGCCAAGATGGCGGAGTACAAAGACTCACGTATGCTAGCTCCGAACCCACAGCCCATATATTTCCTGCAAGAATAACTCCCCACGAATTCTGGAGCACTGTAAGGCATGCAGAAACACAGAGGAAAAGATTTCCGTTCCAGAGAGCCCTGGAGAGCCATCCCCAGGGGTCCGTCGCAGCCCGGAAAGCAGAGTCCACACCTGAGCTGCCCTGGCCATGCGGCCTCAGAGGAGCAGATCGGAGCAGGCTTCAGGGACGGAATCTCCGGCGGCCGGGAAGGTCCCTCCGCCCACAGACTCTACAGGTCAGTGAGAGAGATGTCTGGGCTGGCCGAGAGGGGAGTGGGGTGTCTCTGTGACTCGGACCCCCTTGGGAGGCAGTGGCGGAGGGAGCGGCAGAGGCAGTGGCAGAGGCAGCAGCAGAGGCAGTGGCGGTGGCCGGGACTCCCCGAGCAGACAGGCGCTCCATTATTGAAGGTCTCTGCATAAACCCCCTGAGGAAACTGAGCCTGGGAGGAAGCCCTGCCCCCACCCGAGCACCAGAACTTAAGCTCACATTGAATAGCAGCTGCGCCTGCCGCGGAAAGCCCATTTGAATCTCAGACCCCAAGCATTAGCTGGGCGGATCTAGGCGGGGGTGGACAGGAATCTCAGAAGTCAAGTAACCGGCTGGGAAAATGCCCAGAAAAGGGAAGAAAAATAAGACTGGAGAAAGCTACTTTGATGGGGTTCAGATGTTTCCACCTTTCAATTCTGATGACGAGGAACTATTCTTACCATCAGGGAAAGATGTGGAGGTCAGGGCCTCTGTATCCCAGACATCCCAGGTGGATGTCCGGTGGGCTCAGGCCATGGAAGAACTCAAAAAGGATTTTGAAAATCAAGTTAGACAGGTGGAGGAAAAACTGGGAAGAGAAATGAGAGAGATGCAAGAAAAGCATGAAAAACGGGTCAATACCTTGCTAAAGGAGACCCAAAAAAATGCTGAAGAAAATAACACCTTGAAAAATAGGCTCACTCAATTGGCAAAAGAGGTTCAAAAAGCCAATGAGGAGAAGAATGCTTTCAAAAGCAGAATTAGCCAAATGGAAAAAGAGGTTCAAATGCTCACTGAAGAGAATAGTTCTCTCAAAATTAGAATGGAACAGATGGAGGCTAATGACTTTCTGAGAAACCAAGAAATCACAAAACAAAACCAAAAGAATGAAAAAATGGAAGAGAATGTGAAATATCTCATGGGAAAAACAACTGACCTGGAAAATAGATCCAGGAGAGACAATTTAAAAATTTAAAAAATTATGGGACTACCTGAAAGTCATGATCAAAAAAGGAGCCTAGACATCATCTTCCATGAAATTATCAAGGAAAACTGCCCTGATATTCTACAACCAGAGGGCAAAATAAGTATTGAAAGAATCCATCGATCATCGCCTGAAAGAGATCCAAAAAGAGAAACTCCTAGAATATTGTGGCCAAATTCCAGAATTCCCAGGTCAAGGAGAAAATATTGCAAGCAGCTAGAAAGAAACAATTCCAGTATTGTGGAAATACAATCAGGATAACTCAAGATCGAGCAGCTTCTACATTAAGGGATCGAAGGGCATGGAATAGGATATTCCAGAAGTCAAAGGAACTAGGACTCAAACCAAGAATCACCTACCCAGCTAAACTGAGTATAATACTTCAGGGGAAAATATGGTCTTTCAATGAAACAGAGGACTTTCAAGCATTCTTGATGAAAAGACCAGAGCTGAAAAGAAAATTTGACTTTCAAACACAAGAATGAGAAGAAGCATGAAAAAGGAAACAGCAAAGAGAAGTCATAAGGGACTTACCAAAAGTGAACTGTTTACATTCCTACATGGAAAGACAATATTTGTAACTCTTAAAATTTTTCAGTATCTGGGTAGTTGGTGGGACCACACACACACATACACACACACACACACGTACACGTGTGCACACACACATACACACATGCATGCACATACAGAGACAGAGAGCACAGAGTGAATTGAATAGGATGGGACCATATCTTAAAAGAAATTAAGGTAAATGGTGAGAGAGAAATGTAGTGGGAGGAAAGAGGGTGAAATGGAATGGGGTAAATTATATCTCATTCAAGAGGCAAGCAGGAGACTTTTTAGGGGAGGGAAAAAGAGGAGAGCTGAGAAAAAAACATGAAGTTTGCCCTCACCACATTTGACTAAAGGAAGGAATAAAATGCACACTCGTTTTGGTATGAAAACCTATCTTACAATACAGGAAAGTGGGGGAGGAGGAGATAAACAAGAGGGGGGGGATGATGGAAGGGAGGGCAATGGGAGGAGGGAGCAATTTGAAGTCAACACTCAGGGAGGGACAGGATCAAAAGACAGAATAGAAACAATGGGGGACAGGATAGGATGGAGGGAAATACAGTTAGTCTTACACAACACGATTATTATCAAAGTCATTTGCAAAACTACACAGATATGGCCTATATTGAATTGCCTGCCTTCCCAAAGGGAATGGGTGGGGAGGGAGGGATGGGGAGAATTTGGAACTCAAAGTTTTAGGAACAACTGGTTAGTATTGTTGTTACTACCAGGAAATAAGGAATACAGTTAATGGGGAATAGAAAGTCATCTGGCCGTACAGGACAAAAGAGAAGATGGGGACAAGAGAAGGGAGGGATGATAGAAGAGAGGGGCAGATTGGTGATAGGGAAAATTAGATTGCTTGGTGTATTGGGGTGGGGGGAGGGGATAAAAGGGGAGAAAACTTGGAACCCAAAATTTTGTGAAAATGAATATAAAAAGTTAAATGAAAAAAAAAGAAAAACCCTTGTTAAAACATATTTTTATTCTCCCCTTCCTTCCCCATTTTCCTCTCCATATGCTCAAAGCAAAGAACAAAGCTTATAAAATTAATAGCTAGAGAAATTTCTACTCTCATGAGAGCCTGGCACCTATAACTAACTAGGCCCTGGTCCATCCCACCTTGTATTTGCCTGACTAGAGAGGAGTGACCTTTACCACCAAGAGCCCTGAGACTCAGCGATAATCTTAAATCCTGTGTTCCCAAGAGGATTATGGTCTTGGATTTCATTCTATTGACCCAACTGACAATAAAATAATCAATGTTTTTATATTATAGCAGTTACCAATCTGTTAAGCCTGTCTGCTCCAAATTCAATCATTCAAACTCCCAGATTAGCCTCCCTCAGCGACCAAGTCCTGCCAGGTACCCTGTGATCCACTGAAAGGTATGTGCCCTCTTGGAGCTTCATGGGCAAAAAATAACTAGGGTCCAACATCTATCTAGTACAAAGAAGGATTCCATCATCTCCAATATCAGTGCCCCAGGAACAAGGGTAATTATCAACCCCCCAAAAAAGAGCTCACCTGGCAGCTGATCAGAAGGAAGAGGCCCAGGTTTCTCAGAATTCAACGAATGTGAGTCCAAGGCAGGCTGCTGCCCTGCTGTAGAGATTTCCTGAGCTCTTTCCACATTCACAACACATTTGCTTTTCTGCTGTTTATGTCCAGTCTCAGGCATGTCCTTCTCTTGAGAAGCTCCAGCTTTTTGGATAGCACGGCCTGGTCTTGGGCTCCATGCTAACCTACAGTTGCTCAAACCCTGGCTCAGGCTCTCCACGTCTGAGCCACCCTCTCCAGGATGGGCACCACAGGCCTCTTCTAGCTCTCCCACAACCAACTGGTGCGCCTCTAGACAAGGCAAAGCTGGGGCTTTCCTGAAGGCTTCAGGACCATCATCAGGAAGCAGCTCCCTGCTCATACGTTCGGGGTTTTCCAATGGCAAAGGACCACGTGTGTTCACACCATTTCTCATTTGAGTCTCTCGAATCACTCCCCTTTTCAAAGACAAGTCTGCCTCCAAACCAGCATCAGTCAAACCCATCTCCTCCAACTGCATCTTCTGAGCAACATGATTTAAATACGAGCGGAAGCGGCCACTGCGGTGCTGCTGGACCAGCCGGGCATAGGCATTCTTCTGGGGGGCAGCGGGTTTGTTCGAGCTCTCTCTCATTCCACTTCGGATATATCCAAGATGATCCATACTCCAAGGATTATGCCCAAACTTTAAAGTGATGCAAATAGAAAAAATAAATTACTTTTAGCACATAAGAGCATTAAAGTGAATACTACATCAGAACAGAATAGGAATCTGAATCTTAGATCTGAGATAATCCAGTCAAACTCCTACAGATGTGATATTATGTTTGAATGTAAGAGTGATTTCTTTAGATTTTTCCAAAACTTGTGTCAGTCTGCGTTGGACTTCCTACAGCCTTAACTATAAGCACTGTAATGTGAGCTTTCTTATAGGACCAGTAGATTAGCCTTTGATGTAGAATGTGGCCAAGCTACAGGCAATAGGACGAGTCTGGTCACATGCCATCAGAAAGATGCATCGCAGCCCACGGTTTAGATTCTGGCTACGAAAAACAAACAAACCTTGAAGCTACTCTGTCCTTCTTAAAGTCTGACACATTCAAACCCTTTTTAGGCACAAATGCAATTTCAGACCTCTCTCATGCAATGCATCACCTTCCTTCTTCACATGTAAGTGTTTGCCACAGCTGTCTGGATCCAGGGGGGTTGCCAGCCAGACTGGGGAACAGAGGATAACCTTTTCCTGACCTACATACAAATTCCTACTTCTGTCCTAACTGAGTGACTAAAGGTAAGGCAGCTGCCTTCTTGGAAGAGAAGCTTGTAGATGGCCTTGCCACTAACCAGGCTGGCAGAATGAATGAAGTACTCCTTTGGAAAAAAAAAAAAAAAAGAGGAAAGGTGGAAGGGAGGAAGGATGGAAAGCAGTAGAGGAAAGGAAAATCAAGTAAAGGTCGAGGTGAATCCTGATCTGCTCCCTGTAAAGAATAAGCAGCTGTTTATCCTTTCTGCCAAGTGACAGAAGGGCCAGTCCCTCAATAAGAACTGATTAAGCACCTACTATGTGCCAAGAGTATGATATACGAGGAGCAGCATAGGCAGCCAGTTTCAGTCAGGAGACTGGATTCAAGTCTGCCTTAAATACTCCCGGTCCTCAAAGAGCTTACATCCCCCTGAGAAGAATATAACATGTTCAGAGATGAATAAATTTAGGTCCTGTTTTATATAAGCACACAATAAATACAAAGTGATTTCTTGAGAATGTGGTGGAACAGGGGTAGGAATCAGGAAAGGCCTCTTAAAAGAGATGATGCTTGACTGATTCTTGAAGGGAACTAGGGGCTTCAAGAGGGAGACCATGCCAAGCCTTGGGCCAGCCCTTGCCCAAGTACAGAGGCAGTGATGGAATGGAGCACACAGAGTCAGTATTGGTCAGGAGGCTAGTGTGGATGGAATTTAGAGTGGGTAAGAAGAGTCCACTGAATGAGTGTGAAAAGGGAGGCTGGGGCCAAGGATGGTGAAGGACCTAAAAGGACAAAGTAGGGAGTCAGCATTATACCCTGAAGGCAATAGGGAGCTACAGGAAGTTCTGGAGCAGAGGAGGGTCACACTCAGACCTGTGACTTAAGAATATCAAAGATAGAGAGGTGATGATTGGGGACTTCCTATAGAGGTTGTAGAGGCTGCGGTCACCTTGATAAGAACAATAGAGAAGTCTGAGAAGTCTGTAATGTTAATTAGGTAGTTAAATCTTCCTTACCTATTAACAACCTGCCCATTAAGGGAAGCTGGATTAGGAGAGACCCATACCTTTTGTTAATTTCTAAGAAGGCACCAGTTCTCGAGGGTTGTGATGTCCTCTGGCTCTAAAAAGTGCACAAATACTCCGAGGTAAGATTTTACTTTAGGGCTTATTCACTGCAAGTGTTTATCTGTCCAGATGAGACTCTGGGGCAGCGGCTAAGAAGACCCCCAACTTTGAAAGTCCAGGTGTTGGTGCTTCTCTTTTGGATCTGTCTGTTGATCTGTGATGTATGTATTGCTTATAGTCAGACAGGAAGCCCTGTCTGTTGATCTTTGTTTCTCTCTGAAGTTCAGGGTGCTGACTTTTTTCCCTGAACTAAGTTAATGACATATGTGCTTGATTAAAGTGATTGTTGACATCTCAAAAGCTGTTTTCCTTTTAGAAAAGCATATCTAAAAACCTGTACAGCAGGCCCTCCTGTGTTTGCTGGGGTCCTTGCTAATACAGAATCCAACACTTAACAGGAAAACTCCTTGCCAAGCTCCATCAAACCAGATGACTTCACATCCCCACAAATGGTCTGCCAAAGCTCATGAACAGGGCTTGATAGAGAGAAGCTAAAGTTTTCTAACATCTTTTAAGAAATCATGAGTTATTTCAGCATAGACATTATTGAAGCATAATTTAGCTTAAGGCACAATAGTGAGCCACCAAATCAAATGTATTTTCAGTCAACCAACGGTAAGCCTCAGTGGATCTCGTATTCTCTGCCGCCTCCTCAAAAGCTCTATCATCACTCAAGACTTTAGACTGACTCTCCATTGCACCAACTTTCACACAGGAAAGTCCAGTGGCTGAACAATGCCCATGATCCCAAATGGGATATGCAAGTGAAAGGAAGACAACTTCTTAGGTAGGGAACTGGATCAGAAATGACAGGAGGAGAGCTGCTGGCTTGGAGAATGGAGGTAGTACTTTTAATGACAAAACTCTCCCTAAAACAAAAATACTTAATGGTAAGATTCTTCCAGTGACACTCTCTGGCTGAGATGCAAAGAATACCACTATCCCTGAAGAATTCAAGTTCCCTAAGAACTATTCCCCAATAAATGAAGGGGCAAAAGATATGAGGAAGCAGTTCTCAAAACCAAAAATGCAAACTATCAACAACCACAAAGAAGGATGCTCCAAATCACTAAGATGAAAAAAATACAATTTAAAATAACAAAGGTTTCATTTCTTATCATCAGAATGGCAAAGACAACGTAAAGATAAAAATGACAAATGTTAGAGGAGATGCAAGAAGTTGGACACATGAGTGAGCTGGTGGTGGAGCTATGAATTGTTCTAATCATTTTGGAAAACAGCGTAGAACCATATTAGAAAAGTTGCTAAATTCTCTATGCCCTTTTAGCCAGAGATGCCACGATTAGAAATAAACTCCCAAGAGGTCAAACATTAAGGGGGAAATGCAATTAATAAAACACTTATGGCAGCAATTTTGGTGGCTAAAAAAAAAAACAACTGGATACTAATCAATCAAGAAACAGCTAAAGAAACTGTGGAATAGGAATGTAACAGAATATTACTAGGCCATAAGAAACAAAACATATGAAGAATTCCGAGAAAACTTGGGAAAACCAGCAGGAATTAACATAGTCACATAAGCAGAATCAAGAGAAGAAGGTACACAGTGACCACAACAACATAAACAAAATCAACCCTGAAAGATTTCCAAACACTAAGCAATGTCCTGGCCAATCTGGAGTCCAAAAGAATGACAAGGGAAGACCCCCTTTCCACCTCTTGGCTCAGAGACATTCAGCTACAGACAGGTGCACACCGTGGGTTGCTGTCAGATGGTGAAAATGTCTTGGTTTGTGTTGTTCACATATGCTTCTTATAATATAGAGCTTTAAATTATAACTCCCCAGGAAAGAAAGACACAAGAAGCAACAATGCATTAATAAATAAGGGAGTGGTATGAAAAACTAAAGATACCAAAATATATAACTTTTTCAAAACAAAGAAAATCCTCTAAATTTTTTTTTTAAGAATTAAAGGCAGAATTTATGACCAAACAAGAGACCAAACAACATTATGAAATGTGAAATTGATGATTCTGATTGCATTAAATTGGAAAGGTTTTACACAAACAAAGCCAATGCAACCAAGATTAAAAGGGAAGCAGAAAGGCAGGAAACAATTTTATAGCCTATGTCTCTGATAAAGACCTCATTTTTAAATATGTAGAGAACTCAGTCAAATTTATAAGAATACAAGTCATTCTCCAATTGACAAATGGTCAAAGGATATAAATAAGTAGTTTTCAGATGAAGAAATTAAAGCTGTCTATAATCACATGAAAAAATGTTCTAAATCACTATTGAAAATCAAGAAATGCAAATCAAAACAACTCTAAGGTACCGCATCACATCTATCAGATTGGCTCACATGACAAAAGGAAAATGATAAATGTCAGAAAACTGGAACACTAATGCATTGTTGGTGGAGTTGTGAACAGATCCCACCATTCTGGAAAGCAATTTGGAACTATGCCCAAAGGGCTATAAAAGTGTGCATACCCTTTGATCCAGCAATACCACTTTTAGATCTGTGTCCCAAAGAGATCACAAAAATGAGGAAAGGACCCACGTGTACAAAAATATTTATAGCAGCTCTTTTTGTGGTAGCCAAGAACTGGAAATTGAGGGGGTGCCCATCAATTGGGAAATGGCTGAACAAGTTGCGGTATATGAATATAATGGAATACTATTGTGCTATAAGAAATGATGAGCAGACAGACTTCAGAGAGGCCTGGAAAGACCTGCATGGACTGATGCTGAGTGAAATGGGCAGAACCAGGAGAACACTGTACACAGTAACAGCCACAGTGACTGACTTGGATAGAATCAGGATCTAAGACAACTCCAAAAGGCTCATGATGGAAAACGCCATCCACATCCAGAGAGATAACGATGGAGGCTGAATGCAGCGGGAAGGAGACTATTTGCTCTCTTTTCTCTTGTTGTTTTGTTCTGCTGCTTCTTTCTTGTGGTTTCCCCATTAGTTCTGATTCTTCTTTACATAATGACTAATGTGAAAATAAGTTTAACATGAATGCAGAAGTAGAGCTTATATCAGACTGCATGCTTTCTTGGGAAGGGGTAGGAGGGAGGGGAAGGAAACTCAAAACTCAAAATCAGAAGGGAATGCTGAAAACTAAAAGTAAATTAATGATTTTTTAAAAATAAGAATTAAAGATAGAGATCACCCAAAGAAGAAAGGAAAGACATATGGTAAGCTTGAATAAGCTGTAGCATACTACTAACAAAAAATTATTCAATAAAGGGGCATAAAAGGTAATTATTAGACAAAGGAAATGGGAGTGAGCCAGTCATGTATCAGGAGAAAGGGGAAACTGACAGCCCTTGTGTTCCTCTCATACTCACTCCACATCAAGGAATCCCCAAAAAGACCCTAACCTTTTATGGCTGCTGGACCCTTCGGGGCAGCCTGAAATAGAAAATGACCAGCGGCCATCCAGGATAAGGGTGGCTGGCTCAGCGGAATCAGCACCCGCTGAAATTTACACTGAGGAGACATAGCTGGAAATGAGGTGAATATATGCATTCAAGGAAATCTAGGAACTAAAATAAGGAAGCAAGATCTAGGTGAAGATTTGAGTCAATCTGGCTTCTGACCACATTCCTCAACCCAAACTGCTCTCGCCAAAGTGACCAATGGCCTTTCTCAATCCGCATTCTCTCTGACCTCTCTGCAGCTTTGAACCCTGGTAGTCACTCTCTCTCCTCTCCAGATTTTGTGATCTCAATCTCTCCCTCTCCTCCAACTCTCCTCTCCTCTCTTCCTTTCCCTCTCTTTCTGTTTTCATCCCACCTCTCTGGCCACTCCTTCTCAGTCTTTTTTTGCTGGATCCTCATTAAGATCATGCCCTCTAACGGTGTTCCTCAGGACTGTGGCTGGGGCCCTCAAATCTTTTACCTCTGTACTAGTTGGCTTGATGATCTCATCAGCTCCCATGGATTTAATTACCATCTTCATGCTGATGATTCTCAAATCTACCCATCCTTCCCCAATGCCTCCATTAACCTCCAATCTCAAATTGCCAACTACCTTAAAGAAATCTCAAAATAGACATCCAGTAGACATCTTAAACTCAACATGTCCCCAAACCAAACTCATTCCCTTTTCCCTTAAACCTTCCCTACCACCACCCCCACCTCCCCTATTATTGTAGAGGGCTATTGCCCTCTCAGTACCCTCTTAGTCCCCTAGACTCACAATCTAGAAGTCATCCTAGACTCCTCAATCTCTCTCTCACACACACACACACCCTACATTCAATCTGCCGCCAAGATCTGCCAATTTCTCCTTTGCACCATCTCTCCAACATGCCTCCCACTCATCTCTGACACTGCTCTCACCCTAGAGCACACCCTCATCACCTCACACCTGAATTACTCCAATGGCTCAGCAGGCTACGTGGATCTTCCTGTCACAAGTCTCTCCCAACTCCAATTCATCTTCCATTCAGCCACCAAAATGATTTTCCTAAAGCACAGGTCCAGTCTTATCCTCCCCCAACAAACTTCAAAAGCTCCCTATCACCTCCAGGATCAAAAAGAAAATCCCCCTTTTGACATTTAAAGCCATTTAGAGCCTAAGCACCACACACACACACACACACACCCTTTCATCCCCCCAAGGTACTCTTCCATCCACCAACACTGACCTCCTGACTGTTCCACAAACAAGATCTTCTGTCTCTCTGCTCTGGGCATTTTTCTAGCTGTCCCCCATGTCTGGACTGCTCTCCCTCCTCATCTCCACCTCCTAACCTCCTTTACACCTCAGCTACAATCTTTCCATCTACAGGACACCTTCCCCAATTCTTCTTCATTCCAGTGGCTTCCCTCTGTTAATGCTTTCCTATTTATCCTGAGATTGTTTGTACACATTCAAGGGACGGCTGAAATTAAGAGGGGGTGGGAAAGACTTCCTATAGAAAGTTGGATTTTAGCTGGGACTTAAAGGAAGTCAAAATGGACAAAGTGGAGGGACAGCATTCCAAGCATGGGAAAACAGCTGGGGACATGCCTGGAATCTGGAGATGGAGGGTCTTGTTTGTGGAACAGCTGGGAGGCTGGGGTCACTGGATCACAGAGAGCCTAGAAAGGAGTAAGGTGTAAGAAGACTGGAAAGGGAGGAGGGAGCCAGGTTGGCAAGCGCTTTGAACACCAAATAGAGTATTTTATATGTGCTCATGGAGACAAGAAGAAGCCACTGGAGTTTACTGAAGTAGAGGGTGATATGATCCAACCCTCACTTTCAGAAAATCACTTTAGTGGCTGAATGGAGGATGGAATGGAAGGGGGAGAGATTGGAGGCACAAAAGACCCCCTCTACCCCAGCAGGTCATATCACTGATGGCATGAGGTAATAAGGGCCTGCATCAGGCAGTAGTGGTATCAGAGGAAAGAAGGAGGTAGTCAAGAGATGCTGCAGAGATGAAATCACAGACCTTGACAACACCTTGGATATAACTACGGTGGGAGAGCTGAGAAAAAGTAAGGAGTCCAGGATGACTCCTAGGTTGAGAGCCTCAGGCACTGGGAGGGCTGTATTGCCCTCCACGGTAATAGGGAAGGTGAGGATGAAGGAGGAGGATGCTGAGTTCAGGTTTAGACATATTGAGTTTAAGATGTCTTCTGGGCATCCATTTCAAGAGGTCTGAAAGGCAGCTGGCAATGTAAGACTGGAGGTCAGAAGAAAATTTGTAGCATGAAAGACAGACTGGAACATTATCAACATAAGGATGGTCTTTAAATCCATAGGGGCTGGTGAGATCTCCAAGGGGAGTAGTATAGAGGGAGAAGAGTTCCCAGGACAGAACTCTAAGGGACACCTATGGTTTACAGGGTATGCTCTGGAGAAAGATGCAACAACTAGAACTGAGAGGGAACCATCAGAGAAGCAGGAAGAAAGCCAGGAGAATGTGATATGCAGAAAAACCTGGAGAAGAAAACACCAAAGGGGAGAGAGCGATCAATGGTATCCAAGCTGAAGAGAGGCAAAGGAAGAGAAGAACTGATAGATTTGACAAATAAGGGCTCACTGGTAACTTTGAAGACAGCAGTTTCATACATCCAGATGCCAGGGGATAAAGAATCTGGAAAGCTGATCACAAACCTTCCATAGAGGCAGGATAGAGTAAGTGATAGAGAACTTCAGGATGTCTGCTGAAGCTCCCAGGCACAAACAGGCTATGTCACAGCTTCTGAACCTGCCTTAAAGGAAAATCTACCCTTCAAAAGTCAGAGGAATCAAAAGGGAAATATGAGGCTGCATCTGATTATCAGCAACAGGAGGGAAGGGATTGCTGTGATAGAAATGGGAACCTTGACAAGTCATCACTCCGCTTGAGAACCTGGGAGAACAGACACCCTTGATTTTAGAAGAAGATGTTAGAAATCTATTAATAGATAAGATCCCAGACAGGAGATGTCTGTCCAGGAGGGGTAAGAATCTCTGAAGAATGAAATCATGAAAAAGAAAAATTAATGTTGATGAAAAACAAAGTTGGGAGCAATCTAGAGACTAGTGTGAATCTGAAGGGTAGTCATGAACACAAGCACATATGAAAACAAAGCTGGCTTTGAAGTAGAGACAGAAGAAGAAGCCTCCCCTGACACCTCTGCAGAAGCAGAGTCAGGGTATGAAACCTGACACACAATGCCTGACTTCAAAATTTTTCATGAGTTTCGCTAAATCTTCTTATCCTCTTCCTTTTCCTTTAAAAAAAATCTTGGGGGCGGAGTCAAGATGATGGAGTAGAAAGACACGTACACTAGTTCTTCCCCCAGAGTTCATAAAAGACCTGTAAAAAATGACTTGAGGCAAATTCTAGAGCAGCAGAAGCCACAAAATGACAGTGAAAGAGATTTCCAGCCCAAGGCAGCCTGGAAGGCAGACAGGAAAGGTCTGTCGCATGGGAGGTGGGGCAGAGCAATAGAGCTTCAGAGGTCAGTGAAAGGGCTTTCTTTGAAGGGTGGAAGGGGAGCAGGGTCCCCTCCAGTGCAGGCCCCAGGTGGCCGCAGCTGTGGCAGCAGCGGGTGGTAGCACCAACAGGAGCAGCATCCCTTTGTGGAGCTCTCAACCCAAAGCCCCTGGGGGAAATGAGCAGCTGAGCTGAACCTCAGCCTTTAGCGGCAGCCCTACCCTTCATCTAAAGACCCTGGGGGAATTGAGCAGCTGATCTGAATCTCAGCCCTGAGCAGGATCCTAGGGCATGGCAGAGCTGAGGCAGGTTGTGGAGTGGGAATTCTACTACTCGCAGATTCTGGGTAGAAAAGTTTTGGGTTGTTCCCAGACCAGTGCACAGGCCAGAAAAGGAGTAAACTTCTCTCCCTTGACTGTGCCACCCTGGAGGAACAGAGATCTTACAGGTCCCCAGAGTATACCCTCCTCTTGACAAAGGACTCAAAAGTCAAGTAACTGGTTGAGAAAATGCCCAAAAAAGGGAAAAAAATAAGACTATAGAAGGCTACTTCCTTGGTGAACAGGTATTCTCTCCAAACCTTTCAGATCAGTAAGAACAATGCTTACATCAGAGGCCTCCAAAATAAACATGCAATGGTCTCAGGCCATGGAAGAGCTCAAAAAGGATTTTGAAAATCAAGCAAGAGAGGCGAAGGAAAAATTAGGAAGAGAAATGAGAGAGATACAAGAAAGCCATGAAAAGAAAGTCAACAGCTTGCTGAAGGAGACCCAAAAAAATGCTGAAGAAAATAACACCTTTAAAAATAGGCTAACTCAATTGGAAAAAGATGTACAAAAAGTCAATGAGGAGAAGAATGGTTTAAAAAGCAGAATTAGTCAAATGGAAAAGGAGGTTCAAAAGCTCATTGAAGAAAATAGTTTTTTTAAAAATGAGAATGGAGCAGATGGAAGCTAATGACTTTATGAAAAGCCAAGAAATCACAAAACAAAACCAAAAGAATGAAAAAATGGGATAATGTGAAATATCTCACTGGAAAAACAAATAACCTGGAAAATAGCTCAAGGAGAGATAATTTAAAAATTATGGGACCACCTAAAAGCCATGATCAAAAAAAGAGCCTAGACATCATCTTTCATGAAATTATCAAGGAAAACTGCCCTGATATTCTAGAACCAGAGGGCAAAATAAATAAAAACAATCCACCAATCACCTCCTGAAAGAGATCCAAAAAAAGAAATTTCTAGGAATATTGTAGCTAAATTTCAGAATTGCCAGGTCAAGGAGAAAATATTGCAAGCAACTAGAAAGAAACAATTTGAGTATTGTGGAAATACAATCAGGATAACATAGGATCTGGCAGCTTCTACATTAAGGGACTGAAGGGCTTGGAATAGGACATTCCAGAAGTCAAAGGAACTGAGATTAAAACCAAGAATCACCTACCCAGCAAAACTGAGTATAGTACTTCAAGGGGAAAAAATGGTCATTCAATGATAGAGAGGACTTTCAAGCATTCTTGATGAAAAGACCAGAACTGAATAGAAAATCTGACTTGCAAACACAAGAATCAAGAGAAGAATGAAAAGGTAAACAGGAAAGAGAAATCACCATGGACTTTGTCAAGTTGAATTGTTTACATTTCCACATGGAAAGATAATATTTGTAACCCTTGGGACTTTTCTCAGTATTTGGGTAGTTGGAGGGATTATATACACATACACACACACACACACACACACACACACACACACACACACACATACACATACATACATACAGCACAGGGTGAATTGAATAGGAAGGGATCATATCTAAAAAAATAAAATTAAAGGTTGAAAGAGAAATATATTGAGAGGAGAAAGGGAGAAATGGAATGGGGCAAATTATCTCTCATAAAAGAGGCAAATTTTTTCAATGGAGGGGGAAGGGGGAAGGTGAGAGGGATAAGGTGAAGCCTACTCTCATCACATTTGGCTCAAGGAAGGAATAACATGCTCACTCAATTTGGTATGAAAACCTATCTTACAATACGGGAAAGTGGGGGTGAAGGGGAGAAGCAGAGTAGGGGGGATGAAGGAAGAGAGGACAAATGGGAGGAGGGACCAATTAGAAGTAAACACTCTTGGGGAGGAACAAGGTCAAAAGAGAAAACAGAAGAAATGAGGGCAGGATAGGATGGAGGGAAATATAGTTAGTTTTACACAACATGACTATTACGGAAGTCACCTGCAAAACTACACACATATAGCCTATACTGAATTGCTTGCCTTCTCATTGGGGATAGGTGGGGAGGGAGGAAGGAAGAGAAGTTGGAATTCAAAGTTTTAGGAACAAATGTTGAGAACTGTTTACACATACAACTGGGAAATAAGAAATACAGGCAATGTGGTATATAAATTTATCTTGCCCTACAAGACAAGAGAGAAGATGGGGATAAGGGAAGGGAGGGGTGTTAGAAGGGAGGGCAGATTGGGGGAAGGGGCAAACAGAATGCTCAGCGTTTTGGGGTGGGGGAGGGGAGAGATGAGGAGAAAATTTAGAACTCAAAATTTTGTGGAAATGAATGTTGAAAACTAAAAATAAATAAACATTAAAAAAAGGTGACTTGCTCAAGGTCACACAGTTAATGCGTAGAAGGCAAAAAAAAAAAAAAAGAAATCTTAGTTATGAGGGCTGGCTGCCTGAAACAGAGGACAGCCAGGGGGAAACCAAAGCAAAGTGAAAAGGAAAGGTTTCACAAACAGCCAGCAAGATTTCCTAGTGAACAGGCCATGCCAGACTAAAGGCTCATCTCCTTTTCTGAGAGGGTAAAAGAGATTGCTGTAGTTATAACTAGTCTAGATTTTCGTAAAATATTGGATAAAGTATCTTGTACTATTTTGGTGGAAAAAAGAGAAATGTGCTGGCTCAATATTACACTTAGGTGGATTTGGCCCTGGCTAAATAACAGCTTGAAGGAATCTAGAAGGGTCACCAAAGGACCTGGACCTGAGCTGTTTCAACATTCATCATCAATGGCTGGATGCTTTTAAGAGCCTCAATTTCTTCACTGCCTAGTAGCACAGAATCTGGCATACAGCAGGTGTTCAATAAATGTTTAATTGAATTATGTAGCCAAGATTGCTTTTTCTTCTTTCAGGGGTCCAGCCAAAATTTAGACCAAAGTGCAATTAATACAATGGATGTAGATAGCAAACCCTCTGGAATGAAGAACACAAAAAACACCTCTTCTGATAACTCGACTCAATTCCCATGGTATCACAACCTTGTGGATTAGCACAAGAGAACAATGCTGCCTACATCAGACAGCTGGAAGCAGAGGCAGGTCCTTTGGCTTCAAACTCAGCACCTTTCCACTGGAAGCTCTCTCGCTGGCCATATGAGGCACCCGACATCAACAGCAAATATTGAACTAATGTCTCCAAGATCTACAAGAAATGACTTCAAACAAATAATTCAAACTGATAGAAAAATGTAATTAGGAACCTAACTAAGAGTCAATAGGGCTTAGTGGAGAGAGTGCAAGGCTTAAAGCCTGGGGTTCCTGTCCTGACAAATTTCCTCATTTGAAAATAGAGATTATTCCCTCCCCTCAGACCCAGGAATCCCACTGCTGGGCGTATACCCCCAAAGAAATCAACAACCAAAAATCAGGTGGGGGTGGGGGAGAACCTGAAGCGGTTTCATACATCCAGATGACAAGGCCACATGTAGCCCCAAGGCCGCAAGGTCCCCACCCCTGGCTCAGGTCCCTTATAAATTCCTATGGATACAACAAAATAAAACCTGAAGAATAATAATGTCTAAGCGTTAACACCCAAGAACAGATGACAAAATGCCCCTCCCCCCATTCTGTGCAGAGGCAAGGAACTACTGGTGTAGCATGATACATATACAGAAAGGCTACACCGATGGTTGGGTTAGTTTTGCTTTGTTTTTAATCTCCTGTTGCAAGGGAAGGCTGACTGGAAAAGGGAAGAAGGGAAGATAGATGTATTTTATATTGTAAAAAAGAGCCACTTTTTTAAAGTATGCAAAAGAGCAGCTAGGTGGAGCAGTGGACAGAATGGAAGACCTGAGCCAAGCAAGACCAAGTTCAAATCTGGCCTCAGACACTTTCTAGCTGAAGGACCCTGGATCACTTAGCCTTGTTTGTCTCAGTTTCCTCATCCATAAAAATGAGCTGGAGAAGGTAATAGCAAACCCCTGTAGTATCCTGGCCAAGAAAACCCCAAATGGGGTCACAGAAAGTCATCACACATGACTGAACAATAAATCAAAGGAAAAACGAAAGCATGCCGCAATGCATCGCCTTGTCTTATGAAGGCTGCAAAGATAGCTCTCCAAAAGCTGGAGGGAGCCGAGAGCTCTCAGTGGGTCTGTGATGCGTCATCCTCACAGAATCTGTCAGTTCTCAGTGACAGTCCCTCAGCCTAAGAACTGACATTTAAATTAGGCTTCATTTGCAAAAATTTTTTACATTCATGGTGAAATCTTGGCCCATTTTACAAATGAGAAAATGGAGGCAGGCTCAAAGAGGCTGGGAGTTGGTCTTCCTGCCCAGGATACCACAGGTGGGCCAGCATGGCATGAACAAGAGCATGAAGGACAGTCAAGGAAGAGGCCCAGCCAAGCAGCAAAATTGTAGGTTTGTCCTAGAGCAATAGGGAGCTTGAGAAGGATCTTGAGGAAAGAAGTGCCATGGTCAAGACTTCACACAAGACTATTCTGGCAGCTCAACAAGAAAGGGAGAAGAGAAAAGAGGGCAGAGGCTGGCAGCTGCCAGTCTGAGCAGGGAGTAGGGAAGCAGGACGGTGGCCATCTCAGCAGAGAAGAGCTCACCCACTGGATGTGAGGAACAAGAAAGGATAGAACTCGGGGGTGGAGCCAAGATGGCGGAGTAGAAAGACTCACGTATGCTAGCTCCGAGCCCACAGCCCATATATTTCCTGCAAGAAGAACTCCCCACAAATTCTGGATCACTGCAAGGTGCACAGAAATACAGTGGAAAAGATTTCTGTTCCAGAGAGCCCTGGAGAGCCGTCCCCAGGGTCCCTGGTGCCCCGGAAAGCAGAGTCCACCCCTGAGCTGCCCTGGCCACGGGGCCGAGAGGAGCAGATCCGAGCAGGCTTTAGGGACGGAACCTCTGGTGGCCGGGAAGGTCCCTCCACCCACAGACACTACAGGTCAATGAGAGAGACGTCTGGGCTGGCTGAGAGGAAAGCGGGGTGTCTCCATGGCTCCAGCCCTCGGGAGGCAGCGGCAGAGGCAGCGGCAGGGCAGAGGCAGCAGCGGAGGCCCGGGACAGCAGGCAGCGGCAGGCAGAAGTTCAGGTCTCTGCACAAACCCCCTGAGGGAACTGAGCCTGGGAGACGGCCCTGCCCCCACTCGCCTCATTACTGAAGGTCTCTGCATAAAGTCCCTGAGGGAACTGAGCCTGAGAGGCAGCCCTGCCCCTACCCGCCCCATTACTGAAGGTCTCTGCATAAAGCCCCTGAGGGAACTGAGCCTGGGAGGAAGCCCTGCCCCCACCCAAGCACCAGAACTTAAGCTCACATTGAATAGCAGTCGCACCTGCCGCGGAAAGCCCATTTGAATCTCAGACCCAAGCACTGGCTGGGCGGATCTAGGTAGGGGTGGACAGGAATCTCAGAAGTCAAGTAACTGGCTGGGAAAATGCCCAGAAAAGGGAAGAAAAATAAGACTGGAGAAAGCTACTTTCATGGGGTTCAGATGCTCCTGCCTTTCAATTCTGATGACGAGGAACTATTCTTACCATCAGGGAAAGATGTAGAGGTCAGGGCCTCTGTATCCCAGACATCCCAGGTGGATGTCCGGTGGGCTCAGGCCATGGAAGAACTCAAAAAGGATTTTGAAAATCAAGTTAGACAGGTGGAGGAAAAACTGGGAAGAGAAATGAGAGAGATGCAAGAAAAGCATGAAAAACGGGTCAATACCTTGCTAAAGGAGACCCAAAAAAATGCTGAAGGAAATAACACCTTGAAAAATAGGCTCACTCAATTGGCAGAAGAGGTTCAAAAAGCCAATGAGGAGAAGAATGCTTTCAAAAGCAGAATTAGCCAAATGGAAAAAGAGGTTCAAATGCTCACTGAAGAGAATAGTTCTCTCAAAATTAGAATGGAATAGATGGAGGCTAATGACTTTCTGAGAAACCGAGAAATCACAAAACAAAACCAAAAGAATGAAAAAATGGAAGAGAATGTAAAATATCTCATTGGAAAAACAACTGACCTGGAAAATAGATCCAGGAGAGACAATTTAAAAATTTAAAAACTTATGGGACTATCTGAAAGTCATGATCAAAAAAGGAGCCTAGACATCATCTTCCATGAAATTATCAAGAAAAATTGCCCTGATATTCTACAACCAGAGGGCAAAATAAGTATTGAAAGAATCCATCGATCATCGCCTGAAAGAGATCCAAAAAGAGAAACTCCTAGGAACATTGTGGCCAAATTCCAGAATTCCCAGGTCAAGGAGAAAATATTGCAAGCAGCTAGAAAGAAACAATTCCAGTATTGTGGAAATACAATCAGGATAACTCAAGATCGAGCAGCTTCTACATTATGGGATCGAAGGGCATGGAATAGGATATTCCAGAAGTCAAAGGAACTAGGACTCAAACCAAGAATCACCTACCCAGCTAAACTGAGTATAATACTTCAGGGGAAAATATGGTCTTTCAATGAAACAGAGGACTTTCAAGCATTCTTGATGAAAAGACCAGAGCTGAAAAGAAAATTTGACTTTCAAACACAAGAATGAGAAGAAGCATGAAAAAGGAAACAGCAAAGAGAAGTCATAAGGGACTTACCAAAAGTGAACTGTTTACATTCCTACATGGAAAGACAATATTTGTAACTCTTAAAATTTTTCAGTATCTGGGTAGTTGGTGGGACCACACACACACATACACACACACACACACGTACACGTGTGCACACACACACATACACACATGCATGCACATACAGAGACAGAGAGCACAGAGTGAATTGAATAGGATGGGACCATATCTTAAAAGAAATTAAGGTAAATGGTGAGAGAGAAATGTAGTGGGAGGAAAGAGGGTGAAATGGAATGGGGTAAATTATATCTCATTCAAGAGGCAAGCAGGAGACTTTTTAGGGGAGGGAAAAAGAGGAGAGCTGAGAAAAAAACATGAAGTTTGCCCTCACCACATATGACTAAAGGAAGGAATAAAATGCACACTCGTTTTGGTATGAAAACCTATCTTACAATACAGGAAAGTGGGGGAGGAGGAGATAAACAAGAGGGGGGGGATGATGGAAGGGAGGGCAATGGGAGGAGGGAGCAATTTGAAGTCAA
Organism: Bettongia penicillata ogilbyi; assembly: GCA_023548195.1. Lineage (NCBI taxonomy): Eukaryota > Metazoa > Chordata > Mammalia > Diprotodontia > Potoroidae > Bettongia > Bettongia penicillata. Next base: position 16,248,164 of record JAJHZJ010000134.1, on the reverse strand, counting down.
CACTCAGGGAGGGACAGGATCAAAAGACAGAATAGAAACAATGGGGGACAGGATAGGATGGAGGGAAATACAGTTAGTCTTACACAACACGATTATTATCAAAGTCATTTGCAAAACTACACAGATATGGCCTATATTGAATTGCCTGCCTTCCCAAAGGGAATGGGTGGGGAGGGAGGGATGGGGAGAATTTGGAACTCAAAGTTTTAGGAACAACTGGTTAGTATTGTTGTTACTACCAGGAAATAAGGAATACAGTTAATGGGAAATAGAAAGTCATCTGGCCCTACAGGACAAAAGAGAAGATGGGGACAAGAGATGGGAGGGATGATAGAAGAGAGGGCAGATTGGTGATAGGGAAAATTAGATTGCTTGGTGTATTAGGGCGGGGGGAGGAGATAAAAGGGGAGAAAATTTGGAACCCAAAATTTTGTGAAAATGAATGTAAAAATTTAAATAAATAAATAGATGGACAGATGGATAGATAGATAGATAGATAAATGAATGAATGAATGAATGAATAAATAAATAAATAAGTAAATGAATGAATAAATAAAAAAGAAGGGATAGATCTCAAAGAATGTCAGCCTGGAGGCACCAAGTGACAGCAGTGCCCTGAAGAAACATAAACAAGCTAAGAGAGCGGTGAGTCTGGGGAAAGGATAACAGCTCTCCTTGGAACATGTAGAGTGAAGATGCGTCCATGACAATTCACTGATTAAAACTTAATTCAACATGCCACTTTACTGGCAAAGTGTTTTTAAACAGGACAGCACCCATCCACCAGCATTCAGATGAGTGCTCCTGTTTGTGAATGGGCACACACATATGGATATCTATCAGATTCAGCATAAGAAAGAAAATTTAAGTTATTTAGGTCAACCTTCTAGACAGTACAACTATCCTACATGCCCCATCCATCCCTAACAGAGGACTGGCCATCCTGCTTAAAATCTCCAGTGCCACTTCGGCGATAAAGGCCTCATTTCCAGAATATATAGGGAACTGAGTCAAATGTACAACAATACAAGTTTTTCCTCAAATGATAATTGGTCAAAGGTATGAACAGGCAATTTTCAGAGGAAGAAATTAAAGATATCTATAATCATATGAAAAAATGCTCTAAATCACTTTTGATTAGAAAGACGCAAATCAAAACAACTCTTGAGGTACCACATCACACCTATTAGATTGGCAAACATGACAGAACAGGAAAATGATAGATGGTGGAGAGGATGTGGGAGAGTTGGAACACTAATTCATTGTTGGTGGAGCTGTGAGCTCATCCAACCATTCTGGAGAACAGTTTGGAACTATGCCCAAAAGGCTACAAAAATGTGCATACCCTTTGCCCAGCAATATAGCTTCTAAGACTACATCCCCAAGAGATCATAAAAATGGGAAAGGGTCCAACATGTACAAAAATATTTATAGCAGCACTCTTTGTAGTGGCCAAAAACTGGAAATCAAGGGGATGCCCATCAATTGGGGAATGGCTAAATAAATTACGGTATATGAATGTAATGGAATACTATTGCGCCATAAGAAATGATGAACAAAAAGACTTCAGAGAGGTCTGGAAAGACTTACATGATCTGATGCTGAATGAAAGGAGCAGAACCAGGAGAACTTTGTACACAGCAACAACCACAGTGTGCAAGAGTTTTTTCTGGTAGACCTGGATCTTCATAGCAATGAAAGGACATAAAAAATAAAAATTCCCAATGGTCTTCTAAGGCAAAATGCCTTCCACTTTCAGAGAAAGAACTATGGAATTCAATCACAGAATGTAGCAGATCATTTGTGTGTGTGTGTGTGTGCGTGCGCACATTATGTTTTGGTTTGTTATATGATTTTTCCCATTTATTTTAGTTCTTCTACACAGACTATAGTGAAAATATTTTCAATAGGAACGTATGTGCAGATCCTATATAGAACTGTACACTCTCTTGGGAAGGGAAGGGGGTGGTGCGGAGTAGGTAGGGGGAAAAAAACCAAAGTTTTATGGTAGTGATTGGAGAACGTTAAAAATAAAAAATTAAATTAAAAAAATTTAAAAAAAAATCTCCAGAGCCTCAAGGGTGAACCTACCCTACTGGGTAACTAGAATGGGTGCAGTCCTTTCTTCTGCTCCAACATCTCTCCCTACTGGTCCATACCAACATTCTACATGAAACTACAAGCCCAAGCTGCTCTATGCCTAATCTACGCCCTCATTCCTGCTCACCTACACCTTTGCAGTCTGCTCACTTCTGTGAATCTGACACAGCACTGGGGCCCAAGCCTTCATCCTAGCCATCCTATCCCTGTTGCCTACCAGGTCCCACACTCTTCTGCGCATCCTCTCCAGTGTGTTCCACTGATGAAGATTTCCAGTCCCCTCTCCTTACATGTCTTCTGCCTCCTTTCATTAACTAGACTCTACCTTTCTCCCAAGGCTTCTTCCACATTTCAGGAAGCCCTCTCTTCTGCTAGTAACTCCTCCTCATTTGGAAAGGCTTCCAGACCTGCTTCCCTCAGTCATTCTACCACCAGTAGGTATCACTCCTCCTCCTCTGAGGTTCCCACCACACTCTCATGATCCTTGTCCCTTTTTCCCACAGACCTCCCAAGACACCCTCCCATCTTTCTCTATGACTTGAGCATCTGACTCACAATCTCTCTTTCACTCTCTGCCCACCATCATCACCTTCTTTGGGGAAACTGAGAAAGATTCTACCCAGTCCCTTGCATGACTGCCACATGACCCCAACATAAGGAATGTAACTTAAAGCTGATATGCTTAACTGAGAAAGCCAGGGGAGGTAATACATAAATGTTGGAAGAATTAATGAACCATGTAGCCAGGAAAAGAGACCCTTATCTTAAGAGTCATAAAACCCCTTAAGGGAGGAGGTGTCTACATTCAAGGACCTGGTCAGTCTTTGGGCAAATACATCAAAGTCAACAACTGGAACTTTTGGCCAGAGTTCCTTCTCTGTTCTAATGGTCCTCTTTTCCCTGAAGTTTCATGTATAAAGGGACTGAGTGGTAGAAGGATCTTTGGAGGTCTTTGCTACACAAGTTGGGAAGCCTGCTTTTGTCAATTCTCCCAGGCAGGACCTTTGCTGACTGCTCTCCCCCAGATACTTTCAGCCTCCCTGGTCACCAAAGTGATGGAGTTCAGACTTGCTGGGTGATGTATACTTTCTCTTTTTCTATTCTATCTTAATTATTATCTACTGTTTATATGTATACACTTGCTAACTTACACTATTTGCAGTAATAAAACTTAGTTGCCTATGAAGTTTGTTTGAGTGTGTGTCATTGTAGCTTAAGATCTGAACCTAAAGTGAAAGTACTGCACAGTCTCCATAATCCCTTTCAATTACACCCTCTCAGATGAAGACATTAATATCCACATGGGGGACCTCATCCCCAATCCTATACCCATCCCCCATCAGGGTAATCAAAATCTGGCACCCACAGTCAACCAAACTCCACTTCAGGATACTGACCTCTGAACTTCAGTTCAACACACATTTATGAAGCATCGTACCAGGTGCAAGGCACTCTGCAAGATGCCAGAGACCTGAAGACATTCCAAATGGCCTTGGCTGTTCCTGGGGGGGGGGGGGGGAGTGGGGGGCCAGGGATGACAGTGAGATGTAGAGATGACAGCACATACGAAGCAATACAAGATACTCCAAGAAGGAAGGAGTGCTGATAACTGGTGTGAACCCAAAGCTCTAGGAGTCAGAGCAGCAGAGAGAGGGCAGGTCAGGCCTGGGGCCCAGCCAATATAAAAGCAGCAGATCAAGGTGGAAGCTAGAATGTCAGGTACTAAGAGGCACTAGCAGGCCAACATGACTGCAACCAAGAATGGATGAAGGGGAGTAATACAAAATAAGATTAAAAAGGTAAGTGCAAGTCAGATTATGGAGGCCTTTAAATGCCACACAGAGGATTTTGTATATTCTCCTAGAGGTCAGGAAGACCTGGGTTCAAATCCATCCTAGCCTGGACAACTTGCTTAACTGACACCTGCCTCAATTTCCTCACCTGTAAAATGGGAGTAATTATATCACCTACCTTCTAGGGTTATTGTGAGGATAAAATGAGCTGACATATGCAAAGCACTTTGCAAACTTAAGGTGCTAATGATTATTACTGGCAATCAGCACTTATTATGTACCTACTAAGTGCCAGTAATCCAGATAAGAGGAAGGGAATGAGGGGCAGATCCCCCAGCTGCCGTGCCCAGACCTTCGCTGCCTTCTTCCTTCCTGACCCGTAATGTGTGTTCCTAGTTCCCCCAAATTCTCTCCTCTGATCTGACTTCCTTCCATACCTGATCCTGACCCTGAAGGCCTGAAGAATTTCCTCTTCACCACTGGCCTTTCCCCATTATCACCCTGCTAACCTTCCACCCTGGGCAGTGGTCCTGATTCAACCACACAAGCAGAAGTTTCTCAAAGTCACACTATGGCTGGCATGGTGGATAGAGCCTGGCTGTGGAGTCCAGAAGACTCCCCTGAGTTCGACTCCAACTCTGACATTTACTTCCTAGCTCTGTGACCCTGGGCAAGTCACTCTACCCTGTTTGCCTCAGTTTCCTCATCTATAAAATGAGCTGGAAAAGGAAATGGCAAAGTTCCAGTACCTTTGCCAAGAAAACCCTAGATGGGGTCGTAGACAGTTGAACATAACTGAAAAGAATTGAACAACAAAATGCCTGGACAAATTTCCACCAGCTATCTGACCTCGTCAAGCCTTCCCTCCACTACAACTACACAACAGGCCATGTGGCTATCTCCCCAATATACTAGGACAAACTTTTTGTCTTTTCTCCTCAAACAGGTCTCCCCAGCTTGGCCCAAGCAAGTATGCACCAGGAGGTGGGCAAAGTCCCTGCCCTCCTCTCACCTTCTTCCCCTTCGAACACCTGGGATGAGGAGGGTCTCCTGCAGAAGAAGGGTGATTTTGCACCCAGGCAGCTCAGTTGAGTGGGCACCACATCCTCTAAGACAAGCAAGAACCTGGTGATGTGAGGATCCACTGCAGTGCAACAGTCGTGAGTCAGCTCCTCTCTCTCCACCTTTGCTGTTCCCTGCTTTTGGTCCCCCTAAGCACCCCCACCCACCCCATCCCAGTCAGTAGAGTAAGCTTAGAAGGAGTCGATAGAGGGAAGATTGCAAAAGGGAACTTAGATGCGAGGTCAAAAGAACCTAATTTACAAACTGTATCACATACTAACCAAAAATCTTATCCTAGTAACATGTGAGGGATCAGGGCAAGCCCCCAGATTCAGTGTCAAGGTCTCCGAGCCCATGTTGTGTAAGCACAAACACCAACAGGTGCTGATCATTTTGAGATGATATAGATATACGAAATTTGCAGTTGGACTGACAACTCTGAAATGATATAGATATGTTCATACACTAACCCCCAATGTGGAACAGATAAGAGTTGATCTGTCCCCTCAAAAAAATCTATAAAAATGACACCTGCAGCTCCTGCCCTCCAGAATCCTAGGCTCTCCACCAGGTCCAAACCATGTTCCAGGAGGGTTAAGCTCTGCCCCTCCTCCAGTCTGTCTTCCTGCCTTCTTCTTTCCCTGCTTGTCTCTGTACTTTCTGTAATTTTGGTCACTCCTGTGGCTGCTATCCCACATCCCAGTGCCCACTGGGTCTTCCCTGGCAATACCCAAAATACCAGGCCTGTTCAGTTTGCAAATTTCATAAAGTAACTATCAATTCACATGCTCTACTAAAAAGCCAAAGGTCTTCCCTTCCCCCAGTCATCCTTTCCTTGTGGGGTCTCCTCTGCCCAATCCCCCACTCAGCACCTGTACCCTCACCTCTCTCTCCAAGGTCCCTTCAAGGCCATGTGCTTCTTCCTACTGACCTTTCTGAAGACTGGACAAGGCTGCTCTCTTCAGCTTCTCTACAATCTAGTACAAAGCTGATTCCTCTTCCTCCTCCCACTCACTGACAGGCATCCCCCATCCCCAGGGTCCTCTTCTCCTTCTACTCCCTTAAGAAGCAGATGAGGCTTCCATCCTGTTCCACGCAACATCCCTTCCTCCATTCCCCATCCTGAACCCTTGTCTATACTGTCTTCTTCTCTTGAGACTGTCATCTTGCCATGCTTCATTCTGCCTTGGATTCCTCCCACCATCCTCTGCCTTCACATCTGCCCATGCTACTGAATAAAACTGAAGAAAATCATGTACCCGTTCTAATTGGATCCACTAATTTCTGTTCCCCAACTTCAACTGGGCTCTTCCTGCTACTAGGCAGCCCTCCTATGCACTATCCCCCTCTTCACAGTCTCCATTTCTCAAAACTCCCATGGTTCCACTTCCCCCACTTCTAATGGTGGCATTCAAGGCCCTTCATCATCCATCTGCAGCCTTCTTCCATCTCATTCCCCTCCTTGTTCTGTTGGATCCAGTGACAGATACCAGCTTCCTTGCCATTCTAGAAACAAGACACCCTTCGCTTGGTGGCAAGTATTTTCTCTGATGCCCATTCTTGGACACTCTCCCTCAAGGCATCCAGGCTTCCCTGGGTTCCTAAAATCCTACCTTCTACAGCAAGCCCTTTTCAAACCCTCTTAATTCCAAGTGCCTCCCCTCCGTTAACTACTTCCTATTTGTCCTTTTTCTCAAGCTCAAGAGGTGACACAAAGCTTGTCTGTTGGCTTACGGGCTTCCCTATTAGACTGAGCCATGGTCCTCTCCAAGAAAAAAGGACAGACAACACCACCAACCGCCTCCCTTCAGGCCCTCCTCATTTTGCATCAATCCATCAGTCAATTAGCAAGCATTAACTAAGCACCTTGCCAGCCTCAGCTCCGAAGGCTGAGAACAAGGCAGAGCCAGTCAGGCAAAAAGAAACCAGCACCTCCCTCCCAGCTGGAATTAATTCATCAATTAACACCAGGGTAGTAGCAACAAGCCTACAGTAGCCATTTTTCCCACAAGCAAATCCAGAAAGACGGTCAACAGTCTTGACAGAAGCATGATACACACCAAGTCTATGACAGGCGGTACTCCTCATGGCCCCCAAACCTCAACCCTCTCTCATTCAGTACAAACTCATCAACATACAGCCTGCTTTCCATCCTAAAATCCACCGGAAGGCTGAGGGTGATTGATGGCCTAGTTCCCCCGTTCTATCAGGACTAATTAAGAAGGGGGAGAGGAGGGCTGCACACTCATCCCTCAGGCACCACCAGGTCAGTTTCCAAATTGCTGCCAAGAAGTGGAGTCAAGTTCGAAGCCAACTCCAGGATGCCTGCCTCTGGTCAGGACCAGATGATGCCAGGCAAGCAAATATCCCAGGTCAAAGGTTAGAGACTGACTTCCTCCCCCAAAGCAGGCAGGTGCTTTCTCTGCTATGTCCAGGCTTAAAGATCACAAAGTCAGTACAGAAGCGGGTCTCAAACCCAGGTCTTCAGATGTTGTGGAAGGTTCTATGCACTATGACAAAATCTCCGCTGCCTCTATTGTCACAACTAGAAATCACAGGTAAGTAGAAATATCTGTAGATGTAAACTGTGACCCCTACACAGCCGGGCAGAGATGAAATGCGGCCAGCATTTGGTACATCCATTAAGGCCTGGAACGCATTTCCAACAACACACTTTGCATTCAGAGATTTTACTATAAAATATGCAACATGTAAAAATACGCTCAAAATATCATTGAAAACTAACCAAATAGCACAAATATGCCAACAAATAAAATATTCTTCTGAATTTAATGACAACATTTTTGTTACTGTATACAGTATGGAAAAAAACAGAACAATTCTTCTGGAGTGTAGTTTTCCCTCTGCAGTGTCTGTGGCTCTCTCCTGGTCCCCCTCTCCAGATCAAGAGGCTCCCCGACCCCAGGACAGGCAATGTGCTCCTTGCTCTCGCTGTCCTATCTCATGAAGGTCACTCTCATTTTCATTTTTCAGTCTGCCCTGATGCCCCTGCAGCTAGTGATCTAGCAGACTTTTTCTCAAGCCCCAAAGGTAACACACAGTCTTCCTCTCCCACAGCACCCCCTTTCTCACTTAGGGGCTTCCTTCCATGTCTCCCCTTCTGTGAGCCTCCCCAAGTGGCAGGATCTAAGTTGATTTCTCTTCTCCACCTCAAGCTCACCCCCTACCCCCACCTCTATTAGCCTTAAACAAGGAGCTTCTTCTCAGCCCACCACAACCTCCAACAACTCTTCCTTCCACCTATCTCTCACCTTAACCCTCTGTGCTTTTCATAACTCATCTGTCTTGGTTCCTCACGTCAGGTCTAATTTTCCTCCCTTCACAGTCTGGACTCTATGCAACCCAACTTACCCCAACAGGAATTGATTTGTCTATAGCCCCATTCCAGGACACTGTGCTAGTTTTTTTCTAATGAATGGATACACCCCCATAGAACAGGTGAGTATAGACTGTGTTAACTGGCTCACTGTTGTTACAACTGACCCAGCCCTGGGTCATTTTTACCAAACACCCTCCCCACTCCAGTTCACAGGTTACTGAAACCCCTGGAGGCCATGTGACAAGCCTTCCCATTGAGTCCACATCATCCTGTGGACACTGCAGGGACCTTCATCTGATGGACTCTCCCACTCCCCACCTCTCTATCACATAAGCTTTTCTTTCTTCAAGCCACCTACACTCCATCCTGTGCACAAATATTTGTGACAAAATAAAATAAAACCAGGATGAGGTTCGATGATTGCTCCAAAGGACAAAGGGCAACATCTATTCATTTCTTCCCCCCAAATATGGTGAAGACAAAGGAGTAAATGTGTGAATGGGCTTGGAGAGTCCCAGGGGAAAGGCATGATGAGAGGTCATCCAGTACAGGGGAGGTTTTCCACTCTTTTGCATTGCAGACCCCTCTGGAATCTGTAAATGTTTAAATGCATAAAATAAAATACAAAGGAAATTAATTAACGAAGCTAGTCTAACTCTTCCTCCCATTTTACAGACAAGTAGCACTGAACACAAGTCAAGTCACTTATTCAGGGCCGTGCAAGAAATGAGCAGCCAAGCTGGAACTAGACCTCGAGACCCCAGACTCCCAGCCTCTCCCAAATTCATTATTTATTATTTGGAACATTCCACCTTCTGGGAATGTACCCTGAAATCTAAGCAATCCGAAACCAGGGTCCTTTTCACACAAACTGCAGGACACTTCCCAGCACAGGAGGGAGGAAGCGAGCACCCCCGCAGAACCAGGGTCCATGCATTAATTAGGCACTTACTGCTGTGCTAAGTCCTAGGGGCGTAAAGGCAGGGGGAAGGCACTGCTCTCCTCCAGGGGTCCAAGCAGGGACCACTGACTGTAGAGAACCTAGAGAGGGACAGCCCTGGAGGTGAAGGGGGTGGGGGGAAGGCTTCCCAGAATATGAAGGAGAATAAATGGGTAAGGCCAAAGGGCCCCCCAACCCAGCTCTGGATCCCCACAGACGCCAAGGACCAAGGAAGGCCTGAGGGACCCCACCCCGGAAATTACCAGGTGAGGTGGCTGGGTCCGGCACCCACCGAGCACAAAGCGGGGGAGAAAGCACCCGGAGGCTGGGGGATCCTCGAACCCCGGGGCCCTCGGGTCGCTTAGTTCGGCCTCTTCCTTTTACGGAGGGGGAAACTGAGGTGGAGGGGGAGCGGGTGAACTCCTACTTCTCCCACCCCCCAGGATCCATGGCACCTTCCCCAGCTGTCTGACCTAGAGAAAGGGCCGTGACCTCCCAAGGCATGCTCCCACCCAGCCAAGATACCACGTGCTGTCACCACCTCACGAGGCCGCGAGAAGCGGTGCGCATGCGCGAAAGGACGCCTCTTCCCCACCCTTCCCACCCCCACCGGGCGCATGCGCGGAGGGTCCGGGGCCCCGCGTGCCCTCCCAGAGAGGGTGGGGGGAGCGGGACGCGGGGAGCGTGCCCCTCGCCGGCAGGGTCGGGGGCGCCAGACATGAGGGGAGACGCCCCTGCGCGCCTAGGCACCCGGGGCAGCGGGGGGCTGGGCCCAGGGGCCTGGAGCGCGGCCGACGGGAGGCGCGGCCGGACAGCTGACCCACGGCCCCGGGAGCCCCGGCGCCCTCCTCGCTGAGGCCAGGCTACCGAGGCGGGCAGGTCACTCACCGCTGCGCCCGGCTCCGGCCGCCGCTCCGGCTCCAGGTTGCTAAGGAGAATGTACTTCCGGGTCGCAGGCCGAGCGACTACGGGCTGCGGCGTGGGCCAAAAGAGGGCCGGGGGCGAAGCGGACTCAGGGAAACTGAGGCCCAGAGACCGCCAGGGCCGTGCCCGAGCTCACGCCGCGCGTCCGCGGTGCGTGGGTGTGGAGAGCTCCCCCTGGATCCCTCCACCCGGGGGCGCCCCTCGGCCGTGACCTCCTCGCGATCTTGCGGGGCCACCGACCGCGAGCTCCCTCCCCGCGCACCCCCATCAGGCATCGGGGGCACGCAGCGGGCCCCGAGTCCGCCTTCGCCCGCGGGATTCCTGGCCTGCCGCCTCCCAGCGCACCTCGGAGCTCCCCAGCAGGCCCCCTCGGACCTTAGCCGGCGCAACTGGAAATGGGCATTTATGAAGCGCCCGCTGTGTGCCAGGTGCTGTGCCAGATGCTTTACAAACATTACCTCCTCGGAGCCTCACCACCACCCTGCCCTGTTAGTCTCCCCAGGATCCCCTAGGAAGGGCCTGAGGTGGGATTTGAACTCAGGGCCCAGGGCTCTGGTGGTGGTAGCCCCAGGGTTCTGAGCCCCCGTGGGCAGGCCACCTGGTGAAGCCTCTGGGGTCCCTTCTCAGCATCACAGAGCAAACGACTTTTACCGAAATTTGGTCTGTAAACAGAAAGGGTGAGATCCTCAATAACTACAGTAATTTCCAGTCTTAATGAGCCAGAAGCAGTAACCGTGTGAGGAGATCATCTGCCCAGTGAGGACGGTCACAGATGGTGCCCATGATGCTGCTGGTTGCCTGAATTCACAATGGAAGGAAATGCTTCATTTCATAGGGGTTGGTGAACGGAAAGACAACAGTCCTTTCTCCCCAGGCCTCCCTCCTCCATGGCAGCCCAGCACAGAGCCCTGGCACAGTACCCGTTGAATCCATGTTTACTGATTGGTGGCCTGACAAAGAACCCTGGATTTGAACCTGCCACTGAGTAATAACCAATGTGATGGTTGGCAAAGTGCTTTATCTTAGTTCCTTTAAACCTTGACCAATGAATCAGGTGCTATCGTTTGAGAATGATTTATCCAGCATCACTCAATGGCTAGTGAGTGTCTAAGGATCGGGCAGTCTTCAGCTGGAATCTCCCTGGCTCTAAATCCAGTACTCTATCATTTGGCACACATGGTCAAGATGTGACCCAGGGCAAGTCACCTAGCCTCTTGAGAGCCCACAGAATCTCACAAGAAGAATGAGAGACACCTCTACACATCCAGGCCAGTGGTCATCCAGCCCCGAACTTCTTGTCTTGTGACAAGGATTCTGAAAGGGGATGAGATACACACTTGTCTCTGAGCCCACACATAGAGCTCCTGACAGTCGTTTTGGTTTTAACTCATTTAAACAGAAAACTACAAGGCTTTTAAACTGATATGAAACTGTAATTTTTTTTAAAATTTTTTAAATCCTGGGAGAACCAAGAATCAGCTTGGCATAGCAAATAGAAAACCCAGGTTCTCAATAACCACTGTTACCCCAGGCAAGCTCACAAGGCAAACAGACCAAGTCCCCAAAGAGTAGCTGCTCCCCCTGGGTGAATCCCCTGCCTGGACCTTACCTACAGGCAAAAAGATAACAGGTCAATACCAAAGAAAGCCCTTTCACACTAGCCTTCCATCTCAGTGATTGCACAAGCAAAGGCTCATGCACCTGGACAAGCACCTCCACCATCCTCTCTGCTCCTACCTGAGTGAAGTCCCAACGCCAGCAGACCAAGCCTGACGCTGCCCTCCTTCCACCTCCCAGAAAACCTGGGCACACAGAACACCAAAGAGCAAGAAGAACAGTGCCCTAGGAAAGAACTACCCTTCCTTTTGTGGAGGAGATGAAAGCCCAGGCAGCCAAGCCTCTTTGGCTCTGGTCCTCAGTCCGCTCCGGGAATTAGCACCTGGTCACAAAAGTTGACTGCTAACTAACTGTGCTAATTAGAGAGAGAGAGAGAATGTGTGGGTCAAGTCACTCTAAAGAAATCCCCTAATAGGGAGGGATAAATCCCTTTGTGTGGATGATGGAATCCTAGGAGGGGGGCCAGGAAAGGGAGAGAGCATCAGGAGGAAGCACAAAGAAGGAGAAGGAAGCCCGAGGAGGCTTCATGACCTCTCTGCACCCATTTCATAGGTGACATTGGTGGGGCAGAGTAGGGAACGTGAACAGAGGATGCCCAAGCTTCTAGAGCTGAAAGGGTCCTAAGAGGTCTTTTATCTCAACCCCCTCATTTTACAGGTAAGGAAACTGAGACCCAGGGAGAGGACATGACTTGCCCCAAAGTGTTTAAGTGGCAGAGGCAGAGCCCCCCACCTTTTGGGTCAAGTTCTAAAATATTTACTAGAAATGCATAGAGAGGAATGAGAAACAGTCTTACCTTCTTTCCAGGTCCCAAGAACACAAGGGGGGCTCAGTAACAGGGCAGTCAGAGGGACTGAGTGCCAGGCGTCCCTGAACTGTGAGGTGTGAACCTTTGAAACTCAAGGGAGTGGGTGTGCCCAAGCATGCCCCAGGAGGACTGTGGGAAGCTGCTCCTCCCAAATGAACCTCCTTGACTGATGAAACAGGGAAATTCACTTTATGGAGAGGTCCTGACTAAGGTAGGTCAGTCAGCCTGGAAGTTCTGGGTCAGTTGAATCCCCTGAGCCAGGTCATGGGTCTCCAAGTGCCAGGGACCTTAGAGGCAATTTAATCCAAACTCCAGCTCACCATTTTACATGCATGCAAACTGGAGACCCAGAGAGGCTGATTTATCCAAGGCTGTGCTGTGTTTGACCCTAGGCAAGTCACTGCATCTTGTTTACCTCAGTTTCCTCATCTGTAAATGAATTGGAGAAGGATTTGACAAACCACTCTAGCGTCTTTGCCAAGAAAATCCTAAATGGGGTCCTGAAGAGTTGGAAACAACTGAACAACACATAACAGAGACAAGATTCAAACCTACGTCCTCTAGCTCCAGGACCAGCTGGTACTCTCTCCGTGGGACCACACTACCTCATTCCCTTGTGCCTGACTGTGCAAAAAGTTGTTGGAAGCAGGAGGGAATTGGGAAGAGAACCATATACAGAAGGAAACTCAACTTCCTGGAAGTGAATTTTTGTGCATCCATACTTAGAAATGTGCAGAAAGAACCATGGCAGAAACTTGGGAAAAGAAGAGGAAGGGACTGCCACCACATCAAAACCCAGAAGGAAAAACGCGAGGGAAAGAAAAGAGGGAATCTACCGTTATAGAGGGAGTAGCTGATGGAAAGCCACCCACCAGGAGGAACTACCAGGCCAAGCTGCCCTGGGTTTCCCAGAGAGAGGCCAGTGCAGCATCCAGGCACCTCAGGAGCAAAGATGTTGAGGCCCCATCAATTGCCGGTACTGTGAGGTATGCAGACTGGGTATTCTGAAGGGAGAAGACATGCCCTGACCACTTACAGCTTTGGATCCTGAGACATCAGGTTGGATAAAACATCCTATATTTAATGTCACATTAATCAAGTTCCTTCTGGAGAGCTGAGGGCTCCCCCAAAACAAATTCTAATGTTCCCAGGGGAAATCCTGCCTGAGGGTACAAGCTGAAGAGGCTCTCCAGCATGGAACCTTTGGCTTAGAACCTACACTTTTGAGTTCCTATAGCCCTATGTTCCAGCACCTGGAACAATCGATCAAGTAAGCAATGGCACACACTGGGCTTCCTGAACCCTTGGGAACCACCATGAGGGAGATTAGGCCCGATACATTGCCTGGAAAAGCTGGAAAGCAAAACCATCATTCCAGTACATGGCACTGCTCTTAAGAGTCCCTTCACACTGTGCTTTCCTGTCCTGTCTCTACTTCCATGTCTTTAGACAGGCTGTCCCTCATTCCTGGAAAACTGTCCACCCTGACCTCTACCTCTTAGAATCCCTCACCCTAGGATTAGCTTCTAAAGGAATCCTCTTCCAGTCCCTCCAACTGCAAGACCACCCCCTGAGAAGTTATTATATGGTGGTGGTGGTGGTGGTGCTGCGCTTGTGTGTATGTGTGTGTGTGTGTGTGTGTGTGTGTGTAATGTTACACCACTCTCTCCTCACTGGCACTGGCAGATTAGGTCCCCAAAGGGGACCTGTTTTCATGATTCTAGATGTATCCCTGTGGATGATTATCCTCCTAACAGAGTTCATGAGCCCCCATCACTATCCTTGCCCTTAAAAATCAACCAGTAGATCAGTTCCTAGCAAAGGCATTTATTCAAATGAGATAGCAAAAGCAGTAGATATAAAATATTTTCCCCCAACCCCAAAAAATGATGTTCAATTGTTTTTTCAGTCATGTCTGACATTTTGTGGCTTTATTTGTGGTATTTTGGGCAAAGATACTGAAGAGTTTGTCATTTCCTTCTTCATTTTATTTGACATATGAGGAAACTGAAACGAACAAGGTGAAATGACTTGCCCAGGGTCACACAGCGAGTACATATGTGAGACCAGATTTGAACTTATGGAAAGGAGTCTTCCTGACTTGGGCCCCAGTGTGCTCTCCACCCAGCCATTCAGCAGCCCCACCAGGGAAATATATCTGTGAGAACACACCTAGAGTCCAGGATGGGAAAAGTGTGGACATGAACTTAAAGCACCATGGTAGAGAAGCATGAAGGCACTACATGACTCAGATCTTCACTCAGTGTTTTTGGGGAGTGGTCTTGGTGTTGTATGACTCACTGCCCGCTCAGCCGGACTGACTGCTGCATGAGTCACTTGAGTTCTCTACCTCCTTCCCTCTGACTATACTTTACTGTGCTCTGATCTGTTGGAGGTCTCCCATGCTCTTTGGCCTGGGCCAAGGACCCTTAGTCCTGTCCCCTAGAAGAAACTCTCTCAGAACCTTGGCTCTGACCTTTACCACCCCACCTCCCCCTTCTCACCCCTAGGTATGAGGTAAGAGATCTGCCTCTCTTGCCTGACAATCTTTGCTTCAGGGCCAACTCCTTCATAATAGGAATTCTTCCTTGGCTACACTAATCAGTCCCAATTCAGGTGGTTACATTTCCCAGATTCTTACTGGGGTCTTAGGAATCCCGATAAGGTTATGGACCAAGGGAAGATGCAGCCTGGGTTCTCCTCCAGCCATTTTTTCAGCTGACCCCTTCATCTATTTACTGCCAGCCCTTTCTAAAAGTGTGGGATGTTCCTTTTTCATCTGAAAGTCATCCGTTTTGTATTTCTGTGTCTCTGTCTTTTCACCTCTGATCTTTTAGTATGGCTAAAGTCTCTTTAAAAAAACTATTAGATATAGATTTTGGTTTTCTATGAATATGTTTCCCCCTCCCCCAAAAAAGAAGTGTGAATGTTATGAGGGCAGGAGATGCTTCATGTTTGTCTTTGTTTTCCCAGTGCCTTGCAGTTCCTGGCAACAGTCGATGCTCAATAAATGCTGGCACTCCCTTCCTTTTTAGTCCCACTTGCCCCAGTCCCAGCTACAATCTCTCATCAAAAGACAAGATTAGGAAATGGCTCCGCTGGGTCCCGCAATGAGCAGAGTCTCACTCTGGGCCAAAACCAGACCAAGGAATGAGATATGGACAGCACTCGTTTCGTCAACCCATCCTTCTGGGGAAAAGACTCAAACCACCTCATATTATTTAGGCTGAAAAGTATCTAAAGGGAGATGCTTTGAATGACCGAGGCTGTGTGGAACAATGGTGAGAACACTGACTTTAGAGTCAGAAGACCTAGGTTCAAATCCTCCCTCTGATATGCACTACTTTTGTGACCTCAGAAGAGGTGGTTGATCTTCTTGGGCCACAGTTTCCTCCTCTGTAAAATGGAGAAGTTGAACTAGTTGGTCTCCCACTCAGGTCATCCTCAAGGCTACAATCATAGAAGGAGGGAGGAGGGGGAAGGGAAAGGCAGAGCAGGATCAGAACAGCTGCCTATCCCGCAGAATCAGCAGTAAACTCTGGGCCCCAAGCTGCCTGGTCACATCTGGGAACAGCTGTTGGCCAGCCGGAGCTGTCAGGCTCCCTGGCAGAGGGAGGGGAGGGGAGGGGAGGAAACCACGTATCAGCATGACCTCATGTGAAAGCCCTGGGCCCCCCTATCTCAAGAAAGCATCCCACCCCCTTGGCCACCACAGTCGCTGCAGAGCTCTGGCTGCCCTGGCTGGTCACAGGAAGGTTAGCTCAGAGGTGGGGGGTGGGTTAGGGATTTTGCAGGCTCATCCTCTTGGGGGGGCCAAGAGAGCTCCCTTCCCAGGCTCCTTCCCATACAAATCCCTAGGCAAGAGATTAGCTCCTGTTTATGTTTTCCAGAGCAGCCCCACGGTCCTGGCAGATGCTGCCATCTAACCTTGACCGCAAGGTTGCTGGCTCCCCTAGGAGAACCAACGGTACAGCCCTGCCCAGGTTGGCATCTGCAGGGAAATTTGGCAGGCCCCATCTCCAATTTGCCAGCTTCCAGTCTGTCAGGGCAGGAGCCATTCATTCATTCATCAGGCTGCAATCATTAAAAGTAATGATAGCCAGCATTCCTGTAGCATTGTAAGGCTTTGTAGCCTTTTACAGATATTATCTCATTTTATCCTCACAACAATCCTATGATATAGGTGCTGTTATCATCCCCATTTTACAGATGAGGAAACAGAGGCTGAGAGAGATCGAGGAACCAGCCCATTTCCACATCTAGTAAGTGTCCAAGGATGGATTTGAACGTGGGTCTTCCTGACTCCAGGCCCACCCAGTATGCTGCATCACTGGGCCACCCGGCTACTTCCCATGCAATGCATGGTTCTATCCCTGCCTTGAAGAAGTTTGCATTCTCCCGAGCCAGATTAGGAGCATGTCCAGACAGTTTATGGCAGAGTTCAGGGGAAGATTAGGGAAGACACAGCCCCCTTAGGGTAGAGAGGAGCCCCTAGAGGCTTGGCTTGGAGCCCCAAGGGACATCAGAGGCTGCTTGAGGGAGTGACTTGCCCAAGGTCACATGAGCAGGAGCAGTTCGGGGCAGAGTTGAGATTCCAGCCTAGATCCTCTCAATACAAGCCCAGTGCTGAACCTGAGTTCAAATCTACCCTAGATCCTAGCTGGGTAACCCTGGGTAAGTTATTTCACGTGAGCCTCGGTTTCTCCACTGAGTGATGGCATGGATGAAATGAAATACTGAATTAAAGGATTTTGCAGTCCTGAAGGTCCTATTAAATAGGAGCCACTCTTATGAACAGTATTTAGGATCTGAGGTCCTGAGTGGCCCTCTGGGCCTGGGAACATGACCACCTGGCTTGGGAATTTTGGCAGCCTTTGGCCTCAGGGCAACAGAGAAGGGCTTGGCTGAAGACTTCCCCAGATGAGCAGAGAGCCAGTGTAACAGGCTCCAGAAATGGAGATGAAGATACATCCGTGGACTTGATAGGGAACAGGTGAACAAATCCGGAGCCCTCCAAGCAGATTCTCTGTCTTCTCCCATTTCCTCCCCAGCCAGACACAACTCTGATCTCCTCCTTACCTATCTGAAAGGCTCCAAGCCCTCCAACCAGCTGCCTCACACATCACCCATCTGGGGCTGGGGCATGTTGCTTTCCCAAGCTCTTATACCCCTCAACTTTCTTCCCATCCATGTGGCCACTCTTCTCCCCTTCCTCCCTTTTCCCAGATATCCCAGGGGTAATTCAATCAGGAAGGATGGGAATAAGAGATTGAGGAGTCCCGGAGCCAGGGAAAGAGAGAAAACAGCTGGGCCATACCCTGACAAAGGCAGAGAGGGAGTGAGCAGGGGAGGCAAAGAGGGGCTTCCATTGCCCCTGCCAAGCTCGAGTTTTCCGTTCCCTTCCCAACCCGGCTGTGGCGTCAGCAAGGATCTGAGACAGCTGCTCTCCAGTAGCAGGTGTCCACCCAGGGCAACAGCAAGGCCCCCCAGCTGATCGCTGTGACTCACTGCAGGCCTGAAGACTGAGGAGGCCTGAACAACCTGCTGAACCAGCCCAAGGCAGAGGCTGAGAACTGGCTTGGCCCCAGGAAGGCAGGAGAGTTTTCCAAGGGGAAAACACCCTGGGGCTGAGGGCATCGGAGGACAGGAGCAGGAGCCTGGGCTCTCAGGAGCCTGGGTGAGAACAGAAAAGGCATCTCCATCCCTTTAGCCAACAAATATTCATTCAACTCAATAAGCATTTTGTAAACTCTTCACATTGGAGACTAGCCCACAAGGGACCCATTCCATGTCCTATAGCTAAACAGAAATCCCCTCTGTGACCTTCTGGATAAAATGTAATCTAGTGCAATTGGAAAAAGCCAGGGGGCCTGAGTCTGGGACTCTGTGGTGCCACTTGGTTACCTTGGGCAAGTCACCATCCACTCAAGCTGCTTCCTCTCTGAAGGGAGGTAACTTCCTCCCTGGGACCCTCCTCTGAAGGAGAACTCCTGCCCAGAACCCAGAACTGAGGAAGCCCCCAGGCTAGCCAGTCATGCTCACTCCTCTCCCAGTTCTGCTCACTCCTCTCCCGGTTCTGCTCATTCCTCTCCCGGTTCTGCTCCTGACTCTTGCTGGTCCCAGGTGCTCTCTCTCCCCTCCTCCCCATTTTCAGTTCTCTCTTACATATTGCCTTCCTTGGTTGGAATGGAAACTTTCTGAGGTCAGCCCAGATCTTTCTTTTTGGTTTATATTTGAATTCCCAGCACTTACCCTTATTCCAGGCACATGGATGCTTAATAAATGTGTGATCTATGAGATGACCATCCTAAGTGACCTCCACCCTTCCTACTCTGGCCCTCTGAGCTATGATAGCGTCTCCCCTTGAAAATGTTCTATGATGAGAAACCTACCACTTCCAAAGACTATTCCACTTTTAGACATCTCCAGTGATCAAAGTTTTTCTTATTAAGTGCTTGTTGTATACAAGGCAAAGACAGTATGATGGTGGATAGAGTGCTGGTCTTGGAGATGGAAAGATCTAGACTGGAACCTAAGTCGTCCCTACTCTGACATATACTCACTGTGTGACCTGAGGGCAAGTGACTTAACCTCTCTCAGTCTCAGGTTCCTCATCAGTAAAAATAATAGCACCTACTTCATAAGGATTGGGAAGGATCAAATGAGCTAATATGTGTAAAGCACTTAGCAAACCATAAATTGCTATGTAAACGCTACCTATAATTAGGATACTTCCCAGCCATCCCTGGCATTCCCCTGCCCTCCAGCCTCAATGACATCCACATCACCATCCCTCCCACTGGAACACTGGACCATGCCCATGGGATTCCCACATCTGATGGGGAGTTTTTGTGCTATTTTTGCCAGCCTGTCCCCAGCCTGTGAGGCTCACCTCCCAGCTCCTTGATTCACTCCCTGATGGCAGGAGCTGCCTAGTTTGTTTGTCCTTAGCACATAGTAGGTGTTTAATCAATGCCATACCTATCTAGTTATTTCTCTATCTAATGACTTGCCCAGGATCACATAGCTAGCCAGTGTCTGAGGTCTTACAGATTCTAACTCCAGTGCTCTTTCCTTCTCCCCACCGTTACTTGGAGAGAGATCAGAAGACTTGGCCAAAGTCACACAGTAGGTGGCAGAAGGGCCTCTGGCTGGGTTGCTCCTTCAATGCTAACCTCTTCCAATTTTTTCTTTTTTGGCTTGGACTCAGCCACCCAGCACCAAACACTAGGTGGCATTATAGGAAAGACCAAGAAAGCCTCTAAAACCTCAGGCTGCAAGGAGGTCATTTGCAAAGGTCAGGGAGATCTGGTTGTCCGAGGCGAGAATGGCAATCTTCTCATGGGGTAGGCTTATACTTTCTGAAATCCAATTCTGTTGAGAACAGACAACTAATAGATGCACAAAGCCAGGGCTCTGCTTATTCCCCTCTGGTCCTTTCACACCTGGGGTCGGTCTCCAATCTACATGCCTGGCAAGATTCCCACTCAGATAATTTAATTTAATTCTTTGTATCTGTGGCACTTGGCCCAGCATAGGGTCCAGGCTCTCTAGGTGACAGGCAGATGCTATCCTGCATAGTGTTGCCAACTGACACCAAGTAATGAATGCTCACCCACCGACTCCCTTCCTTTCTCATAAGGACTAAGACACTGCCCTTTTGACTCACTTCTCCTAGGCTGCCTCTACCATCCCCTCCTGTGGAAAAAGCACCCACAGACTGGCTCCTTGTTTCCATGTGACTCCTCTCCCTTTCTCCCACTTCCACCCAATGTCAGAAACTGATCTTTGGGTTCTTGTCCTATTAAGAACTGGATGGGATGTCAGAGGCCACGTAGCACAAACCCTTTGTTTACAGATGAAGAAGCTGGAGCCCATGGAGGAGAAGGGACTAGGCCAAGGTCATCCAGGGGGTGAGCATCTGAGACCAGTTTTGAGTTTCCTCCTGACCAGGAGAGCTTTCCCAGAATACAACAGGCTCCTCTGGAGGGACAGTAGGGATTCTTTTCAGGTATACCTTTGACAAGACAGATGCTGCTGAGATCTCTTCTAGCCATGAGGCTGCGGTTTATAGCACACGTTACAGCCATTATCTCATACCAGTTCCATTTTACAGACAGAGAGAGGGGAGGGAGAGGAAAATCATGTTTCAGATGCTGAGAGAGAGAAAGGAGGGAGAGAGTGAGGGAGATGGGAGAGGGAAACAGAGAGGCAGAGATAGAGACAGAGAGGTAGAGACAGAAACAGGCAGAGATAGAGGAGGTAAAGGGAGAGAGGGAAGAGAATGAAGTGAGGAGAGGAAGGGTAGGGAGAGGGAAATCGTGCTTGAAACTTACTACCTGTGTGTGTGTGTGTGTATGTGTGTGTGTGTGTGTGTGTGTGTGTGTGTGTGTAAGGGAGGAGGGAGAAGACAGTCAGAGAGAAGCAAAGACAGAGAAGGAGAGGGGAGGGAGAAACAGAGGGGCAGAGATAGAGACAGAGGGAGAGCCAGAAACAGAGAGAGAAAGGAAGAAGAGGAAAGGACAGAAGAAAGAGTCAGGCAGTGATAGAGGAGGGAGAGACAGAAGGGAGAGAGGGGAGAGAAAGAAGTGAGGAGAGAGAGGGAGAGGGCAATCATGCTTGCGACTTACTACCTACTACCATGAGGGTGGGGGAGGGAGGAGGGAAGAAGGAGGAAGGGGCAGAGAGAGAGAGAGAACTCGCCAGCAGAACAGAGCCAAAGAGAGTGAGAGAGATCTGTGAAGTAGTTTCACAGTCAAGCAGAGTTCTTTGAACACCCTCATCCAGCTGGCTGGGTAGGATGTGGTCACTGGAACATGTCAGTGGTTCCCTGAGCTGCCGTCTATCACATCTGGTCTTTTGATTTGGAAGGCTGGTGCATGAGGGCTCCCCAGGGACCAAGGCAAGGCCGCTGCCTGTCAGGTCACTGGAGGAGCCCTATCCATGCCTGAGGATAATGGAAGCCATCAAATCCAAAAAACCAAGAGCCCTTGAGGTCTAGGGAAAAGTAAAGAACCCAGGCTCATTCAGGACAGATACCAGGACTCCAGATGCAGTCCATTTCCATGCCCGGGGGCCAGGGCATTGAGAATCTCATTTTAGGTCGGGGGAGAGGACAGAGTCAGGGCTCTGAGAGGATGAGGGGATTCCTTAGATCTGGAACATTTCCAGAAAACTAAGAACTGAGTCCCAGCCTCCTGGCTCTGGGGGCCTCCTTTATTCGCCTGGGAAATGGGCCCTTCTCTGGCACAGGTCCTTCCTGTCTTTGAAACAGCTGAACTGCTGCTCTTGACCCCAGAGCCTCTGGATGTCCTCACATGCTCCCCAGCTCCCCCAGAGGCCCCAGTCCTCTCGATATAGAACTGAAGATCTCAGAGTGTGGGGTTCTATTGGTCTTAAGCTGTCTCCCCAGTGCCTAGCAGAGAGCCTGGCACACAGTAAGTACTAAATAATTACACTGATCATTCCCTGTAGGAGAGAGAAGGTTGCTGAAAATGAGAAAGCTTTTCCCTTTTTTAGTCTCTAAATTTAAAAAAAAAGTGAAAGAATAAATAATGACATCATCTGCCTGCACAGGAGAAAGGGGTTGGGGACCATCCGAGGTAGGCAGTGAAAAGGGGCCCCAGGACAGGGAGAAGAGAGCAGCTGGACTCATCAGGTGGTAGTTTCCAGAGACCAGCAAAAAGCAATAGATGGGAAGCTTTCCCAGAATCTTCAGCGTGCAAAGCCTGAAACTTTGAATGACCCACATGCACATGAAAAGGTCAGGGAAGAAATGAGGTGGTCAGGAATGGGCTGACTTTGGAACAGGGGAACCTGAGTTGGAAGCTGGCTTCTCTGCCTGCTTCGAAGGCAAGCTGATGGTACCATAGGTAGAGCACTGGACCTGGAATCAAAAATCAAGCCCCAGACACTTCCTAGCTGTGTGCCCCTGGGCAAGTTACTTAATCTCTGCCTCAGTTTCTTCAACCCTAAAATGGGGATAAAAATAGCCCCTACCTCAAAGGATTGTTGTGAAAATCAAATGAAAAAATATTTGTAAAGGACCTGGCACACTGGATGCCCTTAATAAATATTTCTTTTCTTCCTCCTTCCTTTTGCCTGTGTGACCTTAGACAAATAAGTCATTTCATTTCCCTGGGTCTCCATTTCCTCAAATATAAAATGAGGGAGTTAGCTTAGGTAGCTTCTGAGGTACCTCCTAACTCTAGACCTAGGAACCCATGAAATGGATGCAGATTGTCAAACATGATGAGGGTGGTCCCCTCCTCCCACTCACAAACTGGAGAAATAGAGAACCAGACAGACAGAAAGTCTCAGAGTAGAGGAGCTGAACCTGCTCAAATCAGATCATGGAGAGAAAGGAGCTGAGAGGCGGACACCTTGTGTGTGGATCCTACTTGGGACATGGTCGAAGCCAGAGCTAAGACGCTTGTGGGTCCCAGAGTATGGGCTCCACTTTCTCCCTACCAATACTTTAGGCAAGGATTTCAGCTGAACCTGAGCACTAGAGATATAGTGCCCAATAAGGAGCAGCATGCAGATGTCACCAAAGGTCACAGAAGGTGTATGCATTGCCTTGGCTATATACATAATCTAGTGACTGTGCATCTCTACTAGTATATTCTATGTGTTTTCCTCTCTTCCCATCAACTTTATGGAAGTATACCTCCAATTTAAGGGGGAGATGTTCTGTACCTATTTTGATTGCTGTACAGTTTCAGGAAATTTCTTTACCCTGTGCTCATTTTTCTACCTGGTTTACTATTGGAGGGAAACCCATGAGTGGGGCTCATGTGTTATAGTTTAAGGAGTTCTGGCCCACAGAATACATTCAACCTGGGTTATAGAGTTGGAATTAGGACCTCAGAAGTCCTCTCTTCCAGATGAGAAAACAGAGGTTTAGACTTGCCCAAAGTTACACAGGTAGAGCCAGAATTCAAACCCAAGACATTTGCCTCCAAATACGGTTCTTTGCAGTACACCACTGACTGATTTGATTCCGTTCCAGAATACTTGGGCAATACTCTCAGACTGAGCCCTTAGAAGGGACATCTAGAGAGAATCAATCAGCAAATGTTTCTCCAAACTCCTACTGTATGCTAGGCATAGTTGTAGATTCCCCCCCAAAAAACGGTCCTTGTCCTCAGTCACATTTTATTGTGAGAAGGTTGTGAAGGTAGGTTATAGGCATATGCAAAAGTAGGGGAGGGGGATCAGGAAAGGTTTCATGTAGAAGGTCACTCAAGACACACCCTGACATCAAATATTCTAGGTAAGGAGACCAGAGATGATGTGGAGAGTACCTGAGAGGCAGAAGGAGGTCAGTTTGACTGGACCATTGAGTGCTCAGAGTGGAGTAATGTATGCACAAGTCTAGAAAGATAGGCTAGAGACAAACTGCAAAGGTTCTTAAATGCCCAGCAGAAGTCTGCATTTGATCATAGAGGTAATGGGGAGCCACTGGAGTTTATTGAGTAGTGGAGGGACTGCACATTCGTGTTTCAGGAAAATCTCTTTGACAATCCAGGGGAGAACCAAAGTTAAGACAGATAGAGAGAAACCTGTAGGATACACAGACTCTGGTTACCTGAAGGGACATCATCCACCTGCCTTCAAGCCTCAGTTTAAGTAGCCCAGCATCTTGGGAGTTGTAGCACTTCCCCACCCCCAGACCACCAGCAGGCCTCCACAGCCATCATCCAACAACCCTTGAGAAAACAGGAGCCTGCCACAGTGTCTGCAGGTGCTGCAGCCTTGCACCGCCCCCACCCCCACCCCCAACCCAACCTTAGCAGCTGGGACAGCCAAAGTCCCACAAAACAAGTTCCTGCCCCCAAAATCCTTGGCACAGTCAAATCAGAAACAGATTTTTTATCAGTAGAAATGACACTTAAGAAGTTATCTTATCATCTGCCTTGCTGCTGTGCCCTCAGGACTAGGGGAGGAGGGAGTTCCATCTGTTCTGTAGCTGGGCCCTCTGCTCTGATAAAATGTGAGCTCCCTGAGAGCAGAGGCTAACATGATTTCCTAGTTGTATCTCAGCATCTAGGATGATGCTTGGCCCATCGAAATGATTGCTTTTATACTCTCTGGAAAGGAAGAAGCCTGGACTGTTTAGGAGATCAGCTGTGTCTTTTCTGTTGGATTAAATAAAACCCAGCCTGTATTTCATACATGAAACAAATTGCATGGGAAGATGAGACTTTTTTCTTTTCCTTTCTTTTTTCTTTTTCCATAGAGACATAGACACAAAATGTATTTTTTGGATGTCCTCAGGGGAAGCCTTGGGTCAGGGCATGAAGAGAGATTCAATGTGGTCAGATAAATCCACCTAAGAGGTCCCTAGGGGTGGGGCACACATGTGGCCCTCTAGGTCCTCTAGTTCAGCCCTTTGACTTAAGGACCTAGAGGGCTACACGTGGCCTCGAGGCTAAAGGTTCCCCTCCCCTGGATTAGGTAGAAACAGAATTCAACTTTGGGTCTGTGGAGGTCCTCTCTCCAGTGGGGAAATGTGTCTCTGTGTGTGCGTATTTCTGTAGCTTTTTTAGGTACATTTCCAATTTTGACCTTTCATCAATTCTACAAGATAATGACAGAATATGAAGAATTCTACGTTATACTTTTGGGATACTGAGGCACAGAGAGGTTATTTAGTCCCAAACTATAAAGTAATTCACTACAGAACTCAGACAAAAAAAACTCAGTCATCTTAGCGGTCATCATACAGATCACCATTTTTTTTAAAAAGGGGAGGCAGTATGTATAATGGTTAGGGCACTGGACAGGGAAACCGGCATACAAATCTCACCTCAGACACTTAGTATCTGTGTAACCCCGGGCAAGTTATTCCTCCCTCGGCCTCAGTTTCTTTCTCTTTAAAATGAGGAGGCCGTCTGGCATCAGGGTCCTGGAGCTCTCACTCGAGTTCTGAGTGCCCTGAGAGCAAAGCCGAGGCGAGGCGAGGCCCCCCCGTTGTTCGCAGCTCCAAGAGAAGAGGAAATCTGGGCGAGTCTTCGACCCTCTGGATCCCCTTGCTCTTAAGGTTTGGAGAGGGAAGGAGAGAGCAGGGGAGAAAAGAAGCCACCATCCCGGGAGAGTCTGGAGCCAAAGGAAAAGGGGTGAATCAGCGAACACTCGAGCTGCGGGGGAGAGGGCGACCCTGGGGAAGCAGCTGGAAGCTGGAAGCCCCCCGACCGTGGCCTTGGAACCGCGCATCTGGCCCGGGCAGAGCACCTCGGTAAAACGAGCTGGGTGGGGTGCGAGAGGGCATCCCTCCCCCATGCTCGTCCTGTCGGTCCTCAACCCCAACCACGCCCCGCCAATTCCAGTGAAATTTATGGGATTTCCTCCCGCGCCCCTCTGAAATCAGCCCCACAAGCCTCCTGCCTCTCCCGAGAGGACCCTAGTGGCGCCTGGAATTTTCAGGGGAGATCCCTGGTGGGAGGATGGGGGGCAGCGAGATCTCCCCCCCCCAACCCAGTCTACTGAAGGGGCTTCACAGAGGCCAAGGGAAGTATCTAGGGGTATCCGTCAAAGGAAGTACCCAGCAGCAGTCTGGGATCTCTCGTCCTCCTCTTCAGTCGTCGTCTGCATCTTCTGGGGACCCTCTCTTTCTTGGGTGGAGGGAGGGAATGCTAAGCGCTAGTTCCCTCCTTTTCCACTTGACTCTTTTCTCGACTCCAACTATAAGAGCCTGGAGAGCGAGTTCTAGAATGTTTGAAGTGCACAAGGAAGCCCCCGCCATCCTCTCCGAGCTCACAGCCCCGGGTGAGGCACAGGACAGGTCCCGGCCTTCCTATCTTGGGGTGTAGTCAGAGGGGCAACGCAGGGGTGGCGTGGGACTCGGCCCCTTAGAGTCAACTAGCTCGTTAAACAGTTGAGGAAACTGGGGCACAGGGACATTGAGTGCCATGCCTAAGATATCTTAGGTGGGATTTGAACCCAGGTGCTTCCCACCATACCAGACTGCTTCCCTTAATGACTGGCTGACGACTACATTCCGGGTCAGTTTCCTTAAGTGTAAAACCAGGGAAATAACACCTGTAGCGCCCGCCTCGTGTCTGGATGAAATCTCGTGGGTAAAGCCTTTGAGCGCAATGCAAACACCACTTATTAAATGTGTCTTGGAAGAAAAGGAGGCGGGCAGAGGAGATGGGAGTGCCCAGAATCCACGCCTGTCCCTTCTCCTCGGGAGTGCAGAGTGGTAAGAGGCCACCCAGCCAGAATCGAACAGCGGCCGGCTCCCCGAAACAGCCCACTCATCACCGGACTGACCCACTCCCGTGCGCACATGCGCTTGTTGTGGACAACCCCACCCCACGCCCCGCAGGGCCAAAGGGCTGGCTTTCCTTCTTCAGTGTGCCAAAGTGCCCGGGCCGGTGGGCAGCGCCAAGCCCCGAGACCAACTATCTCTTCTTGGAGAGGAGCCAGCAGTGGCGGCTCCTGGTGAAGTTACGGTCAGAGGTGTACAAGCTCCAGCCCCGGGCACTGATGTTCACACACACGCAAGCACACACGCACCCACCCACGCATTCAGGAGCCTTCCTGCAGGTGACAAGAAAACTGTCTGAGATCCAGGGAAAGAAAGGAGCTCGAGACATAGAGTTTAAAGTCAAGGACTTCGGGTTTTCAGTCCCCGTCTCCTTCCATCGGACAGCCTCCCTTCCCCTGCTTCACCAGATAGAAACCGGACCCTAGAACCCGCCCAAACAGGTGCGAGACGGGTCACTACCTTCCAGTACCCCAAGGCAGCCTACCCCCCAGTTCTGGTCAGTCTCCAGAGCTCCCAGCAGGAACCCCGTTGACGCCCCGGTCATCGGGCGGAGTTGGGCTCGAGACTCCCCCCGGGGCGCAACACTGAATCCCCCTCTCACCCGCTCCCCCTAACTTCCCTCCCAGGCCCCCTTCCCAGGCCCTGGGGACTGCAGCCTCGGCTTGTCATTGGTCGGGAGCGCCCGCGGGAGCCCCAGGCTCCGCCAGCCGGGGTGGGCGGGGGGATGACATCAGTGGGCCGCTTGGCTTATAAAGGCACTGAGGGGAGAAGCCGGGTTCAGAGCGCTCCCAGCCGGTGCAGCTGAGCAGCCGCAAACGAGCGCAAGTCCACTTGGCACCCCCGCGGCACTCCGACTCCACTGCAACGCGGCGCTGGGCAGCTCGGGCAGCGCTGCTGTCCGCCCGCTGCGCTGCGCTCAGCTGCGAGCGCCCGCCGCCAGCTCGGAGCCCGGCTAGCCTTCCTTCTCCGCAGCCTTTGCACCCCCGTACCCCTGCGCGGGCCCCAGAATCCCCCAGCACCATGCACGCCTCGCAACTGCTGGCCTGGACGCTGCTTCTGACGCTCCTCTCCCTTCGCCCCGAGGCCAAGCCAGCCGCGCCGCAGAAGGTGGGTGCCCTTCTCTCCCCCGGGGCAGAGGAGGTGGGGAGGGGGGCAGATTTGCCTGGGGAGAAGGAGAGTCCATCCCGGGTCCCCGGGAAGTACTTAGACAGTCGGCCGGCCCCGCGGGATCCCCGGGGCCCAGGGGAGGTGGCTTGAAGTTCACAAGGAAGAAACCCCCTTTTTCCCTTTGCCGGGTGACAGAAGTAGGGACGGGCACCTGGCCAAGCTTAGGATGCGCCCAGGAGCGGGAGGCGCAGGCAGAGTGCCCAAGGGTACCCCGACCAGAGGGTCACTTGGAGGAAAAGAGGGCGGGGGCATTGGATGGCACAGCAGGTGAATGACCGTGCTCCCGGAGAGGGAGAAGAGTCGGGGCACAGGTCGGGGCGGAATCTGCGATCTTGCGGCGCAGGGGGTGGTGAGGGTGCTTTGGAAAGGGGGTCTACGTCTACCTCCCTCCTGCCCCCGACAGCCCCCGCGGACCCCGCCGGGAGAGGAGCTGGCGGGGCTCTTGGCTGCAGCCGGCGGGGACAAGAAGGGAGACAAGGCGCCAGGGGGCGGCGGCGGGGGCGGCGGCGGGGCCAATGCCAAGGGCTCCAACGCGCGGCTACTTCGCGACTTGCGAGTGGACACCCGCTCGAGGGCGGCTTGGGCGCGTCTTCTGCACGACTACCCCAACGCGCGCAAGTTCCGAGGCGTCAACAAGAAGGCCTTGTCCAAGGGTTGCTTCGGCCTCAAGCTGGACCGGATCGGTTCCATGAGCGGCCTGGGATGCTAAGGAGGCGACCCCTGGCGGCGGTGAGTTTCTCGGACCCCTCCTCCTCTGAGCCCTGGAGCAGGTGCCTGCGTGAGTCGCAGTGTCCAAGGTCTAGAAACTGTCAGAGAACTTCCCTGTCCAGCAGCCTTCCTGACCCCCATTTTATAGATCAGGAAACTGAGACCAGAGAGCGAACCAGGGTCACAAAGTGACAAGTGAAAGGGACAGAGCTGATTGGGAGTATGAAGATCCAGGTTCAGATCCCCTGACTGCCCTGTGTAACCTTGGGCACTTCATGCCTTCATGGGTCTCAGTTTCCCCATCTGCAAAACAGGGGTTGGGTCAGCTCTAAATCTAGGAACCCTAACTGCAGAGTCAGGATTTGAATTCTGGTCCTTCTATTCCAAATCCCAAACTCTTTTCTACTAGATGAATCATGAGTCAATGGTAAGAGAACTGGAGTACAGACCCTTGGGAGTGTGTCTCTTTCTCTCTTGCTGGGTCAGTAAGTTAGACCTGGAAGAGACCTCATAGATGGTGTGCTCCAGCCCCCTCATATTATAGATGAGGAAACTGAGGAACAGGGAGGGGAAGTGACTTGGCCAAGGTCACCCAGGTATTATTCATCAGAGGCAAGATTTGAACCCAGGACTTCTGACTTCCTTCCACTGCACCACACTAAGACCTTAAGCCACCTTGGAGATCATCTGGTCCAACTTCTCCCTTTTACAGATGAGGATACTGAGGCTCAGAGAAAAGGAAGAGAGTTGACTAAGGGTGCACAACTAATAAGGAGGAAAGTCAGATTCCAACCCCTGACTCAAAGATTCCATCCCTTCCTCCTCATTTTACCCTCTGGGGAAAAAGGACTAATCTTTTTTCCACATGATGGGCCTTCCAATACCTAAAGATAGCCACCTCTTCTGTAAAATGAGGCTAACAATCCCAAAGGCACAGCTGTACCATATTCCCATGATTCCCTACCACTCCATAATCCCTTAGCTGCAGGGGAGGGATCTCTATGCCATGGCTGTAGCCAGCTTTGGCAAAGAGCCAGCACATGGCTCAGGGAAGGCAGTTATAGCCTGGGCTTCATGCCCACAATCCTGAAAGGCAAGGGTCTCCTCTGATGGCACCAGGCAACAGAAGCCTGCATTTTCTCTGTTCGAGAGCAGACAAGGAGGTTATCCCTGTTGGGTGAGAGGTCAGAAAATGTATAAGGGAGGGACCGTTGAGGATACTACTTCAAAGCCAAAGATGAGTACATGGAGGAAGAAAAAACATGGATCTGTTGCAGCTGGAGTCCCGGGGGTAGGATGCCCATTAATTGTACCAGGATGGGGCGGGGACAGAGGAGGGGTGGAGAGAAAGTTTTCTTAAGTCCCACATTTATAAAGAAGATACTTCTTCACAAAAGCAGATAGGCACTCCATCCCTCCTGTTTTAACTGCAAAATAAACAATTAACTGTGAGTGTATATACATATGTATTCAACAATTCAAATAACCTGTATACAGAAAAATAGTCTGTCCCATGCAAGTCATGGCTCCTGAGAGCCCTGTGCAGAAGACACTGTGCCCAAGGGTGTGGAACCATGGCTTTGAACTGTTTGAATCTTCTACCAGAATTCACCCTAGGATGTTGGATTGAAAACAAACCAACCAACCTTAGCCTCTTTTTAAGCAGGAATAAAGACCCCTCTCCTAGGTCCTGATGCTAATGCATCCTACATACTTCTGATGAGGAATGCCTGGTTTCCCCATCCCAGCTTAAGGAGAAGTCAAATCAAGTAGATGAGCCGTCCCACCAGATGTAAACGTTACTTCCTTCCTTCACTGGTTGGACTGCATCCAAACCCATCAGTCTGGAAACACCTTCTCTCTACAGAGTGGCAGCTCAAGCTCCTCTGTAGCTTCCAGTATGGGAGAGCTACCTGGAACATGGAGTGAGACACCTCCCATCCCCTTCTACCTGCTCTAGAATTCAGCTGTTCCTCCCTTCTCCCAACTTCAGCAAAAATGCACAGACTTCTCCCTGACCTGGTAGGGATCTCCCAGAAATGATGGGGAGACAACTGCTTTCTCCTCTTTATTCTCTGCTACTCTCTTCCTTTCACAAATGGGAAAATGGAAATAAATAACTGGCTCCCCAGTATTCAGGTGGCACCTCACACCCAGTCTGACATACTAAAGGTGCTTCATGCTAATTGACTGCCCCAAACATCTGAATCCACTCATTCTACCTTCCCAGGCTTTGTAATAGAGGAGTGTAGCAGTCTGGGGTCTTTGGAGAAACCAGCTCATCTAATATCTGGGCC
The DNA here is from genome assembly GCA_023548195.1 of Bettongia penicillata ogilbyi. NCBI lineage: Eukaryota > Metazoa > Chordata > Mammalia > Diprotodontia > Potoroidae > Bettongia > Bettongia penicillata. The sequence goes on along the minus strand of JAJHZJ010000134.1, from coordinate 16,217,133 downwards.
TTCTCATCCTCCTAATTCTTTGATCTGGCTCTTTGCCTCCATTGCAGCAAACCTAGCAATATGTGCTGGGTGCCTGCATGGAGAGAACAAATTCCCAGTCCCTTTGACCTCTCTAAGCCTTTATTTCTTCATCTGCAAAATGGGAATGATCCTTTGTAGTTCCAAGTCTGTGATTCACATGGTGCTATTATAAAGGAAAAGCCATGTCTGTCTGAAAGTGCTCAGAGAACTGTGAGCAGTGATGGTCACCTATGTCTCTGTGCATTTCAAGACAATCAATGCAGCTCTTGGCCTGTCTACCTGTCACTCATATCATATGATCTGCCCACCTCCTTTTCTGATCACTTCTGGACTGATAATCCTGAGTGAAGCCGAATGGTACAGGTGGAAAGAGCACAGAACCACAGGATCTGGATTCAAATCCCAGTGCTCATGCTTATTGTGTGTGTGACCTTGGGCAAGTCACTTAAACTCTGTGGGCCTCAGTTTCCTCATCTGTATAATGAGGAGTTTGGACTAGACAGCCTCTAAGGTCCCTTTCATGAGGGACCTTAGATCCTATCCCTCTTTGCAAGCCCAGATCTTCACTGGAAAAAAAAATTTAAAGGCAAAACAGTCCTTGACCTCAAGGAACTAACATTTTATCTGTTTTTATGAGAACTGCCTAGGTTACCAGTGAGCCACTGTGGCTGGAAGATTTGGGGGTCCTATATCTGACCATTCCTAGCTGTGTGACTGCTTAACCTCTCTGAGCCCCCAGGATACTCTCAGATTAATGACTGAAGCGGCAAATGGGGTGAGGTCTGCCTTGGTTGAAAGAACTCGCCATCTGGGTAGAGTCTCAGACTCTCTGCCTGATCACCCAGAGATGATGAGAGGCCTGGCTCTGCCAGAGGTTCTGCCCCTCCATATGCTCCCACTTCTGCTTTCCCCAGCTTTGAGAGTGGTTGTGGGAGAACTCTTGTCTGTTTTACAGATCACAGGATGAAAATATCATCCATTTGGAAATGGATGGAACCTGTAAGGTCATCTAATCTATCCCATCATTTTGTACATGAAGAAACTGAGGTTCAAAAAAAGTTAAATGACTTGCCTAGGGTCATGCAACTGGGGAGTGAGGGAACTGGTACCTGAAACTTCCATTGCAGTGAGATGTAAACCCAGCAAAGCTTTCTTTCCCTCACTTGTTTGCAGCATCTAAGGGTTCAGACCAACATGTTCAGGAATCCCAGAACCTTCCATCAGCAGGGACCAGAGTATGATCAGTCTTAGTCATAGGAGAGGCCCTGGATCCTGGACAGAGTTCAGGATTTCCTACCCACTAGGTAACCTTGAGTGACCTTGGGCACATGCCTTGGCTTCATCATCTACAAAGAAGGGACATTGTGAGAAAAGCATTTTGTAAACTTTAATGACACCATGGAAAAAGAAGTGGAATTAGAATCAAAGGGTCTGGGTTCAAATTCTACCTCTGGTACTTACAAACTGTGTGATCTTGGGAAGTCACTTAACCTCAGTTTCCTCCTCTGTAAAATGAGGAGGATGAGCTAAGTGTCCTGAGTGGGCCCTTTCATCTCCAGAGCTGCCTCCCTTTCTTCAGTTTGTTAGATGAAAAGATCTTTTGTAGTTCTAAGTCTGTGACTCACATGGTGTGACACAGGGGTAGGGATGTGGCCTTCTAAGTCCTCAAGTGCAACCTTTAGACTGAGTATGAGTATTACAGAGCAAATTCTTTTATTAAAGGAATCTGTTCTGTGAAGTTTGGATTCAGCCGAAGGACTGCAGTTGAGGACCTCGAGGTGGTCCCCGTGGATTAGCTGAGAAGGCTCTGGATGGATTTCTCTGTACTTTTCTCCAAGACACCCTCCTGTGGTTACTATGCATTACTTTATGTTGTATTCACTTACCTTCATATATCTGCTTATGGAAGAGAAGTTTTGTGAGGACAGGGGCTTTTTTTGTCTCTGTATGGGCTCGGCACCAGAGGGGCTATAATCAACGATTATTGAATTGAATGGAATTTGTGTGTTTCAGGACCAGGCAGCCAGTGACACAGCTTGCTGAAAGCATCCTTGGTCACCCGCCTGGAAACATCTGGAAACACCTCCAACAGTTGTGGATTTGACATTTCTTTGGGGTTTTGTTTCTGGTATGGGGAGACACCACCAGCTGTTTGGTTATTGATTGGGGAGGGGTATTCTTATTGTCATTGGGTTGTTGTCGCTATTCTCAAAATTAAAAATAAAAGTTATATATTATATATTATATATATTATATACATGAAACACCCCCTACCCTGACCCCCACTTTACGGAGACACGAAGACAAGAAAGAGTTTTTCCGAGACTGACGAGGCCATCAATATATCAGACCTTGCTGTTTGTAAATTCATGTCATGCATAAATGTATTTATGTTGTAAAGCTATTTATATTGTTTATAAAGAGATATTTATAAAAATTTTATTTATGTAACTAAATGAAGGGAGTCCATCATTGTATTGTAATGTACTTGTCCTCTATAGTTGGAAAATGTAAAAACCATCCCGTGAATATCTGGACAGCTGTCTTTATTTATTCAACCTATATGTTTCTTTTGGAAGGACAGAATGGTTCATGGGTTCTTGATTTTAAAAGTTTTATCAATGTCCTTATTTTTTTAATGTCTCCATCATTTTCTGCTAGACTGTGGTATGGTACAAAGAGGGCTAGATTTGATGACCTCCCCAGGTCATCCAAATCCCAGCTCTTCTGTCTTACCTATATGACCTTAGGTAAGTCCTTGAATCTCTATGGGCCTCAGTTTCCCTCATCTGTAAAATGACGGGGAAAGGGTTGAACTAGATCACCTCTAAGGTAGAATGTAAACTCCTTGAGTGCAGGAGCTATTTGTTGTTTTTGTATCTCCTGCACCTAGCTCAATGCCTGGCACATAATAGGAACTTAATAAATGCTTATTGAATGAATATGTTCCCTCCTTTCTTGTCCTCTAACCACCATAGAACCCTCATTTGACAAAAAGAAAAACAGCCAACTCAGCAACAGCATTTCTCCCTGCTTTCTGTGCTCTGCACTGGTTCTTGCCCACTGATCACCCAACTCTCACCTTCCTTAAAGAGAAAGAGAAAGAATAGTTTCCCTTCTGTCCTCTGGAGCTAATGTTGTTCATGACATTTAAGCTGAATTCAGCCACCTTTTGGTGGTTCATTTCCATTATTGTAGTCTTGTAAATGATTTTCCAGGTTCTATTTTCTTCCCTCTGCATCAGTTCATACAAATCTTCCCATGTTTCTCTGAATTCTTGTCCTTTCTCAGAAGATGATAGTATTTCAGGATATTCACACTCTCCTATCTTTTCAGCTATTCCCTAGTTATTTAGCATCTGGCTTATTTCCACTTTTTTGCTATTTCAAAAAAGTGCCACTGTAATTACTTTGATCTGTATTCGACTCATTTTTTTCCTAAGAAAGAATCATGTTGGATGGTAATAAGAGGGTAATGGGATAGGGTCTCAGTTACCTACACGGTATTCGATGAATGAATTTCAAAGTGGTAACTTCAGTCTCTCCAAATTGCAAATTTCCCTCCCCTTAATGATCGGTGAGGTTCCAAGTTCTTAGTGACCAACAGAGGGAAAAAAGCTAGTAAAAAAAAGCTCCATAAGCTAGTTTATGACTTGTGACTTTCCTGCAGATAGTTGAATAGACTTGGCCTTCCATAGAAAAGCAGCTGGGAAAGAATCTACCTGTCCAGAGGCCTTGTCCATGGTTCTGCTTACCAGACATAAATCTCTCTCTGGCACCAGAGAGGAAAATATAGTTGTTTTGTAATAATGCACGCTAAAGCATTTTAGCATCCATTCATATGCATTCCTGACATAGCCCTGGGCCCTCTTCCTTTCTCTTTGCTCTCATAAACCTCAGTTGACTTAATTGTTGTCTCTATGGTGGTGATTCCACATTTCTCATCCACCTTTCTTCTGAGCGCAAGTCTCCTGTCACCAGCTGCCTATTGGACTGGATGATCTCAAAATCATTATGTCCAAAACAGAATTCATGACCTTTCCCCCTAAAGTCTATGTCTCTCAATCTTCCCCTCTGACTTATTTGCCTTTTTCTGTTGAGGGTCACACTATCTTTCCAGTCACTGAAGTTCAAAACCTGAGTCTTCAAAAACGTGATTCTTCTCTAACACCCCCTATAGCCAACCAATCCCTTGCCATTTCTACTTCCACACTATCTCTCAAACTCATCCTCTTCCCTCCACTCACATACACCACCACCATTCCTTCATGACCTCCCGCCTGGACCATTACTGGAACCTCTTCATGGGCTCCCTGCCTCTAGCTTTTCCCTTTTCCAATCCAGGCTCTACACCGGAGCTACCAAATCAATTTTCTTCAAACATAAGTCTGATCATGTAACTCTCCTGATCAAGACATTTCAAAGGCTCCCTCCTGCCTCTAGGATAAAATTCAAGTTCTTCTGATTGGCATTGAAAACCCTTCAGTCTGGTTCTAACCTCATTTCCCAGACTCGGTTTCACATTACCCACTTTCTAGATTCATGCTCCCAATACGAGATATTCCATTCTCTTCCTTCATGCCTGGAATGGTTTCCTCCTCACATCTGCTCCTTTCAAACCTGGGCTCATGATACTTCTACTGATGCTTATATGCCCTTCTTACTACCCCCCAAATATTCTCCATCAAGTAGTTATACCATATACATTTTGTATACACATGTAAATGTGTAAGTTATATGTTTACATATGTACACATAAATATGCACATATAATTATAGTATACACACATTAGTTGTGTATATACTTTTGTCACTAGAATATAAGCTCCCTGAGAGCAGGGACAATTTCATTTCTGTCTTTGATCTTCAGCATCTAGCCCTGTGTCTGGAACATATACTCAATCAATGCATGGTGAAATATAAGAATGAAAAAAGATTTTTTAAGCAGTACCAGCTAGGTTCAAAGCACTAGGGATACAAAAGTGAGACTGTCCCTGCTCCCCAGAAGGTCACTTTCTAATAGAGAAGACAACACATTTCAACGATTCCATCTGCAAGATGGAAAGTGCAAAAGAAAGTTGATGTTAATATAGACTCTGTCATGTCATTCAGGTCATATTCATTTCTGGTGGATTTGACAAAGCCAAATGAATCGATTTAGTTCACATTTGAGTGGATGGATGGATGAAGAAGCATTTGACATTGCTACCTCCCTGGGCCAGGTCCCTATCACCTCCTGCATAGACTGGCCTTGGGGTCCTGCTTGGTCTCCCTGTCCCAGTCTCTCCCCACTCAGTCCTATCCTCCACTGGGCTCCCAAATTGAATCTAGAGCACAGGTCTTTCCCTATTCAATAAACTCCAGAGGCTCCCTAGCTCCTCCCGGATCACATATGAAATCCTCTGTTGGGTTTTTAAAGTTGCTCATGACTTGACTCCCTCTTCCATTTTCAGTCTTCTTCCTCCTTCTCCTCCTGTAGGTCCTATGATCCAGGGACCCTCACCTCCAACGTGTTTCTCCAACAAGTCACTTCACATCCCAAGCTTCTCTGGCTCCTCTCTGCCATGCCTGGACTTCTCTTCCTCCTTGTCTCTGCTTCCTGCCTTCTCTGGCTTCCTTCAAGTCCCAGCTAAACCACTTCCACAGGAAACTTTTCCCACTCTCAGGTCCCCTTAAGGCCTGAGCCTTCCTGCTGCTTCTCAGCTCCAGTGAATATGGTTTGCGTGCCTGTTGTCTCCTCAATAGACTGCAAGCCCCTCTAGGGCAGGGATTGTCTTTTTTTTTAGGATAGTGCCTAGCATGTGGTTGGTGCTTAATTGATGCTTAAGCACTGCCAATGTACCAGCTCTATGCTAAGGACTGAAGGCATAGCAATGAAAGTCAAGCACTTAAAAGTTTTGCAAAGCATTTTATAGCCTCTGAGGCTGAGATGAAACAGAGTATGGATTAATTCTCTGCTGCCGGTGCTAATTTTAGCTTAACAATGAACATCAAGAAAACACAGGTGCTCCACTAGCCACCACCACACCATCCATACTTGAAGCCATCGGTTACAGCAAATGGAGAAGTTTTGAACGCTGTGGATAAGTTTACTTACCTTGGCGGTGTACTTTCTAGGAATGTTCACACTGATAGTCAGGTTGATGCACGCATTGCCAGAGCTAGCTCAGTGTTTGGGAGGCTCTGAGGAAAAGTGTGGTTCAGCAGAGTGATCAGACTGTCTGCCGAACTGAAGGTCTGCAGCACCATTGTGCTGCTAGCACTTATTAGGTGATTTTATTTCTTTCTACTCTTCCTTAATAGTATTTTTTCCAATTGCATGTAAAGGTAGTTTTTAACATTCATTTTGTAAAATTTTGCATTCTAAACTTTTCTCCCTTCCTCCCTCCGCAATACAGCATGCAGTGTGATATGTTATACATGTTTAATCACATTAAACATATTTTTGTAGTAGTTATGTTGTAAAAGAAGAATCAGAACAAAAGAGAAAAACTATGAGGAAGAAAAAGAACAAAAAAAAGTGAAAATAGTACATTTTGATGTACATTCAGACTCCATGATTCTTTCTTTGGATATAGTTACATTTTTTATCATGAGTCTCTTTTTTATAATTAATGAATTTATTTTTAGTTTTTAACATTCATTTCCATCAGATTTTTGAGTTTTGGATTTTCTCCCTCACTCTTTCCTTCCCCCTCCCCAAGATGGCATGCAATGTGATATAGGCTCTACTTCTACATTCATAGTAAACATATTTTCACATTAGTCATGATGTAAAGAAGAGTTAGAACTAATGGGAGGAACCAAGAGAAAGAAGAAACAGAACAAAAACAAAAAAGAAAGCAGATAGTCTGCTTCTATCTTCATTCAGACTCCAAAGTTCTTTCTCTGGATGTAATTAGCATTTTTTATCTTGAGTCTTTTGGATGCATTTCTAAGAAGAGCTAAGTCTATCAAGATCAGTCATTATACAGCGTGGCTGTTACTGTGTACAATGTTCTCCTGGTTCTGCTCATTTTACTCAGCATCAGTTCGTATAAGTCTTTCCAGATTTTTCTGAAGTCTGCTTGCTCATCATTTCTCATAGCACAATAGTATTCCATTTACCACAACTTGTTCAGCCATTTCCCAGTTGATGGGCATTCCCTCAATTTCCAGTTCTTTACCACCACAAAAAGAGCTGCTGTAAATATTTGTGGGTCTGATTTCATTATTTTATGCCCATGAAACCTGGACAGCCTACCAGCACCATGCCAGGAAACTGAATCACTTCCATTTGAGTTGTCTTGGGAAGATTCTGAAGATCATCTGGCAGGATAAGGTATCAGACACTGAGGTCCTTACTCAACTAAACTGCCAAACATTCAAACTGTTACAGAGAGCACAACTCTAATGGGCTGGCTACATTGTTCCAATGTAATGCCTACGCTTGCCAAAAAGACTATTTTATGGAGAACTCACACAGGGCAGGCAATCACATCATGGTCAGAAAAAGTGATATAAGGTCTCTCTCAAGAACTTTGGAATTGATTGTGTGACATGGGAGACACTGGCACAGGACTGCTCAGCATGGCATGCCCACATCAGAGAAGGTGCTATGCTCTATGAGCAAAACAGAACTGAAATAGTTCAAAGGAAACTCAGGATTTAGAGACTCCACCCCAAATGTTCACACAGACTATTTGTGCCTGACCTGTGGTAGACCTCTGCGAGCTCATATTGGTATGATTGGTGTCAGTTAGACACACTGTAACTTGACTCTAACGTAGTAATGTCATTTTGGTCCTCTTCCAGAAGGGACAGCAGCTAACCAATCCCTTCTGTTCCTCATTACAGCCCTAGGAGAAAGGTGCTGTTCTTATCCCCATTTTACAGACCAATCCACAAACACTCCTTTCTAGACCCTACTCTCTGCACTCACTTCTGCTGGAAACTTGACTTCTGCCCCTGGGTCCCTCCTTGGTCCTGGACCAGGCTTCCAAACCCGGGGTGGGTATTCCCAATCTGTGGTCTCAGCCACTCCTATGCCAACCTGGACAGCTCCTGTTGGGTGTGGATGGTCTCTCTCTTTAGAAAGTAAGGGTCCATTTTCCTTATGTCTTTGTGTGCTCAGTCCTTAGCCAGTGGCTGGCATTTAACAGGCACTTAATAAATGATTAATTTATTTACAGCATTCTATGGTGAGTGGGAGAGGGAGAACATGAAACAGTCAGTATAAAGTGTATTCAAGCTAATTCTGGGGAGACACAACTAGAGGGGAGAAGGAGCCAGAAAATGGAAATGCCTCGGAATCACCCCTAGGCAGAACATGGTGCCTGAAAGTCATACATTTAGAGGTGGAAGAGACCTTAGAGCTTAGAGTCCAATCCCCTCATTTCACATATAAAGAAACAGAAAGGCGAAGAGACTTGCTTAGGGCAATATAGTAGTAGCCCTGGAGTCAGGAAGATCCGAGTTCAAATCTTGTCTCAGGCACTTACTAGTTGTGTAACCCTATTGGCCTCTGTTTTCTTGTCTGTCAAATAAAAGAACTGGATACTCCATGGCCTCTAAGGCCCCTTCCACCTTTAAGTCTATGATACTCTAATCATACAGAGGCGGTACTCAGGAATCCACACAAGAAACAAGCCCACATTCAGAGAGGGCCTTATGGGTCACCTAAGCTGCCCTACCTTCAAGTTTTCTCTTGCTTATGCCTGCTTGGGGATGAACTTGCCTAAGGAGAGGGCATTGGACCCCTGAGGCAGAAAGAGGCACAGCTGATCAGGGGTGACCAGGATATGAATTTGTTTTGCTTTTCTGTGTTTCTGTAGGGAAAGGAGGAGGAAGAGAAGAGTTAGGTAAAGTTTCTTTTTAAGTTTTACATTTCTCTTGAAGCTTTTTGTTTTTATATTTCCGTAATTTGTCCCTCTTGTTCCCACCCAGGGAATCACTCCTTTTAACAAAAAAAGTTAGAAAAAAAAAGATAAATCAGTCCAGCAAAGATAATGAACACATTAAATGAGTCTGCCGGTCCGAATGATCGATACATCTGATCAATCAATCAGCAGTCAGCCACTATGGGCCAGCGCTGGAGATTCAAATACAAAGAAGGACCCAGTCTGGGACTTTCATTCTGACTAGGGAGACAAGTACTCAACATACAAAAATTCCTATAAAGAGAATTAACATGTTAGTTAAATACAATGTCTCATACTGGTCCTCAGTTTCCTCATCCGTAAAAAGAGGAGGTTGGGCTCAATGACCCCTGAGGTCCCTCCCAGATCTAGGGCTTTGATCCTAAGATCTTATCTCACAGTCTCCCTCTCCAATAAAGGGAGAGAACTATACTATGTCATTTCTTCACGGACAAGGTTGGTCATTTTTAAAGAGAATTACTACTAGTAATAACTCATTCTATTGACCTTAAGGGTTCACAATAATCTGTGAAGCAGGTAGTGAAAGAGTTCTTATTTCCATTCTGCAGATGAAAAAGCTGAGGTTCCAGGGGAAACGTGAATTGCCCAAAGTCACACTGCTCACAAGTTTCAGTCCCAGAACTCAAATCCTGACTCAAGGTCTAATGCTTGTTCCACAACATCACTCTCCCCGCTGGACTTGGCAGGGCTAAAGGCAGGAGAAAACGAGGAACTGTAAAATTCCCTAATTACAATGAGAGAACCCCTAAATGTGGCCATAGCAAAGACCCATGACCGCAAAAATAGTTAGGGCTTTCTAAGATTCCAGCCTCCCTGCACAAGAGAGTGAGCAGACCCTAAGGATGAGCCAGGGGGAGGGAACCTCTTTGGGTCAGATTCCCATGGGGTAAGGGCTCAGCAGGAGCCTGGCTGCTGGATGCCAGAGGCCAGGGTGTGGTGAACCCAGAGGAATTAGGAGAGCAGAGGGAAGCTGCAAGCAGCCCCGAGCAGGGACCAGGGGCAGTGGTTTCTCCAAAAGCAGAGGACAAGAACTTAATAGGGAAAGGGATTGGATCCCATCCATGGTTCCCCACTCCCTAAACCACAGCATGTTTCCTGCTGCCCACAGGATCCTTTTCTTGGCACAGGCAGACCATGCAGACCACAAGCCATGTCCAAAGAGATGGCAAGGCTAGAGGGTTTCCAAAGAGATTCTGTCCAAGGAAAGGGAGTGTATGGAACCTCCCCTCCTCTCCTTATGTTCCGCTGCTCCCTGCCCCCCCTTCCCACCCACTGTGGGGAAATGCAAAGGAAGCTATTCTGTGAATCCTTTCTTGGGGGTCTGTCCTGCTCCAGAGAGTGCATTTAGCATAGCATCATCACCTTTGACCATTCAATAAATCTCAGGGGCTTCTGATTGCCTTGAGGTTCAAAGACAATCTTTTCAAACCCTTCATAATCTGTCTCCCCTGCCCCCACAGACTCTATGTCCCAGTAACATTGTCCTTTTAGCAGCTCCTCAAACAAGACATGCCATCTTGAAGCCCCAGGCATCTTCACCGGATGTACCCCACCCCCTTCCTGGAAGTTACTCCCTCCTCATCCTCACCATCTGATTTCCCTGGTTTCAGTCAAATTTACACCTTCTGCAAGAAGCCTTTCTTGATCCCTGTGAAAGCTGGAGTCTTCCCTCTGCTTCTTAACTCCCAGTTATCCTGCATAGAGTTTGTTGGGTTCATTTTCTGCCTTTCTTTATGTCTCTGGGGCTTATCACAATGCCTGGCCCATAGTAGATGCTTGATAAATGCTATTTGACTGACTCCGTAAGGGGATTTCTTGGGTTTGTTTTGACCAGAGTGGCCTGTGATTTTTCAGTTTAGGGTGAGGAACTTCCTAGGTAGGAACTGATGATCATCTCTCCTGCAAACCAGGGTCTTCGAGAGTTGTAGGGTGGCACTGAGAAGTGAAGTGACTTGCCTAGGGTATGCAGCCCAGACAGAACTTAAATCCAGGTCTTCCTGACACCAGGGACAGCTCCCTCTCTTATGTCATGCTGTCTCCTCATAAATTCCTCTCTTCCTATCATCCATCCATTCTTCATCATTATCACTATCAAGAGAAGAGAACTATTAGAAAAGAAGCTGTTGAGAAGAATAGGATGAAAATTTCCCCAAATAACAAAAAATGAGAAATGGGCATTTTGGTAACATGGAAACATCTGCTCATAGTGCCAGACTGTGGTGGGACCAAGGAGAAGGATAGATTTGATGAATGCCCCCAGGGGTGCACTTGGCAGTGCTTTGTAAACCATAAAGCGCTATGGAAATGTTCATTATTATTTTTATCTTTGCTGCTAACGTCATTTCAAGATACTTGAAACGAAGATGTCGACAGGCTTGGACAACTCAAGGCAGAACGATTGACCAGAGATCTCAGAACTGGGATGTCTGCCTCTTAAGAAGCAGCTATCCACAACCAGAGGAATAAATGCTCCAAGTTACTGACAATAACAGGAATGTAAATTAAGGAAACTTACACCTGCCAGATTGGCAAAGCTGCCAAAAATGGAAAATAGCAACTGTTGTAGAGGATGTGGGACAACAGATACACTTAGAGCTCTGTTGGTGGAGCAGTGAATTGATTCAAATGTCATAGAAGGTAACTGAGGAAATCTACCCACAAATTCACTAACCTGCTATACCACCATTAGGCATATACCCCCAAAGAGATCAAAAACAAAGAGAAATGACCCATGTGTAAATATATATATATTTATATTTACAAATTTTAAATTATGTAATATAATATAGATACAGTACATATAATATGATTATCATAGAACTATATAACATGTGATTTAATTGCATTATAAATATAAAATTTATAATCATGTTTATGTAAATATATCTCTATATTTATAGTCACTCTGTTAGAGCAGAGAACTGGAAATTAAGAGGGTGACCATCAGTTGAGGTATAGCAGAATAAATGGGCTATAAGTAAAGAAATGGACAGAGCTCCTGACCTGAAGTCAAGAAGACCTGAGCTCAAATCCAGCATCAGACCGTGGGCAAGTCACTTCACCCTGTTTGCCTCATCTGTAAAATGACCTGGAGAAGGAAATGGCAAACCACTCCAGTACCTTTGTCAAGAAAACCCCAAATGTGGTCATGAAGAATAGGACATGACTGAAAAAAAACCGAACAAAAATAAGTGACAGGTTCAGACAAACCTGGAAAGATTTGTTCGAACTGATTTTGATTGAAGTGAGCAGAACCAGGAAAACTGTATGAAATGACTGTGCATTATGGAGAAGTCCTTCATATAGCCCAGTATTTACACATGGCTGGGATGACTTGGATCCTCACCCCAGCCCATCCTTGAGTGGATACAATAGATAGAGAAAGGAGATCTATTGTACAACACTGGATTTCTGAGTTGGGTGTTTGATACTCCCATGACGCAGTTGAAAGGTTGACATGGACACCAACTGGAAAAGGATTTTCACCCTTTAGAAAATTTAAAAGGAAATGAATGGGATGTTTGTGATGAATGTGTCTATTGATTTGGAATTTTACTAAACTTTTATCTAATCTAATGAAATTGTCCAACTGTGACCTTGATTTGGGGTCAGTGACTGAAACATTCAGGGTCTAGAAAGGAAGGGACATGGCCAGCAGGTTTGAGGTGAAACCATATGGCTGACACAGTGTGTTTGACTCATACATATAGATAACAAGCCTGAGAAATGGCTTGGAAGGGGAGGAGAACTGAGTAAATCAGAGCCACCTGTCTCAAGGCTTTGATTCTCAAGAAGACCCAGGCAACACTAGGATTAGATTTAAAATGGAATCCAAAGATGAGAGTATGAAGAAGACCTATCTCTTTGGGGTCTAGGGTTCAGGCTATCCTGGCACCCTTTGGGAAGAAAGAAACATCTGCACCCTTAAGTGCCCACTGTCAGATGCCCCTTGTATAATTAAGGACACAGGAAGTAGCCTCAGGACTAGTATTGGTTGTTTTGAAACCTGGAGACTGGCCTGGGTGTGGTGATGGAAGGAGTGTGCTTGTATTGAGTGCTTGAGTTGAAGCTAGCCTTTGTATGGATGGCCTGGGAGTTCATGAGTGGGATGGAGTGGGAGGAGGGATTCAATGGTTGTATAGGAAAAGTGAGTCAGTCTGTGTGCGGTAGGGAAAGAGTGTTGATCCCCGAGATTTGGAAAGGGTTCGCTCACTCCACTTTCTTGTGCCAGATGTAGGGCTACATGGTGAAAGGAGTGCAGATATAAGAAAGAAAGTGGGGAGCGGGAGAGTGAGAGTAGGCAGAGTGCTGGGGTGAATGCCCAGACACTGACCCCAGGTGGTGCCCTGAGCCCTGCTCTGACATGGTGGGTTCCATGAGCCCATAAACTGAATGATCTTTAGGCAGTAGATCTATGACCCATCCCCCAAATTGCCCCCTTCCCCTGCTCCTCCTGCTGACTCACTCAGAAGAGTGTCCCTGGCATCCTTTTTCATTCAAGGTTACATGTTCAAAACCCAGGGGCTTTCTATGACTCTTCCCTCTTCTCCACTTCTCCTATCCAACAATTCCTATCAGATCCACCTTTGGAACAGTTCACAAATGCCTGATTGCATTAACAGAGAAGTCCAGGATGAGAGAGACGCCAGTCAAAACTATGTTTGACTCTTGGTACCACCCTGTAGGCAAGGTTTGAGGACAGGAGACTTCTATGAATAGAAATTATAGGGACTGAGAATTTCATCCTGGAGAAGAGAGAGTGGGAGGTGGGGTGGGGTGGGGATGAAATCTTCAGAGGAAAGTTGAGATAACTTGTTGAGAATGTTGTAGGGGGACTTTCAGGAAGGTACAGGCTGCATTGAATGACCTCTTCCAACTAAGATTCTGGGGTTCTAGAATTCCTTTCCATCCTTTAAAATCTTCAAATTCTCCAGCCTCCATGAATTCATTCCAATAGATGGCAAGCTCCTTGATAACAAGACGTTTTTAATTTTTACTTTCGTATCCCCAGTGTTTAACAAAGTGCTTTGCACATAGTAGGTTTTGTCCATTGTATGGATGGGTGGATAAGTAGATGGACAGATGGACGGATGAACAGATGAGTGGACAGATGGATGAATGGGTGGATGGATGGATGGATGAATGGATGGATGGACTGAAAGATGGATGGATGGATGGATGGATGGATGGATGGATGGATGGATGGATGAATGGATATTTTCCTCATTCCTTGTCCATTGGGCATGACTTTCATCCTAAGCCCTCAACATAAAACTCTGTTTTGTCCTTTGATAATGCACTCACACAGCTGTGTAAGCAGCAGGTGGGGCTGGCCAGCAGGGTGAGTTGAGTGCCATCATCCCCTGGGCCCAGGACCTGTTTGAGGCGTGTCTGGACAGCTCACTCCCCTCACTTCACAAGACTGGAGTTTTCCCAGTGGCTCCCTCCCCCTCAGAGGGAGTCCCTGCCCAAACACCTTATTGTCTCTCGCAGCGTGGAAAGGCAGAGTGGAAAATTGTCTTTTCAAATGCCAGCACAGGAAGAGCACCTTTCTAAGAAAAGGAGACAGAAAAATGACTGTTCTTTGCTCAGTGTGCAGCCCAGAGTTTTCAAGATTTTAGTTCTAGAGGGATCTGGATTCTTTTCCAAGTCTAGAACAGTTCAGTACTGGTTAGAAATGACAGATATGAGGAATTCAGAGAAACATAAGAGAATTTCTATGAACTGATGCAAAGGGAAATAAGAGGGACCATGAGGACGATAGGCATGATGACTGCAATAACCTGGTGTTCCATTAAGTGTTTAACCTCTCCAGAAAAAAAATGTCCAAACTCACTTTTTGGTTCAATCTGAATATTTATATTTTCCCCATCATTTTCTTAAGTCTAAAAGAAATCAACACAATAATAAGCCACACCCTTGAGTTATAGCATTTGCCCATTTCCAAAGTATGAACAGGAGCAGCCAAGTGGTTCTGTGGATAGAGCACTGGGCCTGCAGCCAGGAAGACCCGAGTTCAAATTTGACCCAGACAATTACTTAACCTCCGTTTGCTTCAGTTTCCTCATCCATAAAATGAGAACTAACCATAATGCCTAATTCCCTCACTGTGGTGAGGAGGAAATGAGACAATGGTTGGAATAAGCATTTAGCACAGTAAGATCTGTATAAAGGAGAGTTGTTATTATGTAAGTGCCACCACTGAAAATTTCCCCATTGAGTCTCTTTAGTATATGAAACAGTACTTCCCACATCTTGCTAGAGAGGCAGGGGACTACAGGGGCAGAATGAGGCACACTTGATAAATGCAGCCAGTTGTTTTTGCTTCACTGACTTTGTTGTTATAAGGGACATTTCAATGTTGAAAAGGCAGAGGTATTTGTAGAAATTTAGTGTTAGAAATCCAGGAGGCATCAACTAATCTCAACAGATGTCCTTGCCTTCTACCTCCCTGAGACATTAAGACCATCTCTTATTTCCTCACTCATCTCCTCTTTTCTCTCCCCAAACTTCTCTCAATCAATCCATCACTCATCTGGCACTTAATACCAACAGTGACAACAATTATTAACGTTGAGGAATACAGTATGTGTCAGACAAGGTAGTGAGGTGGCTAGAATGGACAGAGGGCCAGGCCTGGAATCAGGAAGGACTGAGTTCGAATCTGGCCTCAAATACTTACTAGTTACTAGAGAGAGAGAGAGAGAGAGAGAGAGAGAGAGAGAGAGAGAGAGAGAGAGAGAGAGAGAGAGAGAGAGAGAGAGGCAGGCATGTACAAGCACCTGGGACAGGGCGGGAGCGGAGGGGAATCAGGGAAGGCCTCCTATAAGAGGCAGCATTTGAAATGCATCTTGAAGAAAACCAAGGATTCTAGGTGGCAGAGAAGACAGCACTTTTCAGGCATGCCAGACAACCAACCAGTTCAAAGGCTCAGAGGTGAGAGGTGGAGGTCGTGCTTAAGAAGCTCTTTGAAGACCTGTTTAACTGAACTATAGAGTGAGTGAAGAAAATAACACAAGACTGGAGAGACAGAAGGGGCCAAGTGGAGAAGGGCTTTTTCTGCCCTGCAGAGGAGCTCCATATTGATCCCAGAGGTCTTAGAAGCCATGGGAGTTTAAAAAGCCACAAACTTCTCTGGCCAAACATCTCTGCGGTGTCCTCCTGGTCAAGGCTGGCCATGCTACCTGAAGCCTCTCTCATCTCCCATCTCCCATCTCATTTCACGATGACCCAATAGGCAGAATAGAGAGGTGGCTGTCTCCCTGGAGACCGTATCCAGGAGGCAATAACAGAGCTCCTCTCCTCAGTCAAACTTCATGGCAATTAACAACCCTTCTGGTGATTCATTGATCCTTCCAGGAAGAATCTAAGGAGGATCACTCAAATTCCAGATGGCTTGGGCAAGAACTCCAACCCTCAGGGACACAGGTGGTGTTTTCATGATTGCTGCTGATCCAGGGCAATGTCAGGAGAGAAAAGCCGGTTTGGGGAGTGAGAGGCAGATGGAGCCTCTTTTAAGAGGTTTTGTATTTCTGGACCATTTCTGTAACACCTAACAAGGATTAACAAAAATGTATCAGCCTGAAGTCTTGAAAACCTAATTTTTAAAAAGGAGCTTTAAATTGAATAGGCAGGGTGAGGGGGAAAGTACCTCTGCTTATCCACCTCTAGGACAATGGCATCAGGTTCAAAAAAAATAGGGTCCATGGATGAGACAGGAGGATTTCTGCAGCCCCCATACTGACCTAGAAACCTAGAAGTTAACATTATCTATGTTTTATTGTATTTGCATTATTTTATTAAATATTTCAATCACATTTTTGGAAGTTGAGGGGATGCTCATCAATTGCGGAATGGTTGAACAAGTTGTAGTATATGATTATGTTGAAATATTATTTTGCTATGAGAAATGATGAATAAGATGGGTTCAAAAAAATTCTCACATGAACTGATGCAAAGTGAAGTGAACAGGACCAAGAAATCATTGGACACAGTAACAACACAAAAAAAAGCAATGTTTTAAGGATGATCAACTGCCAACGACATAGCAACTCTGATCAAGACAAGGAGTCAAGACAATTCCAAAGGACTCATGATGGAAAATGCCATTTAGCTCCAGAAAGAGAAATTATCGGTTCTGAGTGCAGATTAAAGCAGACATTGTTCACTTCCTTTATTTTTCTTGCTTTTTCTTGTTTGTGTGGTTGTTTTTGTTTGGGGCGAGGGGTCCTGCAGCATGGCTAATATGGAAACCTGTTTTGCATATATTTACATGTATAACTGATATATGGCTTGTCTTCTCAATGGATAGAGGAGGCACAAGAGGGAAGGAGAGAATTTGAAATAAATTTTTAAAAAAATGAATGTTAAAATAAATAATTTGAAACTATTTCCCAATGACATTTTAATCTGGTTCTGGCCACACTAGTGTTGCAAGTATCCATGTGGCTTTGGGGCTGTGTGTTTGACACTTCTCGCCTAGAACGTAGCTACAAGGTAGGAAGAAGAGTGGTACCCTTATCTAGAAATTCACAGGAGACAAAATTCAAGGAGGGAGCCAGCAATATACTCTGGGGACTCAATTCTGTTTATACAAAGCCCCAAGGATTGGGGACAATTAAGTGGAAGAAGAGGGCCTCAAGGAAGGGGGCAAATGGGTCCTAATGGGCATCATGGGTACAAGATGGAGATTGGAACATGGCAGGAGATGTAACAGGAGGTAGTGTTAGAGGTAACATTGTATATTTTTAAAAGTGCCTCTTCCTCTTTCACTGGAGATGGGGAATATGAATAGGGAATTTGTTTCATATGTTTTCATTCAAATAATCCATTAACAAACATATATTAACCGCCTACTATATACCCCAGGAACTCCTTCCCACCCACAATTCAGTGATGCCAGCTGGTCTCCTTGGGTTCCTCTACTAGCTCTGGCCATTTCCTGTCCCTCAGTCTATTCCTTCATCTCCTTTAAGACTTCACTCAAATCTCACTGACTAAAGGAGTCTTTCCTTTTTTCTGTGATCTCCTCCAGAGCCTCCCTCCTAGGCTCATAAAATATAGGTGTCTATCTCTAGAGCAGGTGAGGACCCCAGATGCCATCTGGTGCCAGCCCATTGTTTTACAGGTGAGGACACTTGGGCTACACTGATCTGATGGTGTCACTGCCCTGCTCAAAAGTCCTCCATGGCTCCCTATTGCCTCTAAAATAAATTACAGTCTTCTCTTCCTGGTGTTTAAGTTGTATTTCACATTATTCCCCTTCACATACTCTACATTCCATTCAAATAAAACTATTCTATGAAATTGAAATACCATCTCTCAACTATAATAATTTATGTAAGCTATAACATAATGTAATTATATAATGGTTTATATAAACTATTCCTTGTGTCTGGAATGACCTTCCTGTTCACCTCCGAGATGCCTTAGTCGATACTCAACTCACACACCATACTCTCTGAAGCCTTCTGGGATTTCCTCAGTTGTGGAATGCTTTCTCCCCTCTTGATTGATTTTATATTTTTGCTGCTATGGACACCTCTCCCAGCAGAATATGAATTCCTTGAAGTTAAGGGGCAGGAAGGAACCCCCGAGACACGCTAAACCAGCCCATCATTTTCTAGATGTTGAAAATGAGGCTCAGAGTTGGCTGTTGGGGAGCTTGGCCAAGGTCCCCCCAGCAGGAGGTGCCCAGGGTAGTGTTTGGACCAGAGCCCTTTCTCCATTCCAAGCAACTGGCCCAGCTCCTGGCTCCTAGGAATTGCTTAATAGACATTTACTCAATTAAACTGAACTAATTGAGAGGATTATGCAAAGTCCATTCCTTTTCATTAAAGAGACCCAAGGAATGATTCTGGACATTTCAGAAATCCCTCAAATCATTCTAGGACCTGAGATTTCATTGATGTTGGAAATTCCTGGGTGAGGAAATTCTCCGTTCCAATGCTAGTCAGCCCCTTCTCTGCAAGTGATAGCCTTCCAAAGGTGGTTGGATTAGGGGGACAGGAGAGGGTTGCCCAAGGTTCCACAGCCAGTTTGTATCAGGGGCAGGATTTGAATTCAGAGCAGATGTGCAGCCACTATTCCCAAACTTATTTGGCCTACTGCCCCCTTTAAAAAGAAAATTACTCAGCTCTGGAAACCTCCTTTCTTTAACCCTTTAATGGTGTTTTTTAAAAAAAATTGCACCATTTCAAAAAAATTTTTTTAAATGACACATCTTAAATTTAATAATTTATTGTAAATTTGTGGGATTTTTTCCTACATTGAAGTTTTGATTATGTAGTATTGCCTCATGTAATCATATATTATTGAATTGTAAACAAGTCATTACATACACATATTCCTGCTGATACATGCTGAACTTCCCAACAATGCATACCAGGACAGTCTGCCAACACCTACTTGTTAAGACCTGTCGTCAGTCTTGACCACTGATAGGTTACAATTTACATTTTGTGTATTTATTTGGAATATAATGTAATCACTATAACTTTAACCCTGTTGCACAATAAATGAAACATGTATGAATGATTTTTTCAAACTTCTCTTCTTTCCTTGTGCTTCCACAGCCCCCTTATTTTTATTCAACATTTCATAATTGCACCCAAAGCTACTACAGCTCCCCCTAGATCATTCCAGAGCCCCCAAAGGGGGTGGTATCGCCCACTTTGAAAACCTATGCTCTATGAATTACTGCCTCAATGAGTGTAAGCTGTAACTCTTGGGAGAGTCTTATCCTTTAAAAAGAAAGTTTTATTGACTTCTTTTGTCTTTGTTTCAGCACTTTCCCTCTACCCCCTTGCCTTTGAACCTTCCCTTGTGGCAAAGAAAAGCAACAAATCACTACAGGGACTGTGACTGCCAATGCATATAATCAATGGTGTGCTAGTAAATGTTTAACAACCAGTTCTGAGAGAAGAGTACCCACTACACACTTGTAAATTTAATCCCTATAAACATTTTCTCCATCACTCTCTTAAGTAAAAGTTATTAACAGAACTCTTAAGTCAAGCCTTGATTTGTAGTTTGTCAAGTTTCAAGGAGTAAGTATTCACTGAAAATTTAACAATTGAACTCTCCTGAGCCAGTCTGAGTTGGCTACATCACACACACACACACCCACCCCATTGGGATAATAGCTTGTCCTACCCTCCCTCTGCCAAAAGGAAGAAAGTATGCTTCCTTATCTTGAAGAGACCTTTCCAAATTAAACTTAATCTCCAGTGGTTTCCTCTTTCTCTACTGATCCACCAAGGGGATATCTGTTTTTGGCCGGTCTGTTAGCCCTAGGTTAATAAGTGAAGGTGTGAATCAACCAATCAATCAGTGTTTATTAAGCACAGACTATGTGCCAGGCACTGGGCTAAGCGCTTTATAAATAATATTTCACCTGATCTTCACAACAAACTTTTGAGGTAGGTGCTACTATGATCTCCACTTTACATTTCAGGAAACTGAGGAAGACCGGCCTTAAGTGACTTTCCAGGGTCATACAAGTTAGTAAATGCTTGAGCCAGGATTCAAACTCAGATCTTCCTGGGTGCTCTGTCCTCTGTGCCATCAGCTACCTCGAGCAAATCCTCTGTAAAATCTGAAGATTTTTCATCTTTTTGTGCCCTGGACCCCGTGGGAAGTCAGTCAGGGACTCCTCAGTATCATGATCTTAAATATATAAAATATAATCCATAGGATGCAAAGGAAACCACTTATATTGAAATACGGTTAGTAATATTTTTAAGCAGGTTCCCAGCCAACCTCTGAGCCACGATCTCCTCTGGGACTCAGTTTCCTCTTCTGTAAATTGAAGGAGCTGCACTGGAGCAGAAACTGTGGACCTTTTGAATGTCCAAGACCCCTTGGAAGGCTGGGGACCCCTTCTCAGAACAATATTCCTAAATGCACAAAACACACAATAGAAAATCAGTTAATGGAATATTTAAAATAGTTAAAAAGAATATTTTTTTTTAATTCACGGACCCCAGGTTAAGAACCTCTGCATAAGCTTAGAAGGGGTCTAGGGAACTCCCCACCCCCCCAACCTTCAGGAGCATGGCTTTGCTGCCCTCTGCTGGCCATGAGGAGTGGAGTGTCTAACCCCAGAGTGTGCCCCACGATGCCCACAGTACCAGCCAGGTGGACATTTCTAAGCACCTAGGGTGCTGCCCACACCGTTGGGTACTATTGTTTCTCCCCTCTGTCAGTCAAGCAACATTTATTAAGCGCCTACTGTACGCCAGACTCTGTGTTATCACCAGGGATACAAAGGAAAGCCAAAGAAAAGCCTTGCCCTGAGGGGAGACAACAAGCAGCTGTAGACAAAGCAAGTTCTACGCTGGGTCAGTAGGAGACCTTGAGCAGAGAGAAGGCCTGGAATTAATGGGCTGGAGAAGGCTTCCGGGAGAAGGTGAGGTTCCAGTCGTGACTCTCCCCTCCTCTCCTTTCCTCTCCTTTCCCTCTGCTCTCTTCTCTCTTTCTTGTCATCCTTGTTTTAGAAATCTAGGTGAGCACATACATAAGTCACTAAATCTCCAAAATATCAATATATATAAATTATAGATGTATATATGTATATGCATTTGTGTATATATATATGTGTGTATATATCTCTCTATATATCTATATCTATCTACCTACCTACCTACCTTCTTACCTGTCTATCTATCTACCTACCTATCTACCAATCTATCTATCTATCTATCTATCTATCTATCTATCTATCTATCTGTCGGTCTATGTGGAGAGAGAAGGCTGTTGTTCAATCGTTCCAGTCATGTCTGACTCTTCATGAACCCTCTGGAATTTTCTTGGCAAAGATACTGGAGTTACTCACCATTTCCTTCTCCTAATTATTTTGAAGATGGGAAATTGAGGCAAAGTGTTGAGTGCCTTGCCCAAGGTCACCCAGCTAGCAAGTGTCTGAAGTTGGATTTGAGCTCAGGGAGATGAATGAGCCTTCCTGACTCCACGCCTAGAGCTCTGTGCACTACAGCGCCCCTTTTGGCCCCAAGCGCACGTTAGCACAGTGCTTTGCTCATCTTAACATTATGCATGTCCTTTGGGGTGCTCTGCCCCTGTGATTGGCTGACCTTCACCGAGGGGACCACCTGACCCTCTCCTCTAGCCTTGGCCTCTGCTTGTCATTGGTTTTGTCTCAGGATGTACCTAATCAGACCTAGTGACTCACTTCACATCTTGTGCAACTGTCATCCGAATCTCTGGTCTTTCCTCCCTCCTCACCCACCCCCAACATCTACCCAAGTCCTTCAGGATTAGTGACTCTTCCTCTTTCTGGTGACCAGGACCCCTGTGGCAGTCCGGCAAAACCCAGGGGGCCCTTCTCATAAGACAGAACCTTGAGTGGTAGCCACAGTTAAAGAACAGGACATGCACAATGAGTGAGCAAAAGCAATGAAGTTGAAATCATTAGACGGGCAGGTGAATCAAGGATGGTGTCATGGAAGCCAAGAGAGGGGAAAGTGTCCAGGAAGGAGCTGTGGCCCTGGTATCAGTCCATGAGACCCAGCTCTTTCGGGGTTTGGGAAAAGAAGCTGTGGTGCACACTCATCGTAAGAGATGAATCATTTCTTGGCAACCAAGAGACCGAAAAAGAGAGAGAGAGAAGGAGGGAGGGAGAGACAGACAGAGACAGAAAGACAGAGAGAGAGAGACAGAAAGAGAGACACAGAGAGAGAGAGAGACAGAGAGAGAGAGAGAGAGAGAGAGAGAGAAGAGTGAAGACACTAGGGTAACAAACTTGACTGAAAGATATCAAAACTGACATTAGGAGATATTTGTTACACTGAGAGCCTATTGATGACAATTTCACATCAAGAGAAATTTTCTATGTAATTGACAGATTTTAAAATGAAACCAATATAATATGGAAGAGCTGTATCGGAGTCTGCACTGACCACGTTAGAAATGGATCAAGCCCATGAGTTCCCATGAAATATAGCCCCTGGTGTCATCTGGGCACATGACAGACAACAGACTTATTTGGAGAAATATGACCAGGAAGCTTCGTACAAGAGTGGTCAGCTTCGTGAAAAACAGCCCTGAGGGCTCTTTGAAAAACTGTGTGACTCTCCAGGGCAGAGCATCTTGTAAAAAGAAGTTGTTCTGAACCCGGGGCATTAGAGAAAGGTGAGCAGTTACCTGAGGGTGGTTTGCAGTAAGGGGCTATGGCTCAAGCTTTGAGCATCACCTAGTGGCCTGAAGAGAAATAGCATGCCATAGCTGTTGCTTTCAACCAAGCTGCCCTCTTAGGCACAGTGTCACCAAATGTGGTGCATGTTGGGGACAGTAGGAAAGGGGAGCATGTTGTTTGTATGTAACACTACTGTATGATGTACCACAGGCACTCGCACCTCTCTCTCTGTCTCTCCTCTCTCCCTCCCTCCTTTATCTCTATCTCTCTCCCCTTTCTCTTTCTTTCCCTTCTCCCTACAACGAAACAACATATGTAACTGTGTCATGAGTCACTGGATAGATAAAGTATATGATGTGTCCCTAGACATGCAGCAGATATACCTTGCAGGGACTATAAATTCTTCAGCTCAGGAGAGTTTTTGAATTGTTATGTAGCCACATTTCTCCTAACCTGAGTTGTGAATCTTATTTTACAAAAAGAAAAAAATAAACCCACAAATGTCTTACCTAATAGACTCGGACCAATATAATGGTTTGGTGATAGTTCTCATTTTTGTTCTTGAAAAGGAATGAAATGACATCACTATTTTGGAGTCAAGTTATAGTGTGTCTGACTGACCGGTCAGATCACCATGACCTCAGAATGCTCTACCACAGGTTGGGCACAAATAGTCCATTTGGGGTAAATTCTCTAAATTTGCACACCCTGCGTTTCCTTTGAGCTGTTTCAATTCTGTTTGGCTCGTAGAGCACGTTCTCCGATATGGGCTGGGTGGTCCCATACCAGTATCCCCCATGTTTCACAACTGATTCCAAAGTTCTTCAGACAGACTGAGAGTGTCCTTGTATCTCTTCTTCTGACCACCACATGAGCACTTGCCTTACGTGAGTTCTCTATAAAATAGTGTTTTAGGCAAGCATACACTTGGCATTTGAACAATGTGGCCTGCCCATTGGAGTTGCATTCTCTGCAACAGAGTTTGAAGGGTTGGCTATTTAGCCTGAGAAAGGACCTCAATGTCTGGTACTTCACCATGCCAGGTGATCTTCAGAATCTTCTTACAATTCAAATGGAAGCAGTTCAGTTTCCTGGCATGGTGCTGGTAGACTGACCAAGTTTCACATGCATACAGCAATGAGGTCAGCACAGTGGCTCTGCAGACCTTCAGTTTGGTAATCAGTCTAACCCCTCTTTTCTCCCACATTTTCCTTTGGAGGCTCCCAGATAATGAGCCAGCTCTAGCAATGTGTGTGTATCCTCCTAGAAAATATACTACCAAGGTAAGTAGACTTATCCACAGCATTCAAAACTTCTCCATTTGCTATAACTGATGGTCCCAATATGGATGGTGTGGAGCACTTGTGTTTTTTTTGGTGTTGATTAGACCAAAATTAATCCAAGCAGCCAAGAATCGATCCATACTCTGTTGCATCTCAGCTTCAAAGGCTGCACTGAGGGCACAATTATCTGAAAACAAAAAGTCACTCACCAACTCTCCCACCGCTTCAGTCTTGGCTTGTAACATAGTGTAATACATGGTTTAAGGACTGCAAAAAGCTTCTCTTATGTAACATCGAGGGTATGATCTCTCCCCAAATCACATTATTGAAGGGAATGACG
This sequence comes from Bettongia penicillata ogilbyi, assembly GCA_023548195.1. Classification (NCBI taxonomy): domain Eukaryota; kingdom Metazoa; phylum Chordata; class Mammalia; order Diprotodontia; family Potoroidae; genus Bettongia; species Bettongia penicillata. The sequence continues at coordinate 16,192,420 of JAJHZJ010000134.1, read as the reverse complement.
TTTCTGGTCCACAACATTTGGAGAAGACTGTTATGAAGGTATTGAAAGATGGTAACTTACATGGATGGGAGGAGATTGTCCAAAAGATTAAAAGCACAGATCAATCAATGAATCAAAAAGATATTATGTGCCTGTGCCTAAAGGGAGGTTTGTGGGAGGCAGTGATGGGGACACAGGACAAAAATGAAACAGTCCATGTCCTCAAATAACTTACTTTAATTAAATTACTTTAATTAAAGACTCATTAAATAAATGAGTGTTGCTTCAGCAGAGGGTGGTCCATTTAAGGAATCTCCAGTACCCATGATCCCCCTTTCACTATACATTCCTGACAGACCTTTCCAGCTGTCCTCAGGCTGAACTCAACCTACTCTCAGTCTTCCAACAGGCTGACCTCTCACTGGTGATTCCCTTGCTCTTTACCTCTGCTCTCATTTGAGGGGGCACATTCAATAGCTGGTTCTTCCACATTCCCCCTAGTTTGGTCTTCTACTCAATTGAAGGTACTTTTCTCCATCTTTAAACTTATCCAGAGCATTTTATTGAGGTTTCTCCTTTGCTCCCCTCTATATCCCTTGTCACCCCCAATATGATATTCTACTTATCTGTACATCTCTTCTATATGTTCCGCCCCCCCCCAAGTAGAGCATAAGCTCCTTGAGGCCAGAACGATCTGGGCATCCTCTCTGTATCCCCAGAATCAGCAGAACGTCTTAAATGGAGACGCTGCTTAATGTTTGTTAAATTGAGGTCACAGTGGAAGCTGAGAGAGGATAAGAATGCCAAAGGACAGAGTTCAAATCCTGACTCTGCCATTCCCCACCTGGGTCACCTTGGACAAATAAAGCAGTCCACATCTCTGGACCTCAGTGTCCCAAGGGGCTTGGGTCAGATGGGCTCAGAAATCCTTTACAGATCTGGATTTATGGTCCCTTCAATAATGCCAGGAGGGGGAATGTGGAGGGCACAGGACTGACTGCCATCTTCAATCTCACTTGGGCTAACCTAGAGCTTTCCAATTCTGACCTTATTGACTGATCAATCAACATCTGCATTTATTAGTCACCTAGTATGAGAGATGGATTGTATTGGGTGCTGGGGACAAAAACATGGAAGAGTCTTCCTCAACAAACTCACATTCTACTGGGGGGGAGGGGTGGCATAATACATTAGTTAAGTGTATATAAAATAATACATATAAAATACAAGGTGAATTTGGGGGAGGGCACTAGCAGATCTGGGGGTGTCAGGAGAGGACTCACAGAAGTGACATTTGAGAAAAGTCTTGGAGGAAACCATTTGTAAATGATAGAAGTGAGGAGGGATGGCATTTCAGGCATGGGGCACAGCCAATGCAAAGGCACAGAGATGAGAGATGAAGCAGTCTGTGCAAGAAAGCACAAGAAAGGCAGACTGCCTGGACTAGAGAATATGGCCAGGGGAATCATGTCTAACAAGACTGGAAAAGTAAACTGAGACCAGATTGTGAAGAAGTTTGAATGCCAAAAAGAGGAGTTTGCAACTGATAGTAGAAGCAATCCTCTAAGTATCTTTTAGGATATAACACTGAATATGAATCTAGTGTGTGACACAAATTATTTGATTTTTCTGAGTCTCAATTTCCTCACCTCTAAAATCTGGATATTGACACTACCCAGCTCTCTTGCTCTGAGGAAAGTGCTTTATAAATTGTCAAGGGTTGAATAGGGAGATCATTGGCAAGGGAGTGTGGTACAGTAGAAGGAGAATGGCTTTGGAGGTTTAGCAGCTGGGTTCAAATTCTGCCTCTATCACTTCCTACCTGTGTGATGTTGGGCAAGTCACAACCTCACTTACAAAATCTGCAAAATGAGGAGATTTTGATCAGATGGCCACTGAGGTCCTTTCCAGCTCTAAGTCTAGGATCTTTTAGGATAGGGAAAATAGAGTTGAGCTTAAAGGCAGGAAGATCTGGATTCGGATTTTACCTCTGGCACCCATTGTAACCTTGATCTTTTCTAAGTCTCAGTTTCCTCATCCGTAAGGTGATGGGTGTTGCATATGCACCAAAATATTCATAGTAGCACATTTACTATAGCAAAGAACTGGAATCTGAGGTACACACCTGTTGGGGTGTAAGTTCGGTTTTCACATGAACAGTCTCGGGTTAGGTAAAGGTGAGGGCTTCTAAACCACAGAGCTCTCACGAGGCCCCCCAGGGAGCAGCTGGGAATTGAGGAGTGAATCACAAGCTATCTTGTTTTTCCACCTCTTCTCCATGGAAATTTGCTGGGGAGAGCATCCCACCCTTGAGATTGGTCCATGGTCTGAGCACACCTATTGTTAATTGGCTAAGGGGCTGAGAGCACGGTGTCCACTAGCAAACTATGCAGCTGGGAGAGCTTAAATGGGGACCGGAAAGCCTAGGGATTGGGTTCCTCTCTCCTCCAGAAGGAGAGGGGGGCTCCACGGGGAGATCTCATCTTGCATGCTGACATGTAGCTAGGGTTCCTCTCTCCTCGAAGGAGGACGGGGCTCCATGGGGAAGATCTTGTCCTGCATGCTGACATGTAGCTAGGGCTCCTCTCTCCTCTGGAAGGAGAAGGGGGCTCCACGGAGAGAACTCGTCCTGCATGCTGACATGTAGCTGGTATCCAGAATAAAGCCTACACTTCTGTTTGACTCTGGAGGTCTCTTCTCTCATTACGTTCATCCAGCTGATCACCGAAGACCTGAGTTAGGTCAGACGACCCGGCAGCCCATGGCAGTTAGGCCAGACGCCCACTGATTGGAGAATAGATGAACAAATCATGACGTATGAATGGAATAGAATGTATTGTATGTACTCTAAGAAATCATACAAGGGATGGACTTAGAGACACTTGAGAAGATTTGTACGAACAGACATAGAGTGAATTAAGCAGGAGCAAAAGAACAATTTATACAATGATTATAGTAATGTAAAGGGAAAAAACTTTGAGAGTTAGAAAGCTTTAGCTTTGCAATGACTCTGGAAGGCTAATGGAAAAGCCCACCTCCCCCTGGGGTTAGAGGAGTAATGGACTGGTGAGATAGAATGACACACCCACTCTCAGATACGGCCAGTTTGGGGATTTGTTTGGCTTGAACTGTGTTTGTTTGTTATGAAGGACAGCTTTGGGGTGGGGGAAGAATTATGACTATGACGGGAAGGAGAAAGGGCATTAATAGTGAAAAACCACATCCTCATCACCCAAGAAAAAGAAAAGAAACAAAAGAAATGAAGCATTTAAAAAATATACAGTAGAGAGAGATAATAACAGTAATAGCCAACATGATACAACATTATTAGGTTTGCAAAGTAGTCTTGGAACTAAAATGGACATTATTTTTCCCTGGGCCCCTAGGCCGAGAGATCTCTGTTAGGTTACTGGGCAGAATAGCTTGCCTAGTAACAGTTTCCTTCTGTTGTTAAGCCCCTGTCAAAATGTTATTCCCCTTTGGTTTAATATCTGATGAATTGTTAACAGTCATCTATTGTTTAGTCCATTTGCATGGTAACCACCTGTGCCCCACCTAATGTTAGACCCCCATTACCAGGTAACCACCTTCTGCTGAGCACTCCCCCCTCTTCCTGACAACTATGACAGCCAGTCTGTGATTTGCTACCTCTCCTGGCACCTTCTCTCTGTTGGGGTCCTTTACCTAGCAGTACCCTGACAACCACCTTCTGTTTGGGGGTTCTTGCCTAGTAGTCAGCCCCCCCCCTTACTCTGTCAGAACCCTGTTTGTTGTGGGAACCTCAAGGCTGTACAGAGTAGCGCCAAAATGCTTAAAATGCACTCACCCACCTCAGTTCGGGGCTGTCTCCTCTGGGTCTCTACATGAGGCAGCCACCAGCCTGGCTAATAAATGACGCTCTCAAAATTCCTAATTGACATTTGTCTGTGACTTATTAATTCGGTCCATTTCAGGAACTACCATGCTAAAAATACTTTTTAAAAGTCAATCTGGACCAAATAGGGATTCATGATGTTACATTCAGACCTGTTCCTACTGTTCTTTGTATGAGAAAAATTTGGGGTTTGTTGATGCTTTGTCAAATCCAGAATAAGAAAGAAAAACAATTTAATGTTAAAAGAAACTAGACCCAATGGAACTTTGAGGTTCCCGTTAGTTCTAAATCTAGGATCTCATAACTACTAGAAAATCTCTTCATTGCTCTGAGACTGGGTCTTCCTCTATAAAATGAGATGATTGGAATGAAATCCCTTCCAGGCCTTTTCAAGGATTGTGTGATCTTTTCCCGAGCATCACTCTCCTCATCTGTAAAGTGAGAGGTTGGATCCAAAGGCCCCTTCGAAGTCCTCTAGAAAATGGTATTAACATTTGGTAGTACACCACGCCAAGGGTGGCTGTGAGGCTTTAATCACATCTATGAAGCTCTTAGCAAACCTTCAAGAGCTATTGAAATGCCAGTTGTGACAGGGAAGGTGATTATATATGCTCAGAGACAAAAGCATGAAATTATTTCAGCTGGGAGGTGCATAAAACAAGGGGCAGTTAGGTGGTGCGGTGGATAGAACACCAGTGCAGGAGTCAAGAGGACCTGAGTTCAAATCTCACCTCACACACTTGATACTCACTAGCTGTGTGACCTTGGGCAAGTCACTTAACCCCAACTGCCTCATCCTGGGCCATCTCCAGTCATCCTGATGAACATCTGGTCACTGGATTCAGATGGCTCTGGAGGAGAAGTGAGGTTGTTGACCTGCACAGCCCTCCCTCACTCAAAACAAAGTCAAATACAAGTCAGGTCAGTGTTTCTCTGATGGCATGGTCTTCTTTGGCAACGAAGGATGAACACACACACGCATAAAACAAACAGCCCGGCCTGACCACCAATTGCATTGCAACCCCCACCCCACCTCCGCACAGCTTGTTCCTGATCAGACCTCGTCAGCCTCCTAGCGACAGAGTAGGAACCCCCCCCACGTTTCCTTGAAGCTAGACATTCTGGGGGCCACGTTTTACATATCTGGTGGTGCCTCTGGTTCTCCCCCAAACTGTCCCCAGCTATCTTTGGCGTGTTTTTGGTATATACACTACCATGACCAGACCTCCTGTCAAGGAGGGAAATATTATAGCCCTGCAACCTGGATCAGAGATCATCAGTTCTTCCTTTTGTCTCTCCATCCCTAGCACTTGGCCCAGTGCCTGGCATATCAGTGCTTAGTAAATGTAGGAATGAATTATTTTTTTTAGCTCTGAATTGGACCATAAGGCCACTAAGGTCACTTCCAAATTTGATTTCACATTGTTTCTCTGAATGCTCTCTGTATTCCATCCCACATGGTCTTGCTATCACCCAAATGACATTCCATCCCTGTCCCCATGGGGCCTTTGGGTGGGCTGCCCTTTACACCTGAAATAGACTTCCTCCTCACTTGTGAAAGAAATTCTTAGTTACAGTCAAGGTTGAACTCTTCAGTTTCACCACCCTAACCCCTGCCAAAAACCAACCAAATAAACTTCGTATTTGTTTTAAGCAGTATTGTTTCATTGTTGAGTTTCTTCAGGAGAGTGACTTGGTCTTTTTGGATCCTTGTATTGTCATCCAGTAAATTAGCTACAGAGATAGCTCAAGTCAGTACAGGCAACACTGGATTTGGAGACATGGGATCAGACTCTGAAGCTCAGTTCTGCTTCTATGACAGTGGGCATATTTTTTTTTTGTACTGATTTATCTATTTATATGTTACATTGAATGTCGGCTTCCTGAAAGCAAGCTGCATTTTCATTTTCATCTTAGCACTTGGTGCTAAGACTAGTATATGCTTGTTGAACGTTTGTAGTGAACAAAGGAAAATAGTTAATAAAAACCAGCAGCAACCACATCTGTTATTGTACGCACCATTTTATGCCCCAGTTTCCCTTATGAGGGTGACATGTTTCATTGTTCGTTCTCTAGGACCATGATTGGTTATTATAATTATATAGAAATTTTACCTTTTAATGTTTTTCATTTATCATAGTAATCGTATACATTGTTCATCTGATTCTATTTAATTTGCTCTGCATCAGGTTATGTCCATCTTCTCATGTTTCTCTGAATTTCTCATATTCCTCATTTCTTACTTTACAAGAACATTCCACTCTATATATGGCAATATAGTCAGCTATTCCTTGACTCTGCTTTCTTCATTAGGCGTTGCTTCAAACAGACTTCTCAGAAGTTTCCTCTTTCTTATGGCACAGTAGTTATACTCTAACATTAGCATATCATAATTTGTTTGGTCATTCTATAATTGTTAGACAAATATTTTGTTTCCAGTTTCTTATCACAAATAATGCTATGAACATTTTTGTACCTATAGATCTTTTCTTGCTATCAAATAATTTCTGTTGGATATTATTCCAGTAGTACAATTTCTGGGTCAAAATATAAAGAATTTAGCCACTTACCTTTTTTTTTTTCTTTTTGGTATAACTCCAATTTGTTTCCAGAATGAACAAACTCATAGCTCTACTGGTAAGAAAGCAACATATGTCAACCCTTCCATTATTCAGTCTTTTCATCTTTTCAAATCTCAAGTAGTTTGGAGGGCATGAGGTAATAACTTATTCTGATTTACATTTCTCTGATTATTAATGATTTTGAATTGTTATCATTTGGATACTGTTTGTATTTTTTAACAAATTTATATCTATTGATCAGTTACATTTTGTAGGATGGCTTTTATTCATTTTTAAAAATCAATGCCCTATAGATTTTGGATTGTTGGACCTTTAACAATTATTTAATGGGGAAGATTTCCTCCTTCCCCATTCCAGTTGCATTGATCCATGCAAAACTTTAAGTTCTACATAATCAAAAAATTTTTTTGACCTCTTATGGGAATTTTCACCCTATACACAGATATGAACAATATAATCTTGGATTCTTTCCATTTTTATATTTAGATCATATATCCTTTTGTATTATTTGGAAAGTAGTCCTACCTTCCTCTCTTCCCAACTCAGATAAAAATTACTGAGTCTCCCCTTTAATTTGAAAAAATAAAACCAACTTGTCACTAATTTTAACTTGACATGATTCTCTATCACCCTTTGTTTAAATACCTGCCCTCTTCCTTTTTATCCCAACCCTCTCATTCACTTATCTTACTATGTTTCTAGCACCATAAATCCTTTTTTATTTTCCCTAGCCTTATTCAGATATGGGTGAGGTTCATGAGTTTCTCCATCCCTCATGGTACTCTAGTTATAAGAAATACAAAGTTCATCTTTCCATTTCCTCCCTCTTGGTTATTTCTTTTAGATATTCCGGCTCATAGCTTTGGTTCTATGACCTTTAAACAAAGTGGAAGCACAAAGGGGACCTCTTCACAAGTACTAGATTTTGTACTGCAAGTACCTAACTGCCAGTACTGTAAGTACCTAAGCCTTTGAGTTATTCAGACTTATTTACCTTAATTTTCTTTTGATCATTCATTTATATTTCTGTCAAACTCTAGTTTTATCATAAAGAATGCTTGGAAGACCTCAATTCTGTTAAAACACACACACCCATACATACCCATATATGTTTACAATCAACTTGGGCATAATTGAGTACAAGTTATATTCCTTTACTTTTTGGTATATCACATTCCAATATTTCCCTCCTTTTCATATTGTTGATTGGTTCTCTGCATGAGTCTGATTGGAATTCCTTGAGTCTTGGTCTTCCTGGCCACCTGCAATACTTTCTCTTTCATTTAGGATCTGAGGCTTGGCAATCACATTTTTTGGTGACCTAAACTTAAGATTCTTTTGTGTCTTCTGAATTCATATGTGCTTTATTCTTTGGTTTCAAAACTTCCAAGTAATTTTCCTTTAACATTTCTCAAAACAAGAGTACTTGAGGTTTCCACTCCCACACCCGAGGCCAGATCAACTATTTTTTATTGCATATTTCTCACATCTTCCCATTCTGTCTTTTGACTTTGTTCTATTATAGAATTTTTGAATTTCTTCTCCTGTTTCAATAGGTCCACTGTTTTACTAATATTGTCCAGACTATGTTCTGAACCAATCAATAAACACTTACTATGTGCCAGGTACTATGTTCATATGTTCTTTTAAACTATACTTGTTTAGAATCCACTGTATTTCCTTCAAATTTATGACAAGATCAGACACTTATATAATGTTAAAGCTAGAATTTAGAATTCATCTAGTCCAGTGGTTTCAAAGGAAATGGAGACCATTAATCCATATATAAAGAGCCCTGTGCACTATGTTGACTTAATTTTAAAATATGTTTCATTATATTTTTGTTAAATATTTTTAAATTGCATTTTCATATGGTGCAGGCTGTATTCAGGAGTGCTGTGAGCTGCATGTGACCCAGGTGCCATGTATTTGACACCTCCAACCATCTAGTCTAACTTGTGTTTCATTATGGATAGTTACACCTATGACAAGCTGGACCTTCATGTTGTTTATGTAGTCTGCAGTGCTATCTACATCCATGGGTTTAGCCCCTGAACTTCCATGGAGTACCAATCATGCTATCAATGGGTTCCGAGTCAGCTCTCCTACCCCAGAATGAAATCCCTAAAATGTCTGATTTGGAACATTCCTACTTCTTGTTGAGTGGCTAAGGCCCCCACATTTCTCTTCTTTCCTGCTTTTCTTCCAAGATTAATGTACTACCTCTAAAAACACCAATACCTTCTGCTCCTTCCACTACAGGGTACTAATGAAATTACTTATTTACACAAAGATAAGGAACACGATGGAGCCTGTCAGTCACATGTCGTAGACAGCCCTCAGTAGGGTGGCTGAATGAAATTGAGGAACGCAATGACTAGAGGTGGGCTCTCCAGGAACAAGAGCTGCAGAACCACGTAGGGCAAGTTCCAAGAAGAAGCAGTCAGCGAACTTCCCATTGCACATAAGACTCAGAATGTGCCTTTCTATGAGCCAAGAATCACATTCTAACCTGAAAAGGCAAGGACCAAAGGAAAATGTTGAATGTGAATGTTTGCATAGTTGGTCTAAGAAGTCTGGTCTAGAAAACCAGCAGAAGAGCTCTCAGGGTGTGGAGGGTTTGGAGGAACAAAGACCACACGATGAATGAAATTCTAGAGCATTGCACATTTTCTCACTGAGATATAAGCACACAAATCCATCACACCCCTTTACTTGTCAAGGGTAGACAGCTGCTGGGCATCCTCCCAAGGATGAAGTTCACTGAACCAAGTAACTCCCACATCCCAAACCACCAGTGGTGGAACCAATCCTACTCCACGCTTGAGTACATTAAACTGGCATTTTTATTTTTTTCTAAAGTGTGCTTTTTTCCCTCCATTTGAGCTGTTGTTTCAGCATCAGGCCAGAATCCCCACCTCCCGCTTTTGAAAAAAAAAAAACCAAAACCCTCCAACTAGGTGTGAATCACCTGCTGTTGCTTTGTAACAAATGTCAACAAAGGAAAAAAAAAAGGAAAAAAATGTTGAAATGTCTTAAGAGTCAAAACCTGTACAAAAAAAATTAAAATACAACCTGAAACAGTTCAAGTTCAGAAATGCTAGTCAAGTCCATTTCCTTTGCCAGAATGCCACCATCAAAGGCTCTGGGCCAACTGCCAAGTGAGGAGAAGCAAGAAGCAGCAAATCCTCCAGAGGGGCCCCAGAACCGCTCTCTCACCAAGGATGGAGTCACTTGGAATTGGAAGGTCTCAGGACAGGGGGCATCTACAGACTGCCCTGGTGAGCGAGCGGCAGCGGCCCTGCACCAGACAAAGGAGTTCTGAGAAATGAGAGGCAGCCTCTGCCAGCCAGCACCACACTGAGCACCATTCTGGTGGGGCTCAGGCACCTCCCCAGGCATCAGCTGAGCCAATTCTTTCCAACTAGTGAGAAACGTGAACAAGGCTTAGGAGGCAAGAAACCCATGGGTTTGGTAAACACAGCCCAGAACACGCCCCTCTGCTGCTCGAATCCGAGCTGCTGACGAGTGATGAGGCAGGGAGAAGGCTCCTGGCACGCTGATGCCTGGCTGGAGGTGTCCCAGTCCCTGGAGGACTATGGAGGGATGTGTGACTGTGGGGCTTTTGGTGTGGGAAGGAGAGACATGGGGTCCTACCCAGAGAAGGGCCTCCTTTTGTAGGTCATTATCTCTGGAAGAGTAACATGTGTGGGCCAAAGTTCCCTCTGACCTATGATCAGTCTGACAAACAGTCACCACTGGATAGTGCAGAATATAGGCCAAGGAGGGGAAGGAGTGTGGAGGAAGCAGGGCAGGGTCTGACACTATGAGATGGCATCCCTGGAGCCCCTGAGTCTGAAGGGGACAAGTGGAAGTGAGCGTGGCTTAGAGAGAACCGTACCAAGTATGAGGGGAAGTCAGTGAAAGGATGGGAGACCTGGGATGGCCTGGTGGGCAGCTCCAGAGCCCACTGAGAGTAAAAGGAGAGGAGTGTGGCCCCTGTTGCCTCCCGTCCCCTGCCCAGTGAGTGCCGGCTGCCCCGGCCGGCCCTAGTGGCGGCTGGAGACCAGACCTTTCACTTTGGACATCTTCTTGGTGGGCTGCCGCTGCTCGGCATGAGGAGGGCACTCCCGCTCTGCCAGCTGCTGCTCAATCTCCTGGGCTGAGGACGATGCTGTGGCCTTGAGGGTTTTCTTGATGTTTGTGACCTGGGGGGACACATGAGGGATAATAGTGTTTGGTGATCATCGCCTGTCCTTATCACAGGTGCTCTACAGGGATCTAGTGTCATTAACCCCTTGCGCAACACCCCACCACCCCTGGCCATCTTTAGAACCCTGCCTGGGGAACCAGCAAAACTCCAAGAAGACACTGGGAAACAGACGTAAATTAAATAACAAGTGAGAGAAATGAAAGAAGGGCCTGAATTCAACTTGGCTGAAAAGAAGGCACACGTAGAGTAGAAGGTTAGAGGTCAGAATGGAGCCGAGGCAAAGGGACAGGGCAGGGGATGCTTCAGGACACCCAGGAGAAGTTCCAATCATTGTGAAGTGTCTGATGGGTGCTCAGAGAGCAGCACCTTGACAGTCACGTGGGGTCGTCAGCCCTGAGACTTCATGAGCCCCTCTGAGGACTATCCACAGCAGCTCTCTGTCCCAGAGGAGGCTCCACTTCAGACAGAGGAATCCTAATGCTGATCCTACATCCCAACCTCCACCAAGTTGTTCTTTTTCAGGCACTGACCAACTTGCTCGAGTTTCAGACAAGCTGGAAGATGTTCCCAAGGCCATGTGTTTGTAATAAATGTCCAACAGGACCTTGCACCCAGTAGGAATCTGGCAAATGTTGGCTAAGTGGAGCTGAATCCTGGGCTGACTGATGTGCCGCAGCATAACAGGCCTTTGTCAAGACATGGGCCACAAGGACACCCAGAACCCAAGGCCTGGGTCAGAACCAAGCACTCAGTCCTTGAGTTGGAAGGCTTGGCTGCAGATACAGTTTGCTATCAGCTGATCCTTTACAAGGTCAGCTGACCCTTCTCTCTCTGTGTACTCATACAGACTCTGCAGATGTTCTCCCTCCCCACTGGCCTGGCACCTCTCCCCGGAAGCTCCTTCCAGACCCTTAATCAAAGATCCCCCCGAACTTCTCCATCCCTGCCCTTTGCCAGGACAAAGCCATGCCCTGTCTCCTCGAGGTCACTTTCTGATACCTCAGAGGTACAATCTTGTCAAAAGTTTTTCAATTCCTAAGCAAGTGCTATATCCCTTTTATTTACATGTCTATTGATCCAAAATGATCTAAACAAATTATCCAGCTATGTCTTCCCTCATGAAAACCACACTCATTGGCTTTTCCACAAAAGGTTTTTTTCAATGATTCTATCATTTGTTATGGATGATCAACTTTTCTGGTCAAAGAATCACAGGATGTTGGAGCTGGACTGGCATTCGGAGGTCATCTAGTGTACCCCATCCCTGGCCAGAGATCCCCTCTAGGTTTCCTTTAACATCTCCAAGGGGTGGGTGCTGCCTCCCAGAGTGCTCCTGGTCCTGGTCCTGTCTTTGGTGGACATGAAGACTAAGGCTGATGTCTCCTCCCCACAACAGCCCTTCCTGTATTTGACAAGTCATCAACACTCCTCAATAAAACAGGACACGCACTTTTATGGCACAATTTCCAGTCCTCACCCCACCCTGAACATCCTCAGAGCCCAAATGGGCCCCTCCAGAGCTGAGGGGCCTCAGCAGGGCAAGGGTCAGCAGCAGACTGACCACTTCCTTCATCCTGGACATGAGGCACCTATTGATGCCCCCAGAGGCAGGCTGGGCTGCTGGGCTCTGCCCCCATAATGCACGTGCAGTCCATTTAAACCCCACCCCCATTGAGTCTGGTCAACAATCCATCTAAAATTTCTTCTGTGTTAGATTCAGCCCAACTGTTTCAAGAAATAGAAGCGTTTTGTGTCGCATGCAGTTCGGTAAGGCTGCTATCTATCCCTGTTTGAGTCCCTGACAAAAGTGAAAGTGCTCTCCGAGGAAGCACTGACTCTTTCCAAATGTCATCCTCACACAAGTGTCATCACACTGGGGACATTTAGCTTGGAGAGGACCCAGAAATGAGAGCAGGCCTGAAGGATTTTGAGAGCTGGCATGAGAGCAGGAGGCACAGGAGGGCTGTGAACACTCTCTGGACAGGTGGAGGGCCTGGGTTCAAATCATGCTCTCCATGCCCTTCCCTCAACTTCAATTATTCAAGGCACTCTCCTGAAGCAGCACTTCCCTCAGGTCACCACAAGGGGGTGGGGTTTAAATGGACTGCACGTGCATTATGGGGGCAGAGCCCAGCAGCCCAGCCTGCCTCTGGGGGCATCAATAGATGCCTCATGTCCAGGATGAAGGAAGTGGTCAGTCTGCTGCTGACCCTTGCCCTGCTGAGGCCTCTCAGCTCTGGGGGGGCCCATTTGGGAAATTGCACTGTGTCTCTGAGGATGTTCAGGGTGGGGTGAGGACTAGAAATCGTGCCATAAAAGTGCGTGTCCTGTTTTATTGAGGAGTGTTGATGACTTGTCAAGTACAGGAAGGGCTGTTGTGGGGAGGTGTGCCAAGGGCCTAAGAGCACTGACCTGCCTACAGAGCACTCCCAGTGCCTCCGCTGCACTTTCAAGGCTGCCTACACCTACTCCAACTCTCTTAGCTCCCTACCCAAAGCCCTCCTCTCCAGAGTGGCTAACCACTGTCTGCTGGAAGCACCGTGTGCACTCTGGACACTGTGCTTTCTCTAGATAACTACCATGCTAACGTCCCCATCAGCTTGGGAGCACTCTCATTCTCCTCATCGCTCATGGCCACAGTACACTGTATCACCCACCAACACTTCAAATATGTGTTAGACTGTGGGCCCCTTGAGGTTAGGGAGCAGGTCAACTCTCCCTGCCACAGAGCTCCAATCTGGCTCAGCTAGCACAACAGTCTTTCCTTTGATTTTCCAAGGAGCCACAATACAGCGAATGAAATAATAAACAAATCCGCCTAACTTGGAGTATTCACATACATGGATGAGGAGGGGAATCTTACTGGAAAACCTACTGGGCTTTCCAAGCTCCCCTGGTTGGGGTCCTTGGCCTTCCAAATCCTTACCCCACATCAGGGCACAGAGGGCAGTAACCTCAAGGAATAATGTCTATGAAAGACGAAAACCTATCAGCCCACACAGCAGAGCAGCGCTAAGAGGCTCAGAGGCAGGGGAGAACAGGCGACTCCTCAGAAACATCTGTTGCAATAGCCAGTTTAAACCTCACTTCTTTAGCATTTGTGACAATGGATTTTGGCTGGGACAAAGTTTACCTTCACATTAGCTGGTAAAAAAAAAAAAGGTGTAAAACAAATGAGAATAACTGTAAACAAGATCAGGAAGCTGGGAGGATGCTGAGGGCTGCTGGGAAAAATACAGCTTTCAAATAACCACGTGCTAACCCTAAATGGTTACTTTTCTGAGCATGCCTGGGCTACACTTACATCGGGAACAAGGAACAAGGCAGCTCCCTTCCCCAAGAGCTCCTTGTAGAATCCATTCACCCCTGCCTCCCACTCCCTGACCCAAAGCCCCCAGCTCCCACCTCCACATCCAGAATGTGATCCCAAGGTCAGAGTCCTGGGCACTGCTCTGCTCCCTTGACCCAACACCTGCCTCACTCTGGCTGACCCTCTAGTTTCTGGAAAGTCTCCACTGCCTTCCCAACACTCTCCGCTCCCTTATGCAGATGGCCCCCGAGGGCTCTTTCCGAGGATGCCAGCCTGCTGCTGCAGCCACACCCTGGCCCAACACCAGGCCCGTTGTGGGAGCTCCTCCTAACGCCTTGAACTTTTCGTTTACTCATCTTGGCTTTTCCCTAGATGAGTCCAAATGACTGCAGTTCTTGTTCATGGACTGCACAAACTTCTTGCCAGGGTCTGGCAGAACCCATCACTGGGACATGTGTGTCCTCAAAGGCCCCACACCCCAATCCCCTAACACCTATTTTCACTCTGACCTCATCTCCATCTGTAGATGAGAAGAGCAGTCCCCAGCCCCCAGGGCACAAAATGAGGCAATGTAGGGCTCAAGCACTGGCCACCATCACTCTTCTGATTATAGAGGTGCAGCCCTGCCCTCTACAGAGGACTCTACCCCCCACCTACCTCAGCCTCCACCTGCTGCTGCGTCCGGCTGAAGTTCTCCTTGTACTGGTTGGCTCTCAGCACCTGCTGCTCAATGCCTAACAGAACGGCTTCACAGCCATCACACCTGCAGAGGGTACAGGTAGGCCCAGGTCATGTCAGTTGGAGACCTGGAATGCCCCTCCCCATTCATGATGGCCATTTACCTGCTTCCCTCAGAGACCCTGTGAGGCCAAGGGACCCTGACCCCAAAGGAGACAAGCAGAGAGTGTTGGGACATTCTAGAGAATTGAGGGAGGGGGCATGGTACCCAACTTCAAATGCCATTTTCCTCAAGTATAATCTTGAGTCAGAGGCTCATTACTTCTTAAATTAAAAATCCCCATTGCAGACTCAGAGGCTCACTGCCAGCAACATCCCACTTCATTTCTCATCGAACCATGGTTTGGACTCCCTGTTATGGAGAGGAGAAGCTGGTGAAGGCCTGAAGACGATCCCAGCCCTCCAAGTCTCCTTTCCATTATAACAGGCCACTTTACAAACCTGGACAACGTGAATCTAGTCTAGGCTTGGGGCCTGGCACCTTGCCAGCATTAAACACTTGTGGCTTAACTGAGGAACATCACATCACACATGTGAATGCTTTAATTGCATGTTTGTGTATATGTAATACAGAAATAAGGAAAAACACATAAAAATAAAACCTATATATACATACATCTACATGTGTACATAGGTGTACTCATTCCCCAACATGTCATTTATATGATTCCCTTAATGCTGTTATCTGGATACTTCTATCTCTTAGAGCCAGTTTGATACCATTCAAATTCAAACTGAAGCAGGCCCACATTCACTCCCTGTGCTGCAGGGCAGCCACCCCAACATCTCCCTACTAGATGTGTGTGGGCATCTTTGCGCAGCCCCCGGAGCACGTGGTGACATTTGGCACATGGAAGGAGCCCAACCAGGACCCAGAAAACTCCCATTTTCCCCGATGGATTCCTGAGCTGTGCCATGCTCGGGGAGGCATGGGGGTGCAGGAATTGGCCTCACCATTTTCTAGGGGTGTAAAGTGGGCCCATATGCCCAGCACTCCCTGGTTGTCCATGCTGGAGCACTGGGGGCCATGTGGCCTTAGATTAGAGCAGCACTCAGGAGGAGAAAGGAAGTTACATCCTTCCTATGTCCCATAACTCTGGCTGCAAAAATAGACATGCCAGGAGCCCAGCAAGCTCAGAGGTCCTGGGGCCAAGGTGGGAAGACTGTGATCCCCTGAATGGGCATCCCCATCTAGGAAGGAAAATCTGCCCTCCCTGTCCATCAGACCCCTCTGCGCACACCCCTGCCTCACCACTCTTGCAAGGTCTTGACAAGGGTGTTGATATCCTTCTTCTGAATGTCTCGGCCAATGCAGAAATCCACCTCAAGAAGCTGGTTGCGCTGGTCCAGCTTGCCCTGAATGATGTCTGTGTAGACAGCTTCGATGATAAGATCTTCTAGCTCCCGAAGATTGCGCATCTCAAGGTCTTTCAGCAGTACCGAGTAGGGGATACACTGCCGACAAAGACAGGCCACATTTCAGAAATCCAGTGCCCAGGCGGGCCCCAGCAAGCATAGCCCTATAGACAGGACTTCAAAGGAACACTGGCAAAGGGATTTCAGGAGCAGGTTGGCCAATCAACAGGCTAATGGCACCATGAGTGAAAAGAGAAGGGAAAATAATCTCTGTTCCATGGGCGAGACCCAAACCAGAGCATAAACCTTTGCCTCTGGAGTCTCCTAGCTCTGACTTAAAAGGCAGTACAAAATCATGAAGAGGACACTGGCCTTGGAGTCAGACAACCTGGGCAAGTCCTTTCACCTCTCTGTGCCTCAGCGAGGGACGGACTTGATGGCCTCTAAGGGCCCTCCCTGTCCCCTGCCCCTAGCTTAGGTATCCCCCATAACTTCTCTCCGTAAGCAGTGGAGAACAGACCACCCTCCAGAGTTGTGGGAGGCTGTTGAGTTCTGCATCCTGTCTGACTGCAAGCTCTACTGAGAAGCCTTGCTGATAGAAGGGAAACAAATCAGGGGGTCTTGGAAGGACCCCAGATGCCTCTCCAGTGCCCTCCCCAAGTGCTTCATTAAAGCCCTCTGGGCTAGGGCTTCCCCCTCGCTGCCTCCGTCCCCTCCTCTGTCCTAGGGGACGCTGGCCTCAGTGGCTTCCAAAGCCGAGAACCAGAGTCATGTCCTCTACATTTGGCCTTTTACGCTTTGTTCAGGATCTTCCTGAACCAGAAGCATCGAGGAATGGGGGTGGGAAAGAGAATGGAATCACAGAGCCCGCAAGTCAGGGACAAAGGGGTTACACCTAGGAAGAGCAGAGGGGACTCTAATTACACCTTTTGATAACTTCCCAGGCATCTTGGCTCTACTAAGAAAAGACAATGACTGCAGCACTTAGGGTGACATGGTGATGCCAGAGTCCAGAGTCGGGGGATCTGAGTTCAAATCCAGCTTCAGGGATGGAGGGACACTGGAGTCTGGACTGAGGTGACCAAGAACAGCTGCCTGGCTGCCAGCTGCAGATGTCAAGGAGTCAGCCTCCTGGAGGAAGAGGAAGTCCTCAAATGGCTTCTCACAAGGGATCCTGATGGCGGCTTCATCACTGTGACCATACCTTCATTCTGGCCGCCAAGCTGACGATGGTCAGGTGCTTCAGTTTGTTCTTCTGGGCTGGGGTGAGCTCTGGCAGACTCTCCTTGTTGGCTGCTCGGGCCGCCCGGCCCCAAACAAAACAAAGAACCCACGTGAGATGACCCTTGGGGAGGAAGGGTCTCCAGATGCCCGACCAAATCTCCTACTGAACCCTACTGGGGATCTGGCTGTTTGCGAGGGGTCTGCTATGGCTACTTTTAACTTCTTAAAAATAGTTCAAGAAGCATCTAAATAAAAGACTTAACATTAAAACTATTTACATGAGAAGATGCAAATGGGAGACGCCATATAGTACAGTGAACATAGCCAGGAAGACCTCAGTTCAACACCTCCCACTGACACACATAGGTTGTGTGACCCTCAGCAGGTCAGGTGCCTCCCCCACCTCCAGCCCCCTTGCCAGAGCCAAAGACTAGAAGTTGGCTATGGCTGAATTGCCAATCTGCAGCAGTGGTATCCCCACACACACACGCACCCCTTTTTAAAAACCAATTCAGAACAAGAACCACAGGTGGGCCATGCCCCATGATGTTCTGTATTGGGCTTGTACACACCCTGTCTGGGCCCCTGACCCTCCCCAGCACTAGAAGGCTCTGTGACAAGGAGAATGCCCTGTTCATCTGGCTGGCTCAGATGGGCCTGCAGCCTGCTCCCAGGAGGCTCCCAGGTGCTGACTTTGCTTGCTTCTAAGCCCTTTCTTTGGGCTTCATCCCAGCCCCAGACTCCCCAGTGCCTCCAGCTCATTCTTACCTAACCAAATCCTGCCAAATGACTCTCTGGGTTTGCTCCACAGGGCCACTAACACCACAGTGGGGCACCTAACCATGTGCATGGATATTATGTGCATGGATAGATCACTATTTTGTCTTTGTATCTCCAGCACCTAACACAGGGCTAGGCATATAGTAGTGCTTAATAAATATTTGTTGAATGACACTCAGTATTTCTCTCTGGAAAGAAAAATGAGAATGACTATGGGTTATTTGGGAACTGAGGCAGGTGCAGGAAGGCAGCAGCACAGCTGAGAAATCGCCACCCCCTCAATCCTGTGAATGTGGCTCCCACTAGCCCCCACCCCAACGAACCTCCCCCCACCCAGGCCTCAGAAAGGCTCCAACCCACTCACCTATATAGTCTGGGTATGTTCCATAGGCAAACAGGCTCAGCAGCTGAAAATAAGCAGCATTAGCACCTTCTGCAAGCTGTGGAAGAAGGAGAGTTGATGAACAGCAAGGCAGTGGCTGGCTATCTCCTGTCCCTGGAATCGGGCATGACTGCAGCTGGCATTTGGTCAGGAATGGCACAGGAGAGAAGTCTCTGTAGTGGAAGGGAGGCGGGATAGCCCAGGGCCCTTTCCAACAATGCTTTGCCTGCCCCTCCCACACCTCAGCAGCCCCAAAGACTATGACATTCTCACTGGCCTGGAAATATCCCCAAGCTGCTGGCTTGGCTGGCTGCTCTGGACCATCTCCAAGGACCACTGCCCCTCGGAGCTGAACAAAAGCCTTGCTGTCCTGGATCAACCTGAGTCTTCAATATAAGCGGCTTGTCCCATCCCTCCTCCTCCCCTCCATACCTCAAAGGGTCAATCAGCACTGGCACAGGGTGCAGGGCAGGAAGGGAAATCAGACTGGGGCCAAGAGTGGATTTTCAAAAAACTGGAAACCATAGTCCCCTGCACTACTAATGCTCACTGCCAACTCAAGAAGTGCTGAGATGCTCAGGAGACCATAAATGCTCCTAGGGTGAGGGATGTTTGGGATATGGCTGCCCCCCCAACCATGATGACAGCTCCTCCCCAGGGCCTGTGGCAGATAAGCCAAAGAAAGCAGGCTGCCCCTACTATGAATGGGTCACAGTCCTCCTCTGTGGGAGAGCTGGTCCTAAGTCAGGCCCTTTCATTTCCCAAGTTCCATCCTCTGGAAGATTCCAGATCCATCCTGAGACTCTGAGAGAGAGTTTAGGGGCACAGGCTGCCATTGGGACTCTCAGTTTTTGTCTTTTTCTCTCCAGAAGTTTGAGTGTTTCATTAAACACAGTGTGGAGGAGGAGGGCTGCAGTCGATTGCCCCAAGGCAGCAGGGCACAGGCCCTGAATCCCTGACCGCCCTTACTACCTTGAGATCACTGGCGCAGAGGGGTATGGGCCAGGCCCTACTTTCAGTCAGAGCACAGGATGACCCAGAGGAGGCTGTCTCTCCTCCTCTTTACAGGCTTTGAGAACAGAGGCTCTGCATCCTCCCTCAATGGTCCCAAACAATTCTGTCCAAACACAATCTCTGGCAGCGACTGAACACAGTTCCCTTTGTTCAGGCTTCCAGAGCCACAAGGAGCCCATGGAAGAGCACTGAGGAGCCATGATGATGTCCCATAATGGCGTCCTGGCTTGACCAGCACCCCCTCCCAAGGAGGTGGGGAGCACAGGGAAGATTAAATCCAATAATGAACGTGAAAACATTCTGGAACCATAAAGCATCTGTCGTGGGCTAGGACGCTAGTAGAACTGGGGTGGGGAGGACTGGGGAACTCCCCCACAGACTCCCACAACACTAACCAGAACTTCTGCATGCGAGGTCATTGTGGGGCAGGCCTGGGGTGCTTGGTCTAACTCTGCTTCCAAGGGGCCTGACCAAGGACCTCCCCAAGCAAGAAGAGCTGAACGCAGTAGTCCTAAAAGACGACTACTCATCTCCCTGCCAGCAGGCTTAGCCGTCAGCTTCCTGCCCTGTTTTTAACTTCCCTGGGAATGAATTCTACATGGGCACGGGAATGAGCTGTGAGCGAAAGGCATGTGGAGCCTCAAGCTGAGGCATTCGCTGAGCGTTCGTTACCCAGATGCATGAGTGCATGTGTAAGTGCGCCAGTTGGCTGGAGGGACAGGCTAGAGAGAAGACAGCACCAACCAGACTTTCCAGAGCCCCAGCCTTCTTTGTAGAGTGACTGGGAAAACACCAAAGATGGCCAGCAAGGCCAGCAACACCAAAACAGCCGCCCTGAGCTTTGAGCTGATTCCACCTCACCGTCACTTCGCTGACTCTGCTTTCCTTCCTCTCCAGTTTGTCCACAGAAGATTTTTCTGACTAAATTTTCCCGTGACCATACCATGGCACGTGGCTCTAACAAGGACCTCCCCAGAGAAGTGCCTCTTGGGCTCCATCTCCAGCTGCTTCGGGTCCATCCCATCCTCCCATTCTCCACACCCGCCCTGCTCTGTGCAGTCAGGTCAGCAGGGGTTTACTCAGCACCTTCAGGAGGTGTCACATCATGCCACTCCTGGTCAGCTTCCTTCAGCCTGCATCTGTATTGCTAGAGAATCAATGGGACACTATGCCCACTGAAAACTTTGGTTTTGTTGGAATTCTAACTGAAAAAGGTCAATGGGAGTTTTATTCCTGCCTTCCAGAACACCTGGAAGCCTTAATGATGTGCTTCTTACTTCCTTCAACCAGATCATTGGCAAAGATATTAAAGAGAAAGATCCAAGGCCAGGTCTCCCTTATCTCTCCTCCTCCTCCTCTGCCTGGCCCAGTGCTATTAGTCAACTCTAAGCACTATGGTTCCATAAACCTGAGATCCCTGGAGACCTTGGGCGAGAAGCCCAGACAGTGCTTACCTCCTGCACATTGGACAGCTCCAGCAGCTCTCCAAACACGTATACTCCAGGCGCCTCCAGGACCTGACTTATGAGAGTGGTGAGGGCTGAGCCATTGGTGCCTTTGGCTAATAAAATAAACTGTTCCAGGAGGTTACAGGAGGGTTTCTGTTCACCTGCCATTCTACGACCTGGTAATCTAGTCAAAAAGAGAACCTTATCAGTCAATTCTCTCCCACTCTATCCCATTTACACTGGTCTGGCTTTTGACTTTGCTTTTATTGTGTCTATGATAAAAGCAAACTTCTCCCAAGATCAGGAACAAGTCATCACCCTGTCATACGGATCTAGCCCAGACTGAAGAAAATACGTTCATTCTGAGAACTTAAAATTCATTTGGAAAAGGCCTCTCATTTCCTAGTCAACAGGTAGAAAGGACTGCTCTCCAAGTTCTTAGGCAGATCTACATCTTGAGAATGAAAATGCACGTCCTCAGGCAGAGCACAAGCAAGTCCACCAGCAGACACAGTAAAGACTGTTCTTCAAACCCTGAACTTTTTACAGAAACAATCTAGAGCCTCAAATGTGTTTTGAGAGCTCCTGACCAAGGCTACAGCTAGGGCAGCAGAGAGAAATAAAGGAGCCATCAATCTCTGGAGAAAAGAGAAGCTGCTGCTTCTACTAAACCAAAGGCAAAGGTTGCATCTGAGTTCACTGGCGTCACCTCCAACAGGTGGGCTCCCACCCAAATCAAACTAGAACCACAACAGAGGCTGCTGGGGACCGACAGACTCCTCAGATCTGCGCCTCCACCGCCACACGTGGCCAGGGCCTGGAGCACAGCCGTGGGGAATCCACAGCGGGGATGACAGGAGAAGACACGTGGAGGGGGGCATCTCTCAGTCTTAGACTGCTGGGGAGATGAGCAGCGGTGCAGAGAGGGATCGGATTACTTAGAAGGGCAAGAAATGTACGTGGAGCTATTAGTGAAAAAGCATTTTTTGAGAACCCAGGGTATAAGAAAGGCGCTTTCTTCCTCAAAACATTACATGTTGGATAAAGGGGTGCGGGAAGCCTGGCCAAATGGCACAGAGGAAAACAAGGGGTGCTTCTGGGGGTGATCCGCTGCAGGAGAGCTAAGGCAGGGATACTCAAATACCCCCGAAGCAGGGTGCTGGGGGGGGGGCTCTCCTCTGAGCCACAGAAGGAGCACGCGAAGTAAGGGGCTCATAGGCTAACTCTCTGGGAAATCTGGAAGTGCCTCTTCCCACCAGGAGAGATGAGGGTGGCCGTGGAGGGGGACCCGGGACCGGAACCGAGGTCGGGAGGAGGGGCTGGCGCTGCCAGTGTGGTCCCCAGGGGGCAAGAGGGAGGCGGAGGAGCCCCTCCCGCCCCCCGTGACCCCTGGGGTGTCACGGAGCCCGAGAGTGTCCGGGGCCGGATCTGAACTCGGGTCCTCCTGACTCCAGGCCAATAAACTCGGGAGCTACAACCCCAAGGCAGCTTCAGGGACGCAGGCCCAGGAGAAGGCGCGGGAGGGGGATGCCTGAGGCCTGGAGGTGGAGGCAGCTCAGAACGGGGGGCACAAGGGGCCTTAGGAAGGAAGAGAAACGAGGGGGCTGGGGGAGAAGGGGCCTCGGTGGGGGCGGGGCTCGCCCCTCCTCTCGCTCACCGGAGGCGGCGGGTGAGGGGGGCGGGGCGGACCAATCCCCCTTTCCCAGGAACGCCCTCCCCGCCCCCTCCAGCCCGGGGTCCCCCAGCACCCCCGGGGCCACCCCTGCTCCTCGTACCTGCCTCCGCCGCCAAGGCTCCGTCCGTCCGCTCCCGGCGCCTCCCCGCGGGTCGTCAGGCGGCCATCATCGCTCCGAGGTCCGCCGCTCAAGTGCCTCCGCCGGGCCGGCCCTCTCCGAAGCCCCTCGGAAACCCACCGCCTCTGCGCCCAGGTTCCGGCCGCAGCACGTGGGTTCCGGCGCGCGCGCACGCGCAGTCTCTCCGTGCCCGGTTTTGCCCAGTGCGCAGACTCCGCCGGTCAAGGCCTTCTCGCTTTGCGCATGCTCGGCCCCCGCCCCCGGCCGGACAAAAGCCTTCCCGGCGCTGGCGCCCCGGGATAGACTTTGCTAGGTGCTTTTCGCCTCCCCGCCCCCAGCCCCATCCACGTGCCCCCTCCTCCCCTCCCCCCCAGCCTCCGCTTGAAGATCTGCGGGGAGAGCGCCCCGCGCTTTAGCCCAAGTTACGTTTGGACCACTGCGGCGATCAGAAGTGTATTTATCAGACCGGAGAGCTCCTGAGACAGGACACACACATACACACACGCAGCTAGCGACCTTTATTTTTTTATTGAAATTTCCCCCTCGGGACAAAGAGAAACTGTCAGCTTGGCTAACCAGATAAAGACATTTTTCTGTGTGATGGTCAGCCTAGGCAATTAGCCCCACCCCACTAAAAAGAGTGTAAATGAGGAGATACTTTTGTCAGATGAGACCATCTCTCAAATGGGTCAATCAAGTAAAGGTGTAAATTAGGGATGAACTAGGCTTTGACGTCTCAGGCCAATCGAGGCATGTCCACTCCGTGCTCCGGGGCCAGGAAGTCTGGGGGATTCTTGTGCGGATGGCTCCCTGCGTGTGAGGCTTGTGTTTGGAATGGTGGAGTTCCACATCTAGTCATGGCCAGCCAAGCCCCTGAGAAGGAATCCTTTGAGTAGGAGGGAGGAGGGAAACTCAACCTCTGTCTTCCCCCCTCCAAGAAAGACGCCACAATAAACTCCAGAGGACCAGAGGATTTGGGCTTTTGAGTGGACATCCAGGCAGTTCCCCAAAGAGATCGGAGACTAGGGCAATGAGCCGATATAATCAAAGGCGGATCTGAGGCTCCGCAAGAAGCCTGGTCAAAGCTTGCCCCAGGGGAAGGTCATCAGTGTCCCATGTAGGGGAGAACTGGACTTTCCAGCCAGGAGTTGTGAGGCAGCCACTGATTAAATGTGAAAGACGTCAGACCTGTCCCGCTTGGGATGGGTGGATGCCAGCTTCTCAGCAGAGCCGTCCTAACGTGAAAGGGGATTCCTCAGCAAATAAGAGACTTTCCTCTCGCATTAAATCAAAAGTCTGCTTGCTGTAAGGGGCAGGAAGAGAGCATTCATGGAAGAAATACGAATAATGGTCAACTAGAGGAGAAACAGACTCTGAGGTCAAATATTGTGTCGACACACAAAGTGTTAGGAAGACCCGAGAAATAACATCTCTGTCCAATAAAAGCCCTGGGAAGAGGTTAGCAAAGGCAGATGGGGCTTTGGGGTATCCCGACCTTGGCATGTGCCTACACTCAGTGTGGTAAACGATATGGCTGACAATTAATAAAATGTCAGTTTGGGGACCATAGGGAGAGTCTGTTAGGACTATTGGAGTCCTGACAGGCAGACCGATTACTGAGGATGCAGAGTGTCCCAAAGGTCTTAGTGCAATGAAAACTGTAATAGCTGAGATGTGAAGCTGAGGAACAGCTCGTCCAGCCAGTACAATGTAATGCAATAAATATTTATTGAGAGCCTGTACCAGGGTTGGAGCTAAATGTTAGGAACATAAATAAGAAAAAGAAAGAATTTCTGTCATTAAAGAGCTTAAATCTCATGGGGAAAGACAAACCACAAAAAAAAAAAAGCTGAAAGGAGAGGTTGAATGGGTGAGGGCAGTTGGTGGGAAATGAAGAGTTCCTTGGAGGCAGCTAGGTGGTACAAGGTGTGTGCCAAGTCCTCCAGTGCTTGGCATGGAATCAGAAAGACTTGAGTTCAAATCCAGTCTCAGACACTTACTAGCTGTGTAGCTCTGAGTGAGTCATTTCACCCTGTTTGCCTCAGTTTCCTCATCTGTGAAATAAGCTGGAGAAGGACATGGCAAAGCACTCCAGTATCTTTGCCAAAAAAACTCCAAATGGGGTCACAGAGTCAGACAAGACAGAATAACAACACTATGGGCTTCTTTGTCCTCTTTAATTGAGGGCTTTGGGAGGAAATATGTGCTCAGTCCCTTAGTCAGAGGAGCAGAGACTACAGATGAGGCATGAAGAGCAAAGCTTGAGGATGAATTTTCTAGAGTCACAGAAGCCACTTAGCAAGTGAGGCTTTGCATGACTATGTCTATCGTACATATCATTATTGTGGTCACAGCTATTTGCTGTGGATGCTGTTCCTAGGTGACTCCCTGGG
Organism: Bettongia penicillata ogilbyi; assembly: GCA_023548195.1. Classification (NCBI taxonomy): domain Eukaryota; kingdom Metazoa; phylum Chordata; class Mammalia; order Diprotodontia; family Potoroidae; genus Bettongia; species Bettongia penicillata. The sequence continues at coordinate 16,167,334 of JAJHZJ010000134.1, read as the reverse complement.
TTGCTCCTTTGATATCCTTTCTTCTGTGGTCCAGTGGCTGTGAACTCCAGAAGAGAAGGGATAGACTGTCTTTTGCCTTTCTTTGTAGCCCCAGTATTTAGCACAGTGCCTGGCAAACAGTGAACACTTAATTAATGCTTGTGGACTTGTTATAGGCTGATGTGTATTTGCTGTTATGGTGTATAACTACAGGTGTTGGACTTTTTGCAGCAGATTTTGCCAGGGACTACAAATGTTGGACTGGCTACTTTACGGAGGACGCTAAGTAGCTAAAGAACCTGGAAATTGTTATTTCTTCCCAGCTCTGGTGATTGAGTGCTTCCCCAGCTTCTTTCAAGTCTCAATTAAAACCTCACCTTCTTCAGGAAGCTTTTCCTAACCCCTCTTAATTCTAGTGCCTTCCCTCTGTTAATTATTTACTATATATCCTGTATGTAGCTTGAGTACACCTATTTGTTTGCATGTTGTCTCTTCCACTGGATTGTAAGTTCCTTGAAGGCAGGGACTGTCTTTTGCCTTTTTTTTGCATCCTCCAACTCTTAGCCTAGCACATAGTAGGAGCTTAATAAATGTTTATTGATTGATATATTGTGGGGAACATGGAGATAATGACAGTCCTTATTCCTGTCTTCTACCTTACTTACTTCAGCTTGTTATGACTGGCACCCATTTCTGGCTGTTGCTGTTGTTTTTAATTCTGTATCTGCATCTGACTGATCAAGTTTTCTTTCTCCTAATAAACACCTGTGGATAACCCTTTCCTGTGCATTTCCTCTTGGCCCTTTGTCCATCCCATGAGGACACAAGCTCCCTGGGAGCAAAGGGACCTTTTTTCACTAGGCTGGAAAACCATTGTTAGACAGCTTTTTCTTTCCAATTCAGGGCATAATCACAAACATTCAAACTTTTCTAACTACATATCCAAAGATAGTGTTATTATCAATCTGGAGGTTTCATTCTATCAGAGCTTAAGCCTAAACTGTTCTAAGTATACACTTGGAGTTATGTATAAAATAAATTTGATGATTTGGAAAGGAAAACACCAGCAATTGGGATAATAGTCAAGCACTTAATGCAGTGATCTGAGGTTTGCAAAGCACTTTACCTACATGTGCTATTTCATTTTAAACCTCATAATAACCCAGGGAGGTAAGTGCTATTATGATCCTCATTTTACAAATGGGGAAACTGAGACAAAGGTCAAGTGACTTGGCCAGGATCACACAGCTGGTAGGTGCCTGAGGCTGAATTTGAACTTGGGTCTTCCTGAATCCAGAATCAGGCAAGGGTTAATGTAGAAGATGGTGCCTGAACTTGTCCTTGAAGGAATGCGTTCAGAGGATCCAAGCAAGTTCTGAGTGTTTGCTACTGTGAGGCCGATTTGACTGGACCTGACAGAGAGGAAAGTGTCCCATGCCTGGACAGGCAAGTTGGGGCCAGGCTGGTGAAGGTCTTTAAATGCCAGAGAGGAGTTTCAATTGGCTCCCAGGGGGAAGGGGAGCAGGAGAAGGATGTGGTTGGACCTGGGCTTTAGGAAATAATCATTTCTTCCACATTGCAGGTGGGGGTAAATAGGTGGAGAGAGAAGGGGATATAGGGGAGAGAAAGAGTAAAGGAAAGAGAAAGAAGAAAAAGATAAGAAAAGGAGGGGAAGGGAGATGGAGAGAAAGGGAGATGGAAGGAGAGAAAGAGGGAGGGAGAGAAAGGAGAAAAGAGATGAGAAAAAGAGAGGGAGGGAGATGGAGAGAAGGGGAGATGGAGGAAGAGAAAGAGAAAGAGGGAGGGAGAAATAGGAGAAAAGAGGTGAGAGAAAGGGGGAGGGAGAGGGAGAGAAGGGGAGATGGAGGGAGAGAAAGAGAAAGAGGGAGGGAGAGAAAGGAGAAAAGAGGTGAGAGAAAGGGGGAGGGAGAGGGAGAGAAGGGGAGATGGAGGGAGAGAAAGATGGAAGGAGAAAGGGGAAAGGGAGAGAAAGAATTAGAGAGGAAGAGGAGAGAGACAGAGACAGGATGGGGTCAGCGAGGGAGAACGAGCCACAGACGGCCCTGGGCAGCACAGGAGCTCCACGCGGTTGGATGTTTACGAACGAGTCCACGCGAGTCTACCTACACCGTGATCCAACAGAGGGAGAGCAGCCCGCGGGACATCATGGGACTCGTAGTTTCCGGGCCTCCGAGGGCTCCAAAACTTGTGGCATGCTGGGACTTGTAGTCCCCGCGCTCAACTCCCGGAGCAGAGCCTCAAGGTTGCCGGCCGAAGAAACTGTTTTAATTGGCTCTCACCCGGTACCGGGCGCTGCGGGCCACAACGCAAGCGGAAAAGATTGACCCAAGGAGGCTCCCGTCTCAGGCCGGGGGGGCATGACGACCGAGAGGCGGTCTTCTGGAGGGACGCTCCTTCTTCCCCCGCCGAAGTCGCTCCTTCTCCTATTGGTAGGCCGAGCTGCCCATCCACAAAGAGGGGCCGGCCCCCGGCAGGATAGCGGCTCCCCATTGGTCACAGGGGCGGAGGGCGGGCGGGAGGGGGGAGGGGGGCGGGGACCGCTGCCGCCTCAGTCGCCGCCGCCTCTTCAGCCGAGGATCCCGCTGCGGCCCCGGCCCCTGGCCCGGCCCCGGCTCCGGCTCTCCTCTCGCCGTCGCCGCCGCCATCGTCGCCGCCGCCGTCCCCGCCCGCTGCAGGTGACTAGCTCCGGGGCAGCGCGGCCCGGAGCCGCCGGCGCCTCGTCATGTCCACCGAGGACGAGCGGGCCCGGGAGATCCTGAGGGGCTTCAAGCTGTATCCGCCCGCGGGGGACGGTCGGGGCTGGGGGAGGTGGGGGAGGGCCTGGGCCTCGAGCTGAGGGGGCGGTGGCTCCTCGGGGCCTGGGAGGATGGGGGCTCACCCGGAGGGTCGGGGTGCCGGGCGGGACCCCAGGACCGGCGGGGAAGGAGGAGGGGAAGCTGCCCCCCGAGCTCCCGGCGGGAGCAGCCCTGGGGCGTTAGTGCGGGGGCGCCTTGGCCGCCCCCATCTTCGCTCGTGCTTCTTCCAGTCCGGGGCTGGGGTGGGCTCGGGGTGCGTAGTCGGTGCCCCTCGTCGTCTGGTGCGGTGCCAGTTGTGCGGTGCCAGGCAGCTTCGTTCAGTGCGACGTTCATCTGTAAATACTGTGTATAATCCAAGCAGAAAAAGAGCGTAACCTTTTCATGGTGACTTTACAGCATCTTTATTTCTTCTATTTTGTTCTTAAAAGTTTTCTTTCAGGACCGACTGCCCAAAACAATTAAATCCCTAAAAATTAAAAAAAAAAAAGACTTTCTCCAAGTAGCTATTGCAGTTAAAACCCCAGAGCTGACCACATGCGGCTGGGTACACCTTCCTCTCCAGAGGTTTGGGAATGCTTTCTCAGCAGTCTTTTAGAGTTTGAAAAGACTGATTTTCCTCTCTGTGTCCTATTGTCAGTAGCAGTTTATAGGGCGTCAAATACCAAAAAGGCGAAAGAAACTTTGTGGGTGAGACCGGAAATGAAAGGAGGACAGATGTGCTTCTTTTTGTGAAAATGCCCTCAGTCTGCTTACTTCCCTCTTATAAAAAGCTTTCAGCCTTGGGTAGTCAGGACTAGATCTTAGCTGTGCTGCTTCTTCCATAGTGTGGCATTCCTTTTCTCTGAATTGCATTCCAAAAACATAATCACCATCTTCCAGGAAGGGTGGACACTGGCGTGCTTCTATTTTTTTCCACTCCCATGTCTATGGATTGTTTCTTCCCATTTTCCTCCAGTAATACTGGGTGTGGTCATTTAACATGGATGCAGCATTCAGTCTTACCTTTGCTAAGGTAGAGAGCAGGTTAATTTTTATCTTGTTCAAATCAATCTGTTGCTAGAAATCAGAAAGCATCTATTGCTAGTTTGAGTTAAGCAGGAAGTGGGAACCGCCTTTTCTTTTTGAGGTGGTTTTATTCTTGAGAAAACTGAAGAAGTAGCTAAATACACATGTAGGAATTGGGGAACCCCTGGCAGACTTCTAGCTAGGAAGGTGAATTCATCAATCCAGTAGGGATGTGTATGTGCTGGGACGCTAACTTGCCAGGAAACTTGGGCCCTATTGAACAAATTCAGGGGAAGATAATATAGAAAAAAAGTATGGGAGCAATTGATCAGATCCCCTCCAGTTGTATTCTTTGGGCTAGTAATGCCTGGTATATGAGGGCTAAGGGTGAAAAGCTAAGAAATTACTTTTAGGTAAAAAGAACGTAGGTCTAAGTTTTGGTAACTTAGAACTGTCTCAAGACCTTTTTGTATGTATGCTTTGCTTAGATGTCTAATGTAACATCGTTTTCAGCTAAGAGTAACTGTAATGTAGAATTTCTACACACTGGTATAACCCCACCTTGGCTTCAGTGGCTCTTCTCTTTCAGATCTCCTCCTATCTCTTTTATCCTTCTTCTTAAGTTTCCTTTGCAAGATCATCCTCTTTCTCCTGCTCCTGTGTGTAAGTCCCTCTGGGCTTTGACCTGAGTCCTTTTCTCTTTTCTCCCCCTTGTGATGTTAGCAGCTCCCGTGGGTTCAATTATCATCTCTTTGCTGATGATCCCTAATCTATATATCTAGTTCTAATCTCTTTCCTGAACTTAAGCCCTGCATTGCCAAGTACTTGTTAGAATGTCCAAAATGGAAGTGATTCTCAAACCCAAGCTGATTCTCAAACTTTCCCTATTCTGTTGAGTGTACCAATATCCTTCTAGTCACCCAGCTTTACAGTCTTGTAGTCATTCTTTTTAAAAAAATAAATTTTTGTTGATACCTTTTGTTTTTTATATCATCAGAATTTTCCCCACTTTCCCTTTCTCTTTGCCTTCTAGAAAGCTATCTCGTATACCAGATACTATTTTTTAATAGACAAAAAGGGGGAAAAAATCAGTACAGCCAACCAATACATCAAAAAGAAGGTCCAAAAATATGTACCAGGTGTAACACCTATGTCCCTCCCATCTCCACAAAGGAAAGGGTATGTCTTCATTCCAGTCGTCCTTGATCTTTATAACTTTGCTCCATTCATGTTTGATTTTGTGTATGTTGATGTCGATATTGTTGTAATTACTGTGCATATTGTTAGCTCTGCTTATCTCATTCTGTATCAGTTCTTGCACCTCTTTCCAGGCTTCTCTGTATTCATCACATACATGATTTCTTACAGCGCAGGAATATTCCTTTACATTCATGTACCACAATTTGTTTAGTCATTCTTCAATCAATAGGCATCTACCTTGTTTCTAAGCCTTTGCTGTCACAAAAAGTGCTGCTGTCAATATTTTGATGTATATGGGCATTTTCTTCATATCAGTGAATTCCTTGGGGGTTAAACCCAGTAATAGAGTCTCGGGGTCAGAGGGTTTAGACAGTTGGAGTCATTCTTGATTCTTTTGTCTCTCTCACCCTCTATATTCAATTAGAGTTGTGCAGATTCTACTTTCACATCTGTCCCATCAGTTGTCCTCTGTGCAGCTCATATCTTAGAAGATCCCACCAGCTTTCACCTGTACTGTTGACCTCCTGATTGGTCTTCCTGCTTCTGATGTCCTCTCTAAAGTTCATCCTCCACAGAGCTGCCAAATGGATATTCTGAAACCATACACCAAACCTGGTCATTCTTTTACCCAGAAATCTTTGTCCATTCCCTCTTGCCTCTAGGACAAAATTCAGAACCCTTAGCCTGGCATTAAAGCACCCCACAATATGAATCCCAGCTACCTTATCAGTCCTATTTCTCATGACTTTCCTTCATACCCTCACTCGTTTCAGTCGTGCTGGTCTACTAGCTATTCCTTGGTAAGGACGCTGTACCTACTGCCTTCATTAAGGCTCTCCAGGTGCCTGAAGGGTAAGCTTAAAATCCAGATTCCTACAAAGCCCAGATGAGGGGCTGCTTCCTCCATGTGACCCTGCTTGGACCTTCCCCAGTTGTAGTACCCTTGTCACTCCTAAAAGTACTGTATATTTATATCAGTTATTTATCCCTGTGTGTGTTACATCCACTCCTCAGGAGATTCTGAACTGCTTGAAAGTATAAACTCTTTCCTCCACAAGAACCTTGCATAGTACATTTTAAAAGTAATTTTAATAGAACGTTTTTCAAGTAATTTCAATAATTAATCAAATTGTAGATTAATCAATTTAATTGAATTATTTGGCTAGATTTTCTAAGCATGGTCTCTTTGACCAGATGACCTTCCACTCATGATGTCCTTTTTTTATTAGGCATTTAATAAATATTTGTTGTTTAATTCATTATTCAGTCATTTTTAGTTGCGTCCAACTCCTTGTGACCCTGTTTGGGATTTTCTTGGCAAAGATACTGAAGTGGTTTGCTTTTCCTTCTCCAGCTCATTTGACAGATAAGGAAACTGGGGCAAATGGAGTTAAGTGATTTGCCTAGAGTCACACAGCTTTCGAGGGGCTGAGGCCAGATTTGAACCCAGGAAATTGGGTCTTCCTGCCTCCAGACCTGGCACTCACTTTACCACTTAGCTGCTTGTGGTTTGATGATGCTCCCAAAATATTAAATAAATGTTTTTAAATTTAATGTCTAGATTTTCTTGGTCAAGAAAAAGATAATTTTTTTAAAAAAATCCTTTCCATTCCTTCCTAAGTGATAGTTTTGAATGTGTTTGGTCTATTTAGTTTTAGACTACACCTGTCTAGGTATAGAGAATGTTTGGGAAATACAAAGGCTCAGCATTTAGGTCAGGGGTTACACGAGTAACATTGGCTAGGTCAAGGTCAAGAGGCCAGGTGGAGCTGTGTGGGCAGCAGTGGGAATGAGACAGAGAAGATGCCATGGCTCTTCGAGGAGGGAAAGAAAACAGGCAGGGTGCAGTAACTTGGTAAAAATCAAGTCATTCGAAGCCTTGAAGATGATTTTTCCTTGTTGCTTGTAGAGTATCCAATACACACGGCATCATTCCCTTCATGGGATTCCTGTAGACTTTCTTGTCTTTACTGCTCACTTGCCACTTACCAACATGTATGGCATCATTGTGGATGACAGTTGGCACTGATTAAAGTGCTGAAAGCCATAGTTAAAGGTCTCACTTTCCCTCATCCCAAATTGTGGTCCACTTGATCCAGTCTCTGGCACAGCTCTGCCTCCATGCAGTCTTGGGTCTGGAACAGTACTCAGGGATTGGTGAGCAAAATGTGGCATCAGTTCTAGGTGCCTGTGGCAAAGCCTGGACATTTAGAACACCCAGTTCAAGGATTTCCACTTTATGGCCCTCCCCCGCCCTGGTCTTCTTCCCGTTTGCCCAAACTTGAAACTTCTGAGCCTTCCCCTGCTCCTTTTTCTTCCTTGAGCCTCACTTCTTCTCAGGCACCACTGAGTCCTGTTGGCTTGGTCATTCTTGGTCATTTTCCTCAGGTGGGCAGGCACAGAGGATAGAGGGTTGGGCCTGGAGTCTGGAAGGCCCCGAGAGTTCAAACCTACCTTCCTAGCTTAGTGACCCTGGGTAAGTCACTTAACCTCTGTTGAATTCCCTTATCTATAAAATGGTGATGAAGATAATGGAGTCTACTTTTTTTTAGGAGGATCGAATAAGATATCTTTTGTAGAGCCCTTAGTTAACCTTAAAGAGCTGTGTAAATCCAAGCTGTTGTTACCCTCCTTTCTGTTCCATTTCTGTTCGGGCCCTCATTACCTCTCACCTTGAGTGTGTGTAACTACCCCACCAACGGCTCTGGTACAGAAGCACGCTCTGTGGCTCCCCATTGCCAGTGGATTAGAGCTCAGACTACTCGGTGTTGCAGGTGAGACTGTCTACAGATGATCTTAATGGGGCTTTCTGGTCCCTTCACTCTCTCTCTCATTCCTCATTCTGGATTGTTCTTGTTGCCTCTGCTTCTAGAATGCTCTTACCACCATCTCCTCTATTCAAAATTATGTCATCTTTCAGAGTTCAGCCCAGATGACTCTCTGTCCATGAAAACTTCCTGAATTTCACTCCCCCCCAATCTTAATTCCTGTAGCCCTTTTGTGGCACTTATCACATTCTAAATTAAGGTTAGATGTGAATATTTGTGTATACATGTGTATGTCTGAAGACAAGAACATAGTCTTATGTTTTTCCTCCTTCCTACATAATTAACATTCAATAAAAGTAAGTTTGTTGAATTAATAAACGGGGCTCAATTCTGCTGTCTGCAGGCCTGACACGCAGCCTTCTGGCCAACTTAGCACCAAGTGCAGCAGATTGATTCTGGGTCCCACAGTCATAAATAGAAATTCCAAAGGTGGAAGGACCTTCAGAGGACATCCAGCCCAGACTTCACTGCAACATGCATCCCTTTGACATTCATGACAAGTGTTCTGGTATCCAGCCTCTACTTAAACATCCCTGAGAGAAAATTTCCTATTTCTTAAAGCTGCCTTCCATTTTCAGACTGTTCTTATTGTCAGAAGCTCTTTCTTGCAGCCAAAATCTACCCTGATCCTTTAGTGAGATGTGGGGTGGAGGGAATAGAGTTCTGGACTTGGGCCTAGGAAAACCTATGTTCGGATCCTGCCTCAGCCACTTGTTAGCTCTGAGCCCTGAGCGTGTCCTGTCCCGGCTCCAAGCTTCCGTGGCCTCTAACATAAAATTCATGGTTTGGACTCGGTGGCCTTTGAGCACCCTTTCAGCTTTTCTGTACTTGAACACTCAGGCACAGACTCGATCTGGTCAGTTCTCTGTCCAAGTTCTTCAAATATCTGAAAACAGTCATCATTTTGTTTCCGTCTCTCTTTTTTTTTTTTCCAGGCTAAACATTCTTAGATTTTTAAGAAACATTTGTCATATGATACTCTTTCTTGACCCTTCAAAATACTCTTCTCCATCCTTTGGAAACACAATATTTAATGACTGTGGGGGAAGAAAGAAATAGCGCTGCAAAATAAATAATGAGTTAGAGTAAAACCATTGTGATGAACCCAGCGTGATGTGGTCATATTTTTATCGGTGGTCTTACAGTGATCTGTAATAATTTATCATACTTTAAAACATACCAGGCATTTTGAAAAATAAATGCAGCTAAATTTCTCTTTCATTATTTCTTGAGTTAGGCTAAACTTGAATTGTGATGATCTTGAAAAACATTTTTGCACATAATTCTTGTTTCCTGGTTTTAAATTAATTAATTAAACTTTTTTCCCAGCTGGAAGTCTACTTTTCCTCACTCCCACTTCTCTTTCCCCTCATTGAGACAGTATGAAAAACCAAATCCCTGTTACACACGTATGTAACCAAGCCAAACAAATTCCCCTGTTGGCTGTATCCAAAAAAATATGTCTCTGTCTGCCTGTTGGTTTCATCGTGAGCTGTGCAGTTCTGGTTGGTCATCTCATTGATAGCATTCCTAAATCTTTCAAAGCTGTTTCTCTTTATGGTATTGTTATTCTGGTATAAATTTGTCTCTGATCATTTCACTCTGTATCAGTTCAAATAAGTCTTGTTTGCTTTCTCTAAAACCATCCCTTCATCATTTTTTACTGTACACAGGAGATAAAACCATAGGCCTAGAGTCAGGAACTCCTGAGTTCTCATCCTGCGTTGGACACTTGTTAGCTGTGTGATCCTGGAAAAGTCACTTAACCTCTGTTTGCCTGAACTACCTTATCTGCAAAATGATGATACTAACACTTGCCTCCCAAGGTTGTTGTGAGGCTCAGACGAGATTATATTTGTAAAGCTTTTTTCAAACCTTAAAACCGCATATAAATGCTAGCTATAATTAATATTCCACTCCACTCTTGGACTACAGCCTTTTCAGCCATTTCCCAGTTGATGGGCATCCCTTCAGTTCCCAATTCTTTGATACCCCAAATAAGAAATGCTGCTATAAATGGTTTTGTACATATTGGTCCCTTTTTTCTCTCTTTGATCTCTTTGGAGTATAGACCTAGTAACAGTATTAGGTCAGAGGATATGTGTAACAGTTTACTAGTTTTGGGACATGGTTCCAGATTGCAGGACCAGTTCATAGCTCCATTAACGTACCTATTTTCCCATAGTTTCTCCAGCATTTGTCATTTTCCTTTTTTTTTTTTTTTGCCAGCTTTGCCCATCGGACTAGTATGAGGTGGAAACTGAGAGTGGTTTTAATTTTTCATTTCTCTAATTATTAGTAATTTAGAACATTTTTTCATCTGTCTTTAACAAACTTGAGATTTCGTCCTCTTAATACTACCTATTCATATCCTTTGAGCATTTGTCAGTTAGAGAATGGCTCTAATTCTTAGAAATTTAAAGCAGTTCTCTATAGATCTTAGAAATGAAATCCTTATCAGAGAAATTTGCCACCAAGATTTTTTTGCTCATTTGTTTGCTTTTTTTCTAATAGTAGCTGCCGTGGTTTTGTTGGTGCAGAACCTTTTCAATTTTATGTAATCATCCAGCCAAATGTTATCAACTTCTATTGGATTTAATCACCCTAAAGTGACATTTGGCCTTTTGCTCCTTTGCTTTGGGAGGCCTGCTCTTGGACTTCTGAACTTTGCTGATTCTTGGGAAGGGGCTATCCCATTCACTAGTTATCATCCCGTTGTATCCTCAGCAGTATAGGAACATCTGAAGTTTCTAAATTAATGTGCTTGGTGACTTCCTTCTAAACATTTCTTTCATAAAAAAGAGCCTCAGTGAAAAAAACCACAGTAGTGTTTATAATGCTTTACAATTTGTGTCTCATTTGGTCCTCACAGCAGCTCTGTGAGGTAGGTGCTCCTAGGATCCCCATTTTACAATTGAAGAAACTAAGGCAGACAGATAGTATGTGATTTGCCCAAGATCATAAGTAAGCGTTAGAGTCTGGATTTGAACTTGTGTCATTTCTTACTCCATGCCCAGCGCTTTGTGCATTATGGTGCCCCCTAGCTCTCTGCTTCAGAACTTTGAGGAAGAAATATAGTTAATGATTTTTAAGAGTAGTGCTAAGAGACTGGACTGGATTTTGTAACAATTCTCTGAGAGTTTCCTTAGCTCAGGGCTTCTTTTCCACTGTGTGTTCAGGTGTCTCCACCACTGTATTCTCCCATTCACTGCTACCCTCTTTACCTTTACTGAACACTTTTCATTCCCTTGTAATTTGGTTTCTAGCAGTCCCACCCTCCAGTAACTAACTGCTCTCACAAAGACTGCCAGTGAAATCTTTTTAAAAAATGCTTTCTTGATTTTTTTAAACATTATTAATTGCATATTCTATAGACTCCAACTCCCCCCCACCCCCACACCTTCTTGTACCAAATAAGCAGAGTCAAGCCAAAACCTTGAGCTACGCCAGGCCAAATGGGCAAAGGTGAGCATCCTCCCCATGTTGTGGGGTGCTCATGACTGGGCAGGACTTTCTAAGAGTCCCTTTCTTCATCATGGCCATGTCTGATGGTCTCCTCAGTCCTCATCCTCATTCATTTTTCTGGACCATTACTCGTCCCTGTTCTTTATGGGTCTGTGGTTATTGATATTTTCGTGATCACCTCTTTCTCCTAGATTTTAATTCCAGTGACTCCTCTTTTTAATTATCTCCGCTTTACACGGTGTATATTTGTTTGCTGGTTGTCTCCCTTGTTAGGATGTAAGGTTCTTGGGGGCAGGAACTGTCTTTTGTCTCCCAATGTATAACTCAGTGCTAGCACATAGTAGGTACTTAATAAATATTTATTAACTGTCTTCTTTTTGGTAATATGATCCAAGATTTTTTTCCCCAATTTTTTTAGCATTCTCCCATCTTTCAGATACTTTTAAAATTGATAACTTAAAATTGTGTTGTCTGGTATAACGTTCAGGCTTTCTCTTACTAGTCAGAGCCCACTCTCTGAAGGCTGTGTGCTGCAGCCATGAGGGGGAATGAGGTTGGGGGATGGGGGATGGTGCCTGTGGTAGCTGCTGCTTTGGGTGTCTGAGTGGTGATGAGGTTATAACTGCCCCCGGACTCAGAAGGAGATGTTGGGGAATAAAGGCAGGGGTGGGTCTTCCAGGTGGCCTGAAAACCCCTTTGCCAAAGGCTTCCACCCTCTCCCCACCCTTCACACCCTGTATGGAGTTCAAGAGAGGAATCATGTGGGGCCCCAGGCCTCCCTCCTCTGCATGCTCCTGGCCTAGTCAGGTTGTGCCTCCTGCCCTTGTTTCTTTGATGTTTGATGCCTTCCTGCTACAGCAAGGCCCTGGAGGCTTGAGCATCATGGTCCAGATGTGCTGCCACTGTCACTGGTGGGACATCCTTAATGCTCTTCTCCATCTTCCCAATTTGGTGCTCATTCTCCGTAGAAAAAGGTGTCAAACTCCAGTCTGGCCAGCCATGGCCTGTATCCTCACCCCCACTGCCTCCCCAACTAGATTCGGTGTAACTGGGAAAGAGTTCATTGAAGAAATGAAAATACAAGACATTAACATTACATTTGAAAAGTAAGGCCATCTGCAGCTGCAGGAGTCCACTGTGGGGACTGGTGGCCCCCATTTCTATTTCATTTTCCCCCCATTGTTGTATACAACTGCCAAATCAGACTAAGTTGTTTCTCTTACTCAGAAACATTCTGTGACTCCCTATTGCCTTAAGACAAAAGAAGCATTTTGTAGGCATGGGTTGATTTTCATTGTGGTCTTGGTTGTGTGATTGTGCCTTGTCCCTGGAGGAAAGGCCAGGAGGACTGGGTCCTTCCTTTTCAAAGACATTGTTCCATTTATTCTCATGTTATTTTGGACAGTCTGATAGCCAGTCCTAAAAATTATTCCGTGAATGAGAAAATGCAGTTTAAGATTATGAGAGGCTGAATTGACATTGGTTGGAGGTTAGTTTTTGCTTCAGGCATACATATATTCCTTGGCTTCCTAAAATCCCACCTAAGGCCCAGGAAAAGTTTGGAACAATCTTTGATACTGGGTTGTGGGATGCTTTTGTTTTTGTTATAAAGAAGACTGAATGTTGCTGGAGCTCTATCTGAGTTTGATTAGTTCAGTTGCAGAAAAGTTAAAAGCCTGTAATCTCTGGACCAGTAAAAACCATAGTTATTGATTAAAGCAGATGTACTGAAGAGAATTGTTTGAGCTACTCTCCAGCCCAGGACCTGTTGTTTTTGCTAGCCAGATGGTCAAGGAAATCTGTCCTTACCTGCTCTTTCCTTATGTGCATATGAGATATAAGGAGATTACCTACTTCCCCTTGGTTTAGAAATCTTGGTGTAAGCAGCATGTGTGAAACCAGAATAAAAGGAATTGCAAAATGCCCAATCTAGGATTCAGGCATTCAAAATGAAGTTTAAAAGCACTGGGGGCGAGAAAGAATTCCACTTAGGAAGTGTGATTTCTTTTGTTAGGAGAAAAAGAACATTTAAAAATTATATGGAGGGGCGGGGAGAGAACCCATGTCTTGACCATTCAATAATTTGATAGAATAAAAGCAGAGAGCATTACCTGGAACCCAAAGGGTTAAGTTTGTTTCTAAGCAATTGCTATACTATATGGAGAAGTTGGAAACCTTTCCTTTAAATGCACAGAGAGTTAATAATGCAGATGTATTATCATGCAGGGATGGGAGTGAGCAGCCCATGAAATAGCTGCCAAAGCACCTGGAGGAGAGGCCTCTGTGGTCATCTGGGATCACTGCTAAGTGATCGAAATTGAAGGTTAAACAGAGACTTAGAATGCCCCAGAGGCCTTGCCTGGGTCTGACCAAGGACCAAGGCTTCGCATCAGTTCTGCCACCTACTCTGGCCTTCACTTCACTTCAACAAGTTAAAATGCAGTAAATTCAGCCCATGTTTGCAAGAGGCCAGTGGGCAAAGAGTCAGCCTCAGAGGCAGGAAGGTCTGGCTGTGGACCTCTCATCAGACATCTGGGCTTTGGGACCCTCAGTAAGCAAGTCTCTTGACTCCTCAGTGATTATATGCAGGGAAGCAGCCCATCACCATTGGCACAGGGAGTTTCCTGACATCCTCTACTAGAGAAATCACAGGTTGGGGGAAAAACCCGCATAAACTAATGGACATAAGCTAGTGGACCAGGTTTAGGAGCTCCAGCGATGTTCCTGTCTGCAACAAACGTCTATTTGACTCTAGGTGAGAGGAATGTGACCTGGATACGGGTGAGTCTAATACCAGTAAGGGCATGATAGGCACAGAAAAGAAAGTGGGACCAATAGCTCCAGGAATCTTTGGGTGGGGAGAGAATGCTTACAGCTGGAGGGATGAGCTCAAAGTGTTCATACTTTAGGTGTTGCAAGAAAGTTTTATTCCTGTACTTAACTTCAGAGCTGGTATGGGGGCAGAGCTTGAGAAGGCTTCCAGGCCAGTCTGAAAAGGCCTAGGGGCTGGTCATGCTTCATTCTGAGTGCCTTGGTGAGACCTGGCTGGGCCCAACCTTGCAGCCCAGTTGTTTGTGGCGTCTGGTGGTCAGCTGATCACCCACCTCCTTCAGCACTTCCTCCCTCTCCCTTTGGAAGTGGCTCTCTGAGAAATCACAGAAATGTGGGCACAGCCAGAACTTAGTGGGCAAAGCTTCGATAGGGCCTGGGTCAGGCTTCTCTTTGGGATTAGGGCAGCTTCCACAGCATCCAGGTAATGACCCCACTCATCTGGGGCAGGTCTGTCCAAGCTTAGGGAAGGGAGCGAGTTCTGGTGCCATAGAAAGAACTGAAATGCCTTTGTGCTTTTATTTCACCAGCTCCTCACAAAGTGCATCCCCCTGGGCAGGGATAGGGAGGGGGAGGAGGTGGCTCACAGAGAGGCTGGCAAAAATAAGGCTGAAAAGGGAGGTGGGGGCCTGATGGAGGGGGTCTTCAGTGCCAGCCTGAGGTATTTCTAGCCTCTTAAGTAATAGAGAACCATGGAAGGATTGAATAGGGAAGTAACCAGATCTGTGCATTAGGGAGATTATTTGGCACCTTTAGCAAACAGGCATTGGCAAGGCAGAGGCTGGAGGCAGGGAGCCTTTGTGAAGAAGTTAGTGTCTGAAGGAGAGATGCTGAGAGCCTGAAATTGGGAGGTGGTGTGAGAGATGTCTTGAGAGCGAGCAGGCACATGATTGGATGCAGAGAAGCAAGGAGAGTGAATACTTCTCGAAGACTGAGGTTGAGGTCTTCTCACCACCAACATGGGGGTGAGGATACCTTCCCTGTCTCCTCCGGGGCTTGTGAGGGTTAAATGGAGTAATCAGTAGGAAAGAGACTTCCACTGGGATGGGGAACTCCTTGTGAGCAAGCCCTCCCTCCCAGTGTGGGTGGGTACCTCTCTGCAAAGGATGCTTCAGAGAGTGCCCCGGGGCACTGAGAGGCTGAGTCACCCAGCCAGCATGTGACAGAGAGGCAGCACTCGAACCTGATTCTTGGTGTTCAGGCCTGTGCCCCATACACTAGGCCATCCTAAAGAAGAGTCCTCGCCAATGTTGTTGTTACACTTGTTTTAAAGTCCTGAGTCTGTTTCCACTTAGAAAGTGATGGGCTTTTCTAACGTGTCTGAGTGGTTGGTAAAAACATTGCTCCTATGAAACTATTTGCTCTGGCTTAGGCACTGGTACTGAGATGCCCCAACACACCTCAGGTCTAAGCAGTGAGCATGGGGGTGGCAGCAGAGAATACAGGCCACGTGAGATGATAAGATTCCAAAACTTGTGTATCCCCTTAAAATGAGATGTCTATAGCTTAGTTTTTTTTTTAATTGAAGACTTTTTACAGATTCATCATCTTCCACAACCCAGTGTTTCTTCTTTAAAGTAGGAAATATTCTGATCATAAACCTTTAGAAATCTCTCAATATGGATGGTATACATGGCTCAAGGGAACCTCCATATGTCACCAAATTAAATGATTTGCTTCTTAATCTGAAAGAATCAGTGGCCAACCCTCTGGGGAGCCCATAGTTTGGCCCCTGGGACAGACCAATACACTAGCTTTTCTTGGGGAAATAAAGTTGCCAAGCCCCCTGCAGTCCATAAGGGCTCCTCATTGGGTGCGTCTGTTCCAGTATGCCCAATTGAATATGTCCCTGGAGTGTTAAGCCCCTTATATAAAGGAGAATTTCTTTCTGTTTGGTTTTGTCAGTGAGTGGAAGATTGTTCCTCATGGTTCAAATAGTGATCTTGTTCTGTTTAACAAACTACTTGCCTTAACTATTTCCCAGGCTAGGTCAAATGTCAACTGTGTTCTTTCCAAGTATGGTGTTTTTGCTCTGGCCAAGCATTGTTTCATGAGAACGTCTCTAGCAGGTTACATTCACTTGTCATAAGGACTTAAGTTTCAAATGGACTGGATTCTGGTTTCCCAGAGATCCATCTATCTGTAGCTTCTCACGTTGGCCCCAGTAAGCAGGAGAAGACAGCAGAGGGAAGTCCCGCCGAGGTCAGTGTGGGAGAAAGGCTTGGTATTAACAGACCTGACAAGATAGGAGGAGTCCCTGTTCCTCAAGAAGTTACTTGCTCCTCCAGCTCCATATCTGTAACCCTCTGATGCTGCAGGTTTAGGGGGAAGCTGCTGTCAGGGTTACCAAAACATCAAAGTCCTTGAAAGAGAAGTGTGAGCCAAGCTGGCGTCGTTTCCACAGCAGCCTATTAATAATGTTTTTCAAAGCACCTACTGTGAGCTAGGTGGTGTGCTAAGCATTTTTCAAGCATTATCGCCTTTAATCCTCACGACAACCCTGGGAGGTAGATGCTGTTATTATCCCCACTTCACAGTTGAGGAAATTGAGGCAGACAGGTTTGCCCTGACTTGCTAAATGTCTGAGACTAGATTTGAACTCGGGTCCAGTGCTCTAGCCCCTGTGGGTCATGAGCTGGAGACTACATTATGATACAGTGGCGTCACTTAAATGTCCTTTTCTTAGTGTCACAGAAGGCAGTGAAAACGAAAGAACAAGGTAGGTTGACTTCCAGAAAGGATCTCTTTCTAAATATTTAACTCTGGAAACAAAACCCATTTTTGTTGTTTTCTATCACTTTCAAGTCTGAAATGGTTGCTATCTAAAGCCAGCTTTCTGGCCTGTTCGTCCTTTGTTTTTTTGTGTCTCTGCTTCAAACCACTGACAGAAGAGTCTAGCAGAACTGACTTTGTTTCTGAAAAAACCTTAGTTGTTTTTACTTAGTGGTTTCAGAATTTCAATGGGTTAGTGAGTACAGAAATGGCCTATTTATGCCCACAGGGCCTGTTGTCATTCAATCTTTTTGCATTATTCTTGGAGCTGGGCATCATGTAAACTTTAGAATTATCCTTCCCCCTAAGTTTATTGAATCTCTGGGCAGGCAAGGTGAATAGAGTGCTGGACTGGGAGTCAGGAAGCCCAGGGTTCAGATCCTGCTTCTCAGGAATCAGTTTCCTCAACCCTAAAGTGAGAAGAAAATACTAGCTGTAGCACTTAGTCCACAGCGTCATTGGGAGACTCAAATGAAGTGATATGTGTAAAGGAGACTGTTAGGTGTAAATGGCTGTTGTTGTTATTACCAGAACAATAATATGTTAACAGTCACATCAAGAAATGACCTAGCCCTAGGATATCTGGATTATAGTAAGGCTTTCACTAAAGCTGTATGGTCTCCTTCTAGATGAGGTTGAGAGATGTAGGGGGGATAATGAGCAAATTTGGAATCAAGTGTACCCAGAGTATGTTAATCAGTGTATTAGTGTCAACTCTATTGATATTCTGTAGGGCTTTGTCCTTGGCCCTAATCTCTTCAGTGATTTTATCAGGGACTTGGATTAAAACATGCATGGTGTGCTGAGAAAATGTACAGATGAGATGCAGGTGGGTGGGAGGATAGCTAATACACCAAATGAAGAATTTGGATCCGACAAGCTCTTTGTAAAATGATGAGCTGAATGGAAGAAAGTGAAATTAATGCTTGAACTTTAATGGATCCTCGACTGTTGGATTTCACAGTTACATTCTTTGGTAACTCCGAAGAGCAATTTTAGTGAGTTGGTGAGGGTGGAAGGCAGATTACAGAGCAATGAGACATGAGTGAGAGGAGAGACAGTGGAGAGATCATGTGTAAATGCTTTGTAAAGTCGAGAGAAAACCTGGGCATGTGTGTAGGCCATGGCTAAGGAAGGAGCCCATGGCTAAGGAGAGGTTGAAGTTTCGAGAAGGAGGTGATAAAGAGAAGGTGAGGGCAGTGGGATTGAGACCACAAGTAGATGTGTTGGCTTTGGTGGGGAAAGATGCTGGAGCACGTGAGGGCTTGAGGGACAATGGCGGGCTTGGGAAGTCTAGAATAGGGTTGAGGAGGAGAGATCTCCTGAAAGGGAGGTAGAGGAGAGTGTTTAGAAACTGCAGTGGGGAGCATGAGGAGAGTGAAAGAAAGTGTGTGCAACACAGGGTCTTCAGTTGGGATTAGAGCATATAAACCTGTATAGATCCAGTCACACAGGGAAGATATGAAGAGAGGCTTTGGCTCAGCACAAGGAACAACACTTAATAATTGTGGCTACTGTAAAGTGGAGTCAGCTGGGTGAGGAATTCTGGAAACCAGAGAACTGTTTATTGGAAGTGGTGAAGAAGGGATTCTTGCTTCAGGGAGGGCTCAGCTTAGGTGGCCTTTGAGGCCCTTTCAGTTCTCAAATTCTGTGATTCTGAAAGTATCCAACTGGCAGTGCTTAGTAGGTGCTCAAAGGGAGGCAGTGGACGAGGGCAGGAAGCCCGGGAGGTTTAATTTTCTGTCTCTCGTCAGCTCTCTTCAAGCAGGTCTAGAAACAACTTTCCCAAGAAGCAAGCTCTGATGACAAACTTGAAGGAATGGAGAAGTCACATAGGAAACATTTCTCATGTTAAAAAATGGTTTGAAAGTCATGGAAATGGGTAACAGTGAGGCCAAAGTGATTTCCTGGTACTGAGGCTAATAGCAGGTTAGGAGATAACCTTCAGACTCCCTCCTCTGAGTCCTCCTAGGATTCCCAGGGCTGGAAAGGACCTTAGTGGCTGGCTGCCCCCACAGCAGTCATACTGATGGCTGGCATTTGTGTGGCAGAGTGCTAGATCCTCACTACAGCCTGGAGTTAAGTGCTCTAGGGATGATTATTACCAATTAATTCATAGAGGAGAAAACTGAGGCTGAGAAAAATTACCTGACTTACCTAGAGTCACATAGTAAGTTTGAGATGGACTTGAACCTCTAAGTCCAGCACTCTGTCTCCTCCACCTTACTGTGATGTCTCCCTGCGCAGCCCTCTCTCACTTAAATCCAGTTCACTTGTAAATTATGACATCCCCTTCCTGAAGTCATGGTTCTCTTCAGGAATGCAGTATCTCCAACAAGGGATCATTGAGCTTTTGTTCAAATGCCTTCAGTAAAAAGGAGCTTCCTGCATCTCCAAGCAGCTCATTCCGCTTTGGACCAGGCTCCGTTTGGTGGAAAGTTCTTTTTTTCATCTTTCCTATGTATGCCTCTTCGCAGCAATCACACATTGCCTCTCGCCATTTGGTTCTTTGGGGCCTGCTTCCATAGGACAGTCAGCATGTTATTGCTAGCGTCCCTTGAAAGACTTATTGTTGTTGTAGTTCAGCTATTTTCAGTCCTGTCAGACTCTTCGTGGTCCCATTGGGGGTTTTCTTGGCAGAGGTACTGGAGTGGTTTGCCACTTCCTTCTTTAGCTCATTTGACAGATGAGGAAACTGAGGCAAACAGGGTTAAGTGACTTGCTCAGGGTCTCACAGCTAGTAAGTGTCTGAGAGGCTGGTTTTGAACTTGGACTTGCTTTGTTCTTGCCTGTACCATGGCAGTTCTTTATGATTGCTGCTGCCTTTTGTAGATTGTCACAGACCATCTCTTTAATAATCTAGAACTTTTCCAGGAGTCACAAGCCTCTGTACTTCTCAAGCTCCACTCCCTTCCCTTTTTAGAGAACTGCTCCATTCTTATGGCATGCCTTGAGTACTTACTAGCCCCACTGGCCACTTCTTTCAGCACCTGAGACCACAAGTGTCAGAGAAGTCTTGTCTCCTTGCTGATCTTAGGTACCAAACCTTACTGGCCATTATTTTTCTGTCTTTTCGAGGGCTTTGGCAATGACTGGAAGCAAAGTAAAGAGTTGAACAGTTATGCCTTCTCTGGGTCTCTTCATTGTCTGTCCCCATTTGACAGTTGAGAAACCTGAGGCCTAGAGCCCTTAACTTGTCCAGGGCCACACAGTGAGTTGGTAGTGGAGCTGGGGTCCGGCCCTCTGCTAGTGTACTGTGATAGCTCTTGCCCCCTTTTGGAAAATTAAGAAACTTTAAATAACTGGGGAATTTTTCTCTCTTCCTCTCCTGTTGGGGCACCAAGGGAGTATTGGCAGAAAGTGGGCTAAAGGCCTCGCTTACATGACTTTCCCATCTCTCCCCATGTTCCCTCTTCTCTTTTTGATGAGGAGGACCTACATCCCCAAGAGACCTGGCACTATGCTATGAGGAACTGAAGACTCCTTCTCCAAAGGCTGCTATTAAGTGACACTGGTGACTGTCTTCAGAGACTGTTCCAGGCTATCTTTTCTGGCTTTTGTAAACAGCAGACTAACAGATTTGAGGGAGAAATTTTCTTTAAAGTTTGAATCAAGGAGAAAGAAAAGTTGGGGAGGGGGTTTCCTCAGAGAGAAATGGAAAGGAAGGGAAATCTGAAAGATAAGCAGAATATTTACAGAGATTAAGTTATTTGGTTAGTGTAGGAACATGAATTTATTATAGAGGACTGGGTTTGCTAAATTTAATTGTTTTTTTCAGATTGTTCAAAGTTCACTGAGAGAGGGGGCAGCTGGGTAACACGGTGGATAGTACACTGGCCCTGGAATCAGGAGCACCTGAGTTCAAATCCAGCCTCAGACACTTACTAGCTGTGTAATCCTGGGCAAGTCATTTAACCCTAATTACCTTCCCCCACAAAAAATCACTGAGAGTTTATTTTTCAATGTTTTTAATTGTTATTTCAGTTGAAATTAGAAACTACTAAACTCTAACAAACCCATCTTTTAATTTGGGACCAGTTCATGAGAAGACACAGTTCTGAATAGAAGAAACTCACCGTTTTTGTAAAACAAAGCAAGATGCTACCTTATTGGCCTCTGGCCCACTTAAAAAGGAATGAAGCAGAGAAAGGGGAACAGAAAGTGAGAGAAAAGACTAATCCAAGATTTGTGAGCCACGAATCAGCTCCTGACTTCTCCTGCTTCTTGGGCTGTTTGTCACCATCAGGATTCCTGAGATTTGAGGGCATGCTGAGATCGAGGCAAGAGTTTCCATCTTTTCACATGTTAGTTTCTTGTTTTGGAATACCTTCAGTTGCCAAACTTTTCTTAAATGATTAGCGAGTATCAGGAACTATGACCAGTGCTGGGAGATATAAAGAAAGTCTTTAAGGAGCTTAAATCCTAAGGGAGGTGACTATGTATGTGCAAGATGCATATACAGCACATGGAGGAGCAGGCCACTGGGGGAGGGGTGTTGGAAGAGGCTGAGGACTCTGGGAGGAACTCGAGGAACAGCTTTAAATTCAATCCTGGAGGTAATAGGGAGTTGATTGATTAGAGAGTGACATGGTTAGGGCTATAGTTGAGGAAAATTGCTTTCGTAACAGAGGATGGATGCAAGTGGAGAGAGACTTCAGGAGGTGGTCCAGGTGAGAGGTCATGAGGCCCTGGGTTGTGTGAGTGGAAGTGATGGGAAGGTAGAAATGATGAGACTTGGCACCTCATTGGACACATGGGGTGAGTAAGAGTAGAACTGGAGATGGTTTCGAATGACTAGATGTTAGTAAAGGGAAGTGGAGAGGAGTGAGGCTTGAGTGGGGAAGGAGGAGATGAGGAGTTCTGCTTGGAATATGCTGAATTGGAGATGTCTCTGAGCCAGTTTGATACGTCCAATCACCTGCTGGTGATGTGGGCCTGCAGCCTGGAATAGAGAGACACTAGGACTGGAGAGTCAGATCTGGGACTGCCCTGTATAAAGGGGATGATGCTGGTGGAACCTCTTGGAGACAAGAGATCACCAAATGGAATAAGGAGAGGAGTAAAAGAGAAAAGAGGGTCCCAGGCCTTGGGGGCACCTACAGTTAGTGACATGGGTGAGGATCAAGCAAAGGATACTGGACAAGAAGACAGTACCCAGCAGGAGAAGGGGCTCAACAGGGCCAGATACCTAATATGGGGAGGACAAGGAAGAGGACAGAGAAAGTGTCACTAGCTTGGGCCATTAAGAAATCATTCCTTTCAGGTAACTTTTCTGTTTCCAAACACTTAATTTTTTTTTCTGACTTGCTGCAGAAAATGAAGGAGTCTGATATAGGCAGTAATTAGGAGTCAGAAATGGTACGAAGGTTTTTGTAGCCTTGTTACAGAAGGGATGTGCTTGGTAGAATGCTGGGCCAGGCAGTACTCAGTGCTCTGGAACATTTATTTGTTCAGTTTTTATTATTATTTTTATTCAGAACTCAGACACTAGAAATAGATGGGCATGGTACAACAAAAGGATTGTACGGGAAGCTACCAAGCTTGGTTTTCTTACGTATATAACAGATTCAGCTCATGTCTAGCCTTCTTTTCTCTCTTGTATATTTCATTTTTTTAAGTTAACAAGCAGTTCAGTTCCCCCTCAATCCCACAGCCCTCTTTCCTCCACTCTGACATTTAAAAGACTTTTTCCGATGCCACATCCCTAAGTGTTCTACTTATTTTGCACCTTCCTTTCGTAGTTAGAGACGGGAGAAACCTTAGGCACCATCAAAGCCCATGCCTTCATTTAACGGATAAGGAATTTGAGCCTCAGAAAAGTTAAGACAACTGGCCGGAGTCACACAGCTAGTGTCAGAGGTGCGGTTTATACCCAAATATTCTGGACTCCCAGTCAAGCCCTCAGCTGTTCACACTCCCTTGATGGCAGGGACCCTCACAAGTACCTGGCACAACATCTCCTACGCTGACCCACAATCAATGTCTAATGAAACCAAGTGTTGTACTATAGTCATATTTCTTAAGTCATGATCTCACAAGCCCAAAGCAGCAGAAACTGCCTAATTCTTTCTATTTGTCATTGAAGTCCTTAATTTTCTGTTCTGTATTTGTAAGCAGAAACTCTTAAGTCTTCAGTATCAGTTGCTCCATAGGGAATGTTTAACTGAATTCCACAAAGGGGTGTAAGCACATGCCCAATGCCAGGTGTTGTGCCCGGGGTTCCCAAAGCAGAAACCATATAGGTCCTGCCCTCAGAGAGCTTCCCCTCTCTCTGCTTTTACATGCAAAATTAGGTTGCAGTTTCCAAAAATGTCAAGGGAAAGGCGGGTCCAGAAGCAGTATAATTAAGTGCTTTCTTTGCCTTAAATATTTTATTTATTCATTTCTCTAAAAACCTTCCTGATACTAAATCTAGTTTTTCAGAGAAAGTAGTCCTTGAAGCAAAAGCCCTGTCCTCTTCTCATTTCTTTCAGTATCTTTGATAGAAAGTTCTTGGTGTTTTACAAACACAGTGTTACAGAGGCCTTGGCTCTCAGCAGCTGAGGGAGGCCAGCGTTTATGCAGAAGCATCCAAAGGCAGGGTTTTTTTGTTTTGTTTTCCGCAAGCTGAAGGGAAGCAACGTGTTGTTGACTCCTGCAGGTGGTGCCTGGGGAGACCTGTTCCTCTGGGCTTTTCTCCTGGGCCCTTTGGGGGACTTGATGAGAAAGGAGCTCTTTACTTGTAACAGCCTCTGCTCTTTGACTGCCTTGTGGTTCCCAAGCATCTTGTGGACTGAGTTTTAGGGACAGAGTGGGTGGAAAGATGAATCTGAAAGTTTGGGGAAAAGGTGACAGGACACTGGGGTCAAGGCCCAGTATATCCCTTCAACTGCTGTGTAACCTTGGGGGAGTGAGTCCACCTCTCTGGGTGCCTTTTTCTTTCTGTGGAAAGCAAGTGCTGTTAGATGGTCTCTAAGACTCTTTCCAGTTCAAAATCCTTTGATTTCTAGATTGTGTAGTCCAGCCTTTCATTTTAAAAATGAGGAAGCTGGCACAGATCACAGTTGAATAGGGACACGTTTTATAGAGTCTTTCTTGATATCCTGGTGGAAAAGCTGGAGAAACATGAGCCTGATGATGGATACCTGGAGACAGGTTCAGAGCTGCTTGGACAACTACATACAACAAGTTAATTCCTGGAGTGAGGTTGCTATGGGCCTGCCCCGGCCTCTGTTCTTGAAGGGAGATCTGGAAGACATTTGTATATTCAACATGTTCTATGCTTAAGTCCTGAATAAAAATCAGCAAGGTGAAATATAAAGATAAATGTGAATTTGCACCTTTGGGTGCTTGCTACAAGTACTGGGGGAAGCAGTGGGGAAAAGTAGCTAGAATTGGAACTGAGATCTTGATTTGAAACCCATCTCTGCTCCAACAAGTCTCAGTAGGACTCAGTTTCCCTTCTGTAAAGTGAAAGGCCCAGACTCGATGACTTCTGAGCTCTCTTTCAGCTCACAGTTTGTTCCAGTGATCTCAGCATTAAACTCTGTGGTTTCACAGAATGGCTGCCTGAGGCAAAAGCCAGACTAAGTCAGGTCTAGAAGGAAGCAAGACCCATATGAAATGAGAAGGACCAAGGAAGCTTAACAGCCCTCCTTTTCAGAATATCTTTCTTCTTTCCCTCAGAAAGTCAGTGCTGAGCCTCACATTTGTCTCTGGGGGTGATCTGTGACTCTGCTCTGCCAGCCCCTGCCTTAGAAACAGATGCTTAGAATAAGCCCATTTATATGAGAACAGTTCTTGGGTGAAAACATGATTCTCTCCCTTCTCAAAGAACAGAACAGGAAGGAAATTTTAGGTGACTCTTACCTGGCACTAAGTTCTGAGTAAGTCAGGGCTTCCAGTGTGAGACAGGCTGCCGGAATTTTTAAGAATTGCTTCAAGGACAGTAACTAGAATGGGGAAGGGCTTCAAGTCTGTGTCCTGGTGACACAGTGAAAGCTCTCAGGTCAAAGAGAAATGAGCCTTGTCCCACTGGGCCCCACAGGTAGCATTAGGAGCACTGTCTAGAAGTTGTAGAAGACTGGATGTGAGGGAAACCTTCCCCCAGAGTGGTCCCAGAGTCCAGAGGGTTGCCTCCAGAAGCCTAGGGGTCTTCAGGCAAAGCCACGTGACCATTTATCAGGTGTAGCAGGTGCCATGGAGACAGGTTGGATTGGATGCCCACTGACATGCCTTTCAGTGCCAAAGCCCTGTGATTGTGTAGCTCAGTAACAGTTTTGCTGTATTTTGGTTTGTCTTGATTCCATATCCAAGGTCAGCTTCTGGGAAGTTGAAAGTGATACCAAATGACAAAATGACAAATCCATTCAACTTGTGCCAAGTGGTCTTTCATTACAGAAGGAAATCAGCTCTATTCTGCAGTTGGAGGACTTTTCAGTTAGACCTGTGGGGACCAACTTGGCAGAAGACTTGTTGGTCATTTTTGTGCTCTGTCCGGTCTTAACCCAAGCTGAATCTGTATAGGAAAGTTTGAAACTACAGGTAATTTTGGCTCCTTAAATAGAAGGTTAGCCGTGTGTTCTCAGGATTATAAAATGGAAGCCTTTGAATCCTAGCATACTTGTTCTGAGAAGGTAGGCTCCAACAGAAGACAGCCCTCAGCATCCACGGAACAGAATGGTAACAGATGATACACTCTCAGAACAGTCTCTGATTTCTTTTGACCACACCCATTCCACTACTCATCCCATTGCCAGACTATGTGCAGAAATCCTCAGTAGCTTCTAACTCCCTGACATTCAAGGCCCTCCTCAGTCCAGCACAGTCCAGCCTTATCTAGTTAACAGTCCCCTCCTGATGACAGTTTTTGCCATGACCCAACTGGACTACTTGCTACCTTCTGAACATACTCTGTGACCCCTTCGCTTTCACTGCATTATATGCCTGGAGAGTCTTTCTGTCTTATTTTGCTTGCTGGAAGCTCATCTCAAGTGCTTCTCCCCTCAGAGTTCTCCCTGGTTCTCACATAGAGCTTTTGTCCTGGCATGTTTGGGCATCATTGTGTCTGAGTTAGCTGCCTATGTGTCATGTTACCCAACTCCAAGGAGATCATCTCTGGGAAGCCCTCAGAAATGTCAGACACTGCAGTGATAGGCACCTTATCTTGTCCAATGTTGAAAGTCTAATATTTAGAGCCCTTGGCAACAGCAGTCACCTCTGAGTCAGATTGTGGGATCATAGATTTAGAATTGGAAATTCTAGAGGGGAAATCAGCAAGTCCAACATCTGGAGAAATTGAGGCCTGCAGAAGGCCAGTGACTTATCCAGAGCCATATAACCCAGGGTAAAGATCCAAGGCAGGATTTTCACCCAGGCCATTACAGTTCCTTGATTCATCCACTACACCAGAGGTATCAACTCTGGTGTCAAAGTCTGGATCAGAGTAAAATGTAATTAAGCAGTGTTTGACAAAACAAAAATACAGTACAGTGTAGATGGTGTTAATTTGTGCTTTTCTAAGTCTACGTGGCAGGAATCCCTGTCTATTTGAGTTTGACACCCCTGCACTACAGTAGTCTGCCTGTGATGTATGGGTCTGTCTTCTCTGCAAATCAATGAGAAGAGTGCAAGTTAGTGCTGAAATGAGTAGCGATACAAGCTGCTCATATTTAGAGCCTTAATGAGGCTAACATCGTACTGACATCATATATGCAGGCTGACCACCTGCCCAATTCTGCTTTTAACCCTTTTGGTCCCAAAATACACATGTTAAATTTCAGTTTCTTACCTATAAAAAGTCAATCATCAGTTAACAGTAGTTAGTATTTACACATTAGATGGTACAGTGGATAAAGCACTGGTCCTGGAGTCAAAAGACCTGAGCTCAAATGCAGCCTCAACTGTGTGACCCTGGGCAAGTCACTTACCCTTCTTTACCTCAGTTTCCTCATCTGTAAAATGAGCTAGAGAAGGAAATGGCAAACTGCTCCAGTATCTTTGCCAAGAAAACTCCCAATGAGGTCACAGAGTCAGACGTGGCTGAAATGACTCAACAACAAAGTATTTCTTGACAGCCATACAAGGTGTGACTGTTATATAAGTTCTCATATGTCTATCATAGGTATTCTCATGAAATCTTTGTGCTTTTCATGGGGGCAAAAAAAAAGAACTCACTTTGGCCCCAGATTCTAAGAGCTAGAAGTTGATTGTGAGCTTTGGTTTCCTTGTTTGGAGAACAGTGTAACATTTCAGAGGCTTGTGCACCAATGCTGCCATTCTCCATAGTTCTGTGAGCTTTGGACAAAACTGGGAGAACAGTTCAAACATGGAGGAAAGTATGTTTCTGGCCAGTGTGGAAGGGATGTTTAAATCAAGGAAGAAAAAAATGAACAGGTGGAGTTTAAGTCCTGAATTATTGGCAAAGGAGATTCATGGGAGGCATCAGCGGAGCTGATAAGAATTTTACATCAAGCCCAGGAGGGAGACCCCAAAATACCCCTCGCCTGCCATTTGAAATGAAGAAGTAGCTTTTTCCTGTTGAGTCATCTCTATCCATCGGATTCCAGACTCCTCTGGGGAGGAGAAAGACCCCTTGGACAGGACCAAGGTGAAAACAGCATTCCGATGGGAGGATCTGAATCCCAAGAAAAGCTTCATGTTCGTTCACCTGGCTTGCTTTTCCTTTCTTGAGTTCGTTGGTTAGAATGTGCCGGCAATGCCATATGTCAGATGTTAGACCACAAAATTATTACTCTGGCCCTTTTTGTTTTGGCCTCAACCAAATTTAATTGTACATCTCTCAATCATGTTACTTAGTTTGGAGCAGGTTTTTCCTTCATTTTAAAGGACATCCATGATAATGGATTTGGGGCAGTTTTTAAATACACTTTGTACCCAGTAAATAGTAAATTACAGCTAAAAATATGAAATCCACGTACCATTCAGTAAGTCCAGAGGCTAACTGAAGCATTCTGGCTTTGCCATTTAGCACCCGTGTGATGGGGCGTGAGTCACTCGCCCTCCATGGCCCAAAGTTCCATCGTCTCTAAAATGAGGAGGTTGGACAGCCTGCATTCCTGTCATGTTCCTTTGGGCTGATCCTCAGCACGCGCTGGCCTGGAGGTGAGGGCCAGGAGGTGAGGCAGAGGCTCATCATTCAGGCCTGCCCCTGTTAGCCATGGGGCTTTTCCTGTTCTTTGTGACCCCTAAAGTCGCCTAAGAAAAATCTCTTTGGGGCAGTTCTAGGTTGTTCCCCAGGGAGAGCCAGCTTGCAGGGTTAAGCCAGCATATTTTGATCATCATTATTATTCATACAAAGTAGTAGGGGACTGGAGAACAGGCCTTAATGGCCAGGCACTGTGCTAAACCCTTTACAATGATTATCTCCTTTAACCCAATCCCCATTGGTAGCATAAATTTCTGTCCCAGTCCAGTCATGTGCTTATTTTCTGCCCTGTACTTGAACACCTCCAGCATCTGGAGAGAGTCTCTTCCACTTAGGATCTAATCTCTAAAAAGGTCTTTATTATTATTCTACAAGTGAATTTTTATTGATACTTTTCCTTAAGCTTTTACTTTAGTCTGATGATAATATAAAAATTGAAAGAAATTTTTTAAAGCCTCTTTGGGGGGGTGGCAGCTGGATGACACAGTGGATAGGGTACCAGCCTGGAGTCAGAAGGACCTGAGTTCAAATCTGGCCTCAGACACTTACTGGCTGTGTGACCCTGGGCAAGTCATGTAACCCTGATTGTCTTAGGGCCAAAAAAAAAGAGGCATAAAAAGCCTCCTTTAGAAGTTGCCAATTTGAAGTTACCTGCTTTGCTTTGGGAAGGCAGCATTTTCCTGCCATCTAAATTTCTGGGTGCCTTGGCTTCCCACAAATGTCCACCAAGAGTTTTGTGCATGAACAACTTGCTGACCTGTTTCAAAAGCCTGCTGACAGAACTTAGTTTGTTCCATAAGTTTTCTTTAAAAAGAACTTAAATCTGTATTTGGTCTTTAAAAGACTGACAACTAGAAGGACAAATAAACAGTTGTATGGTCTGACTTCACTGGGCTCTCTAGGGTACGTCATTGGGGCTCCCAAGGCTTCCTTATGCTTTTCATATTCCCTTTGGGGAAAGTGGGCCTCTCAGTACCAAGACACCTGATTCTTTGTATGAAGAACATGTCACTTATGGTTTGTTGTGTGAGTAAAATGATGTGCTTGGTGACAGCTTGCAGGTTTGTGATGCTCATTTGTCCTCAAAAAGTTATTCTGATTGTGGGGCAACCTCCCTCCCATCTTAACAAAACATGATATGTTGTTCACTTGTTTTTTGAACGTCAAAAGAGGGAGTAGGAGGCACTGGGGAAAGAGCAGGCAGGTTGTTTGGGGAGCAATGCTGCAGCTGGTTCTAGGACAAGCCTTCAGCTCTTTTTGAGGGACTTCTTGGTAAAGGTAGAAAGCTGGAGCTGTCTCATTCGGGCTTCTCAGCTTGAAAAGACAGCAGTTTTAACTGTTGTGGAACCCAAAGCCAATTCCAGATCTCAAAGAGGTGTCCGTTGGCCATTTTTTATTTAGTGTCTCTCTTTGCAAATTACTGTGGGAGAAAAAGAAGTCTACCTAGTCTCAGGAACCCTTTGGAAGGTTTGGGACATTCAAGATGGAGAAAAAGAACCTAAGCTATACTAAGTTAAGTAATGCAAGAGATCAATAACATTTCAGCATGAGTCATCACAATATCATATGCGATTGCCAGATAGAACAGTAAAAACAGTAAATCATACAGTTATCAAAAGGGGGGACAGATCCCAGGGGGCCAGAGCAGGCTTAACAAAACAGGAGATTTGAGGTGGTTTGGGAAGCTGGAGAGAAGGAATAGGTGAGATTCCAAAGTAAAGGAAAGAGGAAGCTAAAATAGGGAAAAAGATGTGTGGGAATGTGCTTTGGAGGTAGCTAGGAAACACATTGGTCTGGAATGGATGGTTGAGGTGAGTAGGTGAAGGTGAAGCTCGTTTGGGGTCAGATGCTTGGAGGACTTTGAGTGAAACTCCTGTCTTTCCCATCAGATTGTGAATTTGGTCTTCCCTGCTCTCACTAATCTTTAGTCATTCGCAGTTACTTGTTGCTTCCTTATCACCTGCAAACATGACTCCTGTAGCCTGAAAAAACCCCTCCCTTGATGTGGCCATCCACATGGCCTATGGGTGTGGGTCTGTTCTCTTTCATGACTCCTTGGGAGGGCTGTCTACAACAGGTGTGTCCCCTTCCTTTCCTCTCATTCTGAACTCTTTGTGCTCTGACTTCTGACCTTGTAATTGACCTGAAATTGCTCTCTCCAAAGTTACCCCTGATCTTGGCTGCCAAGTCTATTAACATTTTCTCAATCCTCATACTTCTGGAGTTCTCTCCAGTCTTTGACACTGTTCTCCTTGATACAGACCACTAGATGGTCCAGTGGATACACTGCGGAACTTGGAGTCAGGAAGACCTGAATTTGAATCCTCCCTTAGGGTCTTAGCTGTATGACTCTGGCAAGTTACTTAACCACTGTTTGCCTCAATTTCCTCTGTAAAATAGGGATAGTTGATATCACAGCATTATTGTGATCAAATGAGTTAATATATGGAAAGTATTGTGCAAACCTTGAAGTGCTATAGAATAGAAATTCTTGTTTTAGGTTTTCATGACACTTCTCTCCTGCTTCTCCTCCTGTTTGTCTGACCACTCTTCTGTGTCCTTGGCTGCATTTTCATCCAAGTCACACCCGCTAACAGTGGCGGATCCCCTAAGTTTCTCTCTCTCTCTCTCTCTCTCTCTGTTCTTCTCAGCTTACCCACCTGCCTTCTTTCCCACCAAAAAGATGTCCAGTTCTTGTGGGTGTCATTGCTACTTGAGAACTCTTTAGTGCCCAGAAACATGGACTGGTGGTGGGTTAACGCACTGGCCTTCAGATCCTCCCTCAGACACC
This sequence comes from Bettongia penicillata ogilbyi, assembly GCA_023548195.1. Classification (NCBI taxonomy): domain Eukaryota; kingdom Metazoa; phylum Chordata; class Mammalia; order Diprotodontia; family Potoroidae; genus Bettongia; species Bettongia penicillata. The sequence continues at coordinate 16,136,503 of JAJHZJ010000134.1, read as the reverse complement.
TGCTAGCTGAGGTACCCTGATCAAGTCACTGGACCTCTCTGGGCTTCAGTTTCCTCATCTGTAAAATAAAAAATGTGGTCTTTGAATTCCTCAGTAGAGATTGTAGAGCTTTAAGGCTCCAAGGAGGAGATCACAGGAAGTAGAAGAGGCCCATTTATTTCCTCCCAACAGCTTGTATTTTTCATCACCAGTAAACAGCTATTTCAAATTTTGCTCTTTTAACACACAGAAAACCCACCTTCACCCTGAGAATGCTCATCAGCCCCTTTGAGATCTATTCTTATGTGACTAGAACCACAGCTTGAGGTTTAGGAAGGATCTGCCCTATCACAGATGGGCCTTGGAGCACCTATCTGCTGCTCCTCCTCTTATTTCACTTGGTATAAATGAAAGGATTGTATTGTTGCAATGCTGCTCGATCCTTCATTGTGAATTTGCCATGAGAAAAACCAAGGTGCAGGTTTTCCCGGTAATCAAGTTAGAGGCAGCAGAGAAACGGTTGTCAGAGACCACAAAGAGATTCTCCATATCGGAGTTGATGACTGTGACAAGGCAGATCTGAGCTGACGTTTGCTGCTTATTATCTCGTGTCCCAGAGGGACAAACCTTTCAGTGATTGCTATAGTTGCTCAGCTAATACTCAGGTGAATTGGCAAGGGAATCATCAGCTCACTGTATGCACCAAAAGGTAAGAAATGTGAGAGCCTTGACCTCCTGGAAGGGGCAGGATCCCTGCAGCTTTCCATTGGCTTCCATTGGCAGGGCCTTCTGTTGAGCTTCTTCTCATTCCTTCCTTTGACAGAAGGCTCCATGTCCCTAAAGGAGATAGGAGCTGAGGAGCGGATTCCAATGGCCATATTGGTCCTAGCATCTCTTGTTCTGGATGAATTTCTCTCTGCCTTGACTTTTGTCCTATATTTCTAGGGGAGGGACAAAGAATCAGGTTAGACTTGCAGGGGAAATCCACATCCTGTGCTGTTGTTACAAGCCAAAAGTCAATTGTGGAACTGTCCCTTGTGGCTTCTGATAGAGACGATGGGAAGTAATATCAACCAAAAACAAGTAGACAAAAGTATTTTCTGAAATTCCGCCGAGGCAAGCGCCTCCTGGTGTGGAGTTGGAATTAGTGGTGCTTTGTGTCATGCAGTGCTGCCGCGCACTGGGAAAATGAAGGGCGTCACAAGTCAGTTTGGTCCTGACTTCAGGGGCTACTGAAGACCGTGCTGTTAAAGCCAGCAGGTGAGAGGGTGCCTGCATTACAGAGATAGGTTCCTTGACCTTATTGGGAAACAGAGAGAGAGGCTGAACTATCCCTTACCAGGGATATTGTAGAAGAGGACACAAGCTCCAGGAGGGAGCTGAACTAGAAAGCCATGTAAAAACGAGCATTTTAAAGATCCTGATTCTGCTCTGAAGTGCTGTGATTCCATAAAAGGTCATTAGGGAGAGGGGCTTAAAACTTAAAGCTCTGTTTGCAATGGCTAAGAATTGGAAACTGGGTGGGGTGCCTGTCAGTTGGGGGAATGCCTGAACAAGTTGTGGTATGTAAATGATAGAATATTATTATGTTATAAGAAACGATGAAGGGAATGGTTTCAGAGAAACCTGAGACGTACTGTATGAACTGATCCAGAGTGAGGTGAGCAGATTCAGAACAATTTATATCAGAATAACAACATCATAAAGACAAACAACTTTGAAGAAACTTAGAAACTGTGATCAGCACAGTGCCCAACTAGCCATTCCAAGGGACTCATGAGTAAACCCATGACCGTGTCCTAATAGAGCGGTGAAGGACTCAGAGTGAAGACATACCATTTTTTTGGACACGGCCTCTATTTGCCTGCATTTTCTCATCTGTAAAACGGGGATAGTAATAGTACGTGCCTTCCGGGATCGTTGTGAGGAACAAATGAGACAGTAATAATGAGATGCTTAGCACAGCCCAGCTATATAAATGTTTAAAAAAATAGGAATTTGTTTTCAGCAACAACCATTTATTAAACTTTGATTTGTTGTATTTAGTCATGGCCAACTCTTTGTGACTGACCAAGATACTGGAGTGCTTTGCCATTTCCTTCTCCAGTGGATTAAGGCAAACAGTTAACTCCTGTGACTTGTCCAAGGTCACATAGCTAGTGAGGATCAGAAGCTGTATTTGAATTCAGGTCTTCCTGACTCCAGGCCCAGTGCTCTATCCACTCACTGAGCCATCTGTGCTAATTACTGGGCTTACAGATACAAACGGAGAAAAGCAGTCCTTTCTCTCAAAGAAGCCAGACTTGTTCTGGTGCCTCTGGGGCCTTTGTTTTTCTTGCTTTCTCATTAGGGGTGGGCAGAAGTGTGAGGGAGAAAAGGTGAATCTCCATTTGGCGCAAAAAAAAAAAATTTAATAAACCAGAACTGACTAAGTTTTCTGAACTCCTTACCTCATTATGGGCCAGTTTTGTAGATGATGCAGCTTAAGCCCAGAGAAGGGAAATGATGAGAAGTCATCAGTAGTCAGAAAGGGCCTCATCTACTCCACCCATCTCCCTTTATAACCAAGGAATATGAGGCTCCCCCAGTAAAATGATTCCTGCTCACTCAGTTCTCTGAGTGCCAGGGTCAGGGTCACTCCAAGAACAGTTCGCTTTCTGCTCCCATATTGACTCCTCTCTACGGGAAGTCACGAGATAGGGACTTTAGGGAAGTCACTTTCCGTCCTGGAACTCAGTTCCTCTCTAAAATGGGGGAACTGGACTAGGGGATCTCCAAGGTTTCTCGTAACTCTGAAGAGGATTCAGAGTAAACTTGGCTTCAGAAGGACAGGATAAAGTATATGTGAGTGTAAAGGAAATAAATGAAGGAAAGCAAACGTTCTTTCTGTTAGTGTCGCAGTGGTGGTGTTTTAGCTTGGGCAAGATCAGTATCAGAAATCTGACTTTGAGCTGGGGGTAAACTAGTGGAGTTAAGTTCCCACCAGTTTCCCTTACATGCGTTGACCTTTCCATAATAGACCCCCTGCCCCACCACCGTTGGCTGGTTGCATGGATGTGTCTAAATGTCCAAAAATCCTGGGTTTATTGTACTTGTTAGTTACTTTCATAGCCATGTAATCTTTTAGTCACTCAGTAATCCCTCCACTACTAGACACCCTACCCTACCTTTCACCACTTGACTTCAACCTTTATTTCTAGATTTATTTCCCATTATTTCCCTCCACTCATCTGCATTTCAGCCAAACTGAAATCCAGAGTGGGCCAGGTACCTCGTAGTCCGTCTCTCACCTCCATGCCTCTTCATGGTCTGTCTCCTGTGCCTGGAATAGTGTTCCCTCCTGAGCTTAATGTCCTCTTCCCATCAGTGTCTTCTTTGGGTTCTAGTTGCTAGGTTCCCCTGCTCCCACAAATCTATCGTCTGTGGTTTTTAATTTATCTGAGTACATTCTGTTCTACCCTCTCTAAACCTCTTAAAGACAGAGACAATTTCATTTTTGTTTTTGCACCTCTAGTGCCTAGCATGGTGCTTTTCACATGCAGAATTATGGAAAGTCCTGTGATTTTGGCCATAGAGGATTCCCCTTAGCCAGTGACTTAGAAGGTTAAGTTTCAGGAGGCACATTAAGTGACTTGCCCAGAGTCACAGCTTTGCCATTGAGTGACTGTGTGGGTCACACTTGAGAACTCCAAGAAAGATTAAGTTGCACATGATGGTCAAAAAAACCAGCTGTATCAAAGATGAAGTTTAGGTTTTGAGTGTGATCATGTGTTTGAAGCAGGGAAAGGTGATGGTGAGTTGGAGGAAAGATACTGAATTCAGCTGGGAACTTAGGAAGACATTTAGATGCAAGAATCTAGTAAGTAAATGGAATTAGGGTATGAGCCAGGGGAGGTGTCTTGAGAGAAGAACAAAAGGCTGGAGCTTGAGCTTGGAGCTCACAGATAGGGGGCAGATGGAGGAGAGAGTTCTTCTGGCTGGCCCTCAGCAAGTCATAGGCTTCTCTGGGTTTCACATTCCTAATCTGCGACTTTGCTCCCGTCCTGTCCCCCACAGCTCATTGCACTGTCACAGGGCTCCTTCAGAGCCAGACCTGTGCTCTTCCTGGAATCCAAGGAAGACACAAAGAAGCGGGAGGAAATGGCTTCTTTTGGTGTTATTGCGGTGGCAGAAGTCTGGGCCCAGCCTCCCCACGGTGTATGGTAGTCAAAGCACAGGGAGGGAGGAGGGTCCTTCTGGAAGCTGCAGCCTGTTTTCCAGGGGACCACAGGGGATGTTCTTTAGGAAGGATGGATTGAATTCTGTGATCACTGAAGTCCCTTCCAAACTGGGAATTCTGTGATTCTGTGAATGTATATTGTTCATTAAATAACATGGTTAGGCACTGGGGGTGTCACCACTGTCACAGTGGAGGGCCGGGGCCAAGAAGACCAGAGTTCAGAAGTAGCCTCACTCACTACCTTTATGTCCTTTCCCAAGGTCTGCTTCAGTCCTCTCAACTATAAAATGGGAATAATTAGAGCCTCTACCTCCCAGGGTTGTGAGAATCAAATGAGAGAGTATTTGTAAAGTGCTTTAGCACAGGGCCTAGCCCATCGTAGGTGCTTAATAAATATTTATTTCCTTATGCTTTGAAATAAGTATACTGTGGTTTTAAACTGTTTCTTTATGCTTCTAATTTGTGCTTTTGCTTTTACACAGTGTTTGGGGGTTTGAAATACAACAGTTGTACCCCCAAAATGCTGACCAGGAAGTCTGTGGGTTTAAAATAACCTTCCCCTAGAAGAAAATGGACTTGGAGTTTTTGAGAGCAGAATGGAAATGAAGCCCATTTTGGCACACTCACAGAATTGTTGCATGTAATTATTTCTCACCCTAGCTCCAATTGTCCTTGGCTGCTATAGCTGAGGGAGGCCATTATCCCAGGCTCTTTCCTCAAGTGGCTGGCCCTTGTGCTCTCAGCTCCCCGGTGCTTCCTGATCCCAGGCTGTAGCTAGAGACAAAATATCCTGCCCTGACCCTCCCTTCCTCTTTGGAGAAAGAAAGAACCTTCTCTTCTCTTCCTGGCCCCAGGAAGGTGTTTCTAGTAGCACACCTAGTAACATTACCTCCAGTATCAGGACTCAGCAGAACAGTTCAGGAAACACTGTGCCATGGGGAGAACTGACTTCCTTCCCCATTCTTGTCTTTGTCATAGGATGTTTTCTGTCCTCAGTGGTCAGTAGGGACTTTTTGGTTGTTTCCTCTTGTTAAAGGATACTAGAGAGGTAGAAGTAGACATCTGGAATAAGTTTTTTCAAATAAAACATTTCTTGTAGTCCTGTTTCTGTCTCTGTGTAAGAGGAGAAAATGTAGGCTGGCAGACCAGGTCACTTGACATTGGGTGACTGGATGATGCAGAATCATGTTCATTGGGTCACTGCCCATTTGCATGAGGAGAAACTGAAAGGTTTCTTCATTGCTGGAGCTGCCATGGTCCAGAAAGTATGTAAATAGTTGGGGAAATCAGGTTTTCAACTTTGGGAGGAGGGGAATACAGCCATGGAAATTAGTATTTACATGAAATAATTGAAGAAGAATTTTATATTACATAGAGAGGACCCAGAAGTTGGGACAGTCTTCTAAGTATTTCCATTTTGCAAGTGTTTAGTATTCTTCATCTTTTGCTGAAGCCCTGCTTCTAGCAAGGAGACAACCCTGGGAGATTTTCAAAGGCAGGCCAATAAGTGCCAGCTCTGGTGTGTTCTACCCCGTTGAAAGGCTTTGAATTCCGCCCCAGTGATGAACTCTGTATGCCTTTTGTCCAGGAACTAGCCTCAAAAATTCAGAGAGGCTTCTGCCCAGCTGGCTGCAGAGTGATGAATTCTTCTGCCATAGCAACTCTCCCAGCCCATCGACAGAATTGCATGTGATCTGTGTTGGTTGAAGAAATGCCCACAATAGTCAGGTTATACATCCTTGGATGTAGAGGGGAAGAGACTGAAGGAAAGGGGACTGGTTAGGAAGCAGTTATCATTGTCTAGGTGAGAGCTAATGAGAAGGGGATAGATGCAAAAGGTTGGGTTTTAATAGAACTTTATTGGATGTGCACTTTTAGGGAGAGGAGAGAATCAAAGATGGGAGCTCCTTGAGGTAAACCAGTAAGCTTTACCTTGGAGTTCTACTGTTTCTGGTTTCATAGTCTCTTTCAATAGCAGCCTTGCAACTACAAAAGAAGATGTGAATCTTTCCACCCCTTGGAATTGAGTTTTAGCTCCCCAGCTGGGTAGAGGATTTCTGTGCTCCTGATGTGCCAGAAGAGCCATTTTGCTTTGGGAACAGTTGAGCAGATGACCACATGCTTCTGAGTTGAAGGAGTCTTTAACCTTGGCCAACTCTGCCCTCCATTGTCAGACATCATTCTGTTAGTCCGAATTGTGTAGCTGCCCTGTGCATTGTGTCATGGTAAGCTTTTCAGGGACAGAAGTGTTTGCATGGTGAGATGAAACACACGTGAAAAGGCAAGTAACGAGTAATAATACAGAACAGCACATAATTAATGCAGAATAAATACTGGAGACAGTAAATCTTAGGGGAACTCAGAAGACCACTTTCCGGCTGGGTTTCCTTCCTAGGGAGAAGGATGTTTGATCTTGGTCCTCAAGCCAATAATTAAAATTCAACAGATATTATCTAAAGCACTTACTACGTGCAGACGCTGTGCCTGCTGTCAAGAACAATTCTTGTCCTCAAGGAGCAAAAATTAGCCCCTTGCATTGAGAGAAGACAACCCAGATAGCTTATAAATTAGAGTGTGAATGTATAGAAATGATTCAAACAGTGACCGGTGAGATTGGAGGAGAGAAGTCACTTCTGGCTGAGAGAGTGGCCCAGCGATAGGAGAGCAAAGTGAGGTGGCAATGAGCATGGACCAGGCTGGGAATGGCCTGTGCTCAAAAGGCTGCTGAGCTTGGGAGAAGGCAGGACAAGATTCAGGAGTCGCTGTTCCTGAGTGAATAATCTGCTTACCCAGATGTAGTCGTGTAAAGTAAAACTGGAAAGGGAGTTTGGAGGTAGATGATGGACAACCTTGATTGCCAGGCTAAGCAGCATAGTTTATTGAGCAGGCAGTAGTAGGGAGTCAGCAAAGGCTCTTGGGGGAGGGAGTGAAGTGAATGATTGTATGGGGATTATTTTGTCAGTGGTATGAAGAATGGATTGGAGAAGGAGAAGTAGAGTCAGGGAAACTAGTAAGGAGGTTGTCTTCATAATCTAGAGGAGAGCTTAATGAGGGGGGAAGAGGTGGAACTAAGTTGACAACAGATTGCATGTGAAATACCCAGGTGGGAAGAGACAATAACTGGGGTTTCTGCCCCCAAGATGCCATCAACAGATGCTTCTTCTTTGCAACACAGCATATATTCCAGAAAGTGTCATTTTCATTTGCATCCCCTTGATTATTAAGGACAAGAATTCTTTCAAGTGATTATTAACAATTTATATTTCAAAGAGATTTTCAGCAAATGTATCAAGATAAATGGAAAGAATTTAAAAGGTAATTTTTAAAAAAAGCTAATTAATGGTATCCTGTGGTTCACTTCAGCTTTTACTCTGAAATATTGAGGATGAGTCACTATTTGGACTGTGATTCATGGCCCAAGGGCCAGAAAATTGTAAGAACTCTAAGAAATCGGGTATGATTTAACCTAGCAAAGGGCTTTTGGAAGCTAGAGAAGTGAATGATTTTCAGAGAATATGCTGAGCATCTCATTATTTCAATTTAGGGTTTCTGTAGTACAAGTCCTTGATTTTGGGGGATGACAAAAAAGCTACCATGAAATCAATAATACTTTTAAATAAAGCACCTTTCAATGAATTTATATTTTATAAATCTTACAGCACTTACATAAATCTGAAAAAATAATACTCTATGTGAGATGGTTATTCAGTCTACAGAATTGTGTTTATGTATTTGTGTGTAGATACCCACAGGGAACTACTGAACTCATTTATTTGTATTTAAATAATGATTTCTGTGTTCTCCTTTTAACTTAAAAAGAATCTGAGTTGAATTTGTTTTGTATATAAATTAAATAAGAATTTTCTATTTTTCTCATCAAGAAGAAAACCCCCTCATTAAAAAAAAGGATGTCTGTCCCCCATCCTGCCTCAAGCTCAGTAAAGTCCCACCAGCTCCCTCCTAGCTCTAAGTTCAGATAGAAACCCCTCAGTTTGTCATCTACAGGTTTTTACACCCTCCCTGCTTCCTGTCTTTTCAGTCCTTTGAGACATTACTCTTCTCTCCAGCTTTGGTGACCTTACTTACTTGCTGTTGGACTCACTGGTCCTTTTCCATCACCAGGCCTTTGCACGGACTGCATCCCATGCCTGGAATGCACTCTTTTTTTACCTGCCTCTTAGAAACCCTGGTTTCCTTCCAGACTCAGCTCAAGGACCTATTTCTACATGAAATCTTTCTTGCTCCTTGCCTAGCTCTCCCACTTCAGAGTACCTTGAATTTATTCTGTATTTTGTCCCTGGGCATACCTTGTCTCATTTTCAGTATAACGTCCTTAATGGAGGGTGCATTCTACTCAGGTCTGCTTGGCCTAATGATTGGCATACAGTGGGTGGGTGACAGACACATCATAGAATCTTCATTTTCTTTTCCTGGCTACCAGGAAGTCTCCTTGAGAGAACAACAGAGGGCACGTGTTCCTCATCGGCTGCCCCACTGACCTGCTGGTCACACCCACACACCCGTCAGAGCCTGTGCCTTGTAACGCAGCCTGGGGACCACTCAAGGCCCAGGAGCCTTCCCAGAAGGTTTCCCAGGGACAGTGACATTCATCTTTCTCTCTTTTCCTTCAAGGATATGGTGGAGCTACTTATTGCCTGCACTCTACCATCATCACTCCTCTTCTCCTAGTGCATTTTATTTCCTGCTTCTCCTTCCTCTGTTCAAGCCTTTTCCTTTCTTGCGCAGACTGCATCTCCTGAAGTGAAATCATGCCATGGATTCTGTTTGGAAATCTCTTAATAGTTCATGCCAGTGTTCCTTTCTACACCGTTTTTAACCCTGTTGTATCCTATAAACTATTTTTTTTTACTCTAGATTTATTGTTACTATTGCTTTAAATAATGCATTGTTTTTGACAATGGAAAATTGTAGTTCTTTGTGGCTACTACATCCCAAATGAGAGCCCCCCTTCTGTAGGGAGAGAAACTTTAGGAAAGATAGCTGCTTTCAAATGCAAGGAAGCTTTTAACTACAGTAAGACTGCTGGTCAGGGAGGTGGCCCTCCTAAATAGTCTTCCGGCCCTCCCTCCCATCCTCTGACCTAATCCTCCTCCTTGGGTTAAAGATTACTTGACCTTTTAAGTCTTAAACCCAGGTTCCATTTCTTGTGAGAAATTACGGTGGTAGAACTGTAAAGAAAAATAGTAAGAATAGACCATTGAAACAGATGGAGAATATTCTTGCCTTTCACTTGCATCATTCCTAATCCAGTATTTTTCATTCTCTGAGGACTACTCATCTTGATTGTTTTATGCCCTTCACTGTATTAATTTCTGTAGCACTGTGCCTGGCACATAGTAATCACTAGGTAAATATTAGTTAGCATTATTCTCATTTCCCTTTTGTCATGTGTCAGAATTGACATCTTTAACCTTCCGAAGTTGATTTCCATGTTACTGTAATGCTGTTGTGCCCTGGGAACCTTGGAATCACCGCACGGAGCCCTGCCCTTCTGATTTCCTGATGTAGGAGTCTCAGTTCACTGACCATTCCCTACCTCAGTCTGGATTTTGAGGGAAGCAGCCCTAAAGGTCCTTTAATCCAGGAATGTCAAACTCAGATAGAAACTCATGCCATTTGGTTACGTATTGATTTAATCAGCTGCAATGAACATCATCTAGGTTCTGGTGTGTTTTTACCTATTTTATTAAACATTTCTCAATTACATTACAGTTTGATATGTTCAGGGGCCATAAGTCTGACATCTCTGATCTAATTCAAGCCCCTAATTGTGATAACTGAGGAAATGAGATGAGAGAGGGCATGTGACCTGCCCAGGGTCACACAGCTTGCATTCAAACCCGAGTTCCCTGACTCCAAGCATCCTATTTATGGAGGGATCCACATTCCCATTTCACATTAAACAAGCCCTACATGAAACAAAGTAATTCAGGTCCTCATCCTTTCTTGCCTTGACTGTAATAAATAGCATTCTAATTGTCTTCTCTGCCATCTTTCCCCTCTCTGGTTTATTCTACATAGTGGCAAAATTAATCTTCCTGAGGCCAATGACCATGCCATGTATATGAGGAGATTGACTTTCCTATTTCTCCAGAAACAGTAGGGAAAAACAGTAAATTTTTTTTTTCTTTTGTATCCAGGTGATGCAAGTCCAGAATGTGAGATCAAGTCATTCTCTAGAGAAAGCACAATTTGTATTTTGAGTTTGTTCTCATTTTTGTGAGAGTGGGAAGGTTTTAATCTATACAGTAAAAAGAATATTCCATAACAAGCCATTGTTGTCATTTACGAATGGAATTGAAAGACTACCTGGGTTGTAGAAACAGAAAATGCCACTTTTTGGTTACTAGGGTAGAAATGATGGAGACTCTTGGGGGAGTGATTGCCCTCTCTTAGAGTTTGTGAGGAGAGGAAAGCCAGGCATGGGATGATACATTCCCTAAACTGGGGGGAAACCGATTTCAGAGAGGGTAAGAGGCAGGAGGGGTAGAACCCTATGGACGAAAATTCTATAGAGAAATCATTCCGGGAACAATGGGGAACTTCAAGAATAAAATTATAAAGATACAAAGGAAAACATGGGAAGGAAAAATGAGAGTTGTCTGGAGAGACCTATAAGGATGCATAAGGAGCTCATTAACATTCAGGTTTGTTTTATTTTTTTAAGAAATGTGCAGAAGATGGAAATGAGGACAAGTGACAGGGTGAATCCTAGAGCACAGCACAGCTCTGTAAAAGTGATGGCCAAACTGCTGAAACTCGGAATGAAATGAAGCTGGTGAAGAAAGCTAAGGACAGCTGACAGGGAGAAAAGGGAGGCCCAAAGAAGGGCTGACACCCTGTACAGTGTGGATGGGACAGTGTTAACTGGAAATAGAGAAAACAAAGGAATTGCTGCTTGCTTTGCTTCTGTCCTCACTGGCAAAGAATGACCTCTGCCCTGGAAATGCCAGAATAAAAATGGCTAACAGGGAATTGAGACCCAAGCTGAGGAAGGAGATGGTGAGAGAGCACCTCTTTGCCTCTGTTGAATTCAGGTCACCTGGCCTAGCTGAGCTCTGTCCTTGACTACTAAAAGAACTGGCAGTGAGGAAAGTAGAAGAGTCCAGGCAGACCTGGGCAGGCGTCAATATTGTCTTGATTTTCAATACACGGAAGAGAACAGAATCTGCAAGTTCTAAGCAGTGAACTTCGTTACCCGAGAATATTCTAGAATGGATTATTAAAGAAAGGCTCAGGGGGTATCTAAAGAGTGGGGTTACAACAGAAGCATTCCATCTCTTGGCAGGAGAGATTAGGGGAGTGGCATACCTGTTTAGAGGATCTGATAAGATTTTTGTGGGAGAGATGGAGAGGGATGACTGAAGACCATACACATAAATGGACTTGGAACTGTTTGAGCAGACACTTTGAAAGAAAAGTTACTTGGTATCTCCGTTGGAGTCCGTCAGGGATCAGTGCTTGGCCTTGTGCCTGTTACCATTTTTATAAAGGGCTGGAATAAAGATACAGATGGAATGCCTATCAAATTTGTAGATGACACAGATCAGGCAGTGGTAGTTAACATCTTGGATGACAGAGTTATGATCCAAAGAGAAAATATCTTGATAGACTAGAGCACCAGGCTGAATTTAATAAGTGAAGTTCAACAGAAATAAATGTCAAGCCTTACACTTGAGTTCCAAAAATTAACACAAATAGAGGCTGAAAGAGGCCTGGTTAGACATAGTTTATCTGTGGGTCTTAGTGATCTACAAACTTGATGACTCACTGTGATATGGCTAATGCCATTGAGCTGCATTGAAAGGCACAGCTTCCAAGAATGAAGAGTGATAGTCATGCTGGTCTCTCTCTTAGACCTCTCCTGGAGTATTCTGGTCAATTCTGGGTGTCAATTTCAGAAAGTCATTGATAAGCTAGACTAGGGGTGGGGTAGGGGGAGAGACCTGTAGCCTTTTATTAAGGGGATTTGTCCTGTGAAGTTTGGATTCAGTCACAGGGCTGCACTGACCTCAAGGCTACAGGTTCCCCAGCCCTGAGCCACACAGTGTCTGGGGGAAGGCGAATGCAAGCAAGATAGCAGGAACACCCTGAGATCATATCATGATGATTGGTTGAAGAAATTGGGAGAGTTTAACATGGAGAAGTGAAGATTCAGGGACAGGTATTTGAAGGGCAGTCATGGAAAACAAGGGTCAGGCTCATTTTTATTCTCTTTTAAACCAGGGGCAGTAATAGAAGTTGCAGAGAAATGAATTTAAGTGTGTTGTCAGGAAAACCATTTAAAACAATTATAACTGTCCCTTAATGAAATGAGGTGCCTAGAATGGTTCTCACAGGCCTCCAAGCAGAGAGAGAAGGAATCCTTGGGGATTTCTTTCTGATGTAAATTAAGCTAGATGGTCACTGAAGGCTCCTTGAACTCTAAAATTCAGTGATTCTATGATAAAAGAGCACCTCACCTGTCCTCAATGAGTTCAAGTCACTTGGATGAATTCCTATTTCAAGGTGCTGAAAGAACCTGGGAGTGTAATTGTTTGGTAGCTCTTGATAAGCTCCAGGGAATCGTGGAAAGCAGGAGGGGGTGAAGAGCATTGATGCACTTGATAGCATGAACAACTGTCCTGATCTTCAAAAGGAGGAAGAAGGTGGATTCTGTTGGTTAAATTGAAGTGGATAGGCTGCTAAGTTTGATAATAATACCAGGAAAAATTCAGAAACAGATTTTTGAGTGGAACACCTGGAAATGGCAACTACAGCCACTATGAGGTAGCCTGAATTTATTAGGATCAAATGATCCCAGGTTAATCCCAGTTCTGCCTTCTTACCCTGCCAGCTGTAATGCTCAAAGTGATTCCCTAAGATGTATTATGTTTAAGTTTTAGCAAGGCATTTGACAGGTCCTCCATAATACCTGTTTGTGGGTAAGCTGGAGACCTATGGGCTAGTTTCTAACACAAGTTATGTAGATTCAGAACTGACTGAATGCTAGACCCAAAGAGGGCTAATTAGTGGATTGGTGTTGGCCTGACTGGGGTTCTTTGTTACTTTGCTTCTGCTTTACAACATTCCTTCCCTCTTTGTTAGAAAAGTAATGTATTGGGAATTTGTAACAGGTACTAGGTGTAGTATGTGGTCATTCTTCTGAAGACACTAAGCTCCCCCTAACTCCGCTTCTCCGCTATCTTCTGCCTTAGCTTGTCCTTGGCTCAATGTATTTCCCATGTTTGCTGCAGCGTTCTGACTTAGCAGTCACATTCCCTGATTTTGATTTCATGTCTCCCTTCAGGATGACAGCCTTTTGCTCTAACTCTCTTGACTTAACTGTTCCTTTATACTTCTGACCAATGTTTCTCATCTCTCCTCATTGTGACTGCCAGTGAATATGCTATTTGTGACTCTCAGCTGTTAACCCTTGTCTGACAATAGCCTTGTGGCTAGGTAGGACAGTGTGAACAAAGAGCAAGGTCTTTAGGACCTTGCCATAGTGTTCCTGTTTCAGACCATATTCATTTTTGTAATGACTTGAGTAAAGACATAGATGGAAGGCTTCTTAGCCTTGTAGGTGAAGAAAGCTGGGAAGGATAGCTGATACATTGAACAAGAATGGGGCTTTAAGACAAGCTATTCAATTCAGTAAACATTTCAGCATTTACTAGGAGCACTAGAGAGATTACTATCTTCTTAAAGAACATATCCAAGGTGGGACAGGTGACCCCTTATAATTTATAAAGCCATATGACTACTACTTAGTTCTGCTAAGCCAGCCTAGTAGAGACAGCAAGGTACCCAGAAGGAGGCCCAGGAGGCTCCATGGGTCAAGCAGGTCAAACCATTGCTACCATCTTGACCAACAGCTCCACTCATACCGTCATGTAGACGACAAGCACCCCAGGAATGGCAGTGCCATCTCTCACTGTGGTCTCACACCTGTTATTGAGGGGAGTAATCTCTGGAGAATAGATCTGCAATCCTTATCACCAGCAACACCACCTGCCTCCATAGCCAGGCAATTCCAAGAATCCTAGAATAGCAGTATATCCCTGACCCTTGACCCTTCTCTTAGCCCAGCTTCTACAGCCATTGTTCATTATGTCAGCTCCAGTGGAGAAGGGGCTAACGACCTCCAGGGCAGGCAAGCCAGCCTCGGTGAAATACAGGTCACCCAGGAGGAGGTATGGGTGCCACCATCTCAAGCACTCCTCTCCTCAGAACAAGATGGAGAGAATCCCAGAACCTGAGTCTACCCCCTCAGACCACTAACCCTGCCTCTGGCCCAGTCTTCCATCCAGGGAATCCTCCCTGATGGAGATTGACCTGTAGCCCTCTCCTGAGCTACCACAGCCACTGAAAGCCTGGGAAAGGAGCATCTTACTACAGTATCCTGTCAGATGACATTGTATCGGAATGGAGTGAGGCAGCTAGGTGGCATGGTGGATAGAGTGCAGGACTTGGCATGCTTTAGGCCCTGCTTAGCCTGTGTGGGCCCCACAAGACACTTGGCCTCTGTGAGTCTCAGCTTCCTCATCTATAAGATGGGAGTAATAACAACCCCTCACTTCTATAGTGATGTGAAGATCCAGTGAGATAACACTTGCAGAGCTCTGCTAGCTAGTGCTATAATGTCATCAGTGGAGATGACATTAAGGAAGATGTATTACTTTCTGTTGTGTGTTATCTCCTATTACTGGGAGCTCCCTGAAAGTCAGTCAGTAAACATTTATTGAGCACCTACTGTATGTGGGCACTGTGCTACTCACAGGGGATATAGAGAGGCATGTTGTGTACAGACCTGTGTTCTGCTCTTGGCATTTCTTCTGGAGTTGTTGGGCAGCAAACATCATATCGAGTGCTCCTCGGCCCTTTCTGAAGCCACCCTGGCTCTCATGTATATGATCATCTTCCAGGTGAAGAATCAGCCTATTAAGGAGGACCCTAGCAAGAATTTTGCCAGCAATGACTAAGAGAGAGATCCCCTTTTGACTGTTTGCAGGATAATCTATTCCCTTTACCCTTATAGAGATGAACAATGGAGGCATCCTTGAACTCTTGGGGGATAACCTGGAAAAACTGAAATCGCTTACATTTAAACTGTCTTAGGAAGATTCTGAGGCTCGCCTGGCAGGATAAAGTCCAGACACTGAAGTCCTTGCTCGAGCTGAACTGCCAAGCATTCAAACTATGCTTCAGAGAGCGCAACTCCGATAGGCTGGCCACATTGTTTGAATGCAAAATGTATGCTTGCCAAAAAGACTGTTTTATGGAGAACTCACGTGGAGCAGGCAATCACATGGTGGCCAGAAGAAGAGATACAAGGACACTCTCAAGGTCTCTCTCAAGAACTTTGGATTTGACTGTGCAACATGGGAGACACTGGCCCAGGCCCGCTCAGCATGGTGTGCCCACATCAGAAAGGGTGCTGTGCTCTATGAGCAAAGAGAATTGAGACAGCACAGAGTAAACATAGGATGTGCAGATTTGGAGCAACTACCCCAAAAGTTCCCACAGACTATCTGTCCCCAATCTGTTGTAGAGCATTCCGAGCTTATATTGGTCTGATCAGCCACAGTTGGACACACCGAAATTTCACTTTATCATGGTGATGTTATTTTGGTCCTCTTCAAAAATGAAGGACAACAACCAACCAGAGAGACATGGCAGTCCCTGCCCTCAAGGAGTTCAGGCTAATGGAGGAGACAACCAACAAATAGCTATGTACAAACAAGATAAAGACTGGACACGCTGGGGTTATCTCAGAGGGAAAGGCAAGGAGGGCAGTGCTCCTGGATCCCAGAGTATGTGGACAGGAACCAGATGTAAGTAAACTGGAGAGGTAGGAGGGGGCAGGTTTTGAAAGTCAAGCAGGATTTTCTGATTGACCCTGGAAGTGATAAGGAACTATTGGAATTTTTTAAATTAGGGCTGTTAATGTGCTCAGCCTGAGCTTTAGGGGGATGAATCTGACAACTGAATAGAGAACGTGTGGGAGTGAGGTGGGGAGCCCAGGCTTTTGCAGTAGTCCAGGAGTGAGGTGAGGAAGGCCTACACCAGGGGATTTCAGATGACCAAGTGAAGTCAATGGTATAGACAGAGAAGAGCAAAAGGCTCCGGACAGAGTCTTGGTAGCCCCACCCCCACCCCCCAGGTGTTAGCAGGTGGACACGAATGAAGATCTTCAGAGGAGACAAAAGAGTGGTCAGGCAGGTGGGATAAGCAGAATCAGGGAGTGTCCTGGAGACTTAGGGAAAAGAGGAGGGTTGACAGCGTCCAAGACTGCAGAGAAGTCAAGAATGAGATCTAAACCGAGGCAATTGCCAATGAGTTGGTGGTTGAGATCACTGGTGGCTTTGGAGGGAGCCTAGTGATGAGATTGAAAGCCAGACTGAAGAGTTCAGAAAAGCATGGGAGGAAAGGAAATGGAGAGACCTATTGGGAATAGCCTTTGGTCCTTGAGAAAACTCCTGACCCTAGACACAAAAGAGAGGAAAGGTACAGAGCTATAGCACTGGGGAGGGGTGGATCAAGTGGACTTTCTAAGGAGAGGGCAGACACAAGCATCTTTGTGGGCAGTAGGGAAGCAGCCAGTAGACAAGAAGTGATGGAAGATTAGTGAGAGGTTAGGGATAATATATAGATAGCCCAGCAGTCTGCTGGAAGAGAAGGAATGGAGAGCAAAGACAAGCTTGCTCTTCTGTTTGTATCTTCAGGCTTAGGACCATGCTTGGCACATCTTAAGCTTCTAATTAATTGTTTTTCATTCATTCATAAGTATTACTGCCAGAAAGAACCTTTAAAGCATTGCTGGATTAAAAGTCTTAGTCAAGAAAGGGAAGACCTTGTAGACCCAAATGGTAGTTTCATTACTACTGCTCATCAGACGAAGAATTCAGAAGAGAATGACAGATTTAGGGACCACAGGGCTGGGAGTTAAAAAAGTAGTATTGGAAAATGAGTTTTTATTTCTCAATTGTATAAAATATGGGAGTGACAGGCTTCCGGCAAGAATGAAGTACTTAATAAATACATTTGCCTAGAGTCTTGCAAATGCAATGGAGAGGAGAAAATTACCATGTCCATCCACTTAAGACACAGTAGCTAAATAAAGTATAGAATGAAGAATAAAAATAGACCCCTAGCAATTTGCAGAAAGGAGCTAACTACAAATCCTGTGACTTTAGATGGGTATGCACAAATGTACAGAGAATATGCAGCAATTAGGCTCAAACAAGATGAATTAGAGATTGTCATCCAAGCCAGTAGCTTTGACTTTATCTGGTATCAGAATGAGACCCCTGAGTGTGAGGGCTGGCCCTGGAAAGGTAAACCTTATTCTAAAGCAGTAGGATAGATAAAAGGGTGGCCAGGTATGCTAAAGCATCTGGGTGAAGAGCCGCAGAGGCAGAGACAGAAGTGACTGTCATTGGTGCTTCTGCCCCAGACCACCAGGATGGGAAGCACAGTCGTGGGCACAGGCCCACCGCCTGACCCCATGATTCTTTAGTTGTGATCAGTTCAGCATTTGCTGCAGCTCTTTCTCTGCCAGCACCAGAACAGCCGATGATTTCTTGAATTACTTTGATGATAATGACAACCTCCAGAAAAACAGAAGAAACAGCAAGGAGAAATTCTCTTCATAATCAGTCTTATTAGCCAGGAGAAACTTGTTGCTTGGTTGGATATCAGCCCATCAGGAAGCATTTATTAAACACCTGCTATGGGCCAGGCTCTGTCTCTTAAGCGCTATGAGGTGAAAATGTAACAGCCCCTGCCCTGGGGGCATTCCATTGGGAAGACAACTGTGTACACCCATGTTTACCAAGTGTATACAAAATAAACACAAGGTGCTTTAAGAGTTGACCCATGATTTCTTGGGTGTAGCGAGTGTGGAATATTCCGAGTGAATTTCCTTCCATTTATGTAGATCAGCACCTTCAACACACCCTGACCTGGAGCAGAGAGATTCATGACTTCCCAGCGTGAGTCAGAAGTGGAGTTTGAACTCAGCAGGCCACTGCATTACACTGCCAGAATAAATCAAAATTAAATAAAGGAGTTTCTTTCAGTTTGGTTTTTGAGGGAAGACACTGGCAGCTAGGTAGTTCAGGAAAGGTGAAAAGGGAACAAACTTACTAAGTACCTACTGTGTGCAAGGCACTGCCCTAACCACTTACCAGTATTGCTGCATTATAAAGGAGAGGTTGACCACAGGTTATTTGTAGTTTTCCTGCATCCTCCCCACTATATTCTGATCATCACCTGCATCAGGCAAGTTCAGTATTTTATTAACATCTCAGTTGCTGGCATAGCTTCCCTCTTTCTCCTCAGAGGGCGGGCATGCAAATGTTGTGGACCTGCTCCCAGTACCAAAAATCACGACCCTGCCAGTCAATAAGATGTCACCACTGAATGTCTGCATCTCCACTAGCATTTTGAGCTCCTTGTTTAAAGATGCACTGAGGTCATATCATGAGAGAAAAAAACAAGGATATAGTTTTTATATGGAATATTTAAAAGAAGTTGCCAGACTCTGGGCAATTTCAGGATCCATATCATTGCATTCAGAAATTTAACATAAGAATGGAGAGGGGGCAGTGGTTGGCCAGTGAATGACCGGCTCTTTAGCACTTGGGAGCAGATGAACCAGACTAGGTTCACTAGCTCAGAAGCTGAAGCCTACTAGTATCCCTGGCATAATCCAAAGAGCCTTTTGGAACCTGGGGCAAAAATGTTGGTGTCATATATCAATGTCAGGTCAAATTTTAAAGAGAGGGGTTCTTGGCCTGGGGTCTGTGAACTTGTACTTCTAATTCTGTTTTCAGTATCACTGGTTTTCTTTGTAATCATATGCATTTTATGCACTTAATAACAAGCCTTACTCTGGGAAGGGATCCATCACTTCACTAGACCACCCTAAAGGGTCCATGGCACCAAGAAGATTAAGGTCCTTGGATGTCCATCACACACAATTGAGGGCTCTCTGATGTCGCCGTGCCGAAGAGGGAGTATTGTTGGGCCCAGACATACTCATGGTGTGAAGTGTGTTCATGTAGAGACTAATGGAGGGATGAGAGTGTTCTGCGGAAGAGACAGCGCCTCCTCCAGGCCCTTTTGCCTAGTAAGCAGCGAGAAGGGCAGCTGTACACTGGAGGGTTCTGCATCTGCAGCCAGAGGACGACATGTGGACATGTGTGTGTTACACAGCCTCATGGGTCACTTGCTGCGTCAAGGCCACTTTTATACTTCTCTCATGAACTCACTATTGCCTCACCGCAGCTGCTATTCCAGACCTCGTCACCCCTCCCCAAGCATCTCGTTGCTCCCACTTTCCCCATTCTCCCAGCTGAGAAGTTTGACTCATATTTCACTGAAAAAATAGAAGTCACTCGTTGTGAGCTCCCTCCTCTCCCCTCCCTCAGTTCTTATCCTGCCTCGGGGTGATGCTGGAGTGTCCTCGTCTCTAAAATGGGGATCACAATGAGAGAACCCACCTCACCAGAGAGAGAGCTATCAATGGGCCCTTAGTTATCTCACCTCCATATACTGAGAATGAGGCTGATGGCATTTCTGACAGCTGTGACATTGAGCCTGCATGTGTCCCTGCACCCCCATGTATCACGTCTTCTCAGAAAAGACAGCATCTGTGTGCAGATGGTGTGTGGAACAGTGGCCTCAGGAAGGTCTCTGGGGGACAGGAACCATACAGAAGGACACTCCCCTTCTCAGCAGTCAGATAAGGATCTCTTAAGTTGCTGGGTTTAGGTTTTATCACTGTGAGGACTCTGCCTCCTGCTTCACTTCCCACATTCTCATCGTGCACAGATTTAGCCCATCTTTTCCCCAAAACTTCTTCCCCATCCACCCTAGGATCTGATAGGCCTCCCAGCCACCTCCAGATGATGTCGTCCCTCACCTGGCCCAGTCTTTCTAGCTGCTATATATGCCCTTGCCATCTTTCCTGGTTAGAGTGTTAACTTCTTGAGTGCAGGAAGTATCTATATACAGCTTGTATCTGTACCCTTGGTGCTTAGCCCATTATCTGCACACGATGTTCATCTCATCATGCACTAGGGCATCTCCCCAAGTGAGTAAGGGCCTCATTTTTAATAGCCTGAGAGTACCAGTGGACTTCTGAGCTTGTCCAACTAGGATTTTTCGTTCTTTACTGTTCCAGTCATACACATCCTTGCTAATGTCTCCTACACCACTACTCCTGAGCAAGATGAAGTCGATTATTAACAGAAACACTCAGAAATCTAGAATACCTCTATGTTACCTGTGGCTGCCTTCCAGGCTGCCTACCATGTATACATGACATGGCTCTGGTGCACCAGGAGCCCTGTGGGATTCAGGCTGGCAGACAGTACACAAACTCTAGCTAAGATAAACAGTTACTCACACGGACAGGAGAAACAAAGTAGGATGCAAGACCCTGAAAGGAAGGAGCTAGACTGTATTCCAAGACAGGCCTTTGAGATTCGGGATGATGGTCTTCTAACCTGCAACAGTCTGTGGCCACCGGGATTGTTTTGAGAGAAAAGAACCAAAGCTATTTGCACAACATGTGCTGGGGGCATTGGGAGATCAAGTAACTTGCCAAAGGTCACACAACCAGTGTGCTTCAGAGGCAGGGCTTAAGGCTTGCTGTCTATCTATTTATAGCACATTTTACCCTCTTTCTGTGTACATGGCGCTAATTGTATTTTTCATTTAATCATTTTGCTTTGTCATTATTCCCAGATTTAGTAGCTCAGAGTTGGCCTCCATAATTAGTGATTCCTGGGTTGGGCTTCTATCATTTTCTAGCAGCCTCTAGATCTGTGGAAGTCTGAGCTCCTTTGCTGTCAAATCCATCTCTAGGTCTCAACTACGTCATTCCATTTTTTCTCTAAAATGTCCAACATAATTGAATCTGCCATCATAGGATCTAATGGGTGGATGAACCAATCAGTAACAAATTCACCGATCACAGACCCAGACAGCCCAATGGGAGTTTTCCTTAATCTTCTTCAATCAGAAATTGGATGAACCTTCGGGATGCCGAGACAGGGAAGATCCTTTGGCAGGGAACAGAAGACCTGTCTGTCCCTGGTGTGGAGCACGAAGGTAATTTCAAGCTCTGGTGTTGGGGCCAGTGTGACAAACACTAGATGGTAAGGCCAAGTTTTGGGAATCTGAGCTTAGAGCAGCCTTAAGAGTAGGATAGCCTTATGGAAACCTCAATCTTTGGATCTGCCTGCTTCTCAATGTTACCTTCTTCTCTTTCTCCTCCTTCCTCTCCTCTCACTCCCTTCCCATCCTACCTGACACCCAAATAGGCAAATCCTTCCACTTGTCATGGTTGTCCATGGTGTTGTACACATTAAAATTCTTACCAAAATTTGGAGACCAGGAGCTTTTAGCCTCTTCCATAAAGATCTGATAGTCAACAAATCTTTATTAAGCACTTGCTTATGTGCTCAGAATTGTACCGAGTGCTGGGAATACAGAAAAAGGGAAAGCCAGTCCCTGCCCTCAATAGCTTACATTCTAGTGGATGAGGACTGGGAATGTGGGTGGGAGTGATGACCCTTCGCTATCCTACATCTATCTCATTCCCTCCTGGGAAATTTCCAGGGGTCTCAGAAAGGGGCCATCAAAGTAGCTCACTCCCACCTGTCTGGCTGGCCTGGAAGATCAGCTGTATATACTAAGGTGACTTTTTAAAAAGTCCTTGCTCCGCCCCCCCAGAAGAAGTTGGTGGTGATGATGTAAATTGGAAGTCCATGTGATCAACAAAGGGAATCTTTAGCCTTCTGTGCCACTTTCCTGTCCAGAACCATTATTTCTTTGAGCCTAGTAGATGATTTGTCAGCTTAGTGAAGCCATAAGGACAAAATCCTTGTGGCCTTGATGCCTCATTGAGCTTGGAGAGTCAAACAAACTCCCTTCTTTTGAAGGGTTAGATATGCAATGAGGAGCCCCGTTGATCTTGTCAGATGCCCCGCTACATGATCATAAGACTGTGCCTCTAACTTACTTCATTCCATTCCATGTTCCCACGTTCTTCTTTTCAGCTCGTGTCCCCAAGAAAATCCTCAAGTGTAAGGCTGTGTCTCGGGAGTTGAACTTTTCTTCAGCAGAGCAGATGGAAAAATTCCGCTTGGAGCAGAAAGTGTATTTTAAAGGGCAGTGCCTAGAAGGTACTTCAGCATTGGCTGGTTTGAGGGGAAAGGGGGAACCCTGGTGAGCCAGAGCAGTTGTTGGGGGACAGTGGGGACAGTGGGAAGAGCCCTGGAACCCCCAGCACGACTCAGTTTTCTCTCATGTAAAATGGGGGGTTTGGGACTGGACGACCCCTTGGGTCTATACAGCTCCAGGGCCGAGAGCCTGCTTTGATCTGACAGGAGCTGGGAAGCTCTTTGAGTCAGAGTCTACACGTGGAGCAAGGAGGCCACACCAAATTTAATGAAAAGTCCTTGATGATAGTATTGGGTTGTCAGGATGTACTGTCTACTCCTTCCACCTTCTCCCAAAAGAAACTTCCTTAAACACATACACAGTCTAGAAGCTGTAGAGTGCTTTGAGTCCATCAAGCAAACATGACTTGACACCAGTGGGCCTGCTTAGCTTTTCTCAGACTTTTGTTGCTAATGCAATATTTAATTCTTAGTGGTTGGAAAAGGACTCTTTTTGTAGGGTATAGTGCGCTGTTATTCTACCAAATGAACAGTGTATGTGTGTGTAAAATAGCTGTAATTCCAAGTGAAGAAGCCCTATTCTGTATCCCCCTCGACTGGGGGCTGGCTGCCTTCTCTGCATATCATGCCTGGGGTTGTCTGGCTGGGTCTTTAAAGAATCAGCAAGGAGACAGTCAGGAGCCCTTCCCCAGCACCCCTGCTCAGCCTGGCTTCTCCTTCCTCCTTCAGAGTGGTTCTTCGAATTCGGCTTCGTGATTCCTAATTCCACAAACACCTGGCAGTCCTTGATAGAGGCAGCGCCAGAGTCCCAGATGATGCCAGCAAACGTCTTAACGTGAGTGGGCGGGTCTTAGGAAAATGGACCGAGAAGCAAGGATTCCTGGAAAAGCGGGTGGGAGCCTGGGCCAATAGGTGAGGGCTGAGAGAGACTAGCAGAGGGCACCTTGGATCCTTTGGGTGTATTTTTTAGGTTGTTAAAAGGACAGAGTCTTCTTTTCTTAACCATACTTTTGACTTTTCTAAATATCATCCATCCTCCCTGGTATGGATGGATGATATTTAGAAAAGTCAAAAGTATGGATGGATGATATTTAGAAAAGTCAAAAGTATGGGCTGCCAATGGCAGAATCTGACAAAGCTCCTACTAAGTTTTACTGTGTTATGAACTTGACTTTGATATCTGGGCTTATCACTTAGTGGTTTACATCAACCAGCCAGCCCTTTGCTCAGAGACCCTACCAAACCTTTTATCTCTTTCTCTTGAGGAAGATTTCTTTCTCTAAGTGTCATTCACCCAGCTAAGCGGGTAGGGGAGGCCAGATAACCCATCAAGAATACCCCTTTGTAAAAGCCGTGTTGTGTTTTAAGGAACCTTGGAAATAGATTTTCAAATTCCTATCAGTCCATCACGCTTTGAGTTCCCAGTTTGTCCTCAGCATTGGCTTCCACCACTGATCATTGGTGAGGGGATCAAGAAGCATCAGTAAGGGTGGGCAAGGAGTGGGCAAGACATATCCTCAGTCGGGTTGGAAATTCTTTGCCTGCCTTTGGCCAGCCTCATTTACTCATGAGGCCTGTGAGCTTTACAATGACTGACTTGGGTAATAAAGTGATGACTACCTTCCTTGACTTCAGGGTCTCTTAGATGCTGGAAAAGTGAGGTAGCGCCTGTGTTGGAGATGAGCAGTTGTTAGCATACCCCTGAATCACAGAATGTCAGAGCTAGAAGGGACTTCAGGGGTCATTCATGCCTTATTTGACTCAGATGGGGAGGGGACCCTCAGACCCCACCCGGAGGGTGGAGAGAGATGTCACTTAATCTCTGTACCATCCTTTCCTCCTTCCACATAATGAAGGTGCGGAGTATATTGATTCTGCCTCTTCCACTGCCCACCCACATATACACATGCACATGCACACCCTGTCCTAAAAGTCTTTATGCTGATTTCATGTGTGCAGCGAGGGCTTCCTCCTCCTGCCTGCGGGGAGCCTGCAGGCTCACAGGCGATGGCCCTTTAGCTGTCAAACTTTCCTGCCTCCAGTTTTTGCTGCCTGAAGCCAGAGTGAGCAGGGTATTCCGTCCAGTTAGGACACGCTGGGCAGGCCTGCGTCCATTGCCTCGGGCCTCCTGCCCCTGTCATTTTCTAACAGCCCCTCTTCTTTCTCTTTTTTTGTTGCTCTCACAGTGGGAATGTGATCATAGAGACCAAGTTCTTTGACGACGACCTTCTCGTCAGCACATCCAGAGTGAGACTTTTCTACGTTTGAGAGAAGGGTGTGTGTGTATTTCCAAGATCTGGGTTTGTTTTTTTGGTTTTTTGGGGTGGGGGGAGGGAAGGGAGCATTTTACTTTCCTCCACACCCCCTTTTTTGGCACCACCACCATCTCTGACTCCCTCTGGCAAACAAGACCTGCACCCCCAGCTGACCAGTTCTCTAGAGGTAGCCAGCTGGTCTTTTCCCACCTGGTGACCAGCCTCCACTGACCAGCCCAACCTCCCCCACCCCAGAACAGGACAAGGAGGGGAGCTGAGAGCCTTGTCCAGCTGTAAATACAGTTGGATGAACATTGACCAGGAACCCGCCTTGTGAATGGCATCCTCTCACTCCTGCTCCCTTCAGCCCCATTGGCGCCAGTTCTTTCTCAGCCCCTGCTTTTGAATAGAGTTCATTTTCCAACCCCGTGTTTAGTTTTCATTGTTTCATATGTCTTCATACACTTGTAAAATAGATTGTGATATTATTACGTAATGTAATTAAAACCAATTTATGAATTAAAACATTCCTATAGTCCTCAGTGTGGCAGTGTTTTCATCACTGCTTTTTCCTATCTGGTACCCACAATGTTTGATGGTGGAGATGGGGATCTCTGGGACAGCAGAGTCAATAGAGAAGTGGGACCACGGGGTGAAATTGGAGGAAGGGGTGGCCTTACTGCTAATACATGGAGATGGAAAAGAGGCACAAGAAGCGGCAGTGACCAGATGAAGCAGGGACAGCATGAACGGAAGGATGGCACGGAGATGAAGGGCAAGGAGGGGAAAAGGTGTGTGAGTGGGTGAGCAGTGGAGCAGAGGCCCCACGGGAGGTTGCCAGGGGACCAGGCGAGGGAGCTCATCTTAGAAAGGGGGAAGTCATCTCTTCTCCCAGAGAGAAGATGAATGTTTAGTGACCTTTGGAAGCCATGGAACCAGATTCAGTGTTGAAGCAACATCCAAGGTCATCTGGTCCAGCACTTCATTTGAAGAATAGACCTGAGGTCCAGTGAGAAGGTCAAAGGTTCAGTAATTGTCAGAGCCAAGGTCCAAAGTCAAGACTGCCGGACCATAGCATAGGGGATGGAACTGAGGGAGATTATGGGAAGTAGGAGGCAAGGTTCTCTTGAGAGAAGGAAATAGGAGGCAAGGACAGGAAAGGAGTGGGCACGTGTTTTGGACTAGGCCGCAGAGAATTTGATGGACAGGAGTGATTTAGAAGGAACGATGGAGGTGGGTGCTAGACCCTGCTCCTTGGCAAGACAAGCAGCCACTGAGCATTCGCTATGGTCTGATATATTGTCGATTGTCTGGGCTTAGTTATGAAAGCAATGGAGGAAGTGTCAGTAACACGGCCATGACTCAGTCGCGTCCAGCACACTTTTCTTTTTCTCTGGAGAGGACGTTGCTAAATATTTCCCAGCATTTCCTGGCCAGAAATAAGTGTGGCTGGTACCAAAAGGACGGCCGACTAGTATCGGTCAGGCTGTGTGGTGAGAGGACAGGAAATGAGCCACTGAATTTGATCTATACCCTAGAGTTAGGGTAAGAGATGGGGAGCCAAACACTGAGCCAGGTCCTCAAGCCACAGAGAAGTGGGAGAGCAGTGGATGACAGGCCGGAGGATGGGGAGGGTGAGATCCCTCGGTGGTGTGACTGTGGGTCTGGCGCCCAGGGCCCAGCAGGGGGCCTTCCTGGGGGAAGGGGGCCTGCTCACAGTAGATTCTGAAGCCTCAGAGCCTCAGACTGGGCCAGCTAAAGATTCTTGGGCTGAGGGTCATCCCTGTAGCTACAAACAAGGGGTACAGGAAGGAAGCTGAGAGGACACAAGAGGGCTGCAGGTTGATTCAGTTATGTCAGATACAGAGCTCACCTGCCTCAAAGTTCTGGCTCAAACGGTTCTGTCGTCATGATCCCATCGTGGTCTACATGAAGTACTAGATGGTACCAGATGAGGGAAGGAGGGAGGGGAGGAAATAGAGACTCTAAGAAGAAATGAGGGATTGGATGGCACTGGTTTGGGTCCTAGGTGACCAGCCAGTAGCAGGGGATCATTACCTGAAAGAAACTTCACAGGGAGGAAGTTGATGAGTTCAATTTTAGACAGAGAGTTTGTGCGGTACTACCCTCTCCCTGGTGAGACTGCCTGCTCTCCTGCTAGCCCCTCTTCCCAGCAGAATAAAATCCTAGTGTTGAGAGAAAAGAGAAAACTAGGCCTGTAGGGAGAGGCCAGGAAGTGGAGGAAAGGAGGGTTGGAGCTCCCGAGAGAGGCCGGCCGTTCATGGGGCCCAGAGCTTGTCCATGTTGTGCTTTCTCAGGAGGGCCGCTGCTGCCTAATTAACACTCCTCCTGAGTCCTCGTGCAGCCATGATGCTGATGTTGCTGTTTTCCGCTTCTCTGGGAAGCCTAGTCTAGGTAGGGCCTTAGTGTGACATCTAGCCTTGCCCAGATGCCCTGTGGAGGAAGGCCAGCAGGGGGCAGCAAGACCAGGCCCTGGAGTCTAGGACTGGGAGTCTGACCAGGCAGGTCAGGAATGGGGAGAACCAGATGCTAGGCTGCGAAGGGGAGACCCGGCCAGGAGTCAGGGCTGAGGAGGTGAGACAGAGTGGAGCGGGGCCAAATGAAAGCAGAGCCAGGAGTTAGAGTCCAGGGGAAAGCCAGAGGAGCAACTAGGGCAGAGATAAATTCCCCTCCCCATTGTGCTGTGCATGGGGGCTCCTGCTAACCCCCAGCTCTTCCAGGAGCTCCGAGTCATGGTGTTCCATCACACATCCCATGTGTGATGTGCATCTCATGTGCCTGGGCTGGTCCTGGGCTCAGCCATCACATGCTACCATTTCTGAGTCCACCAGATTCTGGGAGTGATAGATCTGGGAGTGTGTTGCTGCTGGCTCTTCAGAGTCTACCCACCCACTTACCTGGGGGCAGGTCACTTAGCCTCTGTAGACCTCAGTTTCCCCTCTGTAAAGTAGAGGAACTGGACAAGATGCCCCCTAGTGGCCCTTCCTGTCCTAAATCTATGACCCTGTAATCTGTCCTGCTATCAGCAGTGCCAGGAGAGGGAGCAGTTTGTTGTAAATCTGGCAGAGCAGAGCCTCGGAGAATGAGAGGGGAGGACGTAAGGTCACAGGCCCTTGAGGTCACTGCCTGGCAGATGGGAAGGAGCCTGCCTTCCCTAGAGGACTATAGAACCACAGGAGACACTCATGGTCCCCCCATTTCTGCAAGGTCCCTCGGAACTGGCATTGTGGATCTCCCACATGGCGAAACTTTCCGGCTGGCAGAATGTTAGCAGACTTACCATGGCCTTTTGGAACATGACTGGCACATTCAGTCACACTGAACATTTATTTCTAAATGCCTTCTCTGGGCATCATGCTAAATGCTGGCAGAGATACAGAGCTCACTAAGATAGGGTTCTAGCCTCGAAGGAGCTACACTGTCACCATGAGCCACCTGGGGAGTTAGCAGCTGGAACCAGGGAGGGGAAACCAGAGTTTGTACCCAGGCCCTGATGGGTCCCCCCAGAGCAGGGATCCATGGGTACAGCTGAGAGGCCCCTTCTTAGAATATATATGCATAGAATAAAATACATAGGGTCACAAAGGGAACTGAAAGTAAGAACCAAGATGTCACTTTTCCCACTCAAACCCAGTGGTTTGATTGCTCCTTAGTTCATAGACCTGACATTTCTCTGCAGATCTGTGAACCTCAAACTAAGAACCCCTAGAGGGAAACCCTTGGAAGAATTAGCACATGGGACAAAGGCTGGGGCAAGAGAGTAGAAAAGAGTCTGAATTCAGCCTCCAGTGGAGAATGTTGCTCTCTGCTGCACCACCGTCTGCATCATGAATGGAGCTTGTGGAAAGGGGATGAGGGGACCGGAGATGAAATGGCCTTTGGATTCCACACCCGAGTTATAGGTTGGGAGAGCCGGACAAGACTATACGTCCATTCAGGCTGGAAGGGCGGCAGGCACGCAGCTCTGGTTAGACAGCCATGCTTTAGTGGAGTCCATGGGGGCAGCAGGATGACCTTACACAGTAAAGAAGTGTTTGATGGTGGGGAGAGCCGGGGTAAATTAGATGTCTCCGAAGGTCTCTTCCTGTTCCCACATCTGTGTTCTTATCTTGCTTTCAATGTATTATCTCATTTGGGCACCACAACCATCCTGGAAGTCAGTGCTAATCCCTTGTTATAGAGATGTGAAAGCTGAGACTGACTCAAACACATAATAAGGGAGAAGAGCTGGGATTTGAACTAGTCCTTCCTCCCTCCCAGTCCAGCACTCTACCTGCTCAGCCACACTGGCCTGCTGGGCTATGGCTGGTCCAGCCTTGTAGCATGGGAGAGAGCTCTAAAACCACAATTTCCTCCTTTTCTTTTTTGGCCAAAATACCTGTAGGGGAGGTGGACAGTGGGTGAGAGTTCCCAGCACAGGTAGGTTTTCTAGGAATGAATGAAAAAATAATTTATTAAGCACCTACTATATACAAAGTACTGTGCTAAGCTCTGGGAACCTAAGAGGAAGACAGTCCCCAAGCTTAGGGGAGAGATAACACAGAGTGATTCCAACTGGAGGTCAAACTGAAAGGTCCGGTGGCCTTTAATGAGCAGTAGGTGAGTTAATAGTCAACACTGATAAAATCACTTCAGCTTCTGATGTTGGATCATTGGACAGGACCAAGGACTTTGTGTCACTGTGGCTGCAGCCCCTGCAGAGGCCATCCCCATTTAGGCTGCATCTCCCAGGATGGTGGCTGAGGGTGCTGAGCTGGAAGCTTGGCTATTGAGCTGGAAACTTGGCTGTTCCCAAGGCTCATGAGTTCAGGGTCCTGGGCTTCCCCTAGGGGGGTCTGAGGGGAAATGGTCGAAGTGGTGGTGATAGTTTGACCCACCTAGATGTCACACGCTGCCTCTTGCATCTCCCCTAGGATGCCCTGCTTCTGGGTTGGGGAGCACAGACCCCTAGCAAGTATGGTGGCATGGGGTCACTCCCATCATTGTACTGATGAGAATGACTTCTGGGAGCATCTCGTGCATCTCAAGATTGCCTGGGAAGACCTGGGAGCATGGCCACTGTGGATAGGGAGATGCTGGCAACAGGGCCAGACCCTGCTTCTCCAGAGAATGGGAGAGAGGATATCATCGACAAAGACAGTACCAGGCCCAGGAAGCTGAGGAGACATGATCTGGAGTTGTGAAATGTTACCCGGCATCCTCTTACAAGCAGCAGAAGAAACAAGGGCTGGGTTTCGTTGAAGACAAGTCGGTTCCTAGTGTGCCCAATAGGGATCATGAATGTCAGGGCTGGGAGGGATCTCTGAGGTCAGCTGATCTGACCTACACCTGAGCAAGAAAACCCTAGAAGATGCCAAGCAGGTGGTTGTCCGGGGGCCTTGGACCTCCTGCAGCAACTCTTGGGGTCTCTTCCTGACATCCAGGATTCCTAATTCTGCCCCCTGGGCCTAGCAGAACAGCTCCTTCAGCAGATGATAAGGTCAGGAAGGGACAGGTGTGAGTGGTGGACTCCACTCAACTCCTGCTCTTTCTGGAGGATGTTACCCTCAGGGCACTTCCCAGGGGCCTTAGGATTTGATCAGGACTGGAGCTAGAAGCTAAATTCTCTTATTCTTGGTCCCCTAATTGCAGGATTCTGTCATTTCTCCTTGGGAATTTCCTCTGACCTTTGGCAAGAGAGTGTAGGGCCCTGCTAGGCTAGAGTGTTATCAGAGTCTCTCACCTCCCCCGCTCCCAGACTCCCTTGACTACTCCCCAGAGCTTTACTGGGGGTTGAGTGAGCCCCAGATTATTAGACAAGGAGGCCTGGCTGTAAATGATGGGAGGGAGACCTTGGAGTAAGAATCAGACTGGTTTTTTCCACAGAGGCACAGCTGGGTTAGATGTGCAAGGCGGTCTGAGTCCCCTGGGCTCTGAAACTGGGATAATCTAAGGATGGGGGGATGCTTTGGGGCCTTGTTAAGAGACTAGGGCTGCTGGCCTTTGAACACAACTCCATTATCCTGGAATCTCACATGACAGGAACAAGACATTTGTCAAAGTCAAGCTGTTGTGGGCAAGATGGTGAGAAACGGGATAGATGCCAGGACGTTCAGGTGAGTTTCTAATGGCTGAGTGGCCCAATCCAAAGAGCCAGGCTGCCAGTGTGTAGTAGAGGGCCGCAGGGACCAATTGTTGAGTCTCCATGTAGATTTGATGATCACTCTATGACAATTAAAGGTTTGCAAAGACATGGAAAAGAAAATCAAGGTGGAATTATCACAGAGTTGGAAGGGCCTCACATGTCACCTGTAGTCCACTCCCTCCATCTGGTCTCCAACTCTGTCAGCCAGAGGATGCACAGCTCCAAGTGAGAGACACTGGGGGATAGATACTCAGAGCCAATGATGCCAGGCCCCCCACCTCGATCTCCCATCTGGCTGCTCCTCCAATGCATGGGTTCTGACAACAGCTAGGCACTCTCCAGGGCCCCTGGCCACTCACCTACAGTCCCTCAAGCCCTTCCCTCATTGCTGTGCTTAGACAACAAAGCCACGGGCTCCGTTGGCCGGCTCATCCCAGATTGCCTTCCCCACAGCCCTGCACAATCAGTCTGTAAAGGCTGCCAGTATAGACAACACCCCCCCCCCTCAAAGCATATAGAATATCGCGTTCTGGAGCTCTGAGTTATTGAATCCAGAATGGAAGACACCCAGGAGGCTTTTCTACTTCATTTTACAGATAAAGAAATTGAGGACATATAGCTCAGTTTGCTCAAGGTCACACAGGTGGTGAGCAGAACACATAGGAACTCTGCTCCCCATGATGACCCTTTAAATATTCAGACAGTGCTCCTACTCCACCTAAGTCTTTCCTCAGCCAAACATCACTAGTTCTTTTAACCAAACCTTGTACGGTGTTGACCATTCTGGAATCTTCCGTATCATACTTTTCAGCTTGCCAACCTCCTTCCGAAAATGTGGTGCCTGGAACTGGACATGATGATACCGACCACTTTCATTTGAAAAAAAATTAATAAATTTCACTTTAAATAATGGAACCATTTAAAGTTATATTTACAACTATTTAAACTTTTTTTAAACTATCTTTAGCAAACAGCTATCTGTAACAACCTGTCACACTATCTTCCAGTGACCCAGGTCACTGCTCTCAAAGGCACAGCACCAGGCAAGCACAGACTCTTAACACCTGCTGTGAAACTTGCCTCAGAGCAGGCAGAAGGGAAGAACATCTCTAGAAATCCAGGCTTCATTTAGAGCCAAGAGGCAAAGGAAACAGCCAGGAAAACTTGGAGCCCACACACCATTTTGTATTAACAGTGGGAGAAATGAATAAATCATGGTTTGACTCCTTGTGACTATTTAGGGTTTTCTTTGCAAAATATTGGAGTGGTTTGCCATTTCCTTCTCCAGCTCATTTTACAAATGAGGAAACTGAGGCAAACAGTATAAATTGACTTGCCCAGGGTCACACAGAGGGTAAGTATCTGAGGCTGGATTTGAACTCAGGGAGATAAGTCTCTCTGACTCCAGGCCTGGTGCTTTATGCACTATGGTGCCCTCTACCTTCCCTTCATCCCTTTGGGTCTCTACAAAATGAGTCAAAATCCCTTCTAGCTCTAAAATTCTGACTCCCTAGATTCATCCATACATGAGATAAACACCAGTTCTAGGGGAATGGAGTGTTCTTTCCTCCTCTCTCCATTTATCTGTCCCCTCAAAGACCAGCCAGAGTCAGTAAGGATGGGATATTAGCTATGGAATTCACTCAGGAGGATGCCTTGAAACCAGGACCCAGCCTCATTGAATATTTAGGCTGCCAATGGTGAGGAGATTGAGAGGATTAGAAGAGGTGGAAGGGTGGAAACTGCGTGATCCATTGACTCCATCTTGTGACTGGGTTCTGGAGTCAGCTCAGCTCCCTTCTATTCAATTATGGGTATAGTCTGACTTCTACTTTGTGAGAGAGAAAAAAAACACCTTAGCCAATCGGGGAAGTTGGGAGGAACCTGGCTCCATGTGGCTGGGAAGCTGGACCTCTCTCTTTCCCTTAACTCAGACACCCTTAACTCAGGTTAGGCTGACCAGAAACCAAGTCAGATCCAAAAACTTAGGCAAGGAGTTTACTCACAATGATAGCTCTCAAGCAATCCATGTGTCTTATCTGAAAACGGGCCTGGCACTGGCTCATCAGTTATTGTTTTTCTGTTCCTTTGTCTGTTTACAGACTTTTGGCAGGGAATGGGGCACCTCCTTTTCTGATTTCAGAGATTTTGCACCTGATTGCTCTCCTCCTCCCTACCTGGAAAGTCCCCGATCTTTCATCCAATTGGAAACCAGATTACCTACTGTTATTTCCTTTTAATTCTTTGACTTTACTTGACTTTTTAGTATGTAAAAGTCTGTCTCCCCCTGTTTTTGGGGTCCAGGCCTAAGTTGAGGAGATCTGGTCCCAGTGTGTCAGGCAATTGGAAGGCATTGCTTAATAAACAGATAAACCCCAGTCATTTTCTCTTCCATCATTAATACTCCAAAGGACAGAAAGAACTGAACTGGGAGCCAGAAAACTGAATTCTAGTCCCAGCTCACCTCAGGTCTCTCTGAGCTTCTGTATCCTCATCCGTAAAATGCAAAGGTTGGACTAGCCCCAACTGGCCTGCTTGGGACATTTTCCTTCCATCTCCATGCCCTCCTCACCTGACAGAGTACCCACAGGTGTTTTTCTCTAGTTCCACAAGAGGGAACCAAAGATGCGCCTTGTGTATCCAGTGATCTTTGCATGAGGACCCAGCAGGACCAGTCTGTCCTTTAGTTCACAAAGAGAAGGCTAGAGTTAATGAAATCATGGCCTTTTGCAGGGTGGTGGGAGGGGAGAAAATTCAGGGATGAGAAGGTAGACACAGAAGCCCCTTTAAAGCTTTAAAGCTCAGCTCAAATCCTGCTACCCCTTGGTTGCCAGGACAATCTCCTTGAATACTCTGGCTATTTGCCTTTCTTTGTGCAGATTCTTCTTCTCCCTATGGTGAGAATCCAGTCAAGAGGCAGAGATGAGCAGAGAGACAGTGAAGACCGTGAACAAATGCTACAGAAGCACCCAGATGATTTTCTGGGGACAGTAAATATTAAGTGGGGACAGGGGAAGGAGTTGGTTACAACACCCCTGATCGATTGATTTCCCCCTAGACCAGTTCCCATATTCAGAGAAAAGGGTCTGGTAACAAAGGCAAGAAGGTGTTAATAATGTTAAGTTCAAAGAAGAGTTTTCACTTGTTTACACCTTTATAAGGTGTGAAGATGTTATCCTTGATGTAATTAGAGACCAGCTCCTAATGGCTAGCTGAAGACTGGCCATGGCCCTGGGGACCCAATCAGCCATCTGGGAGGGTAGAACTGGTGTAAAAATCAGGGGAACCCAGAAGGGGCCCTACATGTGTAAGAAATATTAGTCTACAGAAGGTACGTTTACCTGTTTATGAATTTGCCTATGGATTCAAGGACCCCGTGAAAAAATCTTAAGACCCCATATATTGGGATCCATTTATAATAAATGACCTTTCAGATCCTTTTTCAGAACTCTCATATTCAATGATATGGAGCTACCAAACTGTGCAATTTTCCATTAAATCCAATCCTGTCCAGCTCTTTCTCTCAGGCCTCAACCAACCTTGGCCTCGGCTTTTTGAAGAGAAGCACTCATGCCCTAACTCCCTCTTCAGCTCCAGAAACAAAGGGAGTGACATCCAGGCTCACCATATAATGTGTATTCCTTACCCAAGCTATTCTCATCTCTGTCTACCTTTCCCTTTCTCTGTCTACCTTCTCACCCCTGGATCCTCCCCCCTCCCACTTCCACCACCAAAAAAGGCCATGAATTCATCAGCCCTAGCTTCTCTTTGTGAACTAAAGGATTGACTGGTCCCGAAGAAGGATACCTCAATAGGCAATGCACGTCTTTGGTTCCCTCTTGTGGAACTAGAGAAAAGCATCTTTGAGTACCGAACGTCAGGGCCCTTCTCCCAGCAAGGAGAGCAGCAAAAATGGAGTTCCGAAGTTCTTAGAACCTGAGTAACATGGATTTCAACCTGTACAGGACTCCAGAGGTCAGCTCCTCATTTTCTCGATGAGTAGAAACCCAAGCCCCAGAGAATTAAAGTGGTTCTTCCACAATCACACAGGGAGTAAATGGTAAAGTTCATTCTCAGACTCCAAGTCAGCCCTCTGTGGTCTAAATATCACTGTAATAGCACATACTAGGTGATTAATAAGTGCTGCTTTCAAAGTAGCACCTCTCTCCCATCATACGACAAGTACTGGAAGGGATGAGGGAAAGATAAGTACACTGATGGATTGTTGGTGGAATTGTGAACTGGTGCAACCATTCTGGAGAACAATTTGGAACCATGCCCAAAGGGCTATAAAATGCCCTTCGATCCAGTAATACCAAGTATGTACCCCAAAGAAATCAAAGAAAAGGAAAAGGACCTCAATGTACAAAAATATTCATAGCAGCATTTTTGTGGTGGCAAAGAATTGGAAGTTGAGGGGATGGCCATCCATTGGAGAATGGTGAACAAGTTTTGACCTATGATTGTGATGAAGTACTACTGGTGATATAAGAAATGACAAGACAAGGTGTTTCCAAAAGAATATGGCAAGACCTATAGGGACTGATGCAAAGTGAAGTGAGAAAAACCAGGAGATCATTGTGTATAATGACAGTAATGTTGATCAACTGGGAAAGTCGTGGTTCCTGTGATCAAGGCAATGATCCAAGACAATTCCAAGATACTTGATGAAAAAATGTTATTCACCTCCAGGAAGAGAACGGATGAACTCTGAGCACAGAAAGAAGAATAATTTTCTGTTTCTTTATTTTTCTTGCTTTTTTTGGAAATATATTTTGCATGATTGCCGATGTGTAATTGATCTATTGCTTGCCTTCTCAGTGAGTAGGGGAGGGGTGGGAGGGAGGGAGAGAATTTGGAACTCAAAAT
This sequence comes from Bettongia penicillata ogilbyi, assembly GCA_023548195.1. Taxonomy (NCBI): domain Eukaryota; kingdom Metazoa; phylum Chordata; class Mammalia; order Diprotodontia; family Potoroidae; genus Bettongia; species Bettongia penicillata. The sequence continues at coordinate 16,100,839 of JAJHZJ010000134.1, read as the reverse complement.
TTTAAAAAGAAAAGAATGTTTAAAATAAATAATATTTTAAAAATAGTTTTCTTCCTTCCAGGTAGCTAAGGGGTCTCTCTAACTGAATTTAACGATTCAGCAAACATTCTCCTGTGCAAGGAACTGTGGGAGATACAAAGATCTACACACTATCCTCTCTATCCCCTCCCCTTTACTTTCCAATTCTTGCTCTGGAAAGGGACAGGACTGGGGATTTCATTAGTAACTCCCAGGTGAGGAAATTCAGACCCAGTTCAGCCTGAGCAAGAAACGACTTTGGCTAACCCCTGCCCACATGGCAAGTAAACGGATGCTATTTTTAATCAATAATCAATAAATAATAAGCAGCTAGGTGGTACATGGAGCCTAGGTCTGGAGTCAGGAAAACTCATCTTCCAGAGTTCAAATCTAGCCTTAGACACTAGCTGTGTGACCCTGGGCAAGTCACTTAATCCTGTTTGCTTCAGTTTTGTCATCCATAAAATGAGTTGGAGAAAGAAATTACAACCCACTTCAGCATTTTTGCCAAGAAAATCCCAAGTGGGGCCACAAAGAGTTAGACAGGACAACAGCATAACATCTGTTACATGCCAGGCTAATCACTGTGGATACAAAAAGGTAAAAGACAGTTCCTACCTTCAAGGGGCTTATAATCTGAAGTTCTAATATTCTGCTACCTCCCCTGGGATAAACCTCTATCCAGCCTATAAATCCTGCCAAAGGAACCTTCCTAATTCTTGCATTTCATCCTCTAAGAGAGGGTCCCAGAACAGTGAGAACTTAAGTGACTTTCCCAGGGTCACATGGCTAGAATGTTTCAGAGGCAAGACTCCCCTCAACACCCTCCGCTCCAAATCCATGATTTATTTAGCCTTTGGCCTTCTATTTGTGAAGCAAAGGACGATGTTGAGGCCAGCCTCTAGCCCCCACATCCCACTTCTTATCTTGCTCTTGGAACATTAATCAAGCAATGTCCCCTTTGCTCCTGGAAGAAGTGTGGCAGTCAAGGGCATCCCTGAGACTCCCAGAGCAAAGCTCCCTTCCCCGGCCACCACCCTCTTATCAGAGCGGAAGTCCTGGAGGGCAGGGATGATGTCGCTCTTGTATGTCTTTCTCCAGAGATGCTAGAGCATAGAGCAGGTGCTGAGTGACTGCTTTTTTAAAATTCATTCATTCCAAGTAGAGAAAACAAGATAAAGGCATGGAGGTAGGAAATCTCAGAGAGACTTGGGAGAAAAGCTAGTGACCCATTATGACCATAGTACATGAGAAAGAATAGGAAGAAAAGAAGCAAATAAAAATATGTGTGTGTGTGCGTGTGTGTGCGTACGTGCATTCTGTATATATTTAGGGGTATGCATATTTCTTGTTTCTGGAGGATGTGCTGTTTCATTTTTGTCTGTGTAGTGCCCCAATGCCAACAGAGTGTCTGGTATACAGGAGACATTTAATCAATGCTTGCTCATTGATTGGGGCCAGATGATATGGCCTTGAATGCCATGTTCAGGTGTTTCTTTTTCAAGTATTGCAGGCCACAGGGAGCTGAGGTTTCTGAGCCCTAAATGAGAGCTGGGCCCTAGGAAGAACATGCCATGGCAAATGGATGGGCAGAGGATTCCTCCAGTGCAGGTGGCAGCAGGTGGGCATCAGGCATCAGCTTGCCCTCACAACCATGGATTTGCTGGTGCTTTATCTTGACCAGGTTGAGTGGAGGCTAGTCCAAGACAAGTTGTTTCAGTTTGGTCTTCATAGGTGGAGGGTGGGCCATCGCTGCAGGTCAACACTGGCTTCAGCTGAAGGTGGGTTCAGGTGGCCCAGCAGACAGCCATCAGCCAGGAGTTCAAGGACCCTCAGTCTTCTGAAGCAGATGAGTGTCTTGGTGAAGTCCCACATTACTCCCCAGGGAGAACTCAGCCAGGACCAGGTCATGGAGGCACCTGGAATTAAGCCCTGAGTCCCACCTCATCTGAACTCAGAGCCCCATAGTTACTTGGTATGATCCAAAGCAGTCCCACGACCTTGTTAGCGCTACCAAATCTAGCATCGGGTAGCCTCAAAAGAGGCAGGCCCCCAAGTCACTGAATAAGGAGCCAGATGTGAGCCCGTTGGGGTCATCTGATGACTTGGACTTTCCGTAATCAGGCCAGTGACAAAGTCCACCCTACTGAAGGGAGGAGGGGGAGTTTTGCAGCTACATTTCCTTAGGAAGCTAGACCCAGGCAAGGAAGCTGGCATGGAGGATGGCTGATGCCAAGATTAGTCAGAATTCCCCAATGTACTAACTAGGCATATCACTAATGGAGAAGTGGCATGGGGCCCCGCCACTGATAATTGGGCAAGGGGGAAATCAGCCTGCAAGGAGTTACAGTCCTCTGCTGCTTACCCCCAGTGTGACCTCAGATGAGTCACTTCCTCAACCTGGGCCTCTGTAAAGGGTTGGCCTCTAAGGCTCTTGTGACCGACATGACTTGGAGCCCTCCCGTGTAACCCTCAACCACAGCACAGTGTCTCAGGCAGAACCCGCTGCCAGCACCAAAGGAGGGGATGTGAAGGTGCGGGAGGGTAGAGCCTTGCTGTAAGTGATGCTGTTCCAGGTAGACTTTTATGGTCTTCAGTTCCCATTCAGGCTGCCCATATCCAAGTTCTGGTTCTGCTTCTAGGATGGGGCAACTGGGCTGTATAGATGTGCAGGATGTAAAATAAAGGAAAAGTCCCAGTGGTTGGAGTTTAATGTACCACATGTGTCCATCATGGACCTTCTCATTCCTTGGGCAGAGTGCCTGAAAGATTTCACAGGACTGCGGGGACCAAGGGTCAGTTACTTCACTGGGAACTGGTGAACACTCATACTTGTACACATACATACACATCTAGGCACCCACACACACACACACACACACACACACACACACACACACACTGCCATGTTTGAGGCATCTGCTCCTATGAAAACTGATTTCCTGGAATCCATGTACTTCAGGACAGGAGATGAGACGACCAAAGCTTCAGTTCCTCAGACACCCCTGAGGTGTTGGGGGACAATAGGTCAGTGGAAACATGGGTGATGGAACCCAGGAATTCTCTGTGGATCAGCAGCATCTGTGCCAGCCCCCAGACATGGACACTGGCCTCAGTATACTCGCTACCTCCTTCCTTGTGGGTCTGGGACTCCCGGCTTCTCCAGCTCATTGAAGACTGGCCCTAGACCATACAGATGGATTGACAGGTCAGGTCCTGAAAATAAATGAGTCAGTCAAGGGTCACTGTGCTGAGAGCACCAGGCCAGAGTCAACAAGACTCAAACCCTGCCTCAGGCACCTACTTGCTGTGTGACCCTGGGCAGGTCATATATTGTATCTGGACCAAAGATTCTTCATCTGAAAAATGGGGCCATTAATAGCACCTACCTCCCAGGGGCCTTGAGAGGCTCTAAGGAGTGAATATTTAATCTTAAAGCTCTTTATAAATTAAATGCAGGCTTGTTATATTGAGTGCCATTCTGGAAAATGTGGGACTATTGAATTCACAAAGTGCTAGAAAAATCTTAGGATCTGGGGTCCCAGATTTGGGCTGGAAGGGACCTCAGAGGTCATCTGGTCTAATCCCCTCATTTTACAGATGAGGAAACTGAGGCCAGAAAAGAGAAATGACCTTAGATGAGAGACTTGTGACTCTAGAGATGAAAGGAGCCATTGAGACCATCTGCTCTAACCCTCTCCTTTTACAGATGAGAAAATGGAGGCCCATACTAAGATTACAGATAATTGAATTTGAACCCAGGTTGTCTGACTTTGGAATCAGTGTCCCTTCCGCTGCTCTGCAATGACTGGTCATTATAGCTGCCCAATGGTGGGATGCAGGAGTGTCTCTGGGCTTCTGGAAGCTGTATCGTAGCCTCACTCTCCATGGCATAGACCAGGTTGTTTGCCCACTGAGGCTCAGCATCATCTAGAGAGTGTGGCAATCTTGGATTGGAGAGCGGGTACCAGCCATGAAACATGATGAGGAAATGCTCTAACTATTGCAAAGCCGGAGACTAAAAGGGACCTTGGAGTGCCCTAAAGGCAAGGCTGGTGCCTGATATACAACATGTGCCTAATAAATGCGTGTGGGGGGGTCTGGTCCATTTTACAAAGGAGGAAACTGAGGTCCAGAGAAAGGAAATGACTTGGTAAGAAATCTATGTGAAGTCTGACACTTGGAGTAAAAATATCTTTCCTCTGTTCTATTTCTACCTCTGTTGACTCAAAAGATTCAAAGAGGGCTTCCTGGAGGAGGTTTTGATTGGGTGAATGGGACTTGAGCAGGTAAAGAAGGGGAGGGAGGATATTGTAGCCAAAGGGCAGAGGGTGGGTCAAAACATAGACATGTGAGAGCACAGTGTGTTTGGGGGAGACAGAAAACAGTCTAATTTGACTGGAGAGAAGAGTGTGGGGAGGGACTGAGGGAATCTGAGATGAGGCTGGAAAGGGCTGGCTTGGGCTGCCAGGTTTTGAAGGGCCTTGAATGCCAAGGCAAGGAGGGAGAGCCTCTGGAGAGCCCTAGAAGTTGACCCATGGCACAGGGACTGTAGTACTGCAGATGGCCACATAGGGGCAGGCGAGAGCCAAGGACCAGAGCAGGTGCTGACGAATTGACCCTGTTTCCTTGAACCAAAGGGTGGGCAGAAACAGAACCAGACCTGGTCAGGAGGACATCGCAGCCGGAGGACCAGGAATGCAAGGTCAATGCCAGACGCCTCCCTGGGCAGTAGGACTGGCCATAGGATCATAGATTCAGAACTCGGAAAGGAACTCACCAGCCATCCAGTGCAACCCCCCATTTTACAGAACTGGAAACTGAGATCCAGAAGGGAGAAAAGACTTAGTGTTACATGGAAGAGCCTGGATTAGATTCCTGGACATTCAAGATGATTTTAGAGATGTCTTCAGAGAGGAGGATAGCAAGGTCTCCACTGCTTTTAACAAGTTTTAACAAGATGACAAGACCTTGTGCCTTGGGATGTTAAGGACCTAAGAGCCACCCTCTGGGACTGGTGGGGGTGGGGACCCAAGCTTCAGCATGAGAGGGGAAGCAGCTCAAGCTTACCCCTCACATTGGCACCTGCAACCTCAAAGTGGGGAGTTCCCATCCCAGGAAGACCTCAGGGCCGAGTCAAGGCTGACCCCTGGGCTGCAAGCTTGGGTGACTGGGAGGAAGTTAGGAGGAAGGCAGGGTTTGTGGGGAAGGACCTGAGTTCAGCTTGGGACATGTTGAGTTTAAGATGTCTAGGGGACATGTGGGGAATGGAACGTGCTTGCACTCATCACCTCCCACATCCAGCTCCCACAAAATTAGAAATGATAAGACAAGAGGGCCTCTGAGGCCAGACTCAGACCTTCTCCCAGAGGCCTCTCTGTTCTGACTGAGCCTGACACTGGAAGTCAGGAGAGAGGTTAGGGCTGGACAAGCAGATGTGAGAATCGGCAGCATGGGAATGATTATTAAATCCAAGGGAGCTAACAAGGTCTCCAAGTGAAATAGTCTAGGGCAGGAGTGAGGGACCCGCAGCCTCAAGACCACATGGGACTTCCTAGGTCCTAGGGTGCAGCCTTTTGATTGAGTCCAAGTTTGACAGAACAAATCCTTTTATTAAGGGGATTTGTTCTGTGAAGTTTGGATTCAGGCAAAGGGCCACATGCATGGCCTAGAGGCCACAGGTTTCCCACCTCTGGAACTCTAGAGGGAGAAGAGAAGGGGCCAGGGACAGCCAGCAAGGAAACTGAGAAGGAGCAGTCAGAGAGCATGGAAGAGAACCGTAAGGGAGGAGTATCACAAAAACCTAGAATGAAAGAAGTCTCAAGAAGAAGGGGGGTGGTCAACAACATCCAAGGCTGCTGCTGTTTGTCTTTCGGTCTCGTGACATCAGGGAGGGGATGCGATGATATGCAGGAGAATTGGGTTTAAGTGAGGGAGGACTGTGCAGAGTCACCAACCTCTCTCTATCCTCCAGAGCCATCTAGGTCCAGTGGCCAGATGTGGATCAGGACACCTGGAGATGGTCCTGGATACAGTGGGGGACCTTGGCCAAGGATGCAGAGAAGTCAAGAAGGTGGAGGACTGAGAAAAGGCCATTGGAGCTGGCAGCTAGGAGACCATCGATGAGGTCAAAAAAACAAATCAAAGACTTAAAAGATTGAGAGAGGAGAAGCAGCAGCACCTGGTGTAGACAGCCTTTCTAGGAGCTGAGGCACAAAAAGGAGCAGAGATGTGGGGTGATAGTCAGTGGAGATGATTGGATCAAGTGAGGGGTTTTTGAGGATGAGGAGCCATGGGCATGTTTGGAGGTAGTAGGGAAGCAGTCAGCAGATAAGGCGAGATTGAAGACCGTAGAGAACAGGGATGCTAGAAGGGACCATATGGGGAAGAAGGAATGGAAGAGGTAGATGAGACCATGATAATAGACCAATGCTAGTAACAAGGCTAAACTATTCAGCCCTTGCTTCTCTTTCTTCTTCCTAATAGGATGGTTTTTGTAGTGAGAAAAGAAAGAACAAAACCCAGTTAGCAGGAAGTAGAAACCCAAGCTAAGTGAGGAGACGATAAGATGGCATCGAGTTGCCTTCAACGAGTTCAAGTTACCCGGCCTGGGAAGCTTACTTCTTGGGTGCTGATAGAAGGGATAGATGTGATTGCTGAGCTACCATCAACAATCTCTGAAAAATCTTGAAAAGTTTTTGTACAAATAAAACATCTAAAATGAGAAAAATAAGAGCAGATAAATGGGAAGAAATTTTTGCAACCAATTTCTTTGTTGAAAGTCTCATCTCTAGGATATAAAAGGAAATGACTCACACTTAAAAGAATAAGGATATTCCCCAGTTGCTGAATGCTCAAAGAATGTTTTGATTTTTCAGAGGAAGAAATCAAAGCTTTTGATAGCCATGAAAAAATGCTCTAGAGTCCTAATCATTAGGGAAATAAACACTAAAATAATTCTGAGGTTCCATCTGACATCCACCAAATTGGCAGAACTGACCCAAAAAAGGAAAATGACAAATGTGAGTGTTGCTGTGGGAATGTAGGCACATTAATACATTGTTGGTGGAGCTGCAAACTTGTCCAGTCAATCTGGAAAGCAATTTGGAATGATGATCCCAAAGTTATTCAATTGTGCAAACTTTTTGGCCCAATGATGTCACTGCTAGATCTGTACCCCCCAAAGAGATCAAAGAAAGAGAAAATACACAAAAATAATGTAATGTTCAAAATATTATGTACAAAAAATACTTATTGCAAGTCTTTTTATAGTGGCCAAGAATTGGACATTCAGGAGATGCCCATTTGGTGGAGTATGACCAACACAGGACTATTGTGTTATAAGACTAGTTTCAGAGAAAAATGGGAAGATTGTATATGAACTGATGTAGAGTAAGATAAATAGAAGCAGAAGAACAATTGATGCATTTATTGTAAAAGCAACCTTGAAAGACTTTAGAACTCTAATCAATACAACAACCAGCCATGATTCCAAAGAACTCAGGAAAACACACACTACTTCTCTCCTGACAGAAAGGTGAAGGACTCAGAACACAGATAGAGACATCGTGTTTTGGACATGGTCAATACGGAAATTTGTTTTGCTTGATGATATGTGTTTGTAACAGAGATTTTCTTTTTCTTGTTCTCAAGAGTTGGTGGGTAATGGAGATGCGAGGCAGGCAGAGAAGGCAGATTTACATTTATTGAAAAAACAATTTAATTTAAAAAATCTTGAGAGATGCTTTGTAAAATTTAAAGCACTATATGCATATGAGTTATTATTATTATCTGGTAGAATAAGAGAACTGCCTCAGAACTCAAGAAAGGCAAATACTGTCATGAAATGGAAGCAAGAGCAGACTATAGGCCCATGAGTTTAACTTCTGTCTCTGGCAAAATTCAAGAGGATGCGAATAATGGGATAGTTTGTGAGCACTAGAAAAAAGAGTGGTGAGCAGTAGGAGCCAGCATAGCTTCATCAAGAACAGACCATACCTGAATAGGCTGATTCCTTTGGGTAATATTTGACAAAGACTGCCATGCTCCTGCTGTGGACAAGATATAGAGATGTGAGCTAGGAGGCATATAGTAAGTTGGGAGGACTTGGAAATGGACTGAATGACTGGATTCAATGAGAGGTTGTGGTTGCGCTGATGGCATTTTAGAAATCATTCTGTCCCAGAGATTTGTCTTTGTCCACATATCCTTCAATATTTTATCAGTGACTTAGATGAAAAAACCCTTGTCAAATTGGCTGGTGCCAAGAAGCTGCCTGACAGTGACAATGCTGGATGATAAAATAATGGTAACAGGCGATCAAATGAGATGGATTTTTTTTGTTAAACATTTTAGTGTAATTTTTTTGAGGCAACCAAGATTAAGTGCATGGCTAGTTGGTGTCGAAGGCTGGATCTGAACATAGGTATCTACTGCACCACCTAGCTGCACAATATCTTGTTATGAATTTAAAAATTATTCACAAGAATGGCGATCAAATGTCCAAAATAAGGTATAATATCCTTACATGAAACCCTGAATGATTAGTAAGGTAGAGACAACGGAATGAACAAATAAGATAAGAGTAAAAAAGAATTTTGTTTTTTGGCCCACTAGGGTCCAATCTGAAATTCCATTATTTCTGGAAAAATTAAATTGTAACAGATCAATGTAAAGTTTTTTCACATTTTCAAAGAATCAATTCTCAGTTTCATAACTACAGAATAAGACTTCTTGGCTCAATGACAGGGCCTACAGAAAATATGTGGGGGTTTCTATAAATGGCAGACACAGTTTTCATCTTCAGTGTGACCAGGCCTCCAAAGTGAGCATTCTCTCAGACCATACCAAGGGATAGACCATCCATGGCCTATCAGCTGAGGGCGGTCAGCCGGGCTCCTGGCCTGCTCTGCTCAAGTGAGAAGACTTCTATCTGAAGTCCCTGATCAGGTACTTCCCCCCTTTTAGGAGAGACATGTATGTGCCCAGGACAGAGAAGTCTGAAGGCCGCACCAAAGGAGCACCACTTAAAGGAGACAGAGATGGTGAGCCCGGGGACACACCAGAGCATCTTCTAAGATTTTAAGGGCTGTACTGGTTCTGGATGGCCTCAGAGGCCTGGACTAGGAGGGGAGGTTTGATGTCAGGAATAACTGCCTAGCCACGCCTAGCATGGACCTGGACTGTAATGGCCTGCTTTGGGAGGGAGTGCATCTCTTCCATCTAGATGTCTTCAGGAAGACCTAATGGCCTCTGGCTGGGGCACTTGTTAGACCAGAGGGCCTCTGAGGGCCCTCAGAACTCATCAGCTTCAGACCTGGTCTCAATTGCTCAACTGATCCATCAATGATAACAAGGAGGTTCGGTGGTAAGGGCTTAATGTGCTTCTGTTTAGATGCTATTTTTGAATTCTGGATTTCCATGGCAAGGTTCCCCGCCTCACCCAAACTCCTAGTTGGACAAAGAGACCAGAACCAGAGCCAAATGTCTAGCAGGCCCACACACCTTCTTCTCCAGGGCTTTCATGCATTAGAAAATTAGCTTCATTAGTTGGGCTCAATTTCACTAACCAAATCCATCCAAGGGAGAATCAAGGTTGGGCTGGTAGCCAGGAGTAAATGGGATTAGCCTTTCAAAAAAGTCAGTGAACTTAAAAGTTCTATACCCTAGAGGCCCAGAAGAAGGTCTGTCCCCTGAGGAGGAGGCGAGACTCAGGTTGAAGAGAAGGTTTGGAGGAAATGAAAAAGTTTCTTTCTCTTGAGGTGCATGTGTCAGGGCAGCAAGCTGAGGGCCACTCGCAAAGGACAGGTGGCGGTCCCTACGCCCGCTTGATGCTTCTCAAGAGCCAGCAGCCATATTGGCAGGCTGGCTTCTGAACTCGGCCCTCGGCCAGTGCTGCTCTGTCTCAGGTTCTCTGGCCTCTCAGCCACACTTGCATGGCTGTCCATACCCTTCTCTTGGGCACACTTCTCCCTGCTGATTCTCCTCTTTCTCAGCCTTTTTAGGATCATCCCACATTCCTGTCCCTTACCTCTGGCTGTCTGAGACTGCTGGACCCTGTGCTTTCTTTCCATCGACATGTTCTTTCTTGGTGATCTCATCACCTCCTACAGGTTCGTTGCTCAACTCTGTAATGAGCACATGTGAGGGTCCCGCCAGAACTATTCTCCTGCTTGCCACCCCCGTAGCCCCTGCTGCCTGGAGCACATCTCCCCCTGGATGTCCCTCTGTCATCTCCAGCTCAGCATGTCAAAAGCAGAACTCCTCAGCTTCCCTCTCCTCAGACCTAATCTCAATCAGTCAATCCACGAGCAATTTCTTAAATGTTTACTCTGAAGCAGGCACTGTGCTAAGTGTTGGGGATCCCCAAAAAGACAACACAGGATCTGCTCTGAAGGGGCTACATTCTAAAGGAGGACACCTGTGACTGGGCCGTGAAAGATCCATATGAAGTCAATGGAAAGGTCTCCTTAATGGAAGGATGGGGGCAGGGGTGGCAGAAAGGGGAGTTGCAGAAAAGGCCATCTTCAAAAGGTGACACTTGAACTGAATATTAAAGAAGACAGAGATTTGAAGAGGCAGAGGTGAAGAGGGAGGGCAGTCCAGGCACCAGGGACAGCCAGTGCAAAGGAGTGGAGGTGGGAAATGGCATGGCATGTGTGAAGAACAGCCTGCAGGCTAGCAGAACTGTATTGTAGGGCATGTGAAGGAGAGTCAAGTATAAAATTGATGGCCTAGGAAGGGACCAGTGTGAAGGGAACCAGTTACTTAGAGTTGTGTCTTGACTTTTTCCTCTCCCTCCACAGAGCTAGTGGTCCAATGGGCCTAGAAGCAAAAATATTAGAATTTAAGATTAGAGTCCCACTGTGTGAGCCTGGACATGTCACTTAACCTCTCTTTGCCTCGGTTTCCTCAACTGTAAATAGGGATAATAACAACACTTTGTGTGGTTGTTGTGGGGATTGAATGACATATTTGTAAAAACGCCTGGCATAGTGCTTGGCACACAGTAGGTGCTATATAAATACTTATTCCCTTCCTCTTCCCGCTACCCCTTTGTTTCCAAATCAGTTACTGAGTCCCCACCTACCAGCGCTACCTCTGACCCTAGTTTCCATCATTTTGCCTCCCTCTTGTTTGTCCAGTCACCCACATGTTGTCTCCCCTGCTGGGCTGTGAACTCCTTGCAGCTGGGACCATGTTTTTACCTTTCTTTGCCTCCCCAGTGCCTACAGCATAGGTTTAATCAGTGTTTGTTGAATGATTGACTGACCAAGCATCCTAGAAAGACAAGCAGGCATCCCTGGATAAGGCCCAGCTTCTGGACCAAGCAGAAGCCTGGAATGGAGTGGGAGTTGGAGATGAGAACTAGTCAAGGATAGAGCCACAGTGTGTGTGCAGGTCAGACTGGCCCTTCATTGCACTGGGGTGGGAGGCTTTCTGGTTGACCCCAAGTTCTGTCCCCTCTTGGAAGTGCCTCAGCCACAGCAGGATGCTAGAAGCCCGGAGGATGGCATGGATCCCTGGGGAGACCACCACAACCTCAGCCACGGCAGGATGCTAGAAGCCCGGAGGATGGCATGGATCCCTGGGGAGATGGAGGACCGCCAGAAGGGGAAGTGCACTCATTCTTTCTGGCTGTCCCTGGGCACTCCATCTCAGAGCTTGGAGACATCTCAAAGCTCTTCTGATCTAAGCTCTACTTAAACAAGAATCCCCCCTACAACATCCCCAAAAGTGGTCTTCTATCCAGCCATTCCTTGAGGAGCTCCAGGATGGGGAAGCCTGCCTCTCTCCATCTAATGTTGGGGTGCCTCTAATCATCAAGAGGCTAAATCAGCCTCATTGTCACAAGCACAAGTCATTCCTAGTCTTGCCCTCTGAGGCCGAGACTGAGTAGATTTCCACATCCGCCCTTCGTCTTGTTCCTTCTCATGGGGCTGGAGCTCAAGCTCCTATAAGGCCCAGCCTGGTCTCCCTCCTCTGGATGTTATCCGGCTTATACTTGTCCCCCTAACACCTGGTGCCCAGGACTGAGCACAGGGTGGTGAGACCAGGGTGGGCACAATAGGACTTTCATCTCCCTGATTTTGTACATTCTGCATCCCTCAGGGCCCAGCCCAGCTTCAGCTTTCCTCCTCTCTAACCCATCTGTTACTTGGCAGCCAATGTAATTTTCCTAATAGAGGAACAGCATGATGTCTGGCATACAGGAAGTGCTTAATAACTGCATGTTGGTTGATTGATCATTACTTAGCTCAGCACCTGACATGTTGTTGTTCAACTGTGTCTGATTCTTTGGGGGTTTTTTTTGGCAAAGATCCTGGAGTGGTTTGCCATTTCCTTCTCATGCTCATTTTACCGATGAGGAAACTGAGGCAAACAGAGTGAAGTGACTTGCCCAGGGTCACATAACTAATGTATGTCTGAGGCCAGATTTGAATTCAGGTCTTCCTGGTTCCAGGCTCAGCAATCTATCCCCTGCACCACATAACTGCCTCACACAGTGAGGCTGGACACAATAAGCACTTCATAAATGTTCATTGACTGGCTGAATGGATGGTTGTCATATAAGCTGTTGACTCACAACTGTAAGCTGAACTTACAATCTGCTAAAAATCTTCGGCTCTTTTATTGACCAACTGATGTCCAGCCCTACCTGCAGCATCTCATAAATGTCAAGTTGTTTTTGAAGCCTTTTAAATTTCATTAGAGTTAGACTTGGCCCAGTGTTCTAGCCCAGGGATTCTCAAGTTCTTTTTGCCCATGATGCACCATTTGTGTTTGCCATGAAGAATGGTAAGAAGAACCTGAGGGAAAAGTGAGGAGACTCGTCAACACCCATGTGATAGCCAGAGTCCAATTGTACCATTCACAATGTGTCCTAAGGTGCTCCCAAGGTGATTGGCTGGGTCTTCTTTGTATCCTGATTCTGTCCTCCGTGGGCTGGCTATCCTTTTCCGCTTTGTGTCCTTGGCAAATCCAGCGAAAAAGGCACCTATGTCTTCATCCCAGTCACTAACAAAGATGTTAGACAGTGTTGGGCCAAACACAGATCCTCGGAGAACTCCATGGGAGACCTCCTTCCAGGTAGGCGTGGAACCATGATAATGACTTCGTTTTGGATTCAGTGTACCAGCTCCAAATTCATCACACTGTGCCATCATCTAGTGTAAATCTTGGCATCTCATCTGCCATGTGACAGGAGAGATGGAAATGAATCACAGTCAAGGAAAGCTACTCCACCATGGTGAACAGCTTATGAATCAATTGATAGGTGATTAAGTGATTACTGTGCTAGGCAGTCAAAATAGAGAGAAAAATGAAACTGGGCTGCCCTCATGGGGGCTTCCATTCCTTCATGTGATTTTCACAATTATATGACTCTGAGACCTTATAACCCAGGATTTCTCTGTTCTAATCTAGGTTCCACCACTTAGCTTTGTGCCCTGGCGGATTGGGCAGGATGAGTGGGATCCTTTGGGCAATGGCCCTCCAAAAACATCACGGCACTGAATGCCACTAGGTGTTCAATCTTAATTATGTATTATCCCCCTTATGCACCCCAAGTTCAAGCCAAAGCAGCCTTCTCCTTGTTTGTAGGCCACTCCCCTCCATTCTGTGCCTTTGTTCAGGCTCTTTGCCATGCTTAGCAGGCTCTCTGTCCTCACCTCTGCCTCTTACAGAGCCCTTAGCTCCCAAGGCTTTGTTCAGGTGCTGCCTTCTCCACAAGGTCTTTCTTCCTTTCCTCAGTGATAAGGGTCCTATTCTTCCTGATACTGTAGTCTGTCTCCCTGCATTGACACGTCTGCATTATTGCATTAACTTACCTGAGTACACATTGTTGAGTGTAAAGTGTCCGACAGCAGGGACTGTTTTCTAGAGACACTGAAATATCTGTTGAAAGAGTGCATGGATACATCAGTCAATCCTAACTTGCCAAGTCCACATCAAAGGAGACAACAGTCTCCTGCCCTTCATGAATACAACCTAGAAGTCCATTCTCTCTTACCAGCCACAGCACACTGTTGAGTCTTATTAAGTTTATGTTCACCAAAGACCTTCAGGTCTTTTTTCAAATGATCTGTTGTTAAATTACTGACCATATTATGTACAGATAATATCTCTAGTCTTCATATAGGATTTCATATTTATCATTATTAATTTTCACATTGTATTGGTGTTGATGCATCATCCCAGCATCTTGAGAAAATGTTAAATGTTGAGTGCTTTATAACAAGAGCAAATTTGATGAACTTGTCTTCTGTTCTATTACCCATGATGACATTAAAGTGCAGAACAGATGAGGTTCAGGGATGGAGTGCCTAGACTTCTCCCTCTGGGTTGATGTGAATCCATCAATCAATACTCTTGGTGAGCCCCTATGAAGGTAATCTGATGGGCTGAGAAGAGTGCCTTACCCAGATTCCAGATATATTTCAAGTCACAGGACCTGGTTCCAAATCTTAATTCTGCTAGTGACCACCTATGTTATCTTAGATAAGTCAAAATTTCAAGAAGACTCAGTTTATCCAACTGTAAAATGAGGGGGTTGGCCTGCATGACCTCCGAATCTAGGATTGTATGGCTTGTGAAATCAGGCTAAAATACCTCTTAAGGGCAGCCCAAAGGGAAGAGAAGCTACCAGAGGCAGCATGCCTCTGCAAGGACCATAGTAAGGAAATGGGTAGGGATCTTGCAAGAAGGTCATGGTGGACTTTATGGTGGGTATAGGAAGCATGAGAAAATGACTGGCTCCACAAGAGTAGTAAATATTCATCCCCTTATTTTATAGGCAGGCTTCAGAGACTTTGTGAGATGGTAGAAAATACAGTGGAATTAGAGGAGCAAGATCTGAGTTCTAATCCTGCCTCTGACTCCAACTAGCTGTGTGGCCATGAACAAATCGCCTAACTATTAAGCCTCGATTTCCTCATCTGTAAAGAGGACACAATAATATCCATAGTATCCATCCCCACAAAGTTATCATGAGGCTCAAACACTTTAAAGAGCTTTAGAAATGCCAGGTGCTATTTACTTCCCCATTGCTAACTCATTAATCATTGTAGATAAGAATCAATTCCCCTCTTGGGTTTCTCTGCCTCCTGAGAAATGAGATTATCAACAAGAATGATCAAGAATTTATATATGTATGTATATTTATACATGTGTGTACATAAATATAAATGCACGTATATACATACATACATATATATATATATATATATATATATATATCAAGAGAGACAGAGAGAGTTCTATCTGGGCAACTTAAGTCTCCCATAACTACATACCTTTTCTCTGTGCCAGTTTTGTCATGTTGATGAAGAAAGCATTGTCTATATCAATTGCATCTTCCCTCTGGCAAGATCATCCTCCACAATCGAATTTCTGTTCTCTTTCCTGTGACCCTCACCCAGATGTTCACCACACTTCTGCCACCAATTTCATTAATTTCCATAGTTACCACAGAAATACCCTTTCCTTTCTATTTAATCTATTTTTAAAATTTTATTCAATCTTTTATTTATATTACCTTTCTTTCTATATATATATTCCCTCTCCCGTCCCCTATCCTTTACAATAAAGAATAAAAAGGAAACAGGGGCGAAGGGAGTCCAGCAAAACCAACCAATGCATCACCTGAATCTCACAATACTGTACAAGGCTCCACACCCAAAAAACAGAAGAGGCACATTTTCTTATCTCTGCTTTGGCACCAAACTTGGTTCTCATAAGTACACAGTGTTCAGTTTTTTGTTATTATTTGTGTTTACTTTGGTGTAATCACTGTTCATATTTTCTGGGTTTTGCTGATTTCATTCAGCGTCAGTTCATAGAAGTCTTCCCAAGCTTCTCTGAAGAGATATTTCTCCTTCTCCCCAAAGCAGCCCTGCCTCCCAATTTTCTGGCCCCTCAGAATGGAAATGCTAGTCAGTCATTCCTGGTACATGGTTGCTGGGTTAGGAATGAAGATCCCAAAGCTCTTAGACCATCCCTTTCCAGACCGCACAAAGGTCCTAGGAGGCCAGATCAGTTGTACGGATGTAGGAAGAATGGACAATGCAGGGCGAAGGGACAATATCCTTAGTTCTTATGGTAAGGGACTTATGGAGTCCTGATTATCCCTCACTGCCTTCAGCATAGAATCCAAGCACAATAGGGGTCCTCCCTAAATAGAGACTGGACTTCCCTCTACATGCTCTCCTGACAATATGATTCCTCGTGATTCCCTGTACAAGCCAGACACACTCCAGCCTCCTTGCCATTGCTAACACTGTTCTCCCTGCCTGGGATGCCCTCTTGCCCCTCCTCCCTACCTGTGCTTCCTTCAAAGTCATGATCCCATAGGTTCATGATACTTCCTCTCCTCCAGTCATTTTTCTACGACCAACCTCCAAAACTTAACTATCTTGCGTCCCTTTTGATTTTTGACTGTCCCCATCTGTCCTTTCTAAATCTGGATACCCTCAGCATTGAGTGGGACAGGACCCAGGACTTTCCCTCAGTCCATGCCCAGCTCCCTGCGGACCACAGATGGCCAGACAGCAAACGAGACCCTCATACCCGGTATTTTAAAGGAATTTAGTACCAAGTTCTCTGAAGGCTCCTCACTTAGCATTTGGCTGAGCTGGAGAATTTTTAGAGAACTAGGCTTTCTTCTCTCTTTCTTCCTCTTTCACTGGGTGGGCCACCTTCTCATATCCTGACCCTTGAGGCAGCCAACCCAACCTTGTCTGAGGTGGGGGAGGGAGCTCAGTTATAGTGATAATAAAGTGGCCAATGATGTATTTATATAATGATAATAAATAGATAATATAACAGTGTGAAAGTTTGCAGAGTGCTCTATAGTACTGAACTCATTGGATTTTCCCAACAACTCTGTGAGGTGGCTGCCATTATTTTTCCCATTTTACAGATGAGAAACCTGAGGCTCAGAGAGGTTAAGAGATTTGCCCAGGATGGTTACCCAGCTAGCAAGCATCAGAGATAGGATTTGAACTCGTCTCTCCTGATTCCAAATCCAGCCTCCTTCCTGTGCCATACTGACTTGCCAAGAGCCACTACCCTCTTTCCTTCCTCCATCCCCACATATTCCATGTCACCTGAGTTTTTCCACAAAAGAAAAGAAAATATACAGATTCAGAAATAATGAATTGCAGCCAAGGCTGAGTGGCCAGGGGTGTGTTTCAAGGGCCTGGAATTAAGAGGGGTTTTCTTGCATCTCTCTCATTTCTCTTCCCAATTTTTCCTCTACTTCTCTTACTTGATTTTCAAAATCCTTTTTGAGCTCTTCCATGGCCTTTGCCCAATTCGTATTCCTCTTGGAGGCTTTGGATGTAGGACCTTTGACTCTGCTGTCCTCCTCTAGCTGTGTGCTCTTCTTGTTACCAAAGTAAGATTCTATAGTCTGAGTTCTTTTACAATGTTTACTCATCTTTCCAACCAAACACTTGACTTTCTAACTCTTTGTCAAGGCAGGACTCTGCTCCCAGAGTAGGGGGCAGGTACTGTCACAGGCTTCAGGGATTTTGTGTCAGCTGCTTGATCCCCCATAGCTCTGGAAGCAGCCTCTGTTACTACTGCCACCCCACCACCACCATCCTGGGGCTAGGGCTGGACCTGCCAGACCTTGCACTCCTCTTTCACCCAGGTTCCACGGAGTTTTCCTTTTTGGCATTCTGGAAACTGCCATAGCTGCCAATGATTGAGTCCCAAAGATCTGCCAACCCATCTGCCCTGGCCCAACCCAGACTGGACTGCACTCCGCTTCCTGCCTGGTGGGATAGACACTTCCTGTCATTTTTCCAGGTTGTCTTGGGCTGGGGATTTGTTTCACTTTGTCATTTTGTGGGTTTTATAGCTCTAGAATTTAAGAGTAATTTTTACAGGTATTTGGAGGGCTTTGGGGAGAGCTCAGGGAAGTTCCTGCTTTTATCTTGGCTCATGTAGAGTCATTTCAGCAATTTCAGTCAGAAAAAAACCAACTGAGTTTAACTCATTAGCAAGAATTGTTCATTAAAATAAGAAGCTTCTTCTCTCCAAGACAAGATGAACTCCTCCCTAGCTTTGCCCCCAACTTGTTCCTGCCATCCATGCCTCTCCTCCCCATGACTATTCAATGTTCCAGAGTCTGTAGGTTCTCCACTGCTTCAGTTAATGGTCATGCGCTGAATACTTCAGACGTAAAAATGGATAGTTAGACCTCTGGCCACAAGTAATCAATCAATCTACCCTCTATCAGCAAACATTTATTAAGCACCTACTATGTGCTGAGGCTGAAAATACAAAGATAGATATGAAGCAGATACAAGAATCTACCCCAGTTCCAGCTAAGTTGCCCTAATCCTTCTTCACTACCCTAGAGTAAAGATCACCTGGCCAAGACGACAGATCCTGATTCTCCCTGGGCAATGGCAACAGACATTTTATTCCCTCTCCTTCGAACCACCTCTGCAAACCCCATCTTAGCCCACATCACCCCCCTGGGGTCCCTAGATGGCAGCCCTTGGTCCATTCTTCTCATCCAGCCTCCTGTTGTCATGGGCCCATGGGCTCAGAGGGTCATCTAGGGCAGAAAGGGACCTTGGGGGATCCCTAGTCCACTTCCCTCATTTTACAGCTGAGGAAACTGAGGCCAGAGAGGGGATACTTGTGCAGGGTCACTGTGTGGCAGGTTTGTGGTTCACTAACCAGAGGCCTCACTGTGCTTCCCTCATCTAGGAACTTTACAAGAAATACATGAAGTTGACATCAAAACCATTTCCACCCCCTCAAAATGAGAATAATTTAATCCAGCAGAAAAGACACCCCTTCTTCCTACATCCAGCCCAGGTCCCCTCATTCCCTCTGCCTTTTATTTTTCCTACTTTCCCCCAAAAGAACAATTGTTTTAATTCTTCACAAGCCCATTCTGGGGTATGAGAGGCCCATGTGACTCAGCTGAGGGTCTCCTCCTCCTCACAGTTTAATAACCACCACCTGCCCTCCCACGCCCTCACTCACCATTCACACTCTGCCCATTCCAGCGCGTTCACTGAATGCTTACATGTGTTTTTTCCCTCTTTCAATCTCCTCCTCCACATTTTTAAAAATGTGTTTATTTGTTGAATTTATTTAGTATTTTATTTTTCCCCAGCTACATGTAAAAACAATTTTTAAGCTTTATTTTCAAAACTTTGAGTTCCAAATTCTCTCTCTTCCTCCCTTCCCACTCTTCATTGAGGTGGCAAGCAATTTGATATAGATTATACATGTGTAGTCATGCAAAACATTTCCATAATAGTCATGTTGTGAAAGAAAACATAGACCAAAAAAAAAAAACCTCAAGAAAAACAAAGTTTAAAAAAAAGTACACTTCAATCTGGATTCAGACACTACCAGTTCTTTCTCTTAGGGATGTATGGCATTTTTCATCATAAGTCCTTCAGAATTGTCTTGGATCACTGTATTGCTGAGAATAGCCGAAGTCATTCACTGCTGATTATCTTACAATATTGCTGTTACCTTGTACACAGATTTCGCTTTGCATCAGCTCATGTAAGTCTATCCAGGTTTTTCTGAGAGCATCCTGCTCATCATTTCTTATAGCATAACAGTATTCCATCATAATCACATACCACAACTTGTTCAGTCATTCCCCAATTGATGGGCATCCCCTCAATTTCTAATTCTTTGCTACCAGAAAAGGGCAGTTATAAATATTTTTATATAAATATGTCCTTTTCCTTTTTGTTTTTTTATCTCTTCTGGGATACTGACCTAGTAGTGGTATTGCTAGGTTAAAGGGTATGCATGGTCAAATTGCTCTACAGAATGGTTGAAATTAGTTCACAATTCCATGAATAATGCATTCATATCTCATTTTTCCCACATCCTCTCCAAAACTTGTCATTTTCCTTTTTTGTCCTATTAATTAATTAGATATGAGGTAGTACCTCAGAACTGTTTTAATTTGCATTTCTCCAATCAATAGGGAGTTAGAATATTTTTTCACATGACTATAGATAGCTTTGATTACTTCATCTGAAAACTACTCATATCTTTTGATCGTTTATCAGTTGGGGAATGACTTTTACTTTTGTAAATTTGATTCATTTCTCTATATGTTTGAGAAATGAGGTCTTTATCAGAGAAATTTGCTTTAATTTTTTTTTACAGCTACTATTGCTAATTATATTTCCCTCCAACCTATTCCCTCCCACCCATTTATTCTACTTCCTCTCTCCTTTCACCCTGTCCCTCCTCAAAAGTGTTTTGCTTCTGACTACCCCTCCCCCAATCTGCCCTCCCTTCTATCACTCCCCACTTCTCTTATCCTCTTCCCCTCCTACTTTCCTGTAGGAATAAGATGGATTTCTATACCCAATTGAGTGTGTGTGTTATTCCCTCTTTCAGCCAGTTCTGATGAGAATAACGTTCATTCACTCCCCCTCACATCTCTTGTCTTTCCCTCCACTGTAAAAGTTTTTCTTGTTTCTTTTATGTGAGATAATTTATCCCATTCTACCTCTTTCTTTCCTTTTCTCTCAGTACATTCCTCTCTTGCCCCTTAGTTTTATTTTGTAGATGTCATTCCTTAATATTCAACTCATACCTGTGCCCTCTGTCTATATATATATATATATATATATATATACTCCTCCTTCTAACTGCCCTAATATTGAGAAAATTCTTATGAGTTCCAAATATCAGCTTCCCATTGTAGGAATATAAACCATTTAACTTTATTAAGTCCCTTGTAAATTCCCCTTCCTGTTTACTGTTTTATGCTTTTCTGGAGTCTTGTATCTGAAACTCAAATTTTCTATTCAGTTCTGGTCTTTTCATCAAGAATGCTTGATGGTCCTCTTTTTCAATGAATATCCATTTTTCCCTTAATGGATTATACTCACTTTTTCTGGGTAGGTGATTCTGGATTGTAATCCTAGCTCCTTTGCTATATGGCATATTATATTCCAAACCCTCAGATCCCTAATGTAAAAGCTGCTAAATCTTGTGTTTTCTTGACTGTGGTTCCATGATACTTCAATGGTTGCTTTCTGGTTGCTTGCAATATTTTCTCCTTAATCTAAGAGCTCTGGAATTTGGCTATAATATTCCTAGTATTGGGATCACTTTCAGGGAGTGATGGGCAGATTCTTTCAATTTCTGTTTTATCCTCTGGTTCTAGAATATCAGGACAGTTTTCCTTAATAATTTCTAAAACGATGATGTCTAGGTTCTTTTTCTTTTTTGATTATGGCTTTCAGGTAATCCAATAATTTTTAAATTATCTCTCCCAGATCTATTTTCCAGATCAGTTGCTTTTCCAATGATATATTTCATATTATCTTCTTTTTTTCATTTTGGGGTTTTGTTTTATTTTTTCTTGATTTCTCATAAAATCACTAGCTTCCATTTGCTCAATTCTAATTTTTTAGGAATTATTTTCCACAGTGAGCTTTTGGACCTCCTTTACCATTTAGACAGTTCTACTTTTTAAGGCCGTGTTCTTCTTATTGGCTTTTTGCACCTCTTTTACCATTTGGTCTAGTCTGTTATTTTATTTAGTATTTTTTTTTCTGTCTCCTTTACCAAGTTGTTAACTCATTTTTCATGATTTTCTTGCATCTCCCATTTCTCTTCCAATTTTTTCCTCTACCACTCTTACTTGATTTTCAAAATCCTTTTTGAGCTCTTCCATGGCCTGAGACTAATAAATACTCTTGAAGGCTTTGGACAAAGAAGCTTTGACTTTGTTGTCTTCTGAGTGTGTGTTTTGATATTCCTTGTCACCATAGTAACTTTCAATGGTAAGAGTTTTTTCCTTTGTTTGCTCATTTTCCCAGCTTATTACTTGACTTTTAACTCTTTGCTAAAATAGAATTCTGCTTCCAAGATGGAGGGAACATTATCACAAGCTTCAGGGGTTTTGTGCAACTGTTTTCAGAGATGGTTCTAGGGACCTGTAAGTTTTCAGTTCTTGCAAGGTGGTATGATCTAAGGTGAGGTGTTTCCTACTCTCTTGATCTGGTCTGTGTGTGATCACAAGCACTCTTTTCTACCCTGTAACTGTGAAGAAGGGTCCTGCTCCACTGTGGCTGCAAGCTCTGCTATGTTAGTGCTCCTCTCATCCTAGGACTGCTCACCCAGGACTTCGACCTGGATCCAAGTATGGGCAAAGCAACAGAGTCCTGCCTCAGTACTAGCAAAGATACCCCTGCAATCTCCTTCTGGCCATTTTTTAATCTGACTCCAGTACTATCTGTGGGCTGAGAGCTCCAGAAGCATCTGCTGCCACTGCTGATTCAGTGGCTCCCAAGGCCTGCTCCTGGTTTGCTGGGGCCTGAACTGTGCTGGCATTGCCTGTGCTGGACTGTGCTCTATACTCACCCAGGTGTGACAGATCTTTCCTGCTGACCTTCTATGTTGTCTTTGGCTGGAAAATTATTTTGCCCCATCATTTTGTGGGTTCTGTTGCTCCAGGAATTGTTTTATGGCATTATTTAAAAATATTCAGAGAGGTTTGGGGGAGAGTTCAGGTGAGTCGCTACCTTTTTTCCACCATCCTCCTGAATATTTACATGTTAGAGGTGCCTCCTGACTCAACCTGGCAAGTCCCTGAGGACATGATGATAAATAGAAAATAGTTAATACCCCAAATTTATATTTTTACACTTTGGCTCAAGTGCCCAGTGTACAGGGGGTAGGGGTGAGGCATTTGCCAAATTTTTTAACTTACTAGAGTCTGAGTTCAACTATGAAAGACAATGTCCACCTGACCCACCTGTATCCCAGGACCTCTGTGAAAGTCAAATGAGGTCATGGATGAGAAGGGAGGGCCTACATAAACACTTATTAAGGGAGGACCCAGCTTCAAATTCTGGCCTGTCACATAGTATCTAGGGAGCCTTGGTCACTTGGGACCTCAGTTTCTCCATCTGTAAAATGAGAGAGGGATTTAGCTTAGATGACCTTTTGGCTTCCTTCCAGCTCTAGACTGGTGGTCCGTCTCCTAGGGAGCCCCAGATGTCTGAACTCTAACCTCATAGTTGGAGATTTGCAGAGCCTTTATTCCTGGGGATGGACTGATACACCACGCAATAGTCCTGTAGGGGATGGGGGAGCTGAAGGAGAGAAGAAAAGAGAAGAGAGGGAGGACAGGAGATGAAAGAGAGGGGAGAGACAGATAGACAAAGATACAGAAAGAGAAAAAAGAGAGACAGAGAGAGGGAGGAGACACAGAAACAGAGAGGCAGAGACAGGGAGAAAAGAGAGAGAGAGAAGAAAGACAGGGAGAGACAAACAGATAGAGGGAGGGAGAGAGAAAGAGAGAAACAGGGAGAGATTGAGAGGAAGACAGAGAGATAGGGAGACTAAGAGAAGAGAGAGACAGTGACAAAGAGAGAAGAGAAACATATAGGGGAGAGACAGGTGTGACAGAGAGAAACAAAAGAGAGACAGATTGAGAGAAGGGGGAGAGAGAGACAGTGGCAGACAGAGACAGAAAGGAGAGAGAGAGACAGAGAGACACAGAGGGAGGCAGCTTCTGGCCCTGGGGAGTGGGCAGCATCTCCAGCAGTGCTTCGGGCCTGCTGTGCCCACCGGCTCCTGAACCGCCACCAGCCCCAAACTTGACACAGTGCCCAGCACATAGTAGGTTAATTATTATTGTTTCTATTATGAGACAGAGGGAGATGCAGAAAGAGAGACAGAGAAAGAGAGAGACAGACAAAGAGAGTTACTGCGTCCATCCCCCAGCTGCCACCCTCGTGATGAACCTCTCCCAACTTAGTTGGGTTGGTCCTGGTCCAACAGATGTGGTTTATTGTTGGACATAAACTTAGGGCAGGGTAAAATGATCCTCAGTCAGAGGGTCTGAATTCAAATCCTGGCTTTGCTACAAGTGGCTTTCCTTCCCTGGGCTTCTGGAGTCCTTTCTAAATCTATGATCCTAGGATTACTATGGACCTCAGTTTCCTCATCTGTCAAAGAGCAGGGATTGGACTTGCAGGACCTACTGGCTTCTGTGGCCCCTTGGAGCCCCAGCACTGTGATCTCAGATCCCCACCAAGCTCACTCTCTGCTGGCAGAGCCTCTGAGGACCCCATTTCACCTCCTGCAATGACTGGGATGTCAGTGGAGGAACCAGATAAGAGACCCAGATTAGGGAGACAAATGAGACAGAGCAATCGCCACACAAGCCTGTGCGTGAGGAAATGCCAGACTGTCTGGTCTAGTCGATAAGCAGGCGGGAAGGCAGAGGAGGGGGGGATGGAGAACGTGTGTATGTGTGGGGGTGCTTCCCTTTGTCCCATGCCCTCAGGATCCCAGAAACCTCCTGCTGCCTCCTCTCGATCCAAGAAGGAGTCAGGAGAGCCCCTATTTATAAAGCAACAAAGGTTTACCAAATTGCTCCCCTTATGGCAACTGCAGGGACAGAGCCTTAACCAGAGCAGACCTGTAACCAGGGCAAGGTGATAGGAGCTTCCACCAGGGTGGAAACTTTAGAGGGTTCCTGGGTCAACATAAGATTCTTTTCCAAGGATCCCCACAGATTGCCAATTTCTAGGTGGGAAAGCTGAAGCCCATAGAAGCTCAGGACCCCAGACTCAAGAACCCTAGTCAGTGACACTCTGACAAATGATGTCACACAAGCAGGAAGGGAAAGAGTTGGGAGCTAAACCCACAGCTTCTGGGTTCCGGCTTCTTTCCACAACAACACAGAAGAGTTTAACGCCTATATTAGAAGTATTCCTAATAGAAAGCTCCTGAGGACTGAGGACTCCTCCTCCCTCCTCCTGCTCTCCCTATATGACCCTTCCTCTAATCAGATCTAGGACTCAAGCCTGGGTCCACTCTTCTCATCATCTTGCCCATAGTCCAGACAACCCAAGTTTGAATCTGACTCTACAATTCTACTATATTTTAAAAAACATACAATAAGTACCTACTGTGTATGAGGCATTTGGGATGCAAAAATAAAACCGACTGAAGTGAGACTTCTGAAAATGAGGAGGAAGGGATTTCTTTCTTCTCCATCCCATCAGCCACAGCTTTGACAAGTGGGAGACATTGCATTCATCCGGGAGCAAAATTACAAAACACAGACACAGAGAAATTCAAGAAAATATATCCGAGGACTGAAGATAAAGGAGTAGAGGAGACCAGGGGATGTGCACCCCATCCCAGCAGATACTATCCCCCAAGGAAGCTGCATGAAGTCTCTCCAAAAGGTAAAGGACCCAGGAGTGCTGAGTAGCCTTGGCCATGCATCTATCTCACACATGTGCCTCACTACCATTGTGCCCCAAACTTGAGTTCCCTCTCCCCATGGAAGCTGCATGCATTTGTGGGATAGCTCACTCCAGGTTTATGGGGGAAATGTTTTATAAATACTATTGTAACTCTACCATCTTAGTAAATGCCTTTGTTAAGACCTCATCATGTCTCCTGGCTGATTGCTAAAAGAAACACACAAGCTGGGGCTCGTAATTTGCCCAGGGTCACATAGACAGTATGTGTAGAAGGTGGAACTTGAACCCATGCCTTCCTGACTCCAATGCTAGCTCCCTACCCACTAGCCCGCACTGTCTCTTGTTATGTAATACTAAAATATTTGGAGGAGGGTAGAAGTTGAAAGATTAGTGCTTTAACTACTCCGCAATGGATTTCTGAAGGCCTATCAAGATGCTTTCTCTACAGAGGAGCACCACTCCCCAAAAGCCACAAGAGATATTATAAAAGGCTCTGGAGTGGCAAACAAGGTAAGCTAATTTGCCATAATGATACCTTTTCTCATATAGTCCTAATGCCTCTTTGCACTTTTCAGAAGAGGCAGAACATGGTGTTTTGCTTCCAGTCAAATAGGGAGGAGGAACTGTTCTGTTTACATGTATGATGAGCAAGTCTGACTAATCATAGATTGAAAGCTGGGCAGATACCATGTAGCTCAACCTCCTCATTTTACAGATGAGAAAACTGAGGCCTACGAGAAGGGAGAGACATAGGCTCTTTCCATTGTATCACTTGAGTTCTGTGGCAGAGCTATAACTAGGATGGGGTGACTAAAGCTCTGTCCCAGGGTATTGATACCAAATGAGCTCTTTGCTCTACCTGGTTCCTCCCTGGTGGCAGCCTCCCCATCAGCGGCAATGGGTGTATTGGTGGCTAGTGTCCCTGGGTCTCTTTCTCCTCTCTCGGGGGTGGTATCCAGAGTTTCTTTTCCCACAAGGTCAGTGATGAAGTTTCCCTCTACTATAGTTGATTTGAGGGAACATTTTATCCATTCTGTTCCGGGCATCAAAATATCTAATTATGAGCAGGGGAAAGTGTGACAGAGGCAGACACAAAGAGACACACAGCTACCCCTGGGCAGCTCATTGGAGGGGATTGTGGGAAGGGGATGAGTCACGAGTGAGTGCTCCCTGAGGGGGAGGAGGAGGAAGGGGAGATGTCTGGTCTGGAGCCTGGCAAGTTCATCCTTTCAGAGCAGAGAACCTAAGGCCTTAGGGGAAGCAGACAGATCTGGTCCTCCGTAGCTCTCATGGTTAGGAAGGCTTTTTCCTGAATTCCCCCTTGGGGGTCTCCTCGGGGACCTCCCCCCGTGTGGTTCGGTTCCTGGTTCTGTGGTCTGGGGTCCAAGTAGTTGAGGGGAAGCCTTCCTCCATGGGGCAGCGCCCCCCCCATCTGTCCAGCTGGTGCTCCCTGAGTCACCCCCCCAAAAAAAATGCCCCCTCCCCTCTACAGGGAAAGAGGCAGAAGGGGCAGCGTCCCGCCCTTGAAGGAGTCCCGCTGCGTCGCCGGATCCCCGGGATCCCCGATGCCCTTCCTGAGGAAAGGCTGCTCCGTCTATTTGGTTTTTCAGAAGCGGGACCCGGGCAGCAGAGCCCTGACTGCACTTCCGCAGGTGTCCACCAGAGGACGGGCCTCCTTCACAAATCCTCCCCACCTGGTCGGTATCCCAGATGCGGCCAGAGATGCGATGCGAACCCCGCTGGCTGCGCATCCCCCGCGCCTCCTCTGCCCCTGCTCCGGGCGCGGGCACCGGTCTGGGAGGAACAAGGGGCATGTGAGGCTCAGTGGAGTGAGGAGAGGAGCCGGGGACGGACGTTGAGGTCGGCAAAGATAGGGCAAAGATGAGACTCGGAGCACTCGAGGTGACCCCAGGCTGTGGTGCAAGGGACCTAACGGGTCACTGCTGCTACTTGTCCGTCTGCCCCAGAGCGCTTCCCTTCTCTCAGCCTCAGTTTCCCCCTCTGTCAACGGAGCAGATCGGCCTCTGAGGTCCCTCCAGGCTCTGGATCCTTTGGCCCTATAATAGAAATACATGCAAAGCCCTACCTCTGAGTCAAGAAAAGCTGCCCGCCAAGTCCATCAGCAAGCATGTATTATGTTTGCATTGCAAATAATCTATGATTAGCAAACATTCTGATGAGATGAGGATAGGGCTAGGCAACAGATCATCGGAGAAAGATCTAGTGATATTAGTATTATAATATATTAATGTGATATTTAGTATTACAATAATAACTCACATTTATTTAGCACTTTAAGTTATTCCAGGTACTTTGCAAAGATTATATCATTTTACTCCACTCGAAAGGTCCCAGAAACCCAGAGAGGTAGGTGGTATTATCCCCATTTTACAAATGAGAAAACTGAGGCAATCAAAGGTTAAGTGACTTGTCCAGGGTCACACACCTGGTACGTGTCTAAGGCTGGATTTGAATTCTAGGTGTTCCTGACTTCAGGCCCAAGTTGCAACGACAGTTTAGGAAAAACATCAATGAGCTGAAGTCTGGATGGTGATGTGGTACAAGCCCAATGCCAGTTTTGCTCTTAGATGATAACATGATAACTGTTCTCGAGTATTTGTCACTGGCAAGAGGGTTCAGCCTTG
The DNA here is from genome assembly GCA_023548195.1 of Bettongia penicillata ogilbyi. Lineage (NCBI taxonomy): Eukaryota > Metazoa > Chordata > Mammalia > Diprotodontia > Potoroidae > Bettongia > Bettongia penicillata. The sequence continues at coordinate 16,072,938 of JAJHZJ010000134.1, read as the reverse complement.
TCCTTCTTGGACCAGGAATAATGGGCCAGAGCCTCAGAGAGACCAGTGTAGGCTGGAGGTCAAGAAAACCTTCCTGTCAACTTGAGATGTCCCAAACTGGAACGTGGTGCCACGAGAGTGGACGAGATGCCCGTCACTGCAGGGACTCCAACAGCGACTGGCTGAAGATGACTTGGAAATTCCTGCTCAGGCACACAGGCTGTGCTAGAAACCTCCCAGGACCCTCTTAGCTTTGAGATTCCGCAGCTCTAAAACCCAGCTAGAGGCCAGAGACTTGGAGTTCCACACCACCTGCCTGGGTTGTTGTGGAGAAAGTGGGAAGGAAGAATTGCCATGTTTGTGTGTTCCTGGAGCCAAATGAAGTACTTGACACACAGTAATCATGGCGAGTAGTTAGAAAGTGAGTGAAGGTTTGCAAAGCACATAATGTGTCAGCTCACTTGGTCCTTTCAACATCCCTGTGAAGTGTAGGCACTATTATTTATTCACATTTCACCAATGGGGAAACTGAGGCTGAGAGATGATGTGACTTGCCCCGGGTCATACAGCTAGTATCTGACTGAGGTGGGATTTGAACTTGGGTCTTTGTGGCTCCAAGCCCAAAATTCCATTCTTTTAGTAGCCTTAATAAGTGTTTGATGGAGTGGATTGAAAGTGTTTGGTGAACACTGTTAAATAGTCATGTCAAGAATAACTGAAAATTGTTTAGTGTTTTCAGTTTGTAAAGTACTATATACCTTCTGTTCCTCAGTTTCCCCATCTGTCAAATAAGGGGGCCGGGATGGATGACCACCAAGTTTCCTTGCGGATGTTTCTGTGCTCCCAGAAGTCGTAAAGATGATGACGATGGAGCTTGAGGCTTCTCTGATGATGTCCTCCAGATGTCCTCCACGCCACTTCCCTGAATAATTTCCTGCAGTACATTGCTGCATTTCTCATACCCATCATGTGTCTCTCTGTTACCTTTGGTTGATCCTCAATTTTGTTTCTTTGGAGATGTAGGATTGGCTAGCAGCCTATATGACATCACTGGAGGAATTATCAGTTCTTAGGGAAAAAAATGAACTTTTGTCTTAGAGAAGCTTGAGGTTCCTAAAGGAACTTTGCAGTTTCACCAAATCAATTCACATGCTCTCTATCTCCTGTTCAGTTTCAAGCTCCACTTGTTCATCTGTAGTGTCCAACCATTAATGATGCAACTGTATGGTTCATCTATCCAACTGGACTTAGTGGGCTGGCTAAGAAGCATTCTGTATCCACTTTGTTTTCCTCATGTGGATAGTCAGTCTAGATTTTTTGAGCAATTATGGATGCCATTCAGGAATATGGCAGCAGTATCCATTCAGCCCAATGCCATCAGAAAACAGATGAATGATCAGGGGGAAAAATAAGCTGGTCACATGGAGACAATGAGGGATAATGGATGGGCAGAGAGTCCATGTGCTTTGTATCTACATCACTGAGAGAGCAAGAAGGTCCCTACCACCACCACTTCAGCACACTGGGTTGATCCCCTGTCAAGGATTTATAGCAGGGCTCTGAAAAGGATGGTAGAGGATGGGCCAAGCGTGAAAGGGTTGGCATCTTCATCATGAGAGAGACTGTTCACATTGATGAGATGGTAGATCTGTTAGGATACTGGGAGAGTAGGCGGTTGCCTACCCAGGATAATTCAAAGGTCTGAATCATTGTTTAACCAGAAATATCTTCCCAGGATGCCCCAAATGCCCATGATTGGCATCCTTCTTCTCCTGAAGACTGACTTCACCTCTACATCCAAGCGTCTCCCGACTGGTTCACATTTCTTTCCTTGACCCAGTCCACTGTGTGTCACCATCCTCTCCTTCCACCCACATTCCATCAGGTCTCCAGTCTTCTTGATGCATCATCATGACCCTTACATCCAATCCATGTCCTTCAACCTCTAGTCTATCACAATATTTTCCAAGCTGGTTTCCCGTCTTCAGTTTCTGACTCCCACCCTCACCCTCCAGACTCACCCTCCTAAAACACATCTCTGTTCAAGTCTATCATGACATACGATGGTTCCATGTTGCTCCCTTGGGTTGGCATTCAAGGGCTGCTTACATCTCCCCCCTTGACTCCCAGTCCTCGCCCTCCCAGAATAGGCCTTCCGACCTCTTCCTTATGCTTGTCCTCCTTCCTCCAATTCCCTGCCCATGCTGCCCACCTTTCAAGGTTCATGATGTCTGAATAAGTAGAAGAGCTCGTGGAGAAATAAGAGGGAGGGAGAAGATTTAGATGCAAAGAAGGAAAGTCTTGGGTTATCAAGTGGATGCTGGGGGAATAGAGTGAACTCTTCCTTTGTGAGTTTGCTGGACTCCCTCCCTTGAGCCTTCTGAGGAAGCCCAGACCCTTCTCAGAATCATGTTTTTATATGCACAAAATAGAATGCATGAGACTACAAAGGAACCCAGCCAGATGGAAATACAGTTATCAGAATATTTTTAGAGAACATGTGTATGTTCTCCAGGTTAAGAACCCCTGATCTAGGGGACTTAGGGAAGGTCTGGGACAAGAACCACAGAGAACAGTTGCCCATCAGCAGGGGAATGGATAAACCAGCAGGGCCAGATGGAAATTATGAAATATCACTGCACAATAAATAGGAGGAATTAGGAGAATCAGAGGTAGATCCCTCTGAACTGATGCAAAGTAATGAGAGCAGGGTAGAGAACCCAGTGACTCTAATGGTGCAAGTGGGTAAAACAAGAAAGTTAAATTGAACACCGTGAAATTATAATGACCGAACTTGTCCCCAAAGATGGAGTGAGAAAATGTACTTGTCTCCCTTCTGTCCCGAGGCAGGGGACCATGGTTTGGAAAAGAGCATAAGGTGTCGGATGTGGTTACTGTGTTTGTTATAAGGGCCCAATGGTGGAGTTGTCTAGGTAGGAAAAGGAGGGCAAGGGTATAATTGGAAATGAAAATGATTTAACAACAAAAGATGCCAGTGAAATCTTAAAAATATCACTCCTATTTATAAAAACAAAAGCAGCCCCTTCAGTGAGATCGCAGATCTGTCTAAAATTTTAGGTCCCAATTTGAGCATCAAATCTCCTAAAGCTTTCTCAGGGCCAACCAACCTGTGGTGATTAAGGACATCAAAAATATGTCCTCAGGGTAAGTCCCAGAGTTAGAAGCCACCTGGCAGCCCAAGCAGCCCAGAACCTAGAGCTGCAGGGCCCTCTGGTCCTAACCTCCATCTTCAAGCTGGAGGCCCTGAGAGGGCCACACATCCATAAGTGATGGAGCAAAGCCCCAAGCCTGGGTTCACAGACCCAAATTCCATCTGGAACAGTAAATTAAAGAGGCCAGTTGAGTCTCATAGGCAATGAATGCCGAGAGAAGGAAAACAAGCACCTTTCCAAGTAGGAGAGCAGGAAATCAGGAGCCAAAATGGGAAAATAGTGAAAGTAGCAGGTTTGGGAGGGAAGGAGCCAAGTTTGGTTACAGACCTGGCAAGTTGAAATCAACTGTAGAACTTCCAAGTAGTGACATCCAGCAGGAAAGAGGGAAGCCATTTCTGCTCCTCAAACTCATCTCCCACCTCCAGGCATTTGCAAGGGCAGTCTCCATTACTGGAATCCACACCTTTATCATGCCCACTTTTCAGAATTCGCTTCCTTAAGGCATGACCCACAGGCCCCCTCCTCAGTGAAGCCTGATCATACTTTTTCTCTCCTCTCCTTCCTTAAATGTTTCTGAGCCCTTTATCTGTCTCTCTCCTCCCCATCTTCCTCCCTCCTAAGTTGAATTGACTAACCTGTACCCCTCATAGAGGCAAAGTCCTTGAAGACAGGAGCAGCTTGGTCTTTCATCTTTAGATTCAGAGCACTGGACCCAGAGCAGAGACTTACCCAACTTTTGTTAAATTGACCAGGCTGAAAATGCAGCTGGGTGTCTGAACAGAGAGGCTGAGATCTCTGAGAAAGAACTCAGGAGACAGGAGGAAGCCTGGAAAATTAGGTCCTGGGGGAAGAGAACAGAGGACCATGGAAGACCACAGAAGTATTTCTTCTGTACTGATGGACCACGTTGGGTTTTCTCCTACAGAGGCTTTCCACTTTCTCTGTTGGTGCCCCTTTCTTCCTCTTCATGGGCACCTAACTTGGGTTCTTACCAGTTGTGTGACTCCAACTAAGTCACTGAACCTCTCTGAGACTCAGTTTCCTCATTTGTAAAATGGAGATTTGATGGATGACCTCTGATTTATCTCTAAATCTGGGACACTATGAGAAGTCTCAGTGAGGGAGTTAGTTACTCTCTCAATGCCCCAAGGCTTTAAGATGCAATTTCCTCTCTAGAATGTCCCTATGCCACTGCAATCCCAAGGGTCATCTCTGTCCCTGGGTAGGGACCCCAGTATAGGAAGGACACTGATAATGGCCGATCAGGCTTGTGAGGGGGCTGGGGACCAGGACAGATCAGCATTTGATGAAGGAACCTGAACCAGAGACCACAAGCAGCATCCTGCCTTTGAAGTCCCATCACAGTGGGGTCATCTGGATCTGTTTGGTTTGACTTCCCAGGAGAGATCCAGAAATGTCACAGAAGCTGAACCAGCCAAGGGAAGGAAAAGCTATGGTCCAGTAAAAGCTGGGAGCTGAAGGTGCTTCAGGAGGGCTGAGGCTTCCCTCCCTGGAGGTCCAAGGCTGGGTGTCCCTTGGTCAGTGTCATTGTGCAGGTACGACTTGGAGGGCCCTTACAGCTCTGAGAGTCTGTGAGCGAATGAACAAATGAATGAATGAATGAATGAATGAACTTGTTAATTTTAAGTGGAAAAGTGATAGGCTAACATATTAGCTAGTACATGAGACATTAGAGCCTTGTGCTGTAGTGTGGAAAGAGGCAGCCTTGGAATGAGTCCCAGTCCCACATTCATTAACTCTGTGACCTTGGGCAAGATGCTCTTTGGCTCATCTGTAAAATGGGAATGATCCTTCCTCCCTCACTTCCCTCTTGAGGGGTCCTGTGAAGTGACTGGGACACAGCCCTGGAGGGCTAAAGTCAAGGAAGTAAGAGTGATCAGTCAATGGCCCAGAACTGTCCTCATGGAGAAGAGGAAAGACCCCAAGAGGTTAGGGTCAGGGGCTGAGACTGGAGGGGAGGAGAGCTCGGGGCCCTTGTCACTTCTCAGGACATCAGATTTAGGTCAGGAAGGGACCTCAGAGGTCACCTATTTCAATTTCCAGTGGGGAAACTGAGGCCCAGAGAGATGAGGTGAATTTACAGGACTATAGAATCTCACATGGGAAAGCAATCGCTGAAAAAGATTGCGCCCTGAGACCTTGTAAGCTACCCATAGGTGACCATGCCACCTCTGCTTGAAGACCTCCAGGCAGGGGAAATCCTCTGGGTCTCCCAGGCAGCCTTTAGAACCTCTCCCAGTGTTGGGAAGTGCCTCTGAGATCGATCCTCAGTCTACCTGATTCTGCCCTTTGGGGCCAAACAGGACAAGGCTAACCCCTGGTCGACAGCTCCCAGATCCCTCCCCACCTCCATGACCTCAAGCTCCTCTTCTCTGCTACATTACTGCTTGCTCAGAGGCAGGGTCGCCTCACTAGCAGTGCCCGAGGCTCAGACCTTCTCAGCTGCTTCTCCACCACATTGGGCTGCTCTCAGTGGACTCCAGTCCTCCTCCCCATCCTGTCCAAAGCCCTCTCCTAGCCATGAGGACCTCACAATAACTAGAAGGGCAACTGGGGAAACTGAGGCTCACAAAAATGGGCTGATTTGCCCGAGGCACAAAGGTAGTGGCAGAGATAGATGCTGAACCCAGGTAGTCCTGCTCCTTAATCATATTTTGGGGGGGAGCAGGGGTCCTGGGCACTGAGAGATAAAAATGATTATGCCCTGTCAGGTCAAATCAACAAGTATTTATTGAACATTTACTATGAGTGAGGCACCTGAGGGACAAGTAAGAAATGAACAAAAGATGGTCCCTGCCCTCAAGAGGCCTACAGTCTCATGGGGAAAAGCAGCTGAAGAGTGGGGGTGGGGAAGGGAGAGAGCCTGGGAGCAGGGTGGGTCACGATGGAGAGAGTCAGAAAAACCAGGAAGGGCCTAGGAAGGAAGAGGGGAGGGAAGGAGGACCGAGATGGGCTCTCCTTGAACTGGAAGTGTCTCCAGGAGCGGGGGAACCTCCAGGGTGAGGAGAGTGAGGAGGCCTCCAAGGGTTTATAGGATTGCCTGCAGAAAATGATTCAATTTTCTCTTCTTAACCCAGAAACAGAGCTAGGAACAAAGCGGCAGAAAGGCAAATCTTGGGCTAGATGTCAAGAAAAAAATCTCCCCAAAGAGCCATTGAAAAGTGGTGAAGTAGTGAGCTCCCTGTGACTAGAGGTATTCAAGCAAGGTATGTATCCCATGATGGTGAGATTACCCAGAGGCTGGTCTAGTCCATTTTATAGATGAGGAAGCAAGCCCAGGGAGGTGAAGAAGCTCCCATAGGTCACAAGGGAGTGGTCAAGCTGGATTCAAACTAAGGACTCTGTTCCCTGGTGCTGGGCCAAAGCCCCACAGGACAGTAGAAGGAGCTTGATCTTAGGGTTCCAATGCTGCCTTGGACCCTAACCATCTATGTAAGTTGGGGTGAGTCCCTGCCGTTTTCTGGGCCTCAGTTCTCTCTTCTGTGAAATGGGCTGTTGACTCTAGAGGACGGGATGAGGTCCCTTTAAACTTCAGAAGGAGAGGTGAGATTCACATCTAAGGCAGCCCCCATGTGGAGCAGATTAGGAAGCCGAGGCCAGAGATCCTTCAAGGGGTCCCCCTCAAAGCCCCAGTCCAGTTGGTTAAAGACCTGGCCCCTCAACTACCCTTAACCATCCTCCAGAAAGATTCTGCTCTGCCAGTTACTTCCCCCTTCAGCTGTCCTGGCCAACCCAACTCAGTGCCCCCCTTTTCTGAGAGGCCCACCCTGCCCCATGGCCAAGCCCTCAGATGTCCCATTTATAGCTCACAGATCCCAGCTGCTGTCAGGGGACTCAGTTCACCGGCCTTAGAGCTGGGATGCCCTGATTTCAGATATTGTCTCAAATATTTACTGATTGTGTGCCCCCCTAGGCAAGTCACTTCACCCCTTTGTGCCTCAGTTTCTCCACCTGTAAAACTAAGATAATAATGTCCCCTGCCTCCCAGGGCTGTTGTGAGGATCAGAAGAGAGAATCTTGGTAGAGTCGTTCATCAGAGGCCACCCCTCACCCCAGAGCACTGGGGACATGTGTGAAATGTCCTGCCCTGTGTGCTTCTCCCTCAGCCCAATCAAGGTGCTCTGTGTGTGGGGCTGAGCATCCTCTGATCCCCGGAGGCCTCTTGGGGGCAGGGTTTGTGGGAACCCTAAATGCACCCTGACACCTTTCTCCGTGGCACCTGTCAACCGCCTCCAAGCCCAGACATGATTGGGGCCAGGTAGCAGAGGAAGAATGCGCAGAGGGAGGTGGACACTTGAGGTGCCCTCCAGGGCAGAGAAAAAGTGTCCTGGGAAGGCTAAGGGTTCCCAGGGGAATCAGGCACAATTCCCAGGTTGGTTTCCTTTTCTGCCTCCCATCTCCCCTCTGGGTAAGACATAGAGAATCTGCTTTCTGGGTAGGGGGCACAGGGAAAGGACAGCCCACACGGTTCCATCTGCTGACCTACTTCCTGAAGCCTTTCCCCTTGAGAGGACTTGGGGTGCCCTGGGGCATGACACGGAGGCCAGTGTCCCCCAGCTGAGACACCCTGCTCTAATGCTTTCTTTTGACCCTCTCTCCCCCTCCACCTTGCCTTTGCATAAAGGTGCCTGGAATAAATCTGGGAGCTGGGGGGGGGGGAGGTTTGTGTGAGACACACTCTGCCTCTGGCAGACAGATGGCCACAGAGGTGCCCACGGCAGCGGCTGCTGCCCATCTATCGTGCTTCCTGGAAGGCCTGAGGCCACAGCAACAGAGGTCAACAACTGCCTTCAGGACCATAGGGTCCCTAGACCCAGGGACGGGACTCAGGGAGTTAGGTCATTTTTCAGATGGGAAAGTGAGACCCTCAGCAGGGAGATGACCAGTCTGGGGTCATACATATGAAGTGTCAGAGGTGTGATCTGAACACGCCTTCTTCCGAGAGATTCGCCTAGGGTCACACAGCTAGCAAGTAGCAGACACAGAATGTCAGACTAGGCCTCTAATCTCAGGCCTGTGGTGCCCCCTCCTCCAGGTTCTCCCCTCCCCCACTTCTGGTAACTACTTCATACTTGCATTTCCAATAATAGGCTGACCCAGACACAACCCGGCAAGCCTGGTTCCCAGCTGAGGACCTGAGTACAAATGAAAAGCCCTCTGTGCTCTCAAGGGGCGCTCCCCTGAGCCCCTGGGGCTTGGCCTGCAGTGACTGAGGCACCACGGGCCCCCTGGGCCTTCTTAACTCAGTTTTCTTTCACTCAGAGATAGTGGAGTTCACCAGGAGGCCTGGGAGGCCAGCCTTGATCCCCAATCCTTGGTCCTGGGAGCTAGACCCATGCCTCATTCTGACAGGTGAGAAAACTGAGGAAGCCATTGGTGAACACCCAATGTCATGGGTATGGTGAGTTTCAGATGGTCTCATTTCCAGGATTCACCCAAATGCATCCTGGACCACCCTGAGGAGGTCTCCAAGAAACTAGGCTTAGGCCTCCCATCCTTGAATGTCTGCCCCACTCCCAAATTCCTAGCACACAGTAGGTGTTTAATAGATGCTTGCTGGCCAAGTTGCCCCTTTGGGTAGAAGTGCAATGTTTTGACTTTTGGAGGCTGTAGGGTAAGGTGTCATGAACCCCTGGCACTGTCTGGAGCCTTCTCAGAAGCCAATCAAACCAGAGATGGAATTGTTTCCTCATCTAAGACACTGGGATCCATGATGCTCAGAGCTCTGGTTCAGAACAGGTTCAGACAACCGGCCCCCAAGCTTCCTGGTTACTTCAGCTCACACCACATTAGGAGCTACTGGGCTGCCAAGCCTTACTCAGGGAGATCAGAGGAAATGAGAGTCCTCTTGGCTTTGTCCTCAGGATGGGGCTCCAAACCTCCTCACCCCCAAAGACTGCCCCTTGTTAGAGGACAGACAACCCAGCTTGGTCCTGGGGGCAGGCTGAGGGAGCAACAGGTGGCCCAGAGGTTCCAAATCTCTAGCCCAGGGCCTTTTTACCCTAAGTAGCAGCTGCTCAACGACCTACCAAGTATTTGATGTCTTCTCGATTCTGGGTGTGACCTATCCCAAGGGTGAATCATTTTCACAGTCCCCATCAATGGTACTCCTGCTCCCCACCCACAGTTCTTCAGAGAGCTGGAGACCCACACCCTGGAATTTGGGGGGAATTCTGGGAGTTAAAGCATTGGGGCCTTCCCCCTTCCCAGGATTTCCAAGAGTAGAGCACACACCCCAAAAACAGGCCAGAGACACTTGTTAGAACAACTCAGCAAAATAAAATTCCGGTTTATTGTTGGACAACATGTTTCACACATACATCAAACAGGCCAAAAAAAAAATTTTTTTAAACAAAACAAAAAAAAAACCAACAAAAAAAAAAACAAAACAAAAAAACCCCAAAAGCGCAACTTCATAGACAAAGAAAAAAAGGAAAAAAAAAAGAAATACCTTTTATCTTTGGCCTTTTAACCATCTCATACAAACCAACTATTTATTGTACAGCTAAGTACAGACACAAAAAAAAGTTATTGGAATGCTCGGAATAAGATTGTATTTTTGTCGTCGTTTTTGCTTTTTTTACAAGGTTTTTTTTCTCCTTTTGAGATCGTAAGGAACATGGTCACACCACAAGTAAAGTCAGAAGCAGGACAGAGAACACGTCAAAGGCTGTTTGGTCGTCCGAGATCACGGAAAATGGCTGACCCCCCTAACAATATGTACAAAAATATAAAATGTAAATAAAAATACAAACAAATTTTCCTTTTTAAAGTACTTTTAAGAAAAAAAGCAGGGCCTTGGAAGTTTTGGTCTGGTTTTTTTCCTCCCCTGTTGGAAATTCTCATCGGTGGTTGGTGGCGGTCGGTCAGGAGCGTGTCGTCTGCGTGGGTGGTGGCGCCCGTGGGCCCGGGCCTCTACTCGAAGGTGACCACGTTTAGATTCTGAGACGGGAAGCTGAGGGTGAGTAGGTCGCTGTGGCCTTTTCTTTTCTTTCTCTCTCTTTTTTTTAATTTAAATTTTTTCCCTTTTTTTTTTCTTTTTTCGTTTTCTTTGCTGTCTAGTCATCCTCGTCAGTCTTTTGCTTCTTGGTATCCACGTCCTCCTCCTGGGATGGGACAAAAGGGATACTGGGGTCAGCCTGGGGCCCCCCCACTCCTCCTCCTTACTGGGTCACGAATCTGCAATGTTTACGGACCAGGAAACTGAGGCCCAGGCATCAGGGCAGCCCAGGAGGGGATCCCCCACCCCCACAACACACCTCATCGTCCTCAGCTGCCCGTTTGCCTGTAGCTGTCTCAGCTTCATCGTCCTCGTCTCCATCCTCCTCCTCACCTGGAGCCAAGAGAAAAAGCCCAGTCCTTCAGCCACTCCTGGCCAGAAGGGCAAGCATGCAGAGCTCCCTGCCCTCCGGGCCCCCCAAGGCCCAGGCCCGAGGAGGGGCCTCCCCCAAGGCCAGGACCCAGGGGAGACAAGACAGACACAATGGGCCCAGGCACCGGGATGGGCCCACCCAGGGCTGGACAGCCCAGCCCCACCACCAGCGGAGACCCGAGGAGACCAGCTCCAGCTGCTCACCGTCGCCTTCCTCTTCCTCATCTTCCTCTTCACCTCCCTCCTCCTCCTCCTCGTCTACTTCGTTGTCTGCCTCCTGTTCTCCATTCTCCTCGTTCTGGGCACAGACAGAGCCAGTCACGTCCAGGGCTCCCCAATCACGCCCCTCCCCCCAGACCCCCACCCCTGCTGGCCCCGGGGCAGCACTCACAGCGTTGCCATTGGCGGGCGCATCCCGCCCATTCTCCGTCTCCTCCACTACTTCCTTCTTCTCTTTGAGGTCCTTGAAAGCAACAGAAAAGGCCAGTGAGTCACGGCCGGCGCGGGGAGGGGCTGCAGAGGGGCGCCTGAGCCCCCCCACCCAGGCCGCGGGACCTCCCCTGTCCCACAGCGGCCCGACCCCAGCACCCCATGGGCTAACACCTGCCCGGGGGGTCTGTAAGGAGCCACCCCAGCGAGGGCACCCCCACCCTCTGAACCCCCCTTGGGGTTTTTCCTGTCCTAAGGGAGTGAGCTGCCAGCCTGGGGGGAGGGGCCAGGGTAACTTTCCACCCTCCCCGCTGACCACACGCTCTCTGAAGGCAGACGCCCCGCACCCGGCGGCCTCGGCTCCGCACGACCCCCTCCCCCCAGGCGCCGTGGGGAGGCGCTGTCCTCACTGGCACGCTCCGAGAGCACGCACTTTCCTGGGAGCTGCAATCTGCTGCTCCGCCACCGTGGGGCGCGCTCCGCTCCCTCCTGCGCAGGCCCTCCCCCCGCCCCCTGGCGGCTCAGGTGGGGGAGGGGCGGGGCGGATGGGGGCGGGGAGAGCAGCCCCGCCGCGCAGGCGCACAGGGCCCCGGCCGGCTCCGGCAGAGCCCGGCTGGCTCTTGGCGCGCGGGCCTCGGGCGCTGCGCGGGGAGCACGTGGCCCCGAGCTCCAGGTAACAGTAAAGCCCTTCGAGTGGGGGGCCCCAGGCGGTCCCCTCGGGCGTGCTGCGGGGCGCAAGGGCCTGCCCCTGGGGAGACCGAGGATCACACCGCAGTCGCCACTGGCTGACCCCCCACCTTGCTCTCGGCAGGGCCCCCCAAAACTTACGCACAATTTGGAAGCCTCTACCCCACAAGCCTCTGATTACGGAAAGCCTCTCGGGGCGCCCCCCGTCGGACACAACCGTGCCCCCAACACGCCCCTCGGATGTTACCCCACATCACTGGAGAAAACCCTACGAGCCCTCAAACCTTCCGCGTCCGCGGGTAGAGGCGCCCCCACAGACCGGCCGCGGGGCCACCGGCGCGGGCGGGGGCCGGCTGTCACCGGGGTACCCGTACGGCCACGCGGGTGCCCCCTCCCCACGCCGGCCAAACAAAGCCGCCGGCCGTTATTTATCACCCTCCCGGGGAGGAGCCTAAACCTAGAGGGGGAGACACATCACAGCGGGGGGCCCTGCGCCCACGGGAACGAGGAGGGGAGACGCCGAAGTGACGGCCGCCAGTGCCCACCTGCGCCCGGCCCCGGCCCCTGTCCGGCCGTCGGGGGGCTTTGTCCGCTCGGCCCTCGTGGGGTCCCGGCTCCCATCCCGGCCGTCCTGCCCCCGCCCCGCCCGGCCCCTCCCCCGCGGCCTCCCCAGGGACCCCGACGCCCCCTCCCCTCCTCCCCGCGGGCAGTCCCGGGGCTCCTGGGCCCCCGCGCCACGGCACCTTCCGGGCGGCCCCGAGCCTCGGGCGCCCACGGAACAAAGAGCGGCGCGGCCCGTGGGGGCCCCGCGCGGGCCGCCCCCGCCCCCCCAGCCCTTCCGACGCGCCGCCGGTCCGGCCCCGAAGTTCCCCCGGAGCGCCCCCCCTCCACCCGGGGTCCCCCGGCCGCGCCGCGCGGGGGCGGGCACGCGCCCTCCACGGAGCCCCTGGCACGGCCCGCGCCCAGACAAAGGGCAGTCAGTGCGCCCTAGGGGGACCCCGACGGCCGCCCCGAGCGGAGGGCCCGCGCGCCCACCTTGGTGGAGATCTCGGAGCTGGTGTCCACGGCGGTGTCCGACATGGTGGGGCGGGGGCGGCTGCCGGACGAGGGATGCTCGGGGTCGGGGGCGGCCGGGGGCGCAGGTGGCAGGAGGGTCCCACGCGCGAGGAGCAGCCCACACACAGGCACGCGGCCGCTGCGGGAGCGGAGTCGGAGCGGAGCAGCCGGAGCTGGGCCGGGAAAGAGCCGGGACGGCGGCGGCTGCAGCGGGGGTAGCGATGCCCGGCGCGCGGCGTCCGAGAACAATGCAAAGATGGCTTTTGAGAGCAGCCAGTGGGGGACTCACGCGGCGCCAGGCCCTTTAATATAGAGTAGTGGGCGGGGCGCGGCCTCCTCTACCCGGGCGCCATTGGCCGAGCTCAGGGAGCGTGCGCTCTCTCATTGGTCCGGGCTCGAACAATGGGCGAGCGTGCTTAAAGCGGCAGTACCTCTCCTCTACCAGTGCGGGCGCAGCCGCTCCCAGCGCTGTCATTCGAGATTCGAGTTACGGAGGGGGTGGGGAAGAGGACGCATGCGCATTTTCTCTCTCCCCTGTTTTGCTCTAACTGCTGCCCCTGAAAGGCAAAACGCGGTAAAACTGTTCCAGCCTCCCGGGAGCGGGGAGAGGGAGGGGGCGGGGGAGGTTGGGAGGGGACAGAGATGAAGAGGAGGGAAAGGAGGAGGAAGGGTGAAGAGAGGGAGGAGGGAGAGGGAAATAGGGCAGGGGGGAGGAGAGAAGTGAGAGAGGAGGGAAGGGGAAGAGGGAGAGAAGGGCGGGGGAGGATGGGAGGGGGAAGAGGAGGGAGAGAGAAGGGAGCAGAGGGGGTAGAGGGGAGGGGGAGGACGCAGAGAAGCGGGAGGAGGGAGAGAAAGGAAAGAAGTTAGTGATGGGAAAGGAGGAGGGGGAGAAAGGGGGAAGGAGGAAGGCAAGCGTCCTCGAGTGGGGAGGAGGGAAGCCCTCTTTGGGTTCCACGGGGTCCTCTAGGACACAGCCTCGCGAGTGGGCATGAGTCGGGGGACCCCCAGCCTCCTTCCGAAGCACCGGCCTCACTAGGGTACCCGCACGCAGACTTTGACCCCCACTCGTGCTTTTGCCCCTGGGCGGTGCCCGAAAGGAGCGTGGGGGTGGAAGGGAGCAGACCTGTGGGGGTCTCGGGAGCGTGGGGTCTCAGGCCCCTCCCCCACGCCCACGCAGGTCCTCAGGAATCCTTTACCCAGACCGTGAGCCCCCCACGCTCGCGCAGTGGGCCCTGCGGGCTATTTCCCCACCCCCACCCCACGCAGTTTGAGTGACCTGACTTGAAGCATGGGGGTGGGGGTGGGTGGCTGCCTCCTTGTTAATGAGTGATTACATTAGTATTCCACTAATTAGACCAAGTCTCCGTGCCCCTGCCGCTGTGAGTGAGGGGCAGGAATCTGAGGGGCAGCCCCCTCTATGGTAATAGAGGTGGGGTAGTGTGGTGAGGAGACACAACACCCACGGTCACGGCCATGGCCACGAACACGCCCCCTTCCCCCAGGAGAGCTAGGAAGACGCCACTCCCAATATGGCGGCCGCTGAGTCGTCATGCACCCTCAGACCCCAACCCACTCGGGGTCCCAGGATCCTGCCAAGCAGATGAAGGCCTAGGACCCTAGGCTGCTGGACAGGCTCAGAACCATGGTTGGGGGGCAGGACGGGGGCCCCGAAAGTTTCCAAAAGGCTTGAGAAGGGAGAGAGACGCGCCACACCCAAGATGGCTGCGGAGCGAGTCCGGCCCAAGCAGCCAGAAGGGGGCGCCCGACGCGGAAGGCGGGACTGCCGCGATATCCGCATTGATTGGTTCAGGTTGGCGGGCGAACACAGAGTTGACGCTTTGCGCTCTACCATTGGCTAGCTGCGACGTCCGTCAGGTATGGGCCATGAGCTGGTGAAAGGAAAAACGCGGAGCCTGAATTAAGCCCAAGGAAGGGGTCAAACGTGAACAAGCCCTGATGGCGGGGAAAGAGTTGCGTGTTTCACTCTCCATGTTCCCCTAGTAACACCAGTGACCGCTGCAGCTATGGCGATGGCCAGTAATTCTCCTAAGGGCCCTGATGGCGCCACGGGCCCGTCATTTCCCGCACACTTCATTTGAGACTTGGACTCTGCAGCCCACCCCCGCGCCACATGCACCCGGCGGGAGCGGGGGTGTCGTTGGTGCAACACCCTCTCGACAAACAGCCCCACGCCCCGACACAAAGCCCCAGCCCGCTCCCAGGCGCGCACCCACGGAGGCCACCGGAGTCCCTCGAGGGGTCTGCCCGGGCGCCCACGCACGCGGGGACCATACGGTGCCCACGCTGGAGCGTCTGCTCCCCTACATGCCCACACCTGCCGCGTGTCCCCGCGTACACACAGGCCCCACCAGACGGGCACAGAGCCCGCTCTCCCACGGCAGGCACGTACGGGCACTCGAGGCGCAGCCAGGGCACCCACTCGCGGGCGCCCACCTGACCCATTCGTCCACCCGGCAGGTGCGGGAGCGGAGAAGGGCCAGGGCTCCACCCCCACGCGGGTCAAGCGTGCCACGGACCAGGAATCAGGGTGGGAGACTCTGGCGGGAAACGTGTGGGCTTAGGGTAGGGGGAGGGAAGGCGGGCCCAGGGGGAGGGGCGCGGTAGAGCCCATTTGCCTGTCTGTCCGTCTGTCTGAGCGTCTCTTCCTCCTCCCGTCCGTCTCTTCCCCCCCCTCCCCTCTGCTGTTTCTCTTTGCCCCCACCCCCATCGCCAGCCCCCGAAGGGACGACTATCTCCCGGTTTTCCCCGGGCGCATCTTTTCGTGCTCCCCCCGCCTTTCCTAGGCCAGCCCCCAGCCCTGTCTCTGTCCAGGTTCGGGCCCATGATCTGGGCATAGCGAGAGCCAGAGACCTGTCCGAGAACCTGGGTTCGAAACCTGCCTCTGCCTCTGCGGTCCCCACACCCATCACCTCCCTCCCCTGAGCCTCAGTTTGCGCCTTGGTCAAACAAGATTGTCTCTATGACCTCCAGGGTTCCCTCCGAGACCAAGTCCAGCTATCACTGCCCCCCCAAAACGGACCCCTAGAACCCTGTCTGTCTCCGGGCAGCGGCTCCTCCTCGGACACTTGCACCATCAGGAATTCTGTCCCCCCCCCCCCGCACACAAACGGGGCTGCCCTCCCCCGGCTATCCCCCGGACCAGCGCCGCCGCCCGCCCCCACGCCCCAGGTAATTAGGAGGCCCCGATAGGAAGGCTTTGTTTTCCTGCGCCACCTCCCGCTGCCCATTCCCTTTATTCCTGTCGGGGTGGGGGGGCGGACCCGGAGGTGGAGCTCCTTGGAGCCTGGGACCTCCGCAGCCTGCGGCCGAGCCCCCGGGCTCCGGCCGCTCGTTTGTGTTGGCCAACGCTGGGGCGAGAGGGGATCGGGATGAAGATGGGGCGCGGGGTGGGGGGGAAGGCAGGAAGGGGAATCTGGACCGGGCTCTCCTTCCCAGGTCGGGAAAGAAGAGCGAGCGGCTGAGCCCCCTTGGGCGGGGGGTCAGGTCACCGCACCTTCTGGGTGCAGTCACCCCACTAGCACTCCTGGGCACTGGTCGAAGGCTGGCCTGGAACCTGCCTGGTACAGATTTCGAGACCCCGACCTCCCGAGGAGATTCGGTCAAGTCTTCTTAGGTTGTAGGAGCCAGAGGTGCTGAGTGGGATGGAAGCGGGCTTGGACTCACGTCTCCTCTCTGCTACTTACTCCTGGGGGTGTGAACCTAGCCAAGTTGCCCACCTCCCCGGTGCCTCAGTTTCTCCATCTGTAAGACAGGGGTATGATTGGACCAGGTGTTCTCTGGGCTCCCTTTGGGCGCTGCATCCCTGATCCACTAACCTCTAAACCTTTGGTCCTTTTTGGAAAACCCCTTGTCCGGACCATCCCACCCTGCGATGTCTAGTGGATGTGAGGACAGGACTGTTACTCAGTGCTCTAATCTAAGTCCCTTTGGAAGACGGTTTCGATTGTTGTGGGCTCGCCCAGCGTACTAGGTACTGAAGCTACAAAGGGATCAGTCTGCTCTCGAGCTGCCTCGGTGCTGGTGGAATTCTTTTCTATTAAAAGGACAGTTTCCTGGAAGAAAGATCATCCTAACTCACATACTCAAAGCTCACACTGAGATAGCGCTTGGAAGCGTTTTACGGCAACCCTGAGAAGGAAGGGCTGTTCTTACCTTCGTTTTACAGTTGAGGAAACTGAGGTCTTGCCCAGGATTCCCCGACTAGCAAGTGCCTCGGGAAGGATTTGAACTCCCTTATTTTATAGATGGGGAAACTTGCCCCGGTGGCCAGTGCTGTTTAACCATGCTTCATACACCAGTTATCTTAGAAGGGACCTCAAAAGCCTTGGGCTAGTCAAACCTTACTTTTCCTGGATGAGGTTTCTGAAGCCCAGGTCACGCAGGCAGGAAATGGCCAGTCCAAAGCGGAGACCTCTCCACTGCACCAGCCTTCCTGGTCAGGAGTGGGGGAAGGTGGGGGGGTGGGAGACGGGGGAGGGGGAGGGGCAAACTGCCAGTGTCAGCCCTTAAGGGGGTGGGGTTGGAAGAGCCTCCTCAGGTCTGGACTGGTTCCCAAGTCACTTAACTCGGCTCCATTTTCATTTTTAAGTGGATTTGAGGCTCCCTCGTGTGCTCTATGCATTCTCCACCCGCCCACTGTACAACTTTATTCCGGTCTGGAGGTGAGAGGGTCTTCCCCTTTTATGGGTCATCAAGACCCCTCTGGCAGTCATTCTGGGGGACTCTAGGAGCCTGTTCACCGGCATGTTTTTAAATGCATAAAGTGAAAGACATTTCTATTGGAATATAGTTACTGAAAATAGGGCGAACCCGGGTTGGAAACCCCAGGCAGACCTGTAGGGAAATAGACCACTGAAGTACTAATGGCATCTGAGGAGGTTGGGGGGAGCATTGGGAGCCGCCCCCAGTGCCTGCCTCCCCTGAAAGAGCTTACAGTAGAGGAAATGTGTGTGGGGTTAGCTGTGAGGACCTCCTGCCCTCACTCCCCAAATAGTTTGTACTTTTTAAAAAATATTTTTTCTAGGCATGTGAATGTGAGCTGCTTTGAGGCAGTGGATGTTTCAGTTCTTCAGCCCAGTACCTGGCTCAAAGTGGGCACTTAAAGATTTTGTTTACAGTAGGTCAGTCTGATTCATCAAGCATTTATTAAGCACCAACTATGTTCCAAGACTGGGCACAAGGAATAAGTCAGAAGTCAATCAGCCCCTGTCCTTCATGAGCTTACAGAGTCTCTCAGGAGGATACAGATACACTCCCGTGCCAATGAGTTGCTTAGTGAACATTTATTAATCACCACCTGTATGACAGGCACTTTAATGAACCCTGGGGGATACAGACCAATCAGTCATCAGATTGGGCAGATTCTGCTGAAGGACTGAATAGTCATGTGACAAAGGTCCCCACTGCCTTCCGGACACTACATCTGTTTCTGAGAGGGAACATCCAGAGTATTTCCCAGAAGCATGGGAAGGCTGTTTGGGGACCAGACAGGGAGAAAGAAGCTGAACTCTCCCCTCCTGTAACTGTGGATCCTAAGTTAGACAAAAGAAGACAGCCACACCTTGGATTTGCATCCCAGACCCGATCCCTATTAGCTGTGTAACCACAGACAATTCACAACCTCTCTGAGCCTCCAAGAGACCTAATACCCCATCTATGTAGGGAAAGCCCTCTTTGCCTAAGAAAGAAGCAATTACTGAGCACCTACTGGGTGCCAGGCACTACACTTGAGCAAAGGGGAGACCTAGACAAGGGGCTTATATTCTACAAAAGGAGATATGGGGGGGAGGGCACACATATATGCATGGCTATATTACCTCATTGATTTTGTCCATATGTGCCATCTATATGGACAGCTATGGGTGCAGTGGATAGAATGCTGGAGTCAGGAAGCCTCACCATTCTGAGTTCAAATCTAGCTTCAGACACTTACTAGCTGTGTGACCCTGGGCAAGTCATTTCACCTTGTTGGCCTCAGTCTCATCTGTCAAATGAACTAGAGAGGGAAAAAGCAAACCACTCCTGCATCTTTGCCAAGAAATGGGGTCATGGAGGGTCTGAAATGGCTGAACAACAAGCTGTCTTATGTGTCTATACATGTATGTATGGACAAAATGTGTAGACAACAATCACAGGATGATTGGGAGGATTAGCAGCTGGGGGATCAGGAGGGGGTTAAAATATCTGCTCTGCAATGGGGCCCTCTCAGTGGTTGTCCGACCCCACTCCTCACTTGGGCCCTGGAGGCTGTGATTTGTTGAAGGTCCTGAAGCAGTTTCTGTACGTCGGGCGGGTCCTCATCTCTAGGGATACAAGTACAAAAGCAACAATCCTTGCGTTCAACAAGCTTTCACGAAAGACCACATGCTGTTCACAATATGTTAGGAGGAGACAACATTTAGAGCAGCAGTGATCAGGGACGGGATTTTGGTCGAGGTAGCCATGGGTGTGACAAGAGAGGCTGGAGAAGAAATGCGGGACCCTCTTTGGGAAAGCCACTGTCGTTTGAACTGCTATTTTCAATATGGGAGGGGAGGGGAGGTAGGCAGGGGGAGGGAACCTTCCCCTGCCAATCACTCCCCATTCGTCCAATTGGAGACACTGTGGTCCTCATTTTACAGAAGAGGAAGCCAAAGCTCAGAGAACGGAAAGCTGCTCCCTGGAATCCCACGGGCGGTCAGTGGACGAGCCGGGCTTCCATCTCTGAACCTCGGGATCCAAGCAATCTTTCCCTATTAGTGCTAGCTCAGCAACCGGCACGCAGACAGCGCAGTCTCTTCTTGCTTCTGGGTGTAAAGAGGACCTGCCCCCTCCTCTCCATGGCTTCCTGGACCAAGGGTCCTGCCACAAGGAAGACAAGCCCCTTGCTTGCTTGCTTGCTCCCTTCCGTCCGAGGCTTTGAGCCCCACACCGTGAGAGACTCATGTGGGCGCCCCAGAAAGCCAGCTTCCTTTAGTAGGAGACAGTATCGACAAGTGCTTGGTCTAGAGGCCTGGACTTACTGGCCTTGTGTGTGAGCTTGGGCAAATCACTGTCATCTCCCTGGGACTCAGTTTCCTTCTCTGTCAAATGAGAGAGGGGGTGGACTGGATGGCTTGGAGGCCCCTACCACCCCCCTAGATGGGGGATCCATCTCCCTTCTCTCCCAGACTAATAATACGTGGGTCTGGGGAGCGAAGGAATCAGCAGTGACCGGTTTGCTTTGCGCAGGGTCAGTGGGTGAACTATATGGTGGAATGTACCTGAGAACAATCGATCTCCATCCAGGCCAATGCCACAAACACTAAGCACCTGCTGTTTGCCTAGCTTTCCCTCTGGTTCAATTCCAGCTCACGAGATTAAGACCAGGAAGAGAGAGGTTAGTGACTCTTGGTCCCGATTCAGAAGTGGGAAAGGTTGCCTTGGGATGCAACCAAAAGGGCCCTTGGACATAGAGAGTTTGTGGACACCCAGCCTGACTTTGGTCCAGCAAGAGTCAGTAGCAGGCTCAGGGGCTGAGGACTACTGCGCAATCCTGTCTGTGTGAGCGTCTCACCTCTCCGGTGTGTCCCCCTCCCTCCTGACAAGCTGATCATCCTACAATGAGGGTAGCTTTGGAGCTCGAAGGTCCCTCTGAGAAGAAGCGACTAGTCCAAGGTGACAAAGACTAACCTATGTCCGCTGATTCTAGACTCAGGCTCTTTCCCCGTACGGTGCAGTAGCTTCCTTGCTGCACAGATCGAATCTCGTCTCTCTCCTCCTTATCCATCTTCAGTGCCTAGGTGAAACGCAAACTCCTCAGGGCGGCCTTCAGTGCCTTCCACGGTCTGGCCCCCATCATCTGTCCAGTCTTACTTTAGATGACTGCCCTTCGCCGGCTGTCTTCTCCAGTTCCCCATAAAAGACATTTCTTTGTATCCCCAGGGGCTAGCATAGGGTGTGGCCCTCAGTAGGTCATTAATAAATGCTTGGTTGTTTGATTCAATCAGTGCCCACCTGTCTGGATGGCTCTGCTTCCTCACCTTTACCTCTCCAGCTGTGGAGGGGCCCACAACCCCCTTCCGGAAATGAGTTTGTATTTAGTTAAATGTGCACCTGTTGCCTTTCCTTTTTCCTTCCCCCACTAACGAGCATAAACTCCCCGAGGGCAGAAAGTTTCTTTTTTTCTCTCCATCTCCAGCCCCTAGCAAGCACCTGGCAAACTATAGGTGCTTAATAAATGCTTGTTTAGTTAGATTGGGATCCCTTGACTGAGAAAATATAAAATGACATATATGTCATTAAAATACATCACAAATTCAGTAAGTAGATGTGTATTTTATTAGTCACAAACAACATCTTTCTACCTTAGAAAAAAAAATTAATAGCTATACATTCTGAACTGGTATCGATTCTGTCCACAGAAGGTCTGTTGGCTTCCTTCTTGGACTGAAGCATGGGACAGTGTACTGGAGCTAAATGAATATGGAAAGGACAATGCTGGGTGCCGATGGGGACCCAAAGGCAAAGTGCAGCAACTCTCCTGAAGACCTCTTAGGAGTGAAGAAGGCCAACCTTTTAAGAGGAGACAGGGCCTAGGAAGAGGAATCCACTGACCCAGGATTGTGCCAGTGCTGGGTTGGTGAAAAGGATCTGAGTTCAAATCCTAACTGCCATTTAGCACCTGTAGGAGGTAGAGCAAGCCATTCTGTTCTTCCTGTTAGCCCCAGGGTGAAAACAAGGGGTGGGGGTGACTAGATCAGAGATCCCTTCAGCTTCAGACCCAGGAGCCTCTGGAAATGGGGAACCATGATTCAAAGACAGGTCCCTGGCCCCAGATCTAGGCAGGGCTGTCCAGAGGAAGGAGCTCTGGACTTGGAAATGGAGGACCTGAATTCAAATCATCTCAACTCCCAGGACCTCAGTTTCCTTCTCTGTAATAGTAGCAGATGGTCCCTTAACTGCATATTAATGAATTAATAGATAATTAATAGTAAAAATAATAAAAGATAATTAATAGAGAATTCTAGAGCTGTATAAAATCTTCCCAGCCTTTTAGATTCATTATGTCCTTCAGGCCTCGAGTCAGGAATTGGTATGTTTAATAAGCATTATTATCTTCTATCCACTGATACAGAAACCAAGGCTCAGACAGGTTATAGGGACATAGATTTAGGGCTGGAAGGAACTTTCAAGGCTATCTGTTCCCCACCCTCTCATTACTTGAGGCGCAGTGACATGGTCACAGCATCTCTGCCTCAGTGGCCCTATCTTTGGAGTCAGGACCATGGGATAGCCTAGGGACTACGTCTCTCCAAAAAGAGGGACTCTCTTTCCTTCGAGCTCCCCAGGGTCCCTTCCAGCACTCCCTTTCTGACCTGGGCTGTAAAAGGCATCCATGTTACTTACACCACCCTTCTACACGGGTGCCCCCCCACATCGGTCTGCCGCTGTTCCCGATCATCCACAGTCCAAGATTCGTTGCCTGCCCGTTGGGGTGTGTGCGTGCCTGTGTGTCTGCATGATCATGGCTGAACACGGGTCTGATTCTGTTTGCCCAGCTCCAATTCCGGTCTGTACTTGGCTTGGCTCTTGTTACCATTTATGGGTGTGTGTGTGTGTGTGTGTGTGTGCACACGCGCATGTGTGACTGCGTGCAATTTCCCAGTGTGTGGACAGAGGGCTCCAGTTGTCATGGATGTGTGTGTGCTCCCAGCCCTGGTTGCCAGGTGTGTGTGTGTGTATGTGTGTGTGTGTGTGTGTGTGTGTGTGTGTGTGTGTGTCTACCCAGGCGCCAGCCCCATCAGGCCACTCCAGTTATGAGTAATTAGGTCCACCCCCACCCAGCCCTGCGCCTGGAGACAGCCCCCGCTCTGCTAAGACCAGCCAGGCCAGTGGGCAGGGCCAGCGCCAGGGCCCTAGCTAGGGGGTGCGGGAGAGAAGGTAACCAGTTCCAAGTCATGGTTCTGAGAGAAAGTGAGAAAGGACCCCACCATCCTGCTGAGTCCTGGAGCTCGGGACTTGCACTTTTTCTTTGTTAATCAAAGAAGATTCTTTGAGATTTAAATGTCTTTCAGCCTCCCTCCTCCCCTTCTATTCCCCTCTGAAGGCCACCACTGAGGACTTCCTTGGTCTTTATGATGCCAAACTGTCACCGACTCTAGTTGAAAAGGACTTTGGGAAGATTTTAGTACAACCCCTCATTTACAAATGGGGAAACTGAGGCTCAGAGAGGCTGGAGGTTCCTAGATCTAAAACTAGAAGAGCCTCTGGAGTCACCTAGTCCAATTTCTCATTTTCTAAATGGGGTAATTAAGGCTCAGAGATAAAAAAGTGAGTATCCTAATGTTGAGTGACAGGATTTGAAACCTTATCCTCTGACTCAAAAGTCAGCACTCTGTGCAGCCCTTTGGGGTCTTCTGCTGCCCCCTCTGCCAAGTCCCTTCAGCCCTTGCTTCAGGCCAAAGGAGGTAAAAACTTGGTTTGGGCTCTAAAGGACATCTCTTTTTTTTTTCTTTCCTGAAACATTGGGACCTTGAAAAGCTAGGCAGAGAATGTCCTGCCTGGGGAAACAGAGGAAGCGTGTGGTCGGCTCCAAGAGCCATGTTTAGAAAGCCCTGCTGGAAGCCTGTGACAGATTTCGTTTCTGCTCGCTGTACTTGAGCTGGGACAGCAGCAGGACAAGGTGACATGTCTGATCTGGAAACCTGAAGGAAGAGAAGACTGGGTGGTGGGAAGGGAGGGGAAATTTGGCCTGCTTTTGAGCCTTTGCCTTTGAAGCCAGCAGTAAGAGGAGTAACGAGGAGTGTTCATTTGAGCTTTGACTCAGGGTGCCAAATCTATAAGGCACTGACAGGGCGCTACCCTTCAGCAGGGTAGACGCAACAGAAATTAACTCCTAGCTGGGAGGAAGCATTCCTACATATAGAAGGCTCCCTGATGCTGGGTCAGGCTGTGATCACTCTCCTCTGCCCTCCCCAATGCAGAGGCCTCCCCAGCAGCAGCCACGTCATGACAAGGGCACCAGCTCCATGTCTCCCCACAACCCTCCTCTCAACTCGGGGCAGGCTGTAAGCCATGTCCCTGAGTGCGATCTGTGATCCTTGACCCTACATGGAAACCCCAGCTGACATATGTATCCCAGGGCAATCTGGCTTAATTCCACTCTATAATTTATTTGCTTGTTAATGGGCAATTCACCTCCCTTGCCAGAACAGAAGCTCCCTGAAGGCATGGGCTGTTTCAGTGAATGCCTATGAGGAGCACCATACTAGGCATATAAGGGCTTATTAATTGATTAATGGTAGTAGAGGGAACAATGAGGACAGGAATCCAAGAGATTCCCCCTAGAAATCAGAACTGTCTGTGACCTAAGGAGGTCACCCAGTCTATCCACCTTATTTGACAGAGGAGAACCCTGAATCCCTGAGAGGATACGGTCACACAAGTACCAGGGAAGAAAGCTGGGATTTCCACTTTGTTGGACTTTGTTGTCTCAGTCCTGTCTGACTCTCCATGACCCCACCGGGGGTTTTCTTGGCTAAGGTACTAGAGTGGTTTGCCATTTCCTTCTCCAGCTCATTTTACAGATGAAGAAACTGAGGCAAACAGGGTTAAGTGATTTGCCCAGGGTCACACAGCTAATAAGTGTCTGACTCTGGATTGGAAGTCAGGGCCTTCTGACCCTATCCACTGCACCACATACCTGTTTGGATTTGAACCCAGGTCCCAAATCAAAACCCTTTTCACTGAGATGATTTGGCCCCATCTACTCCTGTGCTTGATGGCAAGTAGGTGGCACAGTCAGGAAGACCCACCCTGGGCAGGTCATGTAGCCTCAGTTTCTTCATCTGTAAAATGAACTAGAGAAGGAAATGGCAAACATTCTAGTATCTCTGCCAAGAAAACCCCAAATGGAGTCATGGAGAATCAGACAGGACTGAAATGACTGAACAGCATTGACAAGACTTATGTGTCCTTCTCAAGTTCAAAGGGAAGCTTGGCTCTCAGGGACCCACATGGCTGCCATTTTGGGATTCTCTGAGTCTCCAACCTTCCCACTTCATCACAGAAGTTTCCTGTATCCACAGTCATGGAAGGTTTTTATCAAGCCTCTCTTACCTCTTATTGTTTCCATTTCCTCCCACCAGTCTGGTGCCTGAAGGAGAGTTAAGGCCAATTTGGCACCAGAGGACATGGCTGTGCTGCTCACTAACACAGAACCTGAGTCATCTTGGTGGGCCTCTCTCTCCTGTCTGTAGACCGAGGAAGCTGGGCTAGTCGTCCTGGAAGTGGCTGGTAGAGTCTGCTTTCTGCCCTGGTCTATTGTTTCCCACCATCAGTGACTTGGAAGAAGATGGCTTATCAAATTTATGAATGAGAGCAAGGGGGAAGAATGCCCAATATACTGAATAACAGAAGGGAGATTCAGAAAAATTTCATCAAGAGGAATGAGGGGTTGATGCTCTCCAGATGAAACATAAACAAGAGTATAAGATTGGAGATGGACAGTTGGCAGGGATCTCAATGGTCATAGAATCCAACTCTTCCATTTTTTAGATGAGCAAATGAAGATTCAGAGAGGTCAAGGCCTTGTCCCATGGTCACACAGTCAGATGCATGAAAATATCCTTGAAGGAGAGCTATGCCTGGGCTTTGGATGTAGGGAAGGTAAAATCGTGAAAGTCTTCATGGATGAGGTGGCATTTTATCTGGGCTCCTGAGGATGAGTACAATTTCAAGTAGAAAGGGGTGAGGGTGGCACTCTAGGCACAGGCATGAGAAGGGGAGAGCATGGGCTCTGTTCAGGCCAGAGTTTGACCAAAGCATAGAGTCTATGAAGGGACAGACTGTAAGATAAGGTTAAAAGAAATCAAAACCCACTTGTAAAGGGCCTTGAATGCCATCCTATTGGGATCTGGACCTTCCTTAGGCAATAGACGTTCCAAGAAGTTGGTCTGAAGCCACCACAATTTCTGAATTGTACTAGACTTCAGCATGATGAAATTTGTGCTGTGGAGGAAATGGTGTTCGATGTACCAGCACAATATAAGAAGGAAACAAGAAATAAATATTCATGTAGCACTCCCTCCAGGAATTATGTTCCTAACTCAGCACTCACAGGCTTGCCTTTGCATTGGATCCCCAGGGAAGTAACTAAAACTCCTGGTCCTAGGGTACTTTGTGGATCCAGCTTCCTAAAACTATAGTCCGTGAGCCCCTACTAGTGAGCTTACCTTTAATAGTCAGCCAGTAGACACACCTAACTCAAAGCAAAGGCATTTACTGAAATGGCCCAGTAAAAGCAGTACCTACCAAACATCGCCTTCCCCATAAACCTTAGGTGTGCTGTCCTATAAATATACCCAGAGTCAATGGACAGAGCAGACACCAACTTAGAGTCCACTGGTAACGAGGTAATAATAAATAGGGAACTTATGTAGCCAAGCCAGCTCCTTACTTCCAGTACTGTAGGGCTCCAATGTTCTTTCTTTTTATTTCTTAATATGACTTCCTACAACACACAGAGTCTCTGCTGGGTGAGTTGGCCAACTGGGATCTTTGGGTCTTTTTCTTTCTGCACCTTGACCTTCAATTGCTTTGACTAGTCTCTTGGATCCACCACTGACTTTCTTCTCTGTTACCATAAGTCCCACTATTAGGAGCTGCTTCCTGTCCCAAATGCTGTTCCTCTATCTACCTGGGTCTATTCCCTGCTGATTACCCTTCAGCTGTGTGGCCACTGAAGAAAAGGTACAGAGAAGACAAGGTCTTATGGTGCTTGTTGTTTGTAGACTATGAAAAAGCATTTTATTCAATAGAGAGGCTAGTGTAAGGGCTTGTCTCCAATAAGTTGTTTCCCAGGGATTTGTTAAAACATTGAGATATGTAACCATAGGGATAACTTTGCTTAATGATTCTTTGATATGAATGTCAAGTGAGGCGTAAAACATACATAGATGCTCACCAAAGGTGTGGGCCATTGTCATGGTAGACGCCAGTGCCTAGTCCAAACAGAAGAGGAGAGCTCCTGTTTGTGGATGATGCTGTGCTGATTATAGCAAGTTGGACTTGGAATCAGGAAGACTCATCCTTGTGAGTTCCAATCCAGTCTCAGACACTAACTATGTGACCCTGGATAAGTCACTTCAGCCTGTTTGCCTCAGTTTCCTCATCTGTAAATGAGCTGGAGAAGAAAAGGCAAACCACTCTAATATCTTTGCCTTTGGGGTGGTAAAGAGTCAGACGCAACTGAAAAATCATTAGACGACAACATACACACAGGAAAAAAAACAAGTGGATGAAAAATACCTATTGGTCAGACTGTGTTGGATGACTCATACAACTATTGCACTGGTCTTGAGCAGACATTTCTGATGAATGATGAGTTGGATGCAGAATTGAGCAGGATGGACTGAATTGCCTTTGGAAATCTGTCTAGTGTGCTCAAAGGCAACAACCTTCTTCCTGCAACAAAGGCCATGTTTTTAACATCAGTATTCTTGTAGTAATGCAATATGCCTACAAATGATGGGGTGTTCCAAACTCCAAGAAATGAAAGCTATATGAAGATCTACAAAAGGCAAGAGAGACATGCGTAGTGCAAGTAAATAGGCTTCTACTTACTGATCAAGATTGGGACCAGAGAGGATATCACCAGAGAGTGACATCATGGAAAAGGACCTGGGTCAGTTTTGTAGTGAGTCTGAGGAATAACTTAGAGTCTCCATCGGGAGCCAGTGTCAAGGTGTCTAGCACAAAGGTTCCTGAGCTTTTTAACTAACGTCCAGGACCCTTTGGTTGCCTGGGCAGCCTATGGACCTCTTCTCAGAATAATTATTTTAATCCACAAAATAATGTAAATAGGGCTACAAAGGAATTTTGTATTATATTGTATATAATATATCCATTATATTGTATATAATTCTATTGAAATCCAGCTACCCAAATATATAAAAATAATAATAAGATCACAGACCCCAGGCTAAGAACCCCTCTGGCTTAGACATAGGCTCCAGCATGTTGGCATGATGATACATTTAAATGCACTCAGGACAGGTTGAATGATGACCCAAAGAGTGTTCTTTAATGCGAGATCCTAGTGGAGTGACTCAGCTATCTCTTGATGGCCCTGTTGTTATACAATGTCATCACAGACCTGTGAAATTTGCAAATGACACAAAGCCAGTCAGTCCGTTGGTCAACACTCATTACTATATGCCAGACATTGTGCTAAGCCCTAAAGAGCTCTGGTCAAAGCCCCTGTCTCCAAGAAGATAGAGTCTAACAAGGGAGACCCCACTGGACATGACTATGTACAAACCAGATACATGAAGGACAACTTGGAGACATTCAATAGAGGAAAGGCATTAGGATTGAGAGAGGTTCAGAAAGGCCAGAAGGAAGTGTTAGCATGTTGGACAACAGAACCCAGAAGGTTCTCCTTCCACAAGCTAGAAAGATTGGCTAAGTCTAATGAGAGGGAATTTAAGAGGGAAATGGCAAGTCTTATACCCATGACCAAAGAAATCAATGTCCCAAGGCCAAGATAGTGCAGTTATGGCTGGATTGTAGTTCATGTGAAAATGATCCAGGATTCTGAGTGGCCTGTGAGCTATCCTGAGGTCATACTTGGGCCAAAGTTAACGTGACCCCAGACTGCTAGAAGTGAGACCTAGTGTCCAGGACTAGGGACATGACAGTTGTCTTGCTGTCTTCTGCCCTGGTCAGGCCATTCAACAGTGGAGGCCACCACATGTCCATTGGTGGACATGCTACTGGGAATCCAGAAGACCTCCAGGGTGAGGGCCCTGGAGATGAGGTAAAATGAAGTAGGGATGGTTGGTCAGTCAAAGAAGGATGTAGGGGAGACATCCTAAGGGTCTTCAGGCATTTGTGGGGCTGCTGGGGGCTTGACTCTGGGCGGTACCACTGCGAATAATCAGAGAGCTAGATTTAGGCTAAATGTCAGAGTGGACATCCCACCATTGAAGCCATCTAAGAGTGGAATGGCATGGTGATGACTTCCCTGTCTCTAGAGGACTTTAAGAAGAGGTTGGCAGGTCACATGCTGTAGGGCGGTTCCTACTCAGACAGAGTCTGGGGTCTCTCCAGACATTGAGATCCTCCCTGGAGATCCTCTGACCCCTTCCCACTCTGACCCGGTGAATGGCCTCATGGTCTCCATGGCAGCAAATGAACCAAAGACCTGGAAAGCAGCTAATAAAAGCTCCCAATCCTTGCTGTGGCCCCAACCCCCCACCCCCAAAGCACTTCATCCTCTCCCTCCTGGCTCCTGCCCCCACATCCTCCCCCCACCAGCCTGGAGTCCTCTCTGAACAGCTGTGGAAGGCAGGGGCCTATGAACAGCCCTTGTAACAGACTGCGGAAGAGACCAATGGGCCAGACCTGGCCCTGGCCTTGGTTATGGCTCCTGCCAAGGACCACTCCACTTGGCCAGCCCACAGGTGGCTGTCTGCCCTGGCTTCCTCAAGCCAGGCTGGGTGGGCAAGGGGCAAACTGATTCCTTTCCATTACGTACCACTCATTTACAGGCCAGCTAGGGATGGGGACTGGATCCCTGATTTCATTAGTGTTCTAAACTTCCCCCATCAGTGCAGGTTCAGGGGCCTATCCAGGGTCACATAGTATGTGTGGATCAGATGTCTGGCACCCAGGCCAGCTCTCTATCCACTGTAAACTCCAACAGCCCTTCTCCCAGGATTTGTTATTCAGTTCTTACGTTGTATCCGACTCCTCATGACCTCATGGACCATATTGTTCAATGGAGTTTTCTTGGCAAAGATACTGGAGTGGTTTGCCATTTCCTTCTCCACCCCTCTGGAAAAGGAAATGGAACCTTGAGTCATGAGAAACCTGGATTCGAATGCTGCCGGAAATAATGCAGCATTAGTTGGTAGCTACATGGAGAATGAATGAACATGACTATTAGAGCGGTCCAGGGGAGACAGGAATGGAGAGAAGGGGGCAGAAATGGGAAACATTTTGAAAGTTGGATGGGTGATCCTTGGAGATAGAAGAGCTAGGTGACGGAGAGGGAAGGTCTGGCTGATCTTGAGGGTCCCAGTGGCCTGCGGAGGAAGAAGGAAGTTCAGGAAAGGGATGGGAGAGGGGAGGGAAGCTAATGGGTTCCATTTTGGACATGATGAGATTGAGATGCCTACAAGTCATCCAGGTAGAAATGGCCACTGGACAATGGGTAGAGCCCAGGAGAAACGCTAAGCTGAATGGAGACGGTGACATCATGGGGAGAGAAGAAAATGGGGCCCAGGAGAGAGTCTGGAGGGAGACACATCCATTGTGAGGGTGGGTAATGAGTCTGCAAAGGACTGAGGAGGAACAGTCAGAGGGAGGGGAGGAAGACCAGAAGGCAGGAGAGCTGGAACTGGCGCAGGGCTGGTAGCCAGTGTCAAAACCTACCTCTGAGTTAAAGTGGAATGAGAATCTAGAAAACACATGTGGGTGGAGGCTGAAGACATCCTTGTTCTCTTGAACTGAGCAGTTCAGTCATGTGTTGGGGGCAGAGTCAGACCGCAAGAGTTGAGAAGTGAGTGAAAGGTAGGGATTGGGAGCAAAAACTTTGGATTTTGTCTATGGAGAAAAAGGAGACAGAAGAATAAAGCCCACCGGAGCAAGGTCAAGGGAAGGATTTTTGGCCAGGGTGATGGTGTGTTTGCCAGTAGCCAAGAAGGAGGATATGGAGAGGAGGTTGGGGGTTGATGGATCAGGGAAGAGACAGGAAGGAAGGGGATCCAAGGCACCAGTAGAGGGAATACCTTTGGCCAGAAAAAAGGACGTCCTTTTCTCAGAAACGAAAGCAAAGGAGGAGGAAATAGGGGCTGATGTCAACAGGCTTGGAGATTTCGAGAAAGCAAGAAGTGAGAGTTCATGCTGACGGCTCCTGTTTTCTCAGCAAAGTATCAGACATGGTTTTCCACTGAGAAGGGAAGGGAGCAAGGAGGGGTATGAAGGCTTGAGGAAAGAAAACAATTGAAAAAGCTACTGTGAGGATTTGGTCCGGGCAGATCAAAGGCTTGCTGGGCAGCAGTGAGAACCCAACTGAGGTGATCTCACACAGCTCTCTAGTACAGGATTCAGCCTCTATGAGAAGGAACAGGGAAGCTAACTCAGGACTGGGGTTTGGTAAGGTGTGAATGGTCATAGCACACAAAGGTCAAGAATTCAGGGGTAGAAGATAGTCGCATAGAACTCCAAAGAGAGGATCCGAGAAGATCCATGAGGGCTAGGGGGAAGGGAGGCATATGGGGTGCTCGAGCTATGATGTGAGTGACTAACTAGATCTTGAAAGGTGTGTGGCTCTGGCTAAGGTGTCTTTCCTTAACTTCCTGAGCCTCTGGTTTTCTTGCCAGTAAAATGAGGGGCCTCTGAGATCCCTTCCAGCTGTCAATCTATGAGCTCATTTTAAGTCAGGTCTCAGTTTCCTTGTCTGTTAAAAAAAGGAGGTTAAATTGGCTGGCCATTAAGGTCCCTTTCAAGTCTGTCTCATTCGTGTTGGAATCAGGAATCAGGCTCAGATCCTGAAGGTACAGAATAGGGCAGGACCCGAATTCCAGGGGGAATATTCCAGCAACTTGTCTCCACTAAGACCTAGTAAGTAGATCCCAAGGGCTTTGGGACCAGGTGGCTGGAGAGAGAGGTCAGAGTAGTGATCCCTGTGATGTGGATGTTTGTGCTCCTTGGAGGTCTCAGAATGGAACAAAGACAAGAGCAGATGAAGACCAAGGCAGAGAGAAAACAGTACACAAAGAGAGACAGAGAAAGGAGAAAGAGAAAAGGAGGAGGGAGGGAGAGGGGAAGAGAGGAAGGGAAGGAAAAAGAGAGACAGATTGAAGAACCAGTGAGGTGACTGAAAACAGATGGAGGAGGACAGATGGATGATGGATGGATGATGGATGGGTAATGGATAGATGGATGGGTGATGGATGGATGGACAGACAGATAAATACAGCAAGGTGAGATGGATGGATGGGTGGACGGAGAGTGGGCTAGACAGAGCAGGCAGATAACTAGGCTGATAGGGGATAGGTGCATATTGTGTGTGTCTGCCTCCCCCACCCAGCTCCGGGGTGTTGGGTGCTGGGATTCCAGCCCTGCCCGCAGCCTCTGGCAATGCCATGTGAAATAAATCATAGGCCGAAGCTAAGGGCTGCACACAGGCCTTGCAGCCTAATTCCCCTGATGGTGGCTGCTAATTCACTCAGAGCAGAGCAGAGGGGAGGAGGCCAGCAGTCCTAATAGCTGTTTCTGATGAGAGCAGGCAGACACATGAACTAGTGGCTGCCCCAGCCATGGTCCGGACTCTTGGGGTAGCGGGGCAGCTACCATCCCTGTGGGACAGGGGTGTACATCCTCCTGGGGATGGGGGAAGCAGAAGTGGGAGAACAAAGAGAAGCATGAAATGGGAGAATCAGTCAATCAAGAAACATGTGCTAAGCACCTACTGTGTGCTGGGAATTAAAGATAAAAGAGAACTAGTCCCTGCCCTCCCAGAACTTACATTCTTCCAGAGAAGGAGCATGTGAATTTGCGCAGAGCTTTAAAAAGGTGACCTCATTGGAGCCTCCTGTAACTCCATGCTCCTCTTTTTCAGGTGAGGAAACAGAGTCACAGGGAGCTGAGGTGACTTGTCTTCTATCACATGGCTAGTAAGTGTCAGAGGCAGGATTGGAACCCAGGTCTTCCTATCCAAATCTAGCATCTTTGCCACTCCGTACCTGGACACCTCCAGAAGGAAGAGGAAGAGGAGGAATAGAGAGGCCCTGCCTTTAGGCTCCATATGCAGGAGAGGAGATTCTGGAGCTGCCCAGGCAGCTCTCCTGGAGGGAGACCCCCAAGAAGAGCAGAGAGAAGAGGGAGGGGCTAGAGAGGGGTCAAGCAATCCGGAGGAGATGAGGCAGGAGACAGGACCTGAGGTCAGCTGGGGAGGGAGCAGGGCAGGACAGCAGGAAATGAGTGGTCACGCCCCCCCACCCCACCCCTGCAACACACCCTCAGTCTTATGAGGAACAGAAAGAAATTAAAGTCCTGAGAAACCAGCTCCAAACCCACTTTCAGTTTTGCACCATGAACAGACACACAAAACTATCACGGAAGAACACATTGTCTGCTGATGAGACAGTCCTGGCCCTAAGACCAGCGCATGGGTCGCTGGGACACGGGTCCAGGTTCTCCGGAGCCCTGGGTCCTTTCGTGCCTCCAGAGGGCACTGTCTGGGGGAAAGGCTCAATGAATACTGGCTGATTGATTGACTGAGTGTGAAAATCATCCTGAACAGGCAGCATCCCTCCCCTTCCCCCTCAGTGCTCACCTGGAGCCTGCTGGGGATGAAGGGGCTGGGAGCCAGGGCAAGTCCTCCAGAGGAAAGGGCAGATGTGGACTGACCAATGCCGAGGAAATTAGAACCAGAACTGAGGACCCTGTGGGTCACTTGTTCAAGGTCACATGGGTGGGATGGGGCAGAGGGGTGATTTGGACTCAGGCTCTCTGGCTCTCTCCTTCCACCTTGGCTGGGCAGTCCAGATGTGGGGAATTATGAGATGGTAGGTGATCATCTACTGTGCCTCTTTGGAAGTTTCAACCTGTTGGCTCTGCCTGTGGGAGTGTGACACGGGGTGGGGCTGTGTATGTGCGGTCATGGTCATTGCATGTCAGAACATGAGCATGGGAGGGTGTGGGCATCACAGCTCTAGAAAGATAAGGGACTTGCCCAAGGTATCCCAGGTTACAGATGGCAGTCAGGATTCTACCAAGCTGGCCTGCCCCTAGAAACAGTCTCTTGGTCTGGTGACTTGAGGACAGGCCATTCTTGGAGAGTTCCTTCTCCTTTGACTTCTGTTCTCAGGTCAGTGGTGGGGGAAGGGGCCTGGGAAGGGTTGGGTGGTCTGCACATCTGCATGGGGGTCCCTGTGAGGGTAGGCCAGAAGATATTTGTTATTCAAGCACAATGATTCCTGGGAGGGAGTCTCTTGGAATCAGATTCCCTGAATCCTAGCCCTAGACTTCCCCCTGTCCACCTGCCAGTGCCCTGAACACCCCCCTGGCCAGTTGCAGTGTGCCCACTGGGCTGCCTAGAAGGCAGGAGAAGGAGTTGGCAGAGTTCTCTGGTGGCTGTGGGCAATAGCCAGCAGGAGTCAGACCTTCCTTATGGCTGATTCAGAAGAGAGCCCGCAATGATCAATCTCCATCCACGTGTTATGGAAACCAAAGAGACAAGATCCATGGGCTGACCAGTCTTCTACCAGCCCTGTTAGGGTCAGGGGCTCCTCACTTACCCCGTGGGAAGGAGTATGTCCCCCCACACCATAGTCCTGGGCATGCACAGTCAACGAGATGGAAGAGACAGAGCCAGAAACAATGAGATGTAAGAGATCATGCTAGTTTTGGTGGCCAGTGGAGACCACCATTTAGCCCAAGAGTCTCTCCTTCACCCTCATTGCCAGCCTTCACTGTTAGGGCCATCAGGGTGGGCATGTCCATCCCCCTCACCCTCAAGATGGAAAAACTGAGGCCCAGAGAGAAAAACTGGCATACAGATCAGATCATCGTTTCAAACCGAGAAAAACCCTTGGAGGTCACCTAGGACAACCCCTAGTTTTACAGATGAGGAAACTGAGGCCCAGACAGGTGGAGGGATTGGTCCAAGGTCTCCTAAGAAGCAAATGGTCAGGATGGCATTTGAACCTAAGTGCCCTCTCTCTAAGTTTGAGGCTTTACCAACTTCTGCTTCCCAACCCCCTTCATTTAACAAAGGATGAAACCAAAACTCAAAGGGATGGGACTTGTCGAACTGTACAGAAAAGTCATGAGAGTGTCAGCATTTGAATCCAGGCCTCCCAACCCCAGAACACACACACACACACACACGCACGCACGCACGCACGCAAGCACGCACACACACCTTCTGCTGCTTCCTATTTTGTGCCTGTACAGTCTTATTCTGGATCTTAGAGTGACCCCTGACTCTTAGGATCGTTGACTGTCAAGTAGGAAGGCAGGCAGGGCTCTCTGAGTGGTTTATCTGGTGCCTTTCCCTGAGAATAATAAATTTGGAAGGCAGGCAAAACCCTCTCCAGCAATCCTCTTGTGTTGTGGGTAACATATGTTGGGGCTTCCTGGTATGGTAAGTCCCTGTACCAGTCCTGCGTGTGTAGTCCTGGGACATGATCTTAGAGACTTCTGGGGGAACCATGAGACGAAGAAACATCACACAGCTAGAACTTGTTAGCAGTGGGACTGGAATCCACGTCCTTCTGACCCGGGAGTCCTGTGGCAGGCTTCCTCTGTTGGTACAAGTATTATCACCTCTGTTTTACAGAAGGGGAAGCAGAGGCTCAGAGGGATTCCGTGAGAAATGTGTGTGTACACATGTGCACACATGTATGTAGACACATGTAGGTGTGTCTACAGACACACAAAACACATGCAGCAGACAGATGAGGTTCAGAGGTCACCAGCTTCTCACAGCACAGTGGATCCTATCCCTACTTTGTGAAAAGCTTGGGGAAGTTCATGGACTTGTCCACAGATGGCCTCTCGTAGTATGGATATTGTTAGACCCATTTGACAGGGGGAGGAAATCAAGGCTCTAGGAGCCAGTTTTGCTTGGGAAAAGGACACAAGGGTATTTTCATGGGGAGACCCTTAAGTGAGCTTGTCCTAGCTGCCCTAATTGTAGGATATTTGTGGACATGCTAGTTTCATGTGTGACCCAAGGGTGTGTGCTAAGGGAGAAAGGGCCCGTGCCTTCCTGTCTTTCTCCCTTGCTCCTCCCTGATACAGTCATCCTTATACTGTTGGCTACTAGAAAAGGGATGAGAAAATCCACCTCCCTCCTTTCTTTGCAGAGGCAGAGGATTATGGGTATAGAACACTGCATGTGCTCTTAGACTCGGTTGATGGGTTGTTTTGCTGAAACTATCTTCTCTCTATCTGTCTCTTTCTTTTTAGTCTATGTTACTGGGGATGACTCTCTGGGTGGAGGAAAGGCAGGAGATATATTCAGGGATCTTTGGCCTAAAGAAAACACTGTAGAGAGGAAGAATTTGAAAGTGATCTTCATGTCCCAGGAAGGCTGCCCTGTGGAAGAGCACACACTCTCTAGTCCAGCCAAACTGACCTTCTCACACATAACACCCCATCTCCCACCTTTATGCCTTTGCCTCGGCTGTGCCCCATGCCTGAAATGCTCTCCCTTCTCACCTCTCCTTAGAATCCTTCATTTCCTTCAAGATTCAGCTCAGGCTTCTACCAAGGCCTTTCCTGACTGCTCTCCCTGCCAGCTGCCATTGCCCTCCCTCTTCCTCTCCAATGACCTCTATTGTGTATACGGTGTGCATGTGCTTGTCTATGTATACATATGTACAGTTATGTATGCAGATACGTAAAAGTGTGGAAGAGAGATGTAGTAGGAGTTTCTGGTATCATAGATCAATATGCCCTCATGTTGTCTCCCCTGATGGGCAGGAGGGCTTTTATTTTTGGCATTGTAATACCTGTGCCCAGGTTCATAATTGGTGCTTAATAAATGCTTATAGATTGATTGAAGAGGCAGTGGGAAGGATGCTGGGCTCTGTCTGCTGAGATAATATTGTTAAAAGCACTGGCCCATAGTAGGCCCTCTATAAATGCTTATTCCCTCCCCCTTTCCTTCCCTCCTACCACCCATATGACTTTGTCATCCTGGACCTCACTTTCCTCAGTTGTAAAAGGAGAGGGTTGGACCAGACAGCACCTGAGCGTCCCCCACCTCCAGCTCTAAAGGTAGGATCCCACAACCCAAAGACCTAAGTTCAAATCCTGGCTATTCAACTTATTGTCTGACTCTGGGTAAGTGACTTCCTCTCTCTGAGCCCCAGTTTGCTCATCTGTGAAAATGAAGGTTTGGTTCCTTCCAGCTCAGATTCTACGACTCTGTTAAAGAGCTGTCAACCAGCATTTAGCAATCACCCACTGTGTACCAGGCACCAATCAGAGTGCTGAGGATGAAGGCAAAAGCCACTGCCCTCAGGGACCTCCTGGTCTAATGGGGGAGATAACAGGCAGAGAGCTGGACACCAGCTCCAAGCAGGATGAGCCAGACAGAACCCAGAAGGAAGGCAGTGACAGGAATGAGCAGAAAGCACTTCTGGAAGAAGATGGGATTTCAGAGGAGACATGAAGGAAGCTGGACAGGGAGGGGAAGACCTTTCACTTGTGCCAGCATGCTCTACTCCTTATATGAATGATCCAGGAGGAGCTCGAGCCAAAAGCAGCATCCTCTTGTATCTCAGATGGTGGTAGAGTCACTGGTGGCCCTGTACTTCCCCCAGCTGGGAGATGTTGGGTGGCAGACCCAGGACTCAGTCACTCTTCTAGTCACCATGGCTCAGAGCAGGAGAAGTCTGTCACCACCTTGGCTATCAGTATGGGAGCTCCCACTCTTGGGCCATCCTCCCAGGACATCCTGTACCTTCTCCCCAACCCTCCCCACAGGAACCCTGCCCCCTGGACCACTCAGACATTAACAGGGGTCTGCCTCTGACTGGGTTCTTAGCCTGCTAATTAATTCACAAGTATTCATTAGTTAACTACTACACCAGCATACAGAGATCAGAGGGAGATAGCCCCTTTCCTCAAGGAGTCCAAGACAGACAACTTGGGCCCAAAGAGGTACATAAAAATAGATAATAATAATGATGTGATGCTTTAGAATATACAGCATTTTAAGGTTTGCAAAGTACTTTATATATAATCTAATTTCATTCTCACAACAACCTTCTATATTGTTATCCTTATTTTAAAGATGAGGAAACTGAGGTAGACAGCAGGCAGTGACTTACCCAGGGTCACACAACTAGCATCTAAGGCAGGGTTGGGAATTGGATCTTCCTGACTCCAAGTCTAATCCCTTCTATTCACTATGTCACTTAGTTGACAAAAATAGATATAAAACAGATACAATGGATATATATAAATAGATATAAAGCGGATACAAGGTGAGGGAGAAGGCTCTGGAATCTGGGAAGATCTGGATGTAAGAACTGAGCTGAGCCTAATTGGACTGTAGGGGTGGGGGTGAGGTGGGGAAATATACAAGTCACTTTGGCTATAACAAGAATAAGGAGGACCTATGATGCCAGATTAGGCCAATCAGCTCAGAGGATGTCCCCGTGGTTTCTTACAGGTTTACAAACTCTGTTTATTGAGACTCACTAGACCATGAGGGTGGGATTGATCTCAACAATTGACTTTTCTCCTGGGACCCTGCCCAACACGCCAAATTCATCTGGGCCCATCTCCAGTGCCTATGCCAATGCTGGCTGCTTGCCAAGTTGGAGATGTGCCTGTTCAAGTAGGAGATGGCTCTCCTCCAGGGCCAAATAAAAGATTGTTGAGAAGGGAGTAGGTAAAGCAGAGGCCATACTATCCCAGACTCAGAAGTGATTGAGGTAGCCCAGTGGACAGATCTCAGCACTGAGTTAAAAATCTCACCTCGGGCACTAGCTATGAGACCCTGGGTGAGACAGGCAGGTAGGCATTCAGCATGGATGAAGTGCCTACTCTGTGTCAGGCACTGCTCTGAGCACTGGAGATTCAATTTCCAGCAAGAATGCCCTGCCTTCAAGGACCTTAGGGGTCTCATAGGGGAAGAGAACTCAAGGAGGCTGGAGGTGGGGGAAAGGGAGGAGAAGGCACAGAGGATTTATTTTGTACTCTGCTCTTTTACTAAAGCTATTATTTCAATTGGTTTCTTTGTTGATTCTCTGGGGTTTTCTATGTGCCCATTATAATATCTATCTGCACATAGGGAGAGCTTCAACAACTGTGGATGATGGACAAGAGAAATAGGAATGAAAGCAGCTCACGTAAAAGAAGACCTAACAGAGGAGGCTGATCACAGGCTAAAAAGAGACAACTATTAAGGGGAAAGCTAATAGCCTCTAAGGGTACCCTGCTAAGAGCATCAAAGGTGATTTTCCCATTGTGCTCTGCACTCATGGGACCCCAACTGGAGACTAAACCTATTGTTCACATATTTCAGTTGTATCTGAATTTCCATGACCCCATTTGGGGTTTTCTTGACAGGGACACCAGAAGGTTTGTCATTTCATTCTCCACCTCATTTGACAGATGAGGAGACTGAGGCAAACAGGTCACACAGCTAGTAGGTGTCTGAAGCTGGATTTGAACTCAGGTTTTCCTGACTCCAGGCCTGGTGCTCTATTTGCCAAGCCAGTACTATGTTTTGAATGAACCACTAGACATATTGGAATGCCTAGAGAGAGCTGATCAGGAGGCAGGCATGGAACAGTGGAAAGACTGTTGAATTTGGAATAAGATCTCAGTGCGAATATTGATTCTGTAACCTTGTGCAAATCCCCTAACCTGTCTGAACCTCAGTTACCTCCATTGTAAAATGCTGGAGCTGACTAATGCCAATTCAGGTCATTTCCAGGACTCATCCTACAACCATCTGAGAGATCCTGAGCTTGACAGAGTCTCGTACCTGGTGACCTGGGAGTGCTCTCAAGAACCTCTGTGCCACATGAATGCCTCTGGACAACTGCAGCCTTCTGCCAACAGTGCCTGATCATGCTATGGCCTCCAGGCTTGGGTAGGCATTCCAACAGGGAGGATGGTGTCTGGGCTGGCAGCCACATGGCAGCAGCTTAGCTAGGAGGGGGCCTGGTAAGCACACAGCCATGAAAAAAGGGTACTGTCTCTGGCTGATTTCCTTCATGAGACTCTGTGGCAGTGACTGACACTTCATAAGTCGATGCATCTGTTGTGTTTCTCTGACCTTGCCCTTGCTTTGTGCACATATCCCTTAGGTTCTGGATCTTCAGGGCCCTTCTGGGACCCTTCCTTTTCTGAGTCCAAGTGTTTGACCTTGGCCTATTTGATCGTGTGGATTTCTTTTCAATCCCCCACTCCCAGCCCCTGACAGCTTCCCTCCACCCCCCAACCCCCTACAGAACCATCTTCCAAAGTCAGTCATGTTTTGGTACACACCTTTTGATCTGCACATATGTGAATGCCTATGAGAACATAGATGCATGCCTGGAGGTCAGACATGCCCACCTGGGTGAGAGCAAAGGTCTAAGGCCCCAAACAATCCTTCCTAGGGGTTTCCTCTCTTCTTTTCCCTTTGGTTCTCTGGTCTCCCCTCTCAGTCCCAAATCTTGGGAATCATCCGAGCTCTGTCCAGTCTGCCTTATTTCCACCATTCCAGTTTTTGGACAGCTCTTCTGCCTCCAGTTGAGATGTCTCTTTGACTAAAGGGGCTGGTGGGGAACATGGATAACAGAGAGCCGAATCCCCAGATGAGTGAGATGGTGAGGGGGCACATCTCTGTCCTCACCAAAATCTAGTCTCCCAGTCTGAATGAGCATCTGTAGCAAAAGAACAAAGAGACTAAAAACAGAAGCTGCTAAATGGCCCTCTTTTCATGTTTACAGCATTGTGGAAATCGGTGCTCTATGCCTGGAGATGGGCAATTTCCACCCTCACTTTGGGGTAGAAGGCCCCCTCTACAGTTCTGGAGACAGCAATTGCATGGTTGGTTTGGAGGTCTTAGGACAGACCATGGGATGGAGGGCAGTGGTGGCCCTAGTCTCGGAAGTCATCTCATCCCACTCCTACCTGTCCAACGGTCTGAGCATCATAGACTGATCTGAGGGGGACTTGAGGTCATACCACCCAGTGTCTTCATTTTGTAGATGAGGAAAGTGAAGCCCAGGGAGGTTTACTGAAAGCCTTTGATTGGGCAGTGGATAAGGTTGATCAGAGAGCTGATAGAGCTTACCCAATCCCAGAAAGGCCTTTGCTAGTTTGCAGGGGGTTTGGCTATAGTCAGGATTTTGAGTCCAGTGGAGGGTCAGTTGACAGTGGTTCAGTGGTCATTCAGTATAACCCGTCCTTGAGAAAACATCCTTCTCCCGACACACTTACCAAGTGTTCACCCAGTCTTTTCTTGAAGGCCTCTGGGGAGGGGGTGGGGGGAATCTATGCTGGGTTTTGACCTGTTTGTGCTCCCCAGGAACCTCCCCATCCCTCATGGAGCAGCGCAGAAGGATGCTAACCCTCAGTTCTTCAGAGACTCTTGTGCTCCATGACTCATATATCACAAGTGGGTTCTAGTGGGTTAGACCTTGAAAGTCATAGTTCAGTCAGGGATAGGCAGCATGGTGTAATGAATAGAGTGCTCTGCTTGGACTCAGAAAGTCCTGAGTTCAAATCATACTACCCAGGGAAAGCCACTTCACCTTTATGTTCCTCAGTTTCCACATCTGTAAAACAAGTGGATTAGACTTGATGACTGTCTCACAGTACTCAGAGGGAGGAGGTCAGCCTTCCAGGAAGGGATTGGTCTTTCCTGGTCCTCTGACCCAGCCTCCATCCCACTCCAGGGGTGGCAGGAGGGGAGTACCTTCTGCTGCTCCTTTCTCCATCCCGAAGCCTCTCCCCCAAAACACAAACACATCTATGTGTACTCTTGCTCCTGTCCCCAGAATATACTGAGGTAATACAGAAAGGCGAATACCAGAGGAGATAAGCACCCAGGGATTTATTTCGGTGTCTGGTTCAGGCCAGATTCGCTCCAGGAACCTGAGAACCTTTGGCAGGGGATGCGGCTTGAAAGCTGAGCTCAGTGTCAAGAGTCCCTCAGCAACCAAGCTCATGGCCTGGAGAAGGCCCCACTTGCTCCCTTCCAAGTTTCACTGGAAGTGGGCTGACTTTGAAGCTGAATGACCCCTCAAGGGGATTAGGTAACCTCCAAACCCAGATGGAGGATCCCATCATCCTCCCGGGTCTCAGTTTCCTCATGAGGGTGCCAGACTAGATGTCCTCCGAGGCCCCTTTCAGCTCTGCCCCAGGATCTTTGGTCTTTCCACAGTCCCTCCAAGGGCCATCTCTCCAGTTGGCTGGAGACCTTTTACAAATTCTTTATTATTCCTTGACTAACCACCAAGGCAAAACCTGACCTCCTTCGCTGGTCTGCCTATTCTGGCCTTGGTGCCCATCCACCTCCCTTCGGATCCTCGATCTCCTTAGCGATGTCTCTCAGGACACTCATGTGCCAGAGTCACCCTGGCTGTCAGCCCCACTTCCTGCCCTGCCTTCTCCTTGACTTTCGGGTTCCCTGAATTCCTGATTCCTTAGAGCCTGAGGTTTCTCCCTCTTTGTGACCCTATAGCATCACTAGAAAAGACTTCCTGTTGAAAACACAAAACAAAACACTAGGTTTGGGCAGCGAGGAGAGCAGCATCCTTGAGACCTGGGGGAAGGGCTGACAAAATGCACCTCCTTTCATTGGCTGTATCAAGGGACCACAAGGGTTGAATACTGCACACTTATAGACCAAGTTGTGGGGCCGGGCTGGACTGTTCCTCCCCCCCTCTCTTTTTGGAAAAATCTTTGTAACGAGGCAGGGTTTGCTGAAGGGGAAAGGACGTTTTCCCAACTAAATGGGACATAAAAACCAAAGGTAGTCAT
This sequence comes from Bettongia penicillata ogilbyi, assembly GCA_023548195.1. NCBI lineage: Eukaryota > Metazoa > Chordata > Mammalia > Diprotodontia > Potoroidae > Bettongia > Bettongia penicillata. The sequence goes on along the minus strand of JAJHZJ010000134.1, from coordinate 16,030,728 downwards.
AAAAATAAAATGAAATTTTCCCAAATAGAAAGGCCTGTGTAATTCGCCAGATGTGATCCAACCTGCTTTCCCGGCAGCCCCACCCACTAAAGCAGCTAGAGAGAGATTGAAGCCACCAGCAGGAGAAAGCCACATTGCTCTTACCCAATATTTGGAAGGTGACTGCACATAGTCTTAAGGCATTGTCTGACTGTGGTCCCTCAGCTGCTCAAGGAACTCCAGTGGCTCCCTATGGCCTTTAGCATCAAAAGCACTCTCCTGTTTGGCCTTGAAGGTCCTTCACAGTCTGGCTTTCCCTTCTTTTTCCTGGGTTATATCATATTTCCTCTCCTCCCCTATGTTTCACCTAAACCAGCCTTCTTGCTGTACAGGATGAATCTATCCTACCTCCAAGGTGAATTACGAGCTCCAGCAGCAGGTGGAAGACATCCAAGCTTTTTCCTTCCATCTCTCTGTAGTTAAATAAGTTGGGGCCAAGGCTGGAACAGATAACTTTCTTTCCTTTTCCTCTTCTTATTTTTTTCTCTGCAGTCACTGGGTGTATGAGTGTGGTGGGAGAGGGGCCCCATTGTCTTTCTCCCTGAACCATTAATTTTAGAACAAGACAGGGCCCCTTAGACTCACACATTTGCCAAGATCATTCATTCTATTCTTGTGAACAGGAAGCAGTGGGGGGAAGTCCTTTGAGTGAGTCAAGAAGACCTGAGTTCAAGTTCAGACCCTGCCCCCACTTGGCCATGTAATCCTGGGCTAGTCACTCTACTTCTCCATGCCCCAGGTAATGCTCTACGATTATTCTAAGCTGCAAGAGAGCTGCTGAACTGCATTGGTGAAGGGAGGTTGGTCACCAGAAGTCTCCTACAGCTCCAGACCTCCTTTTCCCCATCCCCTTAAAAACAAATCTTTGGGAATAGAACAGGAAAATATGAGCTGGGTGCTAGTGGTAGTTGGGTGAGCTCATAATTAGCCAGATAACTAAACCCAAGAAATATTGATTCATTAATGGATGATTACAGCCCAAGGCTCCACAGGGCTCTTTCTAGACCATGTGACTGTTCAATGACTTAGATGAAAGTATAGAAGAGATGATTATCAAATTGGTGAATTTGATAAGGAAGGGGGGATTTACAATTTTCTTCTCTAGCTCATTTTACAGAAGTGGAAAGTGAGGCAAACAGAGTGAAATGACTTGTCCAGGGTCACACAGCTAAGAAGTGTCTGAGGCAGGATTTGACCTCAGGAAAATGAGTCTTGCTGGCTCCAGGCCCATTGTACTACCTAGCTTCCCTAAGTGGCCTCTAAGGTGTTTACAAATATCACACTCCTATGAATGTGACAAAGATAGAATTATTTTGGGGGGTAATCATGTTCCACTGTTGACTAACATTAGACTTTTTGTCAAATATAAAACTCCATGTTTCTTCTCTGGCAAGCTGAGTCTCTCCATCTTAAATTTGTGCAATTGGTAGTTTGACCCCTGATGCTCGACTTTACAGTTAGTCCTCTGAAATTCCATCCGGTGAGTTTCAGCCCATCCTCCCAGCCTATTGGCATCTTTCTAGATCATTCCAGTGCCACCTAATACATTATCTCTCCCCCCCACCTTCCCAATATTCACCAATTCTCCCCACTGCTTCAACCCTGTCAACTGTCACTTCTTATGGATTCTACTCATCCCTTCCTTCCCAATCCTACTACAATTATCCTGGTCTAGTCCCATTTAGATTCTGACCTGTACTATTAGAAAAGTCTCCTAATTTAGATTCTCTGTGTACATTCTCTTCTGGCCTGTCTTTCACTCAGCTGTGAAAATAATCTTCCTAAACACTGAGCTGAGCGTGCCACTCTCCTCAAAAATATTCCATGGTTTCCCATTGCCACTAGGATAAAATACAAGTTCATCACCCTAACATGTACAAACCTTTATAATCTGACTCTAGCTCACCTTTCCAGAATTATTTCACACTATTCCCTAGTAGTTTGAAGCAAACCAGCCTATTTACTTTTCTCTGAACTTTCTTTTCTCTCACCTCTTTGACTTTGCCCTGGCTGTCCCCTATGCCTGGAATGCCTTCCCTCCTCACCTGCCCTTCTTTCAATCTTTAGCTTTCTTCTTGACTTTCAAACACAAGAATGAGAAGAAGCATGAAAAAGTAAACAGCAAAGAGAAGTCATAAGGGACTTACCAAAAGTGAACTGTTTACATTCCTACATGGAAAGGCAATATTTGTAACTCTTAAAACTTTTCAGTATCTGGGTAGTTGGTGGGACCACACACACACACACACACGTACACACACGTACACGTGTGTGCGTGCACACACATACACACATGCACACACATACAGAGACAGAGAGCACAGAGTGAATCGAATAGGATGGGACCATATCTTAAAAGAAATTAAGGTAAATGGTGAGAGAGAAATGTAGTGGGAGGAAAGAGGGTGAAATGGAATGGGGTAAATTATATCTCATTCAAGAGGCAAGCAGGAGACTTTTTAGTGGAGGGAAAAAGAGGAGAGCTGAGAAAAAAACATGTAGTTTACTCTCATCACATTTGACTAAAGGAAAGAATAAAATGCACACTCATTTTGGTATGAAAACCTATCTTACAATACAGGAGAGTGGGGGAGAAGGAGATAAGCAAGGTGGGGGGGATGATGGAAGGGAGGGCAATGGGAGGAGGGAGCAATTTGAAGTCAACACTCTTGGGGAGGGACAGGATCAAAAGACAGAATAGAAACAATGGGGGGCAGGATAGGATGGAGGGAAATACAGTTAGTCTTACACAACACGACTATTATCGAAGTCATTTGCAAAACTACACAGATAGGGCCTATATTGAATTGCCTGCCTTCCCAAAGGGAATGGGTGGGGAGGGAGGGATGGGGAGAATTTGGAACTCAAAGTTTTAGGAACAACTGCTGAGTATTGTTCTTGCTACTAGGAAATAAGAAATACAGTTAATGGGGAATAGAAAGTCATCTGGCCCTACAGGACAAAAGAGAAGATGGGGACAAGAGAAGGGAGGGATGATAGAAGAGAGGGCAGATTGGTGATAGGGAAAATTAGAATGCTCGGTGTATTGGGGTGGGGGAGGGGAGAAAAGGGGAGAAAATTTGGAACCCAAAATTTTGTGAAAATGAATGTAAAAAGTTAAATAAATAAATTTATATTTTAAAAAAATCTTTAACTTTCTTCAAGGTTCCAATCAAGTTTCACATCTTCTGTATTCTTTTCTGATTCTCAGACTCAGTACTCTCTTCCTCCTCAAATTATCTTCCATTTACATATCTTTACTCCATCCTCTACTGGAAAGGAAGCAAGTTTCTTGAAAGAAGGGGCTGGTTTTCATTTGTGTTTTTGGACTCCTAGCACAGTATATGTGTGTATGAATGAATGAATGAAAAATGTATTATGAGGTTATTTTAGAAGCACCTTAGGGTAACTTTGCCCTTCTATAGCCCCTTCCAATTGCTCACTGGTATTTTTTTAATGTTTCTCTTGACTCCTATGTTTGTATTTTAGAGTTTTTACTCAGCTCTGGCCTTTTCATCAGGAATGCTTGGAAGTCCTCCATTTCATTCTTTTAAGATCAAATAGAAACTAGAGTATTGTGGATTTAAATCCTCTCAAAACATGGCCCCATCTACCTACCAGTCTTACTTAAATTCACTCCAATTTAGGCTTCTATCCACAAGTTTCCCAAGGCCAGAAACTACTTCAAGGTGTCCAGGCATCCCCTGGAGGGAGGCCAGGGCTTATTGCTGGAACTTAGTAAGTATTTCATCAAAAGCTAAGATCCGACATTCAGGTCTGCCCCAAACCCCACCCTGCCCTCCTGGCCAATAAACTTCCAATGGTTCATTAAACATTCTCTGGCCTCAGATTAGAAGTAAAACTCCCAGCAAGAGATTAGATAAGGAATCTTTCCTGCCTCACGGGGCTTACAGTTTACTGTAGGGAGAAGACCCAAACACTGATAATTCAGATACTCCATCACAGGATTAGTGCCTGAGGGTAAGATCTAACTCTGAACTGGAAGACAAAGGGAGAGGGAGAGGAAATGGAGGGAGGGAGGGAGGCTCCAGTGAGGATGGGCACATATTTAACCTTTAGCATGAGAGTTATTTGGGGGCAAGAAGGGCTTTTGTCTTTCTTTATATTCCCTTGGTGCCGGAGAAGGCACAGAGCCAGGAGAGTGCACAGCCACTCAGGACCCACAGAAGAGGCAGGCTGGTGCCTAGAACTTGAGGGGGCCACCAATCTTGTATCTCCTTCCCCTCCCTTTGGACCCCTTGGGTCTCCCTTTACCCCCTTCTCAATAGAATGAAAAGAACACATCCAATCCAATCTGATCCACATTTATTAAGTATCCACAGCTAGGTGGCAAAGTGGACAGAGCACTGGGCTTGGAACCAGGAAGACTCATCTTCACAAGCTCAAATCCGACCTCAAATACTTACTAGCTGTGTGACCCTGGGCATGTCACTTAATTTCTATTTGCCTTAATATACTGGAGAAGGTAATGGTAAACCACTCCAGTATCTTTGCCAAGAAAACTCCAGTAGAAATCTGCATGGACAGTATGGTCCATGGGGTCATGAAGAACCAGACAGAACTGAATATCTAGACAATTGTGCTCAGTCCTGGGGATATAATTAATAAAAAGAAAGCCTGTCCCAGTCCTCAGGGAGCTTACAATCCAAAGCGGGAGACAGCACACACAGGGAGGCAGGGAAGGCGCAGAAGGGGAAGGGGCTGAGCTGCTTGAAGGTGCATAGTCCATAGGTGCCAGTCATGGGGAGGTGATCAAGAGATCAAAGAGGAGCAAGGAGGCACCCGGGGGCTCAGGGGGCACTCAGGGCTCAGAGGGTGTCTCCAGCTTTTAGTCCATTGTCTTCTCTCTCTTTATATCAATCAACAAGCAATTATCAGGCACCTACTGTGTACATCCTATGTTATGTCCTAACCTTAAGGAGCAGAGAAATTCACTTCCTTGGTCCCCAGTTCTAACTTGGAGCAGTGGAGATTACAAAAAGATGAAGGTAGTGGCTTGACACCTGGAAAAACTTCTGCCTTTGACAATTGTCCCAAGCCTAGAGAAGGATCCAGGTGAGTTGTGAAAGGGATTTTTGATGAGGGGTTCTGGGCGCTGATGTGATGCCTAATGAGGTCCCTTCCAGTGTTGAGATTTGGAGTCTGTAACCCAGGGATAGGGAGAGGCCCTGGAGCAGGGAACTGGAGGTGAGGAAAGTCTTTTTACCCTGTACTTTATAACCATGGAGGGAGCCAGGGGCACTAAGATATCAAGTGACTTGCCCAGAGTCACCCAGCTAGTATGTGTCAGAGGCTGGACTTGAACTCTGCTCTTTCTGACTCCAAGGCAAGCTCTCTGCCCAGTACCATCCTGCTGGACTTCCCATGCCCCTCTTTGGTTTCCCCAAGAAACTCTTATCCAAGAAGATGATGCCCTGTCTTTTCTTTGGACTCAATACACTGTTTCATTTTTCCACTTTGTTGTCTAGGCCTTTGAGAGGGTGTCCCAAAATTCTATCAGCTCCTGCCTCACTCTGGCTCCATGGCATAGCAATCAGCCAAAGACTTCTATGGCTACCAACCAAAGCCATAACTAGGGTGAGGGGGATGATGCCTTTATCCAGGGGCCCACAGAGTATGAAGAGTAGAGGGTACAGGGTCCTCCCTCCAAGTGTGGCAGTTCAGAGACCGCCATTTTTCTGTACCCTTATGGTGACTAGAGCAAGGGAAGGTGAGCCCCAGTAGAGGGTGGAAATGTCTGGTAGAACTCCAAGCCGTCAGAGGGTGGGGCAGACCATTACCTTTCCTGTGGAGCCTAGACCTGAAGCTGGACCATTGTCTCTCCCTGCTGCTCTCCTATCAACTCTTAGGCTTAAGAGTTGAGAGGGATCTCAGAGATGATCTAGTCCAATCCCCTCATTTTACAAAGCAGGAAATTGAGGTCCGGAGACATTAGATGATTTGAGAAGGTCTCCATAGGTCTGTCCTCTCTGGTTGCTTACCACCCATGCTGCCTAGGTTTCATCTGTCCTGGAGATTCAGAAAGTGGATGAAGAGAGTGGGTGGTCCTTCCACCTTCATCCCTGGCTACAATAGTACATAACCTCCTCAAGACTTAGCAGTTTACAATTCAGCCTTTTCTTTCATCCCCTTCTTTCCCTTTGAAATGTTATACACACACAGCCTTGTTCACTGTGGGGCCCTGGTCTCCCTAAACAAACAAGGAGATAACAGGAATTTTCCTTCCCCCCCAACTTTTTTTTTTAAGAAGAACAAGAAACTGAGGCCCAGGCAGGGGCAGGGAACAGCCCCACCTATGCAGTCAAGGAGGAAAGCCAGGGTAAAGTCCGGTCCTCCTGCTCATGGTCTATCAGATAGGTTTTGCCAGCCTTTGACTCTCAGTTATGGGGGGCACATGGGGGAGGACAGCCATCCGCTGGAGGCCATGGTCTAGCTGAGGGCTCCTGAAGGAGGCCCTATTTCTATGGGGAACCCAAGGACTCAGGCAGAAATGGGATCTCATCACCACTGGTGGTGGAAAAGGGAAGAAACCTCTCAGAATGCAGGACCCAAAGACCCCTGGGACTTTGTCTAGAATAACAAGTGCCCTTCTGGGGGATGGGAGAAGGTGCTATTGGGAAGCCAATTTTGACTTGATTTCCAGAAAAACTTCCTGCTCCATAGGGCTGTCCTGGATTGGAAGGTACTATCCCAAGAGGTGGTTATACCCAAGACAAGGTCAAGGAAACGCCTTTGAGCAGAGGCTGGGGATCCTTTGTCAGGTATGTAGAGGGACCACAGGACAACCAGAAGAGACCTCAGAGACCATTTTACAGATGGGGAAACTGAGACCAGGAGACATCTGAGGATCCTAGATCTAGAGCTGGGAGGGGTCTCAGAAACCATCTGGGCCTACCCCCTCATTTTTCAAATGAGGAAGAAGAGGCTCATTGACTCACCAAGCCCCCACAGGTACTAAGTATCGGAGTCCAAATTTGAATCCAAGCCCTCAGACTCTAATTGCTCCTGTTCAGACTGGGCCTGCAGAGCCCTCCTGCTCTGGGATGATAAGATTCTGGGTCTGGGGACTCTGGGAGCTGAATTCAAAACTGTGATAACTCCCTGGACTGGACACAAGATGCTGGGGCTGTCTGTCCCTGCTGCTCCCAGAAGCTTGGGAGCAGGCTTCTCTGGGCTCAGACTGGTCAGAGCCTCTAGGATGCTTCTTCCCTTCAGCCCCAGGGGCCAAGGCCCTCCAGCCATAGGCACCCACAGCCCACCACTGGCCATTGGGTATCCTGCAGGTGTTTCCCAGCAAACACCAGCAGGCTCTGAGGTTTCTTTGGTAATGGGGAAGGAAAGAGCCTGAGATCAGAGAAAGCCAAGGGGTCCAGAGGCATCCATCCCCTCCCTGCCACCACAGGTGGTATAGCAGCTAGCAAGGCTCTGGCTGGCAAGGCCTAGATCCTGGGCACCCCTTCCCCAGCCGGGCAACCTGACTCCAGCTTGGAAGCTGCAGAATGGCCAAGCTGGGGGTGGGGAGGAGAAAGGAAAGGCTCAGGCCCAGGCTTAGACACCTGGGAACAAAGAGGGGAGCAGGCCTGGCCCCAAGGAGATTCAAAGGCAGAGCAGCCTCTCTGATTGGTGGCTGCCCCTGGTGGGGGCCCCTCTAGGCTCACATCTGTCCCAGCCCCTCCCTCTCTTCCCTTCCCCTGTAACCAGAGCCCAAGGCCCCTCAGGACCCTCCTCCTTCCCCTGCCATCTGGGGTGGGGGAGGGGCTTCCCCTTCCTTTCCCCAGGGTGAAGGCGGGGAGGTGGGGAGCCAGGGCTACAGAATGGAGTTCCTGTTCAGATAGAGCCACCCTCTTTTCCTATCCAGATACCAGCAACCTGTGGACTGAAATTTCACCTCCTGCAGCAGCCTTGCTCCTGCCTTCCTCCCCGCAACTGTCACAAACAGACCCCAGCTGCACCCTTGGGTCCCTGGGGCTGGGGTGGGGAGAAGCTGTGCTCTACACGTAGGGAGGAGGAAGAGGAGGGAGAGGAGGAAGAAAAAGGAAAGGCTATGGATGAGTGACCCCTTCAACAATGGGGAGGGTTTACATGGACCCCTGAGAATTAAGGAGGTTCAGGCCTACACTCCTGCCCAGAAGTCTGGGGGACTTGGGAATACTGTAGGACTGAGGAAGTTAATTAGTTCATCCCCCTGCCTTGGGGTAGAGCACCCCTAAACCATCCCTGTGCTGGGGGATGAGAACTCATCTCTTTCTCAGATCTGTCCAGGTTTCCCGGGTGGCCCAGAGCTTCAAGGGAGCCGAGGCAGGCTCAGCTGCATTCCTGGCAGATGAGGGGGATCCCCAGGAGGACTGCTCCACTTTGGGGCCACTCTGAAGGCCCAAGGCAGCATCTTCCCCCTAAATTTCCCTGACATCTGGGAGGGACTTTTCCCCCATCTGTGGCCAGCCAGGCCATGGGCTGACCAGGCCGGGGAGGGACTGAGGAGGAAAGGAGGGTGGGCCAGATGTGGGTCTAAAGGCAGCCACCAATCAGAGCATCCGCTTTGCTTTTGAATCTCCTCTGGGCCAGGACTGTTGACCTCTTTGTTTCCAGGGGCCTAAGGCCTGACCCCAGGCTTTCTCTTTTTCTTTTTCTTCCTCTTCCATTTTGGCTCCCACCCCAACTCAGAGATTAAGAGCTCACCCCAAACCAAGGCCGGACAAGCAAGACCATTTGCCCAACGACACACAGCTAACATCCAGGTCCAGCCAGTTTCCCACTCTGACCACCCTCCCTCTCAGAGAGGTTTAAGGAACTTACTGGCAAACAGTGAAACCAGGATGTGAACTCAAGTCCTCCCAGAGCCCATGTTAGCCCGATAACACACCCACTGCACCCACCTTGGGGATCCCAGGTCCCACCAGCCCATCTCCACCATTCATAAGCTAGCCAGCCCAGGTGGTTCAGGCCTCAGTTTGCCCTCCCTGAGGGACCATGAGCTGCCTTCTTTCCCTTCTCCCCCTTCAGTCCTCCATGGGGTCATGGATATTCTTGGAAGAAGGCTAGGTTCAAACCCCGACCCTCAGCAAGTCTCTTCTGGGCTGTAAAATGAAGGACTGGCTCCGCTTCCCTGGGAGGTCCCTTCTGACTAAATCCTCAGATCGCTTTCTCTCTCTTTCCTCCCCTTCCTCGATCCAAACAGAAGCTTCTTGAGGGGAGAGACTGTTCCATATTGTTTCTGTATTCTCAGCACCTAACATCAAGACTGGTAAGAGTCAAGACTCAATATTTGCTCATTATGTTGAAATGAATTTTTCTTTCTCTGTCTTTCTCCACACTGGTGCCCCACAAGAAAGGGGAATTACCTGGAAGGAAGAGAAAAAAGAATGAAGGAGAGAGGGAAGAGAGGGACTTGGTCATCTCACTTTTCCGAAGGGCTCCCATGTGTCCCTAGGTTGTTGGACAACACCCCCAGGAGCAGGAGTTGGGAGAGGGGAAGACT